>JACBWV010000338.1:8609372-8744801 GCA_013435795.1 Chlamydomonas sp. ICE-L | reverse complement strand
GGGGGGGGAGGGAGAGGGGGGGGGGGGGGAGGGGAAGGGGGGGGTGGGGGGAAGTAGGGGGGGGGGGGGGGGGAAGGAGAGGGGGGGGGGGGGGGAAGGGAAGGGGGGGGGGGGGGGAAGGGAGAGGGGGGGGGGGGGGGGCGGTGAAGGTGTGTGTGTGTGCAGGTATAGGTGTGTGTGTGTGTGCAGGTATAGGTGTGTGTGTGTGCAGGTGAAGGTGTGTGTGTGTGCAGGTATGGTGTGTGTGTGTGCAGGTGCAGGGTGTGTGGTGGGGCAGGTATCGGGTGTGGGTGTGTGCAGAGTGAGGGTTGTGTGTGTGGTGCAGGGAATCGCGTTGTGTGGCGTGCAGGTGAAGGTGGTGTTTGTTGCAGCAGGTATGGTGGGGTGTGGTTGTGTCAAGTGACGCTGGTGTTGTGTTCGGGTATAGGTGTTTGTGTGTTGTGTGGTGCCTGCTACAGGTGGTGTGTGTGTGGCAGGTGAATATGTGTGTGGTGCATTATCGGTGTGTGTTGTGTAATGTGCAGGTGCATACGGTTATTGTGTGTGCAGGTGCACGCTTGTGGTGGTGTTGTCCGAGTATTGTTTGGTTTTTGTGCAGTTATAGGTTTTGTGTGGTGTGCAGGTGAAGTGTGGGTTTGTGGCAGGTATAGTTGTTTGTTTTTATTTGCTCATTGTGACATTTTTGTTTTTTGTGCATTTAGTTATTTTTGTGTGGTTTGTTTGCATTTCTATCAGGTGTGTTTGTGTGAATGTGACTGTTTGTGTGTGTTGTTCCTTTACTCGGTTTTGGTTTTGTTGTTTAGTTTCCTATGTGTTTGTTTTCCTGTCTATGTTTTTGTTTTTTTCATTTCCTTTTGTTTTTTTGTCATTTATTTGTTTGTTTTTGTGCATTTCAATTGTTTGGTTTGTGTTGCATTTCTAATGTTGTGTTTTTTTTCCGTGTTCCTTTTTTTTTTTTCATTTATATGTTTTTTTTTTTTTGGAATTTTGAAGTGTTTGTGTGTGCATGTCTATGTTTTTGTGTTTTGTTTCAGTTTCTCTGTTTGTGTGTTTCAGGTGAAGTTGTGTGTGTGGTGCAGGTATATGTGATGTTTTGGGTGCAGGTATAGGTTGAGGTGTGTGTGCAGGTTACGGTGTGTGTTGTGGCAGGTTATCGGATGTATTGTGCAAGGTACAGTTGTGTGCGTGTGCAGGTACAGGTGTGTGTGTGTGCAGGTGAATGTGTGTGTGTGTGCAGGTACAGGTGGGTGTGTGCAGGTACAGGTGTGTGCGTGTGCAGGTACATGTATGTATGTGTGCAGGTGCAGGTGTGTGTGTGTGCAGGTACAGGTGTGTGTGTGTACAGTTACATGTATGTATGTGTGCAGGTGCAGGTGTGTGTGTGTGCAGGTGAAAGCTGTTTGTTGTGTGGCCAGGTATAGGTTTTTGTGGTGTTGCAGGTGAAGGTGTGTGTGTTGTGTGCAGGTATAGGTGTGTGTGTTGTGTGTGTGCAGGTATAGGTGTGTGTGTGTGCAGGTGAGGGTGTGTGTGTGTGCAGGTATAGGTGTGTGGTGTTTGCAGGTATAGGTGTGTGTGTATGCCGGTGCCGAGTGTGGTGTGTGCCGGTAAGGTATGTTGGGTGTGGGGCCGGTGCAGGTTGTGGTGGTGTGCAGGTAATAGTGTGTGTGTGTGCAGGTGAAGGTGTGTGTGTGTGCAGGTATAGGTGTGTGTGTGTGTGCAGGTGAAGGTGTGTGTGTGGTGCAGGTATAGGTGTGTGTGTGTGCAGGGTGAGGGTGTGTGTGTGTGCAGGTATAGGTGTGTGTGTGTGCAGGTGAAGGTGTGTGTGTGTGCAGGTATAGGTGTGTGTGTGTGCAGGTGAAGGTGTGTGTGTGTGCAGGTATAGGTGTGTGTGTGTGCAGGTGAAGGTGTGTGTGTGTGCAGGTATAGGTGTGTGTGTGTGCAGGTGAAGGTGTGTGTGTGTGCAGTATAGGTGTGTGTGTGTGGCAGGTGCAGTGGGGTGTGTGTGCAAAACGCCGTCTCCCGGTGTGTGTGTGTTGTGCAGAGGTGAAGTGTGTGGGGGGTGTGCCGTCTCGGTGTGTGTGTGTGTGCAGGTGAAGGTGTGTGTGTGTGCAGGTATAGGTGTGTGTGTTAGGGGGGGGGGGGAGGGGTGCAGTAGGGGGGAAAAAGGGAGTGAAGCCTGGTGGGGTTGGTGAGGGGATGAAGGTTGTGTGGCCGGTGGAAGCGGGGAGATGGTGTGTGGTGTTCGAGGGGGGAGTGAAAGGGAATGTGTGAGGGTGTGTGCCGGTATAGATGGTGTAGTAGTGGTTTGTGTGCAGGTTGAACCTGGTTGTTTGTGCGGTGCGGTGTGTGTGTGTGTCCGGTACAAGGTAAATGTTTGTTGGTGCAGGTCCAGTGGTGTGCGGTGTGACAGGTTCAGAGTGTGTGGTGGTGTCCGGTGCCTGTGTGTGTGCTGTGCCGGTCCACGGTTGGGTGTGGTGCCGGTCCCGTGTGTGAGTGTGCCAGGTCCATGTCATGGTCTAGTGGGCAGGTGCCGTGTGTGTGTGTCCCCGGTCCCGGGGTGTGTGTGTAACAGTTTACCTGTATGTATGTGTGCCGGTGGCCGGTGTTGTGGTGTGCCGGTCGGTATGTTTTGTGTGGCCGGTCCAGGTGTGTGTGTGTGTGACCGGTTCCAGGTGGTGTGTGCAGGTTAACAGGTAGTATGTGTGCAGGTACCGGTTGTGTGGGGGAGAACATGTATGTATGTTTGCAGGACAGGTGTTTGTGTGGCAGGTACATGTATGTTGCCATGGTTTGCAATATATAAGCTGGTCTTCAAGTGAGGGTGGGGGTGGGGTGGGGAGGGGATGGAATTGGAGGATGATGGTGGTACCGGGATATGGGGGGGGGGAGGGGATTTATATGCAGCCAAACCACAAGAAAACTCGTGCATGTGGAAGCTTGGTGTTGGTGGAGAAGTTACGTTTGAGCCATACCTTCATTTTGGATAGGGAACCGCCAGTCTGCATACCGGAAGGGACTCGCAGAAAGTTCTGGGCAAACCGACTTTGGGATTTTTTGGCTCAGGTATACCGACCTGAAAATACCCTAATACCAGAATATCGACCTGAAAATATCCCAATACCGGAATATCAACCTGAAAAAAGCCCAATACCGGAATTCCAACCTGAAAAAAGCCCAATACCGGAATACCGGCCTGAAAATATCCCATACCGGAATACCAACCTGAAAATACCCCAATATCGGAATTCCAACCTGAAAATATCCCAATACCGGAATACCGGCCTGAAAATATCCCATACCGTAATACCAACCTGAAAATACCCCAATATCGGAATTCCAACCTGAAAATACCCCAATACTGGAATACCGACCTGAAAATACCCCAATACCAGAATACTATGCCACAAACCATCAACAATGCCACACACCATCAACACAGTCACTGTCATATCCTCTCAGATCTTGCGGTATGAGAATGGCCAGGAGTACGATGCTCACTGGGATTGGTTTGGTAAAGAACCAAGCCAGAAAGCTTATATTGGAGATGGTGATCGCTACGCCACGGTGCTGATGTACTTGTCAGGTGCAGTACAGCAGTGTGTTTGTGTGTGTGTTGGGTAGAGTGTCATGTTGATGGGTGTGTTTTCGTGTTTAGATAGATCACTACGCCACGGTGCTGATGTTCTTATCAGGTACAGTACGACAGTTTGTATGTGTTTTTGTGTTTAGGTAGAGTGTCATGTTGATGGGTGTGTTTTTGTGTTTAGGTAGATTGCTACGCCACGGTGATGATGTAGGTGTCAGGTATTGAAATTGAAATTGAAATTGTTACATCCGTGTAATACAGTTACTCACAGGACGTGAAGTTAAGGACACCATAGCGTAAGCCGGATCTAGCTATAGTCACCGTAGTTGTCAGGTACAGTACGACACCATGGCGCTAATAAATACAGAAATACATAATGTAGTTGTCAGGTACAGTACGACACCATGGCGCTAATAAATACAGAAATACATAATGTAGTTGTCAGGTACAGTACGACACCATGGCGCTAATAAATACAGAAATACATAATGTAGTTGTCAGGTACAGTACGACACCATGGTGCTAGTAAATACAGAAATACATAATGTAGTAGCCCTTATTACGAGGCGTGAGGTTGGCAGCCTGTTTGATATCACTGGATGGGGCCAGCCACCATAGTGCTAATGTACTTGTCAAGTACAGTGCCATGCACCCCCCACCACCACCCACCACAATCCACTAGCCACACACTTCCCACTACCATCCACTAACCACCCATTACCCACCACCATCCACTAACCACCCCCCCACTACCCACCCCCACCCACTTCCCTCCACCATCCACTTACCACCCATTGCGCACCACCATCCACTAACCACCCCCCCACTGACCACCCCCACCCACTTCCCTCCACCATCCACTTACCACCCATTACGCACCACCATCCACTAACCAACCCCCTACTACCCACCCCCACCCACTTCCCACCACCATCCACTAACCACCCCCCCACTACCCACCCCCACCCACTTCCTCCACCATCCACTTACCACCCATTACGCACCACCATCCACTAACCGACCCCCCACTACCCACCCCCACCCACTTCCCACCACCATCCACTAACCACCCATTACGCACCACCATCCACTACCCACCCCCCACCCACTTACCACACCCTCCAATTACCACCTACATTACCCCCACCACCACTAACCAACCCCCGACTAACCACCCCCACCTATTTCCCTCCACCATCCACTTACCACCCATTACGCACCACCATCGACTATCCAACCCCCCCCTACCCCCCCCCACCCACTTTCCCTCCACCATCCACTTACCACCCATTACCACCACCATCCACTTTCAACCCCCACTACCCACCCCCACCACACTTCCCACCACCATCCACTAACCAACCCCCCACTACCCACCCCCACCCACTTCCCTCCACCATCCACGTACCACCATTACGCACCACCATCCACTAACCCACCCCCCCACTACCCACCCCCACCCACTTCCCACCACCATCCACGAACCAGCCCATTACGCACCACCATCCACGACCCCACCCCCACCCACTTCCCACCACCATCCACTTACCACCCATTACCCACCACCATCCACTAACCACCCCCCCCAACTACCCACCCCCACCCACTTCACCTCCACCATCCACTTACCACCCATTACGCACCACCATCCACTAAACCAACCCCCCACTACCCACCCCCACCCACTCCCACCACCATCCACTAACCACCCATTACGCACCACCATCCACTAACCACCCCCACCCACTTCCCACCACCATCCACTTACCACCCATTACCCACCACCATCCACTAACCAACCCCCCACGACCCACCCCCAACCTACAAATCCCTCCACCATCCACTTACCACCCATTACGCACCACCATCCACTAATCAACCCCCCCACTAACCACCCCCACCCACTTCCCTCCACCATCCACTTACCACCCATTACTCACCACCATCCACTAACCAACCCCCCACTAACCAACCCCACCCACTTCCCACCACCATCCACTTACCACCCATTACTCCATTACCCACCACCATCCACCAACCAACCCCCCACTACCCACCCCCACCCACTTACCACCACCATCCACTTACCACCCATTACCCACCACCATCCACTTCCAACCCCCACTACCTACACACACTTTGAATTCTCTACACAGAAATCTCTACACAGAATTCTCTACACAGAATTCTCCACACAGAATTCTCTACACAGACTACACACACTTTGAATTCTCTACAAAGAATTCTCTACACAGACTACACACACTTTGAATTCTCTACACAGAATTCTCTACACAGACTACACACACTTTGAATTCTCTACCATGTTGCTAGGCGCGTTGATGGCAGATCTTTTTTCCCCCCACTACCAGTAGTGATTTGCTGCCTGGGACCCTATTTTGGCCAAACCTTACGTTAACATGAGACTCGAATCTCGGCCCAGCATCCCACTGGCCCTTCGGGCCACCTTCCCAAATCACCACCAGGAGCCCAACCTTGAAAGACACTAAATCCATGATCGGTACCAGAAGACCCCCTTTCTGTAACGGGGGGGGGATGTGTGTGTCCCCTGACCTACCACCACCCCCTAAACGAGTACTGTAATATACCCTTGTGCGGTCTAGTATTTTTCTGTTCAGCTACGAGCAGCATCTTCTAGGCAGCTCCCTGAGCCAGCCACTGGGTTAAGCCCCAAGATTTTGACTGTGCATGCAGTAGCTTTGGCTGAATAACCAGTCAGAGTAGCTGCCTAGAAGCTGCTGATTTTAGCTAAAAATGAAAACACTGGTGCTGTCGTTCGTGTCAATAAGAGTACTATTCCGCTGTGCTTTTGTGCTTGTGAGATAGATTGCTGCGCCAATGTGCTCATGAACTGTTTCTTTTGGGAGCTACGGGTGAAGGTAGGTGTGGGTAGGTGGTTGAGGGGATGGTTTACAGGTGTGGGTTGGTGGTTGAGGGTATGGTTTGCAGGTGTGGGTAGGTGTGGCGTAGCAGCTTCTAGGCAGCTGCCTTTCCCTGTCCTTGGTTCAAACCTGACATATGCATTAGCTATTTAGTAGTGTTTCATTTTTCGACGACGCGTCGCCATTCCTTCGCCATTCTGTCGCCATTCCGTAGAATGCTAAGCCCCCCAGACCCCCCGATATCGGGACGCACTGCCCCCTGACCCCACCAGGCTCCGCGCTTCGCGCTCTGTTGCGATGGCTACGCAACTATCCTGAAATCAGGGTTGAGTAGCCCATGCAGCTACTCAACCTGGACTATAGAAATCTGAAATTAAAAACACTGCTATTTAGTGTGCCTGAAAGCTGGCATATAGGGCATTCAATGCAGCTGAGATTTGTGGGATTGACCCAGTTGCTGGCTAATGAAGCTGAATGGAAGCTGCCACACGTAGCCCCAAATAGAAACACTGTGCTCATGTACTTTTACTTCTACTTCTCTCATGTACTTCTAATTCTATTGCGCTTATGTAGTTTTACTTCTATTGTGCACATGTAAATTTACTTAACTGTGCTCATGTACTTGTACTTATACAGTGCTCATGTACTTCTACAAACCCAAACCCAAACCCAAACCCAAGCCACCCTCTTGCACTTCCTTTCAGAGCTTGAAGAGGTTGGTGAGACAACCCTTCCTCTGGATACCCTCCCAATACGTATGGACTCATGCAGCCCCACACCAACCCAACCCAATAAAAAAAAACATTAAAAAAAAAAAAAAAAAAAAAAGGCCAGCCCTGCCCAAAAAAAAACAAATAAATAAAAAAATATAAAAAAAACCAACCCAACCCAACCCAATCCAACCCTTTCTCTTGCACGTATTTTCAGAGCTCCAGGAGGGTGGTGAGACAACCCTCCCTCTGGCTGTCCCAATTGATGAGAAGTCTCAGCATATAGAGAACCCCTCACCTTGTGCGGCCAAAGGTGGCATTGCTGTCAGACCCAAGAAAGGCGACGTGCTTCTGTTCTTCGATATGGATATTGCAGGACAGGAGGGTAATCGCCTCTCTCTCCACGCTGCCTGCCCTGCTTTGAAGGTATGTGTGGACAGGTTCCCACTTCCTGGGGTGAACATACCTTTGTACAAAATAAACAAACCTGGAAATGTTTGAAGGAAGGTGTGGACAGGTTCCCACTTCCTGGTGTGAAAATCCTTTAAATGCAAACTAAAAAACATGGAAATTGCAGGGCAGGAGGGTAATCATCTCTCCCTCCACGCTGCCTGCCCTGCTCTCCTGGTAGGTGTGTACAGGTTCCCACTTCCTGGGGTGAAAATCTTTTAAATGCAAACTAAAAAACATGGAAATTGCAGGGCAGGAGGGTAATCATCTCTCCCTCCACGCTGCCTGCCCTGCTCTGAAGGTAAGTGTGGATGGGGCAGTGAAGGGTGGACCCAAGGAGGGAGAGGCGGGATTCAATAGATTTCTTACTCGATTTGGATGACGTCACATGGAAGCACTTCTAGCTCCTGCTATACTAAATTACTGAATAACAAGGATGGTCCTCGCTGCTTTTGTTTTTTGTCGACGCCTCGCCATTCTGTCGCTGCATGGCGACGCATGTGTCCGGCTTAACTAATCAGAAATGCCCCCCTGAACCCCCCGGGCTCCGCACTTCGCGCTTCGTGCCCCGCAGGGTTCAGGGGGCAGCCCGTCGCACAGGGGTTGTACGAAGTTGCTCAATTTGTGTTGCGTCCCACACAAAAATTGATGGTTCTGCTCTGAAGGCTGGCGTGGATGGGTTGGCTTCGGCTTTATGAGGTTATATAAATGTATTTATATATTTTTTTTTTTTATTTATCTCTTTATTAATATTTATTTAGATTTATTTAGGTATTTAGGTATCTATGACCCTTCAGGGAATGATTTAGGATTGGATTTGATGGGTTGGATTCTGCTTTAGGAGATTATATTTATTTATTTATTTATTTATTTATTGATATATATTTATTTATTTAGGTATAGATGCATCTTGTTGCAATTCATAGGATGATTTGGAATTGGATTTTCCGAAACGGTTTGTAGGATGTACTTTGTACCTCAGCTGTGTTGTCCGACTTACAACTTCCTGTCGCCGGAGCTGATGCTGTTCGTGGTTCACATGTACTGTGCGCTCAGTTTTGGTGGAGCACACAAACATTGTTTTTGTGAAGAAAAAAATGAGTGTAACAAAACACAAACAAAAAAACATTTCCATTTGTTGGTGGTGCACACAAACATTATGCTCAGCGTGAAGGCTGCACACGGAAATTGTTTTTTTGACAAAGAAAAAATGAGCGCAACAAAACACTAACAAAAAAACATTTACATTCGTTGGTGGTGCACATGAGCTGTGCGCTCAGCATGACGGTTGCAAGTGCAGGCGAAGGAAAATTGGAGGAGTGTCGGCTATCAGAGCAACAGGGGGCACCGGGACCAAGTGTAGCAGACCGAAGCCAGGGTTTATGACAGGGCCAGAGGCCAGTAAGGGCAAGGGTTATGTGCCAAGAAACAAACAACTCGACAAACGAACTAACGAACAGACAACGGGGTAGCCTCTAGGGGTAGCCTCCCCCCAGAAGGGGGGGCTTCATCAAAAATTTGAGAATTCTGATCATTATGGGAGAATTGTCGTAAATGTGGCCTGAAGTAGTTGAGCTCCATGAGCCAGTCTCTGTGCTTCACCAAAATAAAAAAAACTAATCCAATAATTGAGCTTTCCCGTACTGAAATCCTATCAATATCCTGGACGCATGTCACCGACACGTAAAAAAATCGAATAATTAAATTTCAATTTTAATCCAAGAAAACAATCGTATAGAAAAAGTATAATTAAATTTTTAATTTGAATCCAAGAATCGTTTGAGCTTTCCCGTACTGAGATCCTTCAAGCATATCATTGACTCATAAAATAATTGTATAATTATATTTCAATTTAATCCAAGAAAACAAAATGTATAAAGAATAGTCGTATAATTAAATTTCAATAATCCAAGAATTATTTGAGCTTATCCGAACTGAGATCCTTCAAGCAGATCATTGACTCGTAAATAATTGTATAATTATATTTCAAATTTAATCAAAGAAAAACAAAATGTATAAATAAAAATCGTATAATTAAATTTCAATCATCCAAGAATAATTTGAGGTTATCCGAACTGACATCCTTCAAGCAGATCATTGACTCATTAATTAATTTTAGAATTAAATGATCACTGTAGCACAAACTCAGGGCCCTCGCTGGTAAAACGATTGTTGGGGTGTCAGTTAATCAGAATTTTTCGTTTTAGCTCCTCCTATCACATTTGGGCGAGTCCCTTAAGCATATTTGTCCTACCACTGGAGTGGAAAAATGCATACAAAAATGCATACAAAAATGCATACAAAAATGTATACAAACGTGCGAACAAAAATGCATACATAAACACATACATAAACACATACACAAATACATGCGCAAAAACATACACAAACACATACAAACAAAAACAAATACAAAGACAATGCAAAAATACATGCAAACAAAAATACAAGAAACAAAATTAAATTCAAAAACAATGAAAACAACAAGCAACATACATGCATCATCGCTTGTAGGGTACTAAGTGGACAGCTACCAAGTGGATACACAACAGACCCTATGGTGGTGGCAAGTGAGTGGTCGTGCATATAGGGTGGTAGATAATAGGGTAGATAGTATGATAGATCCACAACAGACTGTATGGTGGTGGCAAGTAAGTGGCAATACACATAGGGTGGTAGATAATAGGGTAGATAGTACGGTAGATAGTATGGTAGGTAGTTCAGTCGATAGTATGTTAGGTCTATATCAGATTGGATGGCGGTGGCGAGCAAGCAGCCATGAACATGGGATGGTGGAAAGTATGGTAGTTAGTAGGATAGGCAGTATGTTAGGTTGGACGGTAGACAGTTTAGTATACAGTGTGGTAGGTAGTAGGATAGGCAGTATGGTAGGTTGGACGGTAGACAGTTTAGTATGCAGTATGGTAGGTAGTAGGATAGGCAGTATGTTAGGTTGTACGGTAGATAGTTTAGTATACAGTGTGGTAGGTAGTAGGATAGGCAGTATGGTAGGTAGTAGGATAGGCAGTATGGAAGGTAATAGGATAGGCAGTATGGTAGGTTGGACTGTAGATAGTTTAGTATGCAGTGTGGTAGGTAGTAGGATAGGCAGTATGGTAGGTTGTACGGTAGATAGTTTAGTATACAGTATGGTAGGTAGTAGGATAGGCAGTATGGTAGGTTGTACGGTAGATAGTTTAGTATACAGTATGGTAGGTAGTAGGATAGGCAGTATGGTAGGTTGTACGGTAGATAGTTTAGTATGCAGTATGGTAGGTAGTAGGATAGGCAGTATGGTAGGTTGTACGGTAGATAGTTTAGTATACAGTATGGTAGGTAGTAGGATAGGCAGTATGGTAGGTTGTACGGTAGATAGTTTAGTATACAGTATGGTAGGTAGTAGGATAGGCAGTATGGTAGGTTGGACGGTAGATAGTTTAGTATACAGTATGGTAGGTAGTAGGATAGGCAGTATGGTAGGTTGGACGGTAGATAGTTTAGTATACTGTATGGTAGGTAGTAGGATAGGCAGTATGGTAGGTTGGACGGTAGATAGTTTAGTATACTGTATGGTAGGTAGTAGGATAGGCAGTATGGTAGGTTGGACGGTAGATAGTTTAGTATACAGTATGGTAGGTAGTAGGATAGGCAGTATGGTAGGTTGGACGGTAGATAGTTTAGTATACAGTATGGTAGGTAGTAGGATAGGCAGTATGGTAGGTTGGACGGTAGATAGTTTAGTATACAGTATGGTAGGTAGTAGGATAGGCAGTATGGTAGGTTGGACGGTAGATAGTTTAGTATACAGTATGGTAGGTAGTAGGATAGGCAGTATGGTAGGTTGGACGGTAGATAGTAGATAATTTAGTAGATAGTATGGTAGATGTTATGGAACGCCCGCAACAAATCGTATGACGGTTGCAAGTAAGTTGCCATGCACTTATAGTTGTCCAGGGCTAAGCCAAATAGGCTGAAGGGACTTGCCCGGCCATGTCAGGAGGGCTAAAAAGAAAAAACACTGATGAAGCGAACCCCAAACAATCGTTTTACCGACCGGGCCCCTGAGTTCTTGCTACAGTGAAGAATTAAATAAACAATTATAATTGTGTCGTCATCCCAAATTGTCCCATGTATGTTTGATCTCCCTACATTATTAGTAGTAGTAGTAGTAGTAGTAGTAGTAGTAGTAGTAGTAGTAGTAGTAGAAGTAGTAGTAGTAGTAGTAGTAGTAGAAGTAGTAGTAGTCTTATTATTATTATTATTATTATTATTATTATTATTATTATTATTATTATTATGATTATTATTGTTATTAATACGTAAACATGCAGCTCCACTCTCCATGTAGGTTTGATGCTTTGGCTGTAGCCAGTATCTGCGTGGACAAGGACAGAGACTGTCAAGACAAGGCGGCGGCTGGAGAGTGTGAGCTTCATGCTGATGTCCTGGGGGGTCTAGAGGGCCGATGCCGCTTGTCTTGTGGGGACTGCGTTAAGTGCCCCCCGCACGACATCATTTGTATGCGTCGGAATATGCAAGGTGTGTTTTTCTTAATCTCGCACCCCACCAAGTGTTTAGCTACGTTACATGGACCCCTCACGATATCAGATGCATGGTAGTTTTTCCTTAGCGCAGGGCTGAGGGGTCCACAGGGACATTGTTGCATGTGTTGTGGGGACTGCGTCAAGTGCCCCCCACACGACGTCATTTGCATGCGTCGGAATATGCAAGGTGTGCTTTGCTTAGTCTTGCTTTCGTTAGTCTCATACCCCACCAAGTGTTTAGCTACCTTACATGGCCCCCTCACGATATCATATGCATGGTAGTTTCACGGTATTATTATCCCTGCATAATTTCAGTAGGTGTTTACCCATTGTGTTAGTGACTTTGTCGCAAGATACCCTCTCGTGTACCTTGTTATCAAGGTCATCAATTAGGTTTCCTGCATGTGTAAGGGAATCCAACTGAATGTTAAGCCTATCATCTGTAGATCCTGTCCTACTATTCAAATCACCACATATTATCATTTCACCTGAGTTGAAGTCCTCTATATCAGATTTGAGGCAGTTGAAATGATTGAAATGAACTACCTTGAAATTACCTTGAAATTGAAATGAAATTGAAATTGAAATGAACTACCTTGAAATGAAATGAAATTGAAATTGAAATGAACTACCTTGAAATTATAGTTGAGCTGCCTTTTAGAGATCCATTGTGTTTTTTTGCGGAGCCCCCCCTTCTGGGTGGCGGGAGCCCCTAGGGTCACCACATTGTACACGTGTCTCTATGTCTAGCTGTCTGTCTGTCCATCACGTTCTAACCCTGGGCCTCGTAACCCTACTCTCTACCCTTCCAAACCTTGGAAAGCTCAAACCTCGCCAATTTCAAACCCAATCTCCGCCAATTTCTGCGTCGCTTGCGACGCGCTTAGGACTTTTCCCTGGTCTTCTGCTCTCCTCAGGCATGGACAAATCTTTAAACTGTCTAATCTACCCCCCCCCCCCCCACACACACACACACACACACACACACACACACATACATACACACACACACACACACACACTCACACACACACACTCACACACACACAAATGTGCCATATCCATGGAAACCAGGGAGCATACTAAGCAGATTATACAGTTTAAAGACTTGTTCCTGGTCTTCTGCTACCCTCATCAGGCATGGAGTGTGCCTCATTTTTTAATAAACCCAGCATTCAAATATGAAATTGATATTAATAAAGCTAAAGCTACAGTTGTATTAATATAATTCGTTGGCGCAGCTAATTGCCCATTTAGAATGTGTGCCTGATTTTCCTTTTGGCTACTAGCACAAGCTTCTAGACTGCCACTGGGCCAAACCCAAAGACCAATTTTGTGTGCGTGTGTGTTAATGACCAATTTTGTGTGTGTGTGTGTGTGTGTGTGTATAAATGACCAAACCTACGCACCCGGGTACTGCACACATTCTCCATTTAGAATGTGTGCCTGATTTTCCTTTTGGCTACTAGCACAAGCTTCTAGACTGCCACTGGGCCAAACCCAAAGACCAATTTTGTGTGCGTGTGTGTTAATGACCAATTTTTTGTGTGTGTGTGTGTGTGTAAATGACCAAACTTACGCACCCGGGTACTGCACACATTCTCCATTTAGAATGTGTGCCTGATTTTCCTTTTGGCTACTAGCACAAGCTTCTAGACTGCCACTGGGCCAAACCCATAGACCAATTTTGTGTGCGTGTGTGTTAATGACCAATTGTGTGTGTGTGTGTGTGTGTGTAAATGACCAAACTTACGCACCCGGGTACTGCACACATTCTCCATTTAGAATGTGTGCATGATTTTCCTTTCGGCTACAAGCACAAGCTTCTAGACTGTTACTGGGCCAAACCCAAGATTCCAGGAGCACTGTAAAGCTGACGATATCAGCTCCCAGATACCTACTCTAGGCTGCTTAAGGCTCGGATCTTCTGCTCTCCACAGGCATGGACAAGTCCTTAAACTGTCTAATCTACCCCCCCCCTCCCCTCCCCCCATGCGATGCCCACGGAAACCAGGGAGCACCCTAAGCAGATTAGACAGTTTAAAGACTTGTTCCTTCTCTTCTGCTCTCCTCAGGCATGGACAAGTCTTCAAACTGTCTAATCTACCCCCCCCCCCCCCCCCCCCCCCCCCCTGTGCGATGCCCACGGAAACCAGGGAGCACGCTAAGCAGATTAGACAGTTTAAAGGCTTGCTCCTGGTCTTCTGCTCCCCTTAGACATGGACAAGTCTTTAAATTATTTAATCTGCTTAGTGTGCACCCTGGTTTCCGTGGGCATCACACAGGGGGGGGGGGGGGGGGGGGGGTTGAAATAGGAAGGCGGTGAGCAGCCCAGGGTTGGCTGAAAAAACTTGTAACAATTCAAATTCAAATTTGTGCTCTCTTCGCCCCCCTGCTCCAGGTAATCCTCAAGCCACGCCAACTTGGCGTGTTGCTTGATTTCTTTCTGATCTCCTGCCCCCCATCCCCCCCACCCCTGCTCCAGGTAATACTTAAGCCACGCCAACTTTGCTTGATTTCTTTCTGATCTCCTGCCCCCCCACCACCCCTGCTCCAGGTATTACTTAAGCCACACCAACTTTGCTTGATTTATTTCTCATCTCCTGCCCCCCCCCCCGCTTCACCCCACCCCTCACCCCACCCACCCCTGCTCCAGGTAATACTTAAGCCACGCCAACTTTGCTTGATTTCTTTCTGATCTCCTGCCCCCCCCCCCCCCCCCTGCTCCAGGTAATACTTAAGCCACGCCAACTTTGCTTGATTTATTTCTGATCTCCAGCCCACCCCCCCCCCACCCCACCCCTCCCCACCCCACACACCCCTGCTGCAGGTAATATTTAAGCCACGCCAACTTTGCTTGATTTATTTCTGATCTCCTGCCCACCCCACCCCACCCCCACCTACAGGCAATCCTGAGAGGAAGAGGAGCTCTCACATTTGATTCGAGCCCATGCAGCTTGAAAGGAAAAGGAGCTCTCCAAGTTGATCCCAGTGCAAAATAATTGAGAGGGAGAGGGGTTCTCCCATTTCGTCCGAGCGCACGATGCTTGAAAGGAGAAAACTTCTTCTTCTTAAGGCTACGCATGGCAGCTTCCAATCAGCTTCATTGCCTGATCATGGGGTGAAGCCTGACGCTTTCAGCTGCATTGTACTACTTGTCATGTCAGTTTTCAGACACACAAACTGGCTTTAAGTGTGGCCCAAGGATAGAGAAACGGAGCTGCCTAGAAGATACTACTCGTAGTCGAAACAAGGAACGGTGGTGGAAAAGGGGCTATCCAAGTTGCTTTTTGACGTTTTCAGGTTAAATGGATAAATGGAATTAGTGATGACAAAAATGCTTGCTTGCTGCAATTTTGCTTTTCTAATTTTGAGGATTAGTCGGAAGACCCCTCTCGGATGTTGTGGAGCGGGGTTGTCTTGGGTCAACAATGGGGTTCAGTTTGTCAGTGTTTTTTCGTTTTAGCCCCATCTGTCACGGTTGGGCAACTTATTTTAGCCTATTTGGACTATCCCTGCACTGTAGCACACTAGTGCGATTTCATATCGTTTTTGCCCTATCAAATCAAACAACCGTGACCTGTGTGGAATCGCACTTTTCTGTGACATTTTACACTTTTAGGGGTGGTGCTTAAGTTGCAGGCTGAAACAGAACCACTAATTTGATTGTTAGCTCCACAGTTTATGATTTTGTAGCAGAATGTAGCGGATTACCGGCAGCGCGATTTCGCGCACACTTTTTGAGCCCCACCACGAGTTTCGCGCAGTTTTTTCAACTCCCTGTGGGCGCAGCGCGCAGTTTTTGCGCTTTTTGCACTGCAAAGCGCTGACCAATTTGAAGTTTGTGCGCTTTAAGGGCTGGCCAATTTGATAAAATGTAGTACCCTGATTACCGGAATACCGGTACATGGTCTATTGGTCTATCAGCCGTCAGGGTGCTCACTGTCTGCAGATGGAGTAAACATAGAAAGCACACAAACACTACTACGGTTCATTTTATTTGCACCACACTCCTGAGTACAGAATGCGATCGGAAATAGTCGAACCGCAGACATTGAGCAGCCTGAAGATAGGAGCTCAGCAGACCATGTAATCACAATGGTGTCGCTGTTATGTGTTGGGAGACCCACCTCCCGGTGTGAAAATCCCTTCACAACTTCAAAAAAAACAGGGAAGACTTGTATATTCACCTCGAAGTCCCTTTAGCCTATTTGGCTACTCCCTGGACTGTAATTTAAATTGAAATTGAAATTGTTACATCCGTGTTATACCGTTACTCACAGGACGTGAAGTTAAGGACACCATAGCGTAAGCCGGAGCTAGCTGTAGTCACCGTAGTGCCCTGGACTGTACCAGTATATAACTATATATGGGTATTTTGTGTAGGGAACGGCAACATGATAGAATATGATATATTGATATTGTGTCATCATATGATATCATATGATGCCAGCAGTCTGACTAGGCTAGAGTCACCATTTACATACAATATCATATGCTGCAATTTGTAAGATATCATATTATATCATACTCGCTTTTGGTCAGTATCATAGGATTTGCCGATCCCTGATTATGTTCCCTAGGGGAGTAGGGGCAGTGGTCTGCGTCACAAGACCCTCCTTGGGTGAGAATTCCCCTAACGAAAAATTGGTCATAGACTAAAATAGTAATATGTAACTATCAACATCACACGCATGTAGTCCTTTAAATCACTCATTTTGGGCGCAGCCCTCCCTTCTGGGTGGCGAGAGCCCCCTGGGTCACCCCGTTGTCCGTTTGTTTGTTTGTTTATTTGTTCGTGCGACCGAGACGAAGCCTGACACGTCAGCCAACGGTCTCTTATGTATGTATGTATGTATATATGTTACAGTCCAGGGGTAGGCCAAATAGGCTAAAGGGACTTGCCCAACCATATGGGAAGGGCTGAGGCTGTGGCGCTATAGGACTGGGCTGAAAAGAACAAGCACTGATGAACTGAGCCCCAAACAATCGTTTAACCGACGGGGGCCCTGAGTTCGTGCTACAGTGATAATTTAATTCTACAATATTAATAAATCATCATCTCAGCTGGGATGATAATTTAATTGAGCGATTATTATCGCATTTTTTATAAATTGAATTGAGTATTTCCATCCTTCAAAGGAATCAGGATTCATGACCAGCTTCATACCGGATTTTTTATCCACCAATTTAGGTTCATTGTTCATTTTCTAAAAAAAAAATCTATCCTCAGCGTATGACGGACATTCTTATATGAAGTGCATTTCATCTTCAACTACTCTTCTACCGTCAACCACCTTATCCCGGCACCTGCAAATTCTACCAGACCGAGAGGTACTCCTTTCTGATTCGACATTCAAGTTGAAGGCTCGAAGACGTAGTCTTGCTATGCATTTAATATAATCCCTATTGTTTCATAAGTTAGTGTAGGTTGAACTATGGTTTCTATCCTCTGACATCATCCAATTCGCATACGTAATAGTTTTAATACCGCTTCCTTGGTTATCAGCAAGATTCCTGGGGTTCAATGTACTCAGGGATTGACAGTCAATTTCTGTTATTTTAGAGATTCCCTCATCAATTTTTCCGAAGTCAATCTTGCTCAGTGACGTCTGATTATCTTGAATAATATCAGAGAAATGTTCTCTAACACCTAATCTCTGAATGCATCGTAGCAATCCATGAGACCAGCATTGTTTATTGCTATCTCTGGTTGCCATTAGAACACTATCTAGCAAGGCTCTTTTCACAAAATCATCGTCCTTACGGTCAACGATTTTATTCCAAAAGCGTTGACCGTAACTAAAACCTGGCTTCGGTCCGCTCGATTCCGTTGCCAACACTCTCCGCCAATTTTCCGCGTCGCTTGCGACGCTGCTTAGGACTTGTCACTCTTGTGGTCTTGTTGTTACACTTCTGCCAGTCGTCACTGTGGCCACGCCATTGCGTGTTGCCCATGAGCACGTCGCGCGTCACCCATGCACAGGCTAAGCAAGATAAAGGCATCCATCTGAAAAGAGACCTCCCCGTTTCCATGAGACCGCTCGCGCGGCCTTTACGAGGCCGAGCATCTAGCCCGTCAAAGCTGGTCGTGTATGTTCTCGCTGCGCTAGCTGGACTGCTGACAGGTGCGATGCGCGCTGCCCCAGCCTACCAAGAAGATTCGCTATCAAATGCGTATGGCTTTGCGCTGTGTTCGGAGCACAGCAATGGGCATCACACATAGAGGTTGCGGTGTGGTTGACCAGGAAGCTTCCAGATGGGAGCAGTTGACAGGGTGTGTGTACTATTGTGTACTGCAAATGTGTTGTGTGTACAACTGTGTGTGCTCACAGGCGTGCTGTTATGGTGGTGATAGAGAGTGCGTAAAGTGGGCATGCATTATAGAGAGGGCGTAGAGTGGGCATGTACTGCATGGGTGCAGTTGACTGGGTGTGTACTACTGTGTACTGCACATGTGTTGTGTGCACAACTGTGTGTTGTCATAGGCATGCTGTTATGGACGGTGGTGATAGAGTGTGCGTAGAGTGGGCATGCACTGTATGGTTGCAGTTGACTGGGAATGTAATACATGCTCGCAGTTGAGTGGGTATATACCACATGGGTGGAGTTAACTAGGCGAATAATAAATTGTTGCAGTTGACTGGTTATGTACTAGCGTGCAGTTGGATGTGTATGTACTGCATGGTTTAGGTTGAATGGGTATGTATTACATGTAATTGGCTGGGTATGTACTCCATAGTTTAGGTTGACAGGGTATGTACTGCATAGTTTAGGTTGAATGGGTATGTATTACATGTAATTGGCTGGGTATGTACTCCATAGTTTAGGTTGACAGGGTATGTACTGCATAGTTTAGGTTGAATGGGTATGTATTACATGTAATTGGCTGGGTATGTACTCCATAGTTTAGGTTGACTGGGTATGTACTGCATAGTTTAGGTTGAATGGGTATGTATTACATGTAATTGGCTGGGTATGTACTCCATAGTTTAGGTTGACTGGGTATGTACTGCATAGTTTAGGTTGAATGGGTATGTATTACATGTAATTGGCTGGGTATGTACTCCATAGTTTAGGTTGACTGGGTATGTACTGCATAGTTTAGGTTGAATGGGTATGTATTACATGTAATTGGCTGGGTATGTACTCCATAGTTTAGGTTGACTGGGTATGTACTGCATAGTTTAGGTTGAATGGGTATGTATTACATGTAATTAGCTGGGTATGTACTCCATAGTTTTAGGTTGACTGGGTATGTACTGCATAGTTTAGGTTGAATGGGTATGTATTACATGTAATTGGCTGGGTATGTACTCCATAGTTTAGGTTGACTGGGTATGTACTGCATAGTTTAGGTTGAATGGGTATGTATTACATGCAATTGGCTGGGTATGTACTCCATAGTTTAGGTTGACTGGATATGTACTGCATAGTTAAGGTTGAATGGGGTAATGTATTACATGTAATTGGCTGGGTAATGTACTCATAGTTTAGGTTAGACTGAGGTATGTACTGGCATAGTTTAGGGTTTGAATGGGTATGTATTACATGCAATGTGGCTGGTAATGTACTCCATAGTTTAGGTTGACTGGGTATGTACTGCATAGTTTAGGTTGAATGGGTATGTATTACATGCAATTGGCTGGGTATGTACTCCATAGTTTAGGTTGACTGGATATGTACGACATGCGTGCAGAAAACCAGGTATGAAATACATGATTGCAGTTGAATCGGTATGTACTGCATGTGTGTATTATGCCACTGGTCAGCTCATATGTTGAATATGTTTTTATGTATAATGAGGTAGTTCAATCGTGAAATTTATGCGATTCATTGCGCAATTGAGGCAATTCAATTATGCTATTCAATTTAAGTGTTAAATTCAATGTAAAGCAATTCAAAAATGCAATTCAATTGTGAAATTCATGCAATTCAATTGCGCAATTGAGGCTATTCAATCGTGCTATTCGATTTAATTGTGAAATTCAATTCAATTAAATTCAATTGTGAAAGTCATGCAATCCATTTGCGCAATTAAGAAAATTCAATCTAATTGTGAAATTCAATTTAATGCAATTCAAATATGCATCTCACTTGAGCAGCAATACCATCAGCATCAGTGGAGGAGGAGGAGCTGCTGATTGGTTGGAAGGGTGAAACATTCGAAACCAGACCCAACGGTCGGAGTGGATTGGCCACGGTGAGCATCTTTAAAATGGGGAGTGTGTCTGTGTCTGTGTGTTTTGTGTTGCATATGTGTGTTGTGTGTGTGTTTGTGAGGGTCCCATTGTGAAGAGTGGTTCAGAGTGGATTGGCCACGGTGTGCATCTTGGATAGGGGGAGTGTGTCTGTGTATGCGTGTTTTGTGTTGTGTGTGTTGTGTGTGTGTTTGTGAGGGTCCCATTGTGAAGAGTGGTTCGGATCGGATTGGCCACGGTGAGCATCTGGGGTATGGGGTGGGAGCCTGTTTTTGTGTGGTGTGTGTGTGTGTTTGTGAGGGGTGCAGCAACACCATCAGTAATGATAACGCCTGGTGGGGCGTGGTATTAAGGAAACCTGTTGTACGCGGGCAGAGAACGGTCTACCACCTCAACTGGACAAGCTACCATTGCGGTTGACAACAACCTCCAACGCTCAGGGTGACCGTAGGGGGAATCAGACCCCCGGCCCTGCTTTGTTTCAGCGATTTGGTGTACCATTGGACCAATCGTATCACTGAAATGGGCTAACACCATCAGCATCAGTGGAGGAGGAGCTACTGATTGGTTGGAAGGGTGGAACATTCGATCCCGGACCCAACGGTCGGAGTGGATTGGCCACGGTGAGCATCTTGTATATGGGAAGTGTGTCTGTGCCTGTGTGTGTCTGTTTCTGTGTGTTGTGTGTGTCTGTGTCTGTGAGTTGTGTGTGTACTGTTTGTGCGTGTTAGTGAGGGGTGCAGCAAGACCATCAGCATCAGTGGAGGAGGAGGAGCTACTGATCGGTTGGAAGGGTGAAACATTCGATACCGGCCCCAATGGTCGGAGTGCATTGGCCACGGTGAGCATCATGGATATGGGGTGTATGCCTGTGCCTGTGTGTTGCATGTGTGTTGCCTGTGTATGTGTGTTGTGTGTGTATTGTGTGTATGTGTTTGTAAGGAGTGCAGCAATATCGACATCATCAGTGGAAGAGGAGGAGCTACTTATTGGTCGGAAGGGTGAAACATTCGATCCTGGCCCAAATGTGAAGAGTGCGTCAGAGTGGAACGGCTACGATGAGCATCTTGGATGTGGGTTGTGTGCCTGTATATGTGTGTTTTGTGTTGCATATGTGTGTTGTGTGTGTTGCATGTGTGTTGCGAGTGCACGTATATTGTGTGTGTTTGTAAAGAGTGCAGCTATATCGTCAGCATCAGGGGAGGAGGAGCGACTTATTGGTTGGAAGGGTGAAACTTTTGAACCTACGAGGAATGGTAAGCCACACTCATGTTGTACAGGGGTGTTTGTTTTTTGGTGTTTGGCTTTTGGTTTTTGTTTTTTGGTGTTTGGTTTTTGTTTTATGTTTTTTGGTGTTTGGTTTTTGTTTTTTGGTGTTTGGTTTTTGATGGGTTTGGTGTTTGGGCTTGGTTTGTGTTTAGTGTTTGTTTTTTGGTGGGCTTGGTTGGTGTTTGGTGTTTGGGTTTTAGTTGGATTTGTTTTTTGTGCTTGCTTGGTGTTTGGTGTTTGGGTTTTGGTTGGGTTTGGCGTTTGGGCTTGGTTGGTGTTAGGTGTTTATCAGGCTGTGTGGAGTCGGAATTGCATTGTGTGTGTCACGTGTGTGTGTGTTGCATGTGTGTTGTTTGTGTGTTTACCCAAGCTTAGCGATTATACAATGGACTCAATGGTAATGCCCTCTATCAGCTGTGAAACTGAACTGGACTTGAGTAAGGACGGTTAATGCTTTGGTTTCAAAGGATTGGATTGAAAGACTTAATCTCCTTCAGAGGGCGACTGGTTTTATAGCCGTGTACGCACGTCTTTGACTATAAAATGGCCGAGTATGACGCTTGTACTCAACGTACTAATCGACGGAATCATCGGCCGATTGGACTTTGACCAACGGTTGCCGGGAATACTTATCAACGACCGATTATGGGTTCAGCGACTGCTGATAAACTGTCGTCAACTTGATGAGACACTCACCAAGGCGTTCCAAGGGAGTGAAGGAGGAGACGGAGGAAAATATGAAGGTCAATTAACGGTTACAGTGTGTGTGTTGTGTGTGTTGCGTCAGGCTGTGGGGAGTCGGAAAAGTGAACATGTTTTTTGCAACCATCCCATCTCCTGATAATTTGTAACTGCCTCATTATAATATTTGTTTCTTCATTGAATCTATTTCTTCTAGAACTTGTGTTTCATCACAATCGCTATCTTGCCTATATTGTGTCTCTTCACAATCGCTATCTTGCCTATATTGTGTCTCTTCACAATCGCTATCTTGCCTATATTGTGTCTCTTCACAATCACTATCTTGCCTGTATTGAGTCTCATCACAATCGCTATGTTGCCTATATTGAGTCTCTTCACAATCGCTATCTTGCCTATATTGAGTCTCTTCACAATCGCTATCTTGCCTATATTGTGTCTCTTCACAATCGCTATCTTGCCTATATTGTGTCTCTTCACAATCGCTATCTTGCCTATATTGGGTCTCTTCACAATCGCTATCTTGCCTATATTGTGTCTCTTCACAATTGCTATCTTGCCTATATTGTTTCTCTTCACAATCGCTATCTTGCCTATATTGTGTTTCATCACAATCTCTATCTTGCCTATATTGTGTCTCTTCACAATCTCTATCTTGCCTGTATTGTGTCTCTTCACAATCTCTATCTTGCCTATATTGTGTCTCTTCACAATCGCTATCTTGCCTATATTGTGTCTCTTCACAATCACTATCTTGCCTATATTGAGTCTCATCACAATCGCTATCTTGCCTATATTGAGTCTCTTCACAATCGCTATCTTGCCTATATTGAGTCTCGTTACCATCGCGATCTTGGCCTAGAGGGTGTCTCTTCCAATCGCTATCCGTGCCTATATGGTGTTTTCAATCACAATCGCTAATCTTGCCTATACTGTGTTTCATCACAAATCGCTAGCTGCCTTAGTGTGTCTCTTCCATCGCTATCTTGCTATATTGTGTTTCATCCAATCTCTATCGTGCCTATAATTGTGGTCTCCTTCACAATCGCGATCTTTCCTAGTATGGTGCTCTTCACAATCGCTATCTGGCCATATTATGTTGCATCACAATCGCTATCTTGCCTAGATTGAGTCCTCTTCAACATCGATATCTTGCCCTATATGTGTGGTCATCACAATTTCTATCTTGCCTATATTGTGTCTCTTCACAATCGCTATCTTGCCTATATTGTGTCTCTTCACAATTGCTATCCTGCCTAACTTGTGTCTCTTCACAATCGCGGTCTTGCCTAACTTGTGTTTCGTCATAATCGATATATTGCCTAACTTGTGTCTCTCCACAACCTCACATGGGCTGGAGCAAAATGACCATTGACAACCTCACATGGCCATTGACAACCTCTCATTGGCAGGATCAGAATGACCTTTAACCTTTCATCAATGACACACTGACCACTGACAACCTCCCCTTCACAACCTCACATAGACAAGCTCACATGACCATTGACGAAATCAAATTTGCAGGATCAGAATGACCTTTGACCATTCACAACCTTACACTGACCATTGATAACCTCCCCTTCACAACCTCACATAGACAAGCTCACATGACCATTGACAAAATCACATAGGCAGGATCAGAATGACCTTTGACCATTCACAACCTCACACTGACCATTGACAACCTCCCCTTCATAACCTCACATAGACAAGCTCACATGACCATTGACAAACTCACATTGGCAGGATCAGTATGACATTGGAAACCTCACATTGACCATTGACAACCTCCCCTTCACAACCTCGCATTGACAGGATCACAATGACTCCAGAGAGGAGGTAGATCGGCAACCATGGTATGTGGCAGGATTGTCTAGTTTTTGGTCATCATCACCACCACCATCATCATCACAACCATTGTCATCACCATCATCATTGACATCATCATCACCATCATCATCATCATCATCATCATCATCATCATCATCAGCATCATCATCAGCATCAGCATCAGCATCAGCATCATCAGCATTGACATCATTGACATCATCAACATTGTCATCATCATCATCATCATCTTCATCATCATCATCATCATCATCATCATCATCATCATCATCATCATCATCATCACCATCATCACCATCATCATCATCATCATCAACAATATTACCCTCCCTCTCGTCCTCCTCCTGCTCATCATGAACATCACCACACTCTAACCACCCCCCTCCTCCTCATAATCACCGTCACCATCATCATCAACATCACCACACTCAAACCACCTCCCTCATCATCATCATCAACATCACCACCACCCTACTTCTCCTCATCATCCCCACCATCATCATCATCACCACCACCACCCTCCCTCTCGTCCTCCTCCTGCTCATCATCATTATAAACATCACCACACTCTAACCACCCCCTCCTCATCGTCATCAACATCACCATGATCATCATCATCAACCTCACTCTAACCACCTCCCTCCTCCTCCTCATCATCATCAACATCACCATCACCCTCCTTCTCCTCTTCCTCCTCCTCCTCATCACCATCACCCTCCTCCTCCTCCTCCTCTTGCTCCTCATCACCATTATCATTACCATCACCCTCCTCCTCCTCCTGCTCCTCATCACCATCATCTCCATCACCCTCCTCCTTCTCCTCCTCCTCCTCCTCCTCCTCCTCCTCCTCCTCCTCCTCCTCCTCCTCCTCCTCCTCCTCCTCCTCCTCCTCCTCCTCCTCCTCCTCCTCTTGCTCTTGCTCCTTATCACCATCATCACCATCACCCTCCTCATCTTGCTCCTCCTCATCACCATCACCATCACCCTCCTTCTCCTTCTCCTCCTCCTCATCACCATCACCCTCCTCCTCCTCCTCCTCCTCCTCCTCCTCCTCCTCCTCCTCCTACTCTTGCTCCTCATCAACATCATCATCACCATCACCCTCCTCCTCCTTTTGCTCCTCATCACAATCATCTCCATCACCCTCCTCCTCCTCCTCCTCCTTGCTCCTCATCACCATTACCATCACCCTCCTCCTCTTGCTCCTCAACACCATCATCATCACCGTCATCATCACCATCATCATCACCATCATCATCATCACCATCATCATCACCATCATCATCATCAACACCATCACCATCATCATCACCATCACCATCACTATCATCTGCTTTGCATTCAAGCTTATAATCCCTGATGTGTAATTGCAGGATCGAGACCATCTCTTGGCAGCCTAGAGCGTTTGTGCACCACAACTTCTTGACCCTGGCCGAGTGTGACTACTTAGTCTCATTGGGGCAGAAAAGGGTGAGTGTGAAGGGTGGAGGTGGGTGGAGATGTGGTGGGTGGAGATTGGGGTGGAGGTGGTGGGTGGGGATAGGGGTGTAGATGTGGGGGGTGGGAGCGCGCCACACATTTTTGACCCTGGCCGAGTGTGAGTACGTTGTCTTATTGGGGCAGAAAAGGGTGAGTGTGATGGGTGGAGGTGGGGGGGCAGTGGGTGTGTGTGGAGGTGGGTGTAGATGTGGTGGGTGGAGATTGGGGTGAAGGGGTGGTGTGTGTTTGGAGGGGGTGGGGGGGTGGGTGGGTAGAGGTGGCGGGGATATGGGTGTAGAAGTGTGGGGTGTGAGTTCACCACAAATTTTTGACCCTGGCCGAGTGTGACTACTTAGTCTCATTAGGACAGAAAAGGGTGAGTGTGGTGGGTGGAGGTGGGTGTAGATGTGGTGGGTGATGATTGGGGTGAAGAGGTGGTGTGTTTGTTTAGGGTTTAGGGTTTTATTAAATTGGCTATGTGGCAATACCTTTAAAGCCATGTATCAGTATTTTCTCAAGAAGTGCCTGATTTGTATGTACGTTTTTATACGTTTATATGCATACGTTCATACGTCGATACGTTGATACGGCTTATACAAAAATATATACGTTAGCTTCCTAACCCTATACATAATACACATGCACTGGTATCCAAGTCCACTTGTGGTTGCAGAAACATAAACACACAACATATTAACATAACACATACGTACCCGTATCCAAGTCCACTTGTGGTTGTAGAAACATAAACACACAACATATTAACATAACACATACGTACCCGTGTCAAAGTCCACTGTTGTGGTTGCGGAAACATAAGCACATAACAACTGAACATGACACATTTGTACCGGTGTCAAATTCTACAGTCACGGATGCAGAAACGTATGCACATTGCATACGCGCAGGACTCATGTGCGAATGTATCAATAGCCACTGTAGTGGTTACGGAAAGATGAGCACATAACATAACATACACACATAACACATATGAACCGGTATCAATAGCCACAGTCGGTGATGCAGAAACGCATGCACATGGTATACGCGCATAACTCATGTGCACTACTGTCAAAGTCTACAGTCGTGGATGCAGAAACATATGCACATAACATAAGCACATAAGTCATGTGCACAACTCAGATGTACAGGTATCAATAGCCACTGTCATGGATGTACAGGTATCGAGAGCCACTGTCATGGATGCAAGAACGTACGCAGATAACATACATGCATAACTAATGTGCACAGGTGTCAAAGTCTACTGTCGTGGGTGCAGACACATTCGCACATAACATACGCGCATAACGCATATGTACTGCTGTCAAAGTCTACTATCATGGATGCAGAAACATATGCGCGTAACATACGCGCATAACGCATATGTACTGCTGTCAAAGTCTACTATCATGGATGCAGAAACATATGCGCGTAACATACGCGCATAACACATATGTACTGCTGTCAAAGTCTACTATCATGGATGCAGAAACATATGCACGTAACATACGCGCATAACACATGTGCACAGGTAGATAAGTCCACTGTTGTGGATGAGCAAGGAAAATCCGTTGTAGATCCTATTCGGACAAGCTACGGAGGTTCCTTTGGGTGAGTTACCATTGGTTCATCAATAAAGGGGGGGAAAGTAATGATGACGCCTGGTGGGGCGTGGTGTTAAGGGAACCCATCGTACGCGGGCAGAGAACGGTCTACTACCTCGACTAGCTACCATCCCGGTTGACAACGACCTGCAACGCTTAGGGTGATTGTAGGGGGAATCGAACCCCCAACCTTTCGTCGTTATAGCGATTCGCTAGACCAATAGACCAATCGTATCACTGAAACAGGCTATCAATAAAGGATATATATATATATATATATATATTACTTTGTGCTTACTGACCCCTTCTAATTACAGTTATTACAGTTGTTTATGCTTCTAGATTGGATAGCGCTTTCTCGATCGGAATAGTTTTGGTCCTTGGTCTGATTTACTCTGATTTAACTTGTTTTATTTATTTTTTGTATATGATTTTATTTTTTATATTAACTTTTATCATTTACAAGATTTTAATAGCTTTGAATCCGATTTATTATAAGTGCTTGCGTATTCTGGAAATGGTGACTTTCCCCAGCTGCGGCGTACGGGAGGGTCCCCTTAAAACCACGCCCCTCCAGGCGTTTTTTTTTTTTTAATCAGTGCTTGCGTATTCTGGAAAAATCTGTATGCTTCATAGTTGTGACCTTGTCAGCTTCTACATTAGTTTAGAAGCCCCAAACATTTGTTTCCTAAGTGTAATCTGAACAATTGTTGGATGGAGGTCATTAACTCATGTCGTATGTTGACCCATGGTCAAGTCCCTTTACCCTATTTGGCCTACCCCTGGACTGTAAAATACATACATACATGTGTCCTAATATGGAAATGCTATGATAATGAAATAAGGGCTTTACAAAATAAAGAATAAACTGTTTACGTGCTGTTTATGGATTATTCTATTTTTAAAGCCCTTAGAACGAACGCTTTTGAAGGGGTCACGAGTTTATCTTTGTAATACACAATTGAATCCTTTTTTTAATTTGTCTAAATCTCAATCCATGTCTCATGTCATATGTTGCCCCATGTGTCCTAATATGGAAATGCTAGCCAACGTTGAACAATTCATTATGCTTCATGCTTGTGACCTTGTCAGCTTCTGTGTTTGCTTAGGAGCCCAAAACCTTTGTTTCCTAAGTTAACCTGAACTAGTGTTGGATGGAGGCCATTAACTCATGTTGCATGTTATTCCACGTGTCCTAATATGGAAATGCTAGCCTACATTGGACAATTGTTAATGCTTCATGGTTGTGACCTTGTCAGCTTCTGTGTTTGCTTAAAAGCCCCAAACTTGAAATTCTATGTTTTAACTTCGAGTTGTAGCATTGAGTTTAACTTCTATGTTTTAACTTTGAGTTTTATCTTCTATGTTGGCTTAGGAGCCCCCAACTGTGGTTTCCTTGATGAGGTATATTTATTAATTATTATTATCTCAATTGGAATTTTCTCGACTCTAGGACTTCTGACCAGCTATCTTAGCCTCAACCCTCAACCCTATCCCCCTCAGCCAGCCACTGGGTTAAGCCCAATGTTTTGGGGATTGGTGAAAAGCTAATTGTGACTGCTTCCACGTGCAACAGCTTTCTGTAGTTATGAATTAATAGACATGCAGGGGGGCTCCCTAGATTAGTTTCTTTGGTGGTTTTTCAGCCAAATCTATGCTGCTGACCATCCCTGAGCCAGCCACTAAGATAAGTATCACAGTGAATTGGCAGGCAGGGGAGCCGCCTAGGTCGGATTATTTGGTGGTTTTTCAGCCAAATCTTTTTCGCTGAACAGCTCCCTGAGCCAGCCACTTAGATGACCACCGCAATGCATAGACAGGCAGGGGAGCCGCCCAGGTCGGATTATTGGGTGGTTTTTCAGCCAAACCTATTCTGCTGACCATCTTCCAATCATAAGTCCCCCCGTGCGATACCCACAGAAACCAGGGAGCATTTATTTTGGATTAGACAGTTTAAAAACTTGCGCTGTTCATTCCTTTTAATTTGAGATGCTGCCAATAGCTTCTGAACAGCTTCTGAACAGCTTACGCCATCAGCTACCTTCTGAACAGCTACCGCCAACAGACACCACCAACAGCTTCTGAACAGCTACCTTCTGAACAGCTACCACCAACAGCTTCTGAACAGCTCCCTGAGCCAGCCAATAAGATATGCACCGCAATGAATAGACAGGCATGGGAGCTGCCTAGATTGGATTCTTTGGTGTTTTTCCTAATTATAATCGGGGTTGCAACCTCTAGGTAAAAAAGGGCTATGCAGATTATTAAGATGCAGTGTGGACATGTGCTATTATAACATTCATCCCTTTTCATCATTTAACCCCTTCGGTAGGCTATGTACTCTAGAATCAAAACAAATGGGCATTCGTGCTATGCAGATAATTTAACTTCAATTTTGGCACCCTCAATTTGGGTATATGATTGTAGGGGATAATTTCAATTTGGGTGTATGATTGTAGGGGATAATTGAACTTCAATTTGGTTAACTTCAATTTTGGTATATGATTGTAGAATTTCCCAATTATGAGACTTAACAGAGAGAATCAGATATTAGGGCATTCTTGTCAACAAATTCATTTCATTGATTTGAAAAAATGGAATAAATGAAATGAAACATATGAAATGAAACATACAAAATTAAACAGATTTGATGATGAAATCACATGGATGAACACATTCATGTTGCAGTATAGGAGAGGACCCAATCATCGCCGGCATAGAGGAGAGGATTGCTGAGTGGTCCCATGTTCCCCCTCACCATGGGGAGCAGATTCAGGTATTATTATTATTATTATTATTATTATTGTTGTTGTTATGTCTTAATATGTCGTATGTCCCCCCTAACCATAGGGAGTAGATTCAGGTATTATTATTATTATTATTATTATTATTATTATTATTATTATTATTATTTAATTTATTATACTTTTTATTCTTTTTTACTATTTTGCATGTCCCCCCTCACCATGGGGAGCAGATTCAGGTAGTCTGATTATTTTATTTATCATCATTTTTATTATTTATAACTATCTTGTATGTTCCCCCTCACCATGGGGATCAGATTCAGATATAATAATAATAATTATTATTAATTATTATTATTATTATCATTAATTATTATTAATATCTCGTATGTCCCCCCTAACCATGGGGTGCAGATTCAGGTATTATTATTATTATTATCAGGATTATTATTATTATTATTATTATTATTATTATTATTATTATTATTATTATCAAGGGGGGGGGCAACTTCTAACCAAAATGACACCATCACCCAACTTTGTAGATATCATGAAGAGGATGAAGAATCCGGTTTTATCTCTTAATTTGGCCCAGTAGAAAAAAAGTGCTGGTCCTCCGAAGTTTGGGGCCGCGGAGGGGGGGGGGGGGGGGGGGGGGGGGGGGGGGGTCGAGGGGAAAATCTGGATTTTTTTTTGAAACAGGTACTTTCCAGGCACTTTTTTCTAGCCCTCAGAATGACATGGGTGTGGATGTAGGGTGTTCCTCCAAGTGTTCCTCTACTTAATACCAGTTCATTTATGCTATTGGGGTAGAGATCTACCACATATTATGCCCAGGGTAGAGGAGGGAGGGGGGGGGGGGGGGGGGGGGGGGGGGGGGGGGGGGGGGGGGGGTCCATGGTCTCTCTCTCTCTCTCCACACACACACAACGCCCTAACCAACATGTGTACAACGACGTACAGAGCGAAACCTCGTGGTAGTTCACTGCTTCTTCTTTTTTGACTGATTTTTTTGACTGACTTTTGTATTGACTGACTGACTGACTGACCCCCAAGCCCCACCCAAACAATGTAACAATGATGATGATGATGATGATGATGATGATTTTCTATGTTTCAAACATTCCCAATGGTCTCTAGACCAACATCAATGGATAGGCCTTTAAAAACCTTGTAAAATGAGCCTAATTAGACACCATAACACTAAATGGTGGCTGAGATAGTGGCTGTACAGTGGGTTCCAGAGCCGGGGGGGGGGGGGGGGTCTGCAGAAGGGTGCCTCAGCACTTTTTTGTGATGGTGTATTTCACTTTTTTTTTGCCCCCCCCCCCCTGATTATTATTATTATTATTATCCCGATTATTATTATTAGTAGTAGTAGTAGTAGTAGTATCTCATATATATGAGATATCATTATTATTATTTATTTTGCATTTATTACTATCTGTTGTTCCCCCTAACAATGGGGAGCAGATCCAGGTATTATTGATTTATATATGACTACCTTGTATGTCCTCCCTCATTATGTGATGGGGAGCAGATGCAGGTATCATCATTATTATTATTATCATTATTATTATTATTATTTATTATTATAATTCATTACTATTTAGTATTTAGTATTTCCCCCCTCGCCTCGTGGGGTCAGGGGGCAGCGCGTCCCGATATCGGGGGGTTCGGGGGGCATAGCATTCTACGGAGTGGCGACGGAATGGCGACGCGTCGTAGAAAAATGAAACACTGGTTGCACCCGGGACTCCGTCAAAATTAAAAAACTGCGCTTTGTAGTGCAAACAGCGCAATAATTGCTTGCTGCGCCTACAAGGGGTTGCAAAAAACTGCACAAAACGTGCAGTGGGGCTAAAAAAGACAGCGCGCCAGCGCGCAAAAGCGCGCGCATGGAAGTACCCTGCCCTGGAGCAAATGAAAATAAGATTCATGCAAGTATGCGGAACAAGGATGCATAGGGATGCATATGTACTAATATGGGTGTATAAGTATGTATGTATAAGTATGTGGATGTGGATGGACGTGTATATGTGTGGATGTCTACGTATGTTTGTATATGTATGTATGTATGTATGTATGTATATGTATGTATGTATGTATACGTATGTATGTACGTATGTATGTATACGTATATATGTACGTATGTATGTATACGTATAGATGTATATGTATGTGTAAGGATGTACATGGATGTGTGTGTATGGATGTGTATATGTGTGGATGTATACGTATGTATGTGGATGTATGTAGATGTAAAGAGGGTGTACTGGAAGCTTTCAGAATTTTGTTTTGCTTTCCAAGGGTAAGGTCCAGGTAGTGATTTGGTAAGGAAGCCCCAAGGGCTGCCAGGTGGGTGGGTGGGTGTGGGGGGGGGCAGGGAAGCGGAAGTTTGGGCCTAAACGGGGTCCCGGGTTGCGGTTGCTTTAGGTAGTGGGGGGGAAGCCATGCATTGAAAACAAGGCAAGCAAAGACCCCTTTTTTTGGCGGAGCCCCCCCTTCTGGGGGCCGGGAGCCCCCAGCGTTACCCATTTGTCCGTTCGTCCATCCATTCATCCATCCATCCATCCATCCATCAATCCATCCATCAATCCATCTATCCGTCTGACCGGGATTAAGCCCGACACGTCAGCCAACGGTCTCGTAACCAACTCGCTTCCCTTGCCGCCTGTAGCTCCGTCGCGATCACTCTCCGTCAATTTTTAGCGTAGCAGGCGACGCTGCATCAAACTTGTTTCATGATGTTAAATGTTTAAACGTCAACCTTCAATATTTGGCACCAAATGCGAAACACTAAACTCCATTGTTTCTTTTTGGTGAGACTCGTCGCAAGTTGAGTGACTCCGTGCGACCCCAGTGTAACGCGCTGCCCGCCGAACCCCTTGGAGCGTGAAGCGCGGAGCCCGCAAGGTTCAGGGGGGCATTTCTGACTAGTTTAGCCAGACCCATGCGTCCCCATGCAGCGACAGAAGGGCGAGGCGACGCCGGTAAACAACTTTATGAACGCTCAGCTACCTTTGAAAACAGTGCTGAACACTCGTACCTTTGACATACACCTACCCCTTTTGCTTCAGTGTCTCTTGTTTAGTTTTTCTTGTTTAGACACTAAGCACTCAGCACTCAATCAGGAAAATAGATTTTAGCTCAACGTGCGATGAATACATTTATTGATTGATTATTGATGTGGGCCTTAGAGCCACAAGACTGTGTGATCTCACTCTTTCAGCCCCCCCCCCCCCCCACCACCACCACCACCACACACACACACACACACACACACACTCCCCTCCACCAGCAACCTTCCCAACCAAGCAACCAGCAAGCTGGTATGATCCCCCTCCTTCTGCCCCACCCTATGGTTCTAAACATAGTATATACGAGGATTGCAAAATTCATTTCCACTGTAGCATGACCTCCATCGGTAAAACGGTTCTTTGGGGTTCTGTTCATCAGTGCCTTTTATTTTTAGCCCCTCCTGATATCATGGTAAAACCCACACTTCACTTGACTAATCACAGCAAAAAAACTACGTTTTTATATTTTGTACTAATTTTGTATTTTATATCATTATAGATTTTGGCAAAAACTACAAACCCTTGCCACTGCAGATTCAGTGATATGAGAATGGTAAAACCCACACTTCACTTGACTTATCACAGCAAAACAGCTACGTTTTTATATTTTGTACTATCTATATAAGATAAGTTTTATATTTTTGATTATTATAGATTTTGGTTAAAAAAGACACACCCTTGCCACTGCAGATTCTGTGATACAAGAACGGTAAAACCCACACTTAACTTGACTTAGCACAGAAAAAGAAAACAAAAAATTCCACTAAGTTTTATTTTTTAGATTATTAATGATTTCGGCAAAAAAGACGCACCCTTGCTACTGCGGATTCTGCGATATGAGAATGGTAAACCCCATACTTAACTTGACTTATCATTGGAAAAAGCTTTTTATTTTTTCACGCAGTTCAGGAGGTGTCAAGGCCTCCAAAAATTTCATTCTCCCGATTGATTTTTTCTGATAATGGGGCTGTAATCGCATGTATCATTGCGATATTATGAGACATTTTTCAGGTCATTCTGAGCACCTCATTTAGGGGGGGGGGGGGGGGGGGGGGGGGGGGTCAGCCCTCCTCAGGTTTTTTTCTAACTTTTTACTCAGACCTCCAAATGGCATTCTGAGACCACCCTTGAGTAGGCCTTGGTAAGGGCAGTCCATTGGCACCGCTTTGGACCTTATGCAATAAGTATCTACCCCTTGGGTGGGTGAATGCAATAAGTATCTACCCCTTGGGTGGGTGGGTGAATGGGGTCAGCCTTCCTCAGTTGTTTTCTAACTTTTTACTCAGACCTCCAAATGACATTCTGAGACCACCCATGAGTAGGCCTTGGCAAGAGCAGTCCATTGGCACCACTTTGGACCTTATGCAATAAGTATCTACCCCTTGGGTGGGTGGGTGGGTGGGTTGTTTGGTGAATGGGGTTGAAAAACTGAATTTTGCCTATCAGGCAATCCCTATGTGGGAATTCCGAGGATGCCATTATGTGCGCCATACTGTAAACCCCCACAATCCATATCTAAGTTTCTTTTAATTGGGGTATTCCGATTTAAAGGGGTGGGGGGTGGGGGGGGGGTCAGTCCCCCTCAGGTTTTTTAGGGATAGGTGTCCCCCCTTTTTTTTATACTCCCGCGCAGTTCTATATTTAATACTAGATTTTAGATTATTATGGATTTCGGCTCAAAATGCACTCCCATGCCACTGCAGATTCTGCGGTGCAAGAATTGGCATAATTACAATGCACATTGGGATGCCTTAGCATAAGGCATAACATTGATTTATTACGCCCTTGCCACGGCAGATTCTGCGGTACGAGAATGGGCAGAAGTACGATGCACATTGGGATGCCTTGGCATAAGGCATCACATTTATTTATTACTCCCTTGCCATTGCAGATTCTGCGGTACGAGAATGGGCAGAAGTACGACGCCCATTGGGACTGGTTTGGGGAGGAACTCACAGAATCACAATTTGGAGAAACTGGGGACCGTGTTGCTACTGTACTGATGTACCTTTCAGGTACGGAGGACTAGTTTGGGGAGGAACTCACAGAATCGCAATTTGGAGAAACTGGGGACTGTGTTGCTGCTGTACTGTTGTACCTTTCAGGTACGAATAACTGGTTAGGGGAGGGACTCACAGAGTCCCAACTTGGAGAAACTGGGGACCGGGTTGTAACTGTACTGCTGTACCTTTCAGGTATGGAGTACTGTACTGCTGTTGGGATATTTTCATTCCGATGTACATTTAAAGACTGATCGATGTACGTTAAAAGAATTTTCGATGTACATTTAAAGACTGTTCGACCTGGTTTGATGTACGTTTAAAAAATCTTCGATGTAAATTAAAGACTGGTCAGTGAAGCTGGCTAGTGTATCTGAAAGCTAACATGACAGGGATTCCAACAATCGTTTAACCGACGGAGGCCCGGAGTTTGTGCTACAGTGATAATTTAATTGTGCTGTTCTCGTCGCACTTTATAATACAAACCGGTAATAATGCGGTATTAAAACTTGCATGAGGAGCATACAGTTGAATTTGAATTTAAAGACACACCTGATGCCGTACTGAAACTGACATTAGGAGCATACAGCTGAATTTGAATTAAAATTTAAAGACATACCTGTTATGGTATTGGAACTGGCATGAGGAGCATACACTTGAATTTGAATTTGAATTTGAAGACATACCTGATGCAATATGTTGCGCCCTGTGAGCATACAGTTGAATTTGGATTTAAAGACATACCTGCAGAGTAATTCAAAGCGCGCGCTTTTGAGCGCTGACTTTTTGACCCCCTCTGCGCTTTAAGCGCAGTTTTTTGCAACCCCCTGTGGGCGCAGCAAGCAATTTTTGCGCTTTTTGCACTACAAAGCGCAGTTTTTTTGTTTTCAAGTGCGCTAAAGCGCTGGCCGATTTAGCCATTTGAAGTACCCTGCATACCAGATGTGGTAATGGAACTGACATGAGCATACAGTTGGAAATAAATTTAAGGACATACCTGATGCAGTATGTTGCACCCTGTGAGCATACAGTTGAATTTGAATTTAAAGTCGTACTGATGAAGTATGTTGCGCCCTGTGAGCATACACTTGAATTTGAATTTAAAGTCGTACTGATGAAGTATGTTGCGCCTTGTGAGCATACACTTGAATTTGAATTTAAAGTCGTACTGATGAAGTATGTTGCGCCCTGTGAGCATACACTTGAATTTGAATTTAAAGTCGTACTGATGAAGTATGTTGCGCCCTGTGAGCTTGGCCCATTGGCCTGGTGATGGAGTTGGATGTGAGTATACACTTGAATTTGAATTTAAAGTCGTACTGATGAAGTATGTTGCGCCCTGTGAGCATACACTTGAATTTGAATTTAAAGTCGTACTGATGAAGTATGTTGCGCCCTGTGAGCTTGGCCCATTGGCCTGGTGATGGAGTTGGATGGAAGCTGCTATTTTCCGTCCTGGGTGTGTATTACGGGTAATACAAGTGAATTATTCAACCTCCCCCCAATATGATTTTGTGTATTATCTTTAATACACAGCCACCTAGGACAAACACTATGCCTAGCTTTAAAAACAAAGTCTGCAAGACAACGCAACAATTTAGCATTTTTCATATTTTAACATTTACACAATATTCTCAACTAAAAACAACAAAACAATAAGAAGACAAACAAAATTTAACTTTTATTCTGCACTCGCACAACAGCACTCCTAAACTCAAACTGAGACAAAAATAATCACAACAAGAAAAACAACAAAACAAAAATAATGAACTGTTATTCCGCACTCGCATAACAGCACTCAAACTCAAACTCAGATAAAAAAACAGCAACAAAAACAGCAAAAAAAACAGCAACAAAAACAGCAACAAAAACTCAGATAAAACAACATCAACAAAAATAAATTGAACTGTCATGCCCGCACTCGCACCACAGCACTCTTAAGCTCAAACTCAGACAGAAACATCAACAATAGCATCAACAGCACCAACAGCACAGCACTCGCACAAAAACAGCTCTCTTATACTCTGATCCTTTTTCTTACTTTTGAACACTTTTTCTCACACTTAGGTCTTCTTTCTTACTTTTGTACACTTTTTCATACACTCAGGTCCTTTTCCTTACACAGTACACAGTACACTCCGGGTCCGAAATAAAAAAAGTCCAGAAGCCCCACAATAGGTTTATAATAATTCTTGACTCTCTTTTCCTCGTTGCAGATGTTGGGTACTAGAAACGTGGCCTGACTACAATAATATAATCGTATGATTAATAATAATACACAATAATAATAATTTGCATAAATCCCACAGCTATGGATGTATGGTCCCTTGTTGCAGATGTTGAGGAGGGGGGTGAGACGTGGCATTAGTACAATGTGAGTATCATGCGATTTATAATAATGCATAATAATAATAATAATTACGGTATTATTATGTTATTATTAATACACATTCCACAGCTATTGGTGTGTGGTCCCCTGTTGCAGATGTCGAGGAGGGGGGTGAGACGTGGCATTAGTACAATGGGAATATCATGTGGTTAATAATAATAATAATAATAATAATAATTATTATTATTATTATTATTATTATTATAATTGCTATTGTTGGCTTTAGTATTATTAATATAGATCCCACAGCTATGGGTGTATGGTCCCCTGTTGCAGATGTTGAGGAGGGGGGTGAGACAAACCTCCCCTTAGCGACCCCCATTGACGAGGAGTTGCAGAAGCACGCTCATGGCAGCCCTTGTGCAGTAAAGAATGGCATTTCTGTGCCCCCTAGGAAGGGAGACGCTCTGTTGTTCTTTGACCTCGATGTGGGCGGCCAGAAGGGAGACCACCAAGCTTTGCATGCAAGCTGCCCCACACTGAAGGTAGGTGGGTCGGTTCTGGGGTGGGGTTGCTGGGTTGGTGCTGGGCGGGAAATGGTGGGTTGGTTCTGGGTGGGTGGGTTCGGTGGGTTGGTGCTGGGTGGGTGGGCTCGCTGGGTTTGTGCTGGGTGGGTGGTGGTGGTTTGGGTTGGTGCTGGGTGGGGGGGTCGGTGGTGGTGGGGTCGCTGGGTTGGTGCTGGGTGGGTGGGGTCGCTGGTTTGGTGTTGAGTTGGTGTTGGTGGGGTGGAGTGGGTGGGTACATGGGCTGCTGGGCTTCTCTGCTCCTCTTCTCCTGCTAGTTCTCACTTGTTGCAGGGCTGGCTTGTGGTGCTGGGTGGATGGTGGTGGGCTGAGGTCATTGGGTTGGTGCTGAGTGGGTGGTGGTGGGGTGGGTGCATGGGCTGCTGGGCTTCTCTGCTCCACTTCTCCTGCTAGTTCACACTTGTTGCAGGGCTAGCTTGTGGTGCTGGGTGGGTTGGTACTGGGTGCGTGGTGCTGGGGTGAGGTCGCTGGGTTGGTCTTGAGTGGGTGTTGGTGGGGTGGGTGGGTACATCTGCTGCTGGGCTTCTCTGCTCTTCATCACTTCTGGACAGCTGATTCCGTCAACTTCAAGGTGCACTAGGTTGCGTGAGGTTTGGCTCAGTAGACACTTAGGAAAGCTGCCTAGAAGCTGCTACTCCGTCAGCTTCAAGGTGCACTAGGTTGCGTGAGGTTTGGCTCAGTAGACACTAAGGAAAGCTGCCTAGAAGCTGCTACTCCGTCAGCTTCAAGGTGCACTAGGTTGCGTGAGGTTTGGCTCAGTAGACACTTAGGAAAGCTGCCTAGAAGCTGCTACTCCGTCAGCTTCAAGGTGCACTAGGTTGCGTGAGGTTTAGCTCAGTAACCACTCAGAGGAGCTGCCTAGAAGCTACTGCTCATAGCCAAAAAGGAAAACAAAGTGCGTTATTTATCTCTGTTACAGTCCAGGTGTAGCATATAAACTAGGCTGAAGGGACTTTCCCGACCTCAAAAAATCAAGAAAAATCCTATATTATGTATATATGCTACAGTCCACTTATCTTTGGCGAGATCATGTTGCACTGCTCACTGTGCGTTGTTCTGCCTCCTCAAATGTATGTTACAGGCCGCACACCTGGGTGCATACTTGCTTTATTATGATGTATGAAATTTGCGTTGCCTTATCCTACTGGCAACCTGCACTCCAAATGCATGTAACAGTCCAGACTACCCCCTAATTAGGCTTAAGGTACTTGCCCAACATCAAATACTCAAAAGAATGATAGCCTATCCCAAGGGCAATATTAACAAGCGCTTCAAGATCTGGTCTGGTGCTCTGTACTTGTAGGCATTGTTTCTGCTTGGTGCACTGATTTCCCCCCCCCCCAGCATGTTGACAACCTGCACTCTAAATTATGCAACTGGCTTGGTGTTGGGGGACAGATTAAGGGGCACTGGTAGATAAAGTCACTTTACCATACTTGGCTACCCCTGGACTGTAATCCACCTACACTTCCACCTTAATAAAAAAAAATGCACCTGCACTTACACCTAAATGAAAGAGTCCTAGGCAGCGTCGCAAATTGGGGGAGAGTGTTATCAAAGCGGCAGGTGGCAACAAAATCGAGCTGACCAAAGCCAATTAATAATGAGACAGTTGGCTGACATGTCAGGCTTCGTGTCGGTCAAACGGTTGTCGGTCAAACGGTTGTCGGTCAAACGGACAACGGGGTGACCCTGGAGTCTCCCTTCCCCCAGGGTCAGGTCAGAGGGGGGGGCCCCGTCAAAAACATCTACGCCTACACCTAAATAAGAAACTGATGGTTCTCTGTGCATGCAGGGAATGAAGTGGACGGCCACCAAGTGGATTCACAGCAAGCCATACTCTATTTCGTAAGTTTACATGAACAGCAGAACAGGATAGCGCAATAAATACAAACGTGCCAAGATGGGGTCTAAAAAGGTGAACCAGTGGGGGGGGGGGGGGGGGGGGGAGAGACTCGATTTGAACCTTTGTAGAAACAACAGACAGCCACCAATTGACGGCCACCAAGTGGATTCACAGCAAGCCATACTCTATTCGTAAATATACATGAACTGCAGAACATAAACATAGTGTATGTGGTAGGTGCCTGAAACATGCAGTAAAAATAGACTGCGGAAGTGCAGAACATACATTCTATATGTGGTGCATCATACATGTGTGGCATTCATAATATGTAGATTGCATCTGATTGCATGAACCACATGTATGATGTACCGCATGTATGATGTACCGCATGTATGATGTACCGCATTATGATTGCATCTGATTGCATGTACCACATGTATGATGTACCGCATGTATGATGTACTGCATGTATGATGTACCCCTTGTATGATGTACCGCATGTACGATGTACCGCATGTATGATTGCATCTGATTGCATGTACCACATGTATGATGTACCGCATGTATGATGTACTGCATGTATGATGTACCGCATGTATGATGTACCGCATGTATGATTGCATCTGATTGCATGTACCACATGTATGATGTACCGCATGTCTAATGTACTGCATGTGTGATTGCATCTGATTGCTTGTACCACATGTATGATGTACCGCATGTATGATGTACAGCATGTATGATTGCATCTGATTGCATGTACCACATGTATGATGTACCGCATGTATGATGTACCACATGTATGATGTACCGCATGTACGATGTACCGCATGTATGATTGCATCTGATTGCATGTACCACATGTATGATGTACCACATGTATGATTGCATCTTATTGCATGTACCACATGTATGATGTACCGCATGTATGATGTACTGCATGTATGATGTACTGCATGTATGATGTACCGCATGAATGATTGCATCTGATTGCATGTACCACATGTATGATGTACCGCATGTACGATGTACCACATGTATGATGTACCGCATGTATGATGTACCGCATGTATGATTGCATCTGATAGCATGTACCACCTGTATGATGTACCACATGTCTGATTTACTGCATGTGTGATTGCATCTGATTGCTTGTACCACATGTATGATGTACCACATGTATGATTGCATCTGATTGCATGTACCACATGTATGATGTACCGCATGTACGATGTACCACATGTATGATGTACCACATGTATGATTGCATCTGATTGCATGTACCACATGTATGATGTACCGCATGTACGATGTACCACATGTATGTTGTACCGCATGTATGATTGCATCTGATTGCATGTACCACATGTATGATGTACCGCATGTATGATGTACCGCATGTATGATTGCATCTGATTGCATGTACCACATGTATGATGTACCGCATGTATGATGTACCGCATGTATGATTGCATCTTATTGCATGTACCACATGTATGATGTACCGCATGTATGATGTACTGCTTGTATGATGTACCCCTTGTATGATGTACCGCATGTATGATTGCATCTGATTGCATGCACCACATTTATGATGTACCGCATGTACGATGTACCACATGTATGATGTACTGCATGTATGATGTACCGCATGTATGATTGCATCTGATTGCATGTACCACATGTATGATGTACCACATGTCTGATGTACTGCATGTGTGATTGCATCTGATTGCTTGTACCACATGTATGATGTACCGCATGTATGATTGCATTTGATTGCATGTACCACATGTATGATGTACCGCATGTACGATGTACCACATGTATGATGTACCGCTTGTACGATGTACAGCATGTATGATTGCATCTGATTGCATGTACCGCATGTATGATGTACCGCATGTATGATTGCATCTTATTGGATGTACCACATGTATGATGTACCGCATGTATGATGTACTGCATGTATGATGTACTGCATGTATGATGTACCGCATGTATGATTGCATCTGACTGCATGTACCACATGTATGATGTACCGCATGTACGATGTACATCACGTATGATGTACCGCATGTATGATGTACCGCATGTATTATTGCATCTGATAGCTTCTACCACCTGTATCATGTACCACATGTCTGATGTACTGCATGTGTGATTGCATCTGATTGCTTGTACCACATGTAAGATGTACCGCATGTATGATTGCATCTGATTGCATGTACCACATGTATAATGTACCGCATGTACGATGTACCACATGTATGATGTACCACATGTATGATTGCATCTGATTGCATAATCCACATGTATGGTGTACCGCATGTACGATGTACCACATGTATGATGTACCGCATGTATGATTGCATCTGATTGCATGTACCACATGTATGATGTACCGCATGTATGATGTACCGCATGTATGATTGCATCTGATTGCATGTACCACATGTATGATGTACCGCATGTATGATGTACCGCATGTATGATTGCATCTTATTGCATGTACCACATGTATGATGTACCGCATGTATGATGTACTGCATGTATGATGTACCGCATGTATGATGTACGGCATGTATGATTGCATCTGATTGCATGTACCACATGTATGATGTACCGCATGTATGATGTACCGCATGTATGATGTACCGCATTATGATTGCATCTGATTGCATGTACCACATGTATGATGTACCGCATGTATGATGTACTGCATGTATGATGTACCCCTTGAATGATGTACCGCATGTATGATGTACCGCATGTATGATTGCATCTGATTGCATGCACCACATGTATGATGTACCGCATGTATGATGTACTGCATGTATGATGTACCGCATGTATGATGTACCGCATGTATGATTGCATCTGATTGCATGTACCACCTGTATGATGTACCGCATGTCTGATGTACTGCATGTGTGATTGCATCTGATTGCTTGTACCACATGTATGATGTACCGCATGTATGATGTACAGCATGTATGATTGCATCTGATTGCATGTACCACATGTATGATGTACCGCATGTACGATGTACCACATGTATGATGTACCGCATGTACAATGTACAGCATGTATGATTGCATCTGATTGCATATACCACATGTATGATGTACCGCATGTATGATGTACCAAATGTATGATTGCATCTTATTGCATGTACCACATGTATGATGTACCGCATGTATGATGTACTGCATGTATGATGTACTGCATATATGATGTACCGCATGTATGATTGCATCTGATTGCATGTACCACATGTATGATGTACCGCATGTACGATGTACATCATGTATGATGTACCGCATGTATGATGTACCGCATGTATGATTGCATCTGATTGCATGTACCACCTGTATGATGTACCACATGTCTGATGTACTGCATGTGTGATTGCATCTGATTGCTTGTACCACATGTATGATGTACCGCATGTATGATTGCATCTGATTGCATGTACCACATGTATAATGTACCGCATGTACGATGTACCACATGTATGATTGCATCTGATTGCATGAACCACATGTATGATGTACCGCATGTACAATGTACCACATGTATGATGTACCGCATGTATGATTGCATCTGGTTGCATGTACCACATGTATGATGTACCGCATGTATGATGTACCGCATGTATGATTGCATCTGATTGCATGTACCACATTTATGATGTACCGCATGTATGATTGCATCTTATTGCATGTACCACATGTATGATGTACCGCATGTATGATGTACTGCATGTATGATGTACCGCATGTATGATGTACCGCATGTATGATTGCATCTGATTGCATGCACCACATGTATGATGTACCGCATGTGCGATGTACCACATGTATGATGTACCGCATGTATGATGTACCGCATGTATGATTGCATCTGATTGCATGTACCACATGTATGATGTACCACATGTCTGATGTACTGCATGTGTGATTGCATCTGATTGCTTGTACCACATGTATGATGTACCGCATGTATGATTGCATCTAATTGCATGTACCACATGTATGATGTACCGCATGTACGATGTACCACATGTATGATGTACTGCATGTATGATGTACCGCATGTATTATTGCATCTGATTGCATGTACCACATGTATGATGTACCGCATGTATGATGTACCGCATGTATGATTGCATCTGATTGCATGTACCACATGTATGATGTACCGCTTTTACGATGTACGACATGTATGATGTACGGCATGTATGATGTACCGCATGTATGATTGCATCTGATTGCATGTACCACATGTATGATGTACCGCATGTACGATGTACCACATGTATGATGTACCGCATGTATGATGTACAGCATGTATGATTGCATCTGATTGCATGTACCACATGTATGATGTACCACATGTATGATGTACAGCATGTATGATTGCATCTGATTGCATGTACCACATGTATGATGTACCGCTTTTATGATGTACCACATGTATGTTGTACGGCATGTATGATATACCGCATGTATGATTGCATCTGATTGCATGTACAACATGTATGATGTACCGCATGTACGATGTACCACATGTATGATGTACAGCATGTATGATTGCATCTGATTGCATGTACCACATGTATGATGTACCGCATGTATGATGTACAGCATGTATGATTGCATCTGATTGCATGTACCACATGTATGATGTACCGCATGTATGATGTACAGCATGTATGATTGCATCTGATTGCATGTACCACATGTATGATTCACCGAATGTCTGATGTTCTGCATGTGTGATTGCATCTGATTGCTTGTACCACATGTATGATGTACCGCATGTATGTTGTACAGCATGTATGATTGCATCTGATTGCATGTACCACATGTATGATGTACCGCATGTATGATGTACAGCATGTATGATTGCATCTGATTGCATTTACCACATGTATGATGTACCGCATGTATGATGTACAGCATGTATGATTGCATCTGATTGCATTTACCACATGTATGATGTACCGCATGTATGATGTACAGCATGTATGATTGCATCTGATTGCATGTACCACATGTATGATTCACCGAATGTCTGATGTTCTGCATGTGTGATTGCATCTGATTGCATGTACCACATGTATGATGTACCGCATGTAGGATGTACCGCATGAATGATTGCATCTGATTGCATGTACCACATGTATGATGTACCGCATGTATGATGTTCTGCATGTGTGATTGCATCTGATTGCTTGTACCACATGTATAATGTACCACATGTATGATTGCATCTGATTGCATGTTCCACATGTATGATGTACGGCATGTACGATGGACCACATGTATGATGTACCGCATGTATGATTGCACCTGATTGCATGTACCGCATGTATGATTGCATCTGATTGCATGTACTGCATGTATGATTGCATCTGATTGTATGTACTGCATGTATGATTGCATCTGATTGCATGTACTGCATGTATGATTGCATCTGATAGCATGTACTGCATGTATGATTGCATCTGATTGCATGTATTCCATGTATGATTGCATCTGATTGCATGTACCGCATGTATGATGTACTGCATGTATGATTGCATCTGATTGCATGTACCGCTTGAATGATTGCATCTAATTGCATGTACCGCATGTATGATTGCATCTGATTGCATGTACCGCATGTATGATTGCATCTGATTGCAAGTACTGCATGTATGATTGCATCTGATCTAATGTACCGCATGTATGATTGCATCTGATTGCATGTACCGCATGTATGATTGCATCTGATTGCATGTACTGCATGTATGATTGCATCTGATTGCATGTACCGCATGTATGATGTACTGCATTTATGATTGCATCTGATTCCATGTACCGCATGTACGATATACTGCATGTACGATTTTATCAGATTGCATGTTTCGCATGTATGATTGCATCTGATTGCGTGTACTGCATGTATGATTGCATCTGATTTCATGTACCGCATGTATGATCGCATCTGATAGCATGTACCGCATGTATGATTGCATCGGATTGCATGTACCGCATGTATGATTGCATCTGATTGCTCGTACCGCATGTATGATTGCATCTGATTGCATGTACCGCATGTATGATTGCATCTGATTGCGTGTACCGCACATATGATAACATCTGATTGCATGTACTGCATGTATGATTGCATCTGATTGCATGCACCGCATGTATGATGTACTGCATTTATGATTGCATCTGATTCCATGTACAGCATGTATGATTGCATCTGATTGCATGTACCGCATGTATGATGTACTTTATGTATGACTTCATCTGATTGCATGTACCGCATGTATGATTGCATCTGATAGCATGTACAGCATGTATGATTGCATCTGATTGCATGTACCGCATGTATGATGTACTGCATGTATGACTTCATCTGATTGCATGTACCGCATGTATGATTGCATCTGATAGCATGTACTGCATGTATGATTGCATCTGATTGCATGTATTCCATGTATGATTGCATCTGATTGCTCGTACCGCATGTATGATGTACTGCATGTATGATTGCATCTGATTGCATGTACCGCTTGAATGATTGCATCTGATTGCATGTACCGCATGTATGATTGCATCTGATTGCATGTACCGCATGTATGATTGCATCTGATTGCAATTACTGCATGTATGATTGCATCTGATCTAATGTACCGCATGATGAATTGCATCTGATTGCGGTGTACCCACATATGATTGCATCTGATTGCATGTACTGCAATGTGAGATTGCAATCTGATTGCATGTACCGCATGTATGATGTACTGCATTTATAATTGCATCTGATTGCGTGTACCGCATGTATGATTGCATCTGATTGCATGTACCGCATGTATGATGTACTTTATGTATGATTTCATCTGATTGCATGTACCGCATGTATGAGTGCATCTGATTGCATGTAACTGCATGTAATGATTGCATCTGATTTCAGTATAACGCAGGTTATGATGGCAATCTGATTACCATGTATTGCATCTCCCGCATGTATGATTGCACTGATTGCATGTACCGCATGTTGATTTTTGCATCTGATTGCACGCACGCTGTATGATTGCATCTGATTTCTCGTACCGCCTTGATGATGTACTTGCAGTATGATGCTGCTGAGCATTCTGCTTGATGTTACTGCTTGGAATGAGGCATCTGATTGCATGTACCGCATGTTATGATTGCATCTGTGCAGGTACCTGCTGTATGATTGCATGATTGTAGTTACCGATTGTATGATGTCACTCTGAGTGCAGTACGTGTTATGATTGCATTCTGTCCATTGCATGTACCAATGTATGGATTGCATTCGATTGTGCATGTACCCGCATGTTATCGATCGTACATTGGCTTGCATGTACTATGTTCTTGATTGCTTCTGACCGGCATTTTTGCATGATTTGATCGCCACCCTCGATTTAAGCGCATGTTGATTGCATTCGATGCGTTTTTTTTTGTACGGCATGTATGAGGCAGTGACTTGCTTGTACTTTGACTGATGATCGCATCTGATTGGCCTTGTTCCGCATGTATGATTGCATTGATTTGCATGTAAAGGCAGGATGATTGCGATTGATTTGCATTTGTACCGATGTACGATTCGCATATGATTGGATTGTACCTCATGTATATAGCATCTCATTGCATGTTACCTTCGATGAGATTGATTATGATTGCAGGTTCCGCCTGTAGGATGAATCTCGATTATTGTCCCCGCATGTATTGATGCACTCCGTTGCATGTACCGCATGGTATGATGCATCTGACGGCATGTCTCGATGATTGCATCGATCATGTACCGCATGTATGATAGCATCTGATTGCATGTACCTCATGTATGATAGCATCTAATTGCATGTACCTCATGTATGATTGCATATGATTGCATGTTCCGCATGTATGATTGCATCTGATTTAATGTACCGCATGTATGATTGCACCTGATCGCATGTACCGCATGTATGATTGCATCTGATTGCATGTATCGCATGTATGATTGCATCTGATTGCATGTTTAAGAAGTAGGGTTTATGTAACATGTATGATAATTTATCAATGCGGTAGTTTCTTTCTTGTTGTTCTAAGCTCTCCCGTATCCCCTTCCCTGATAATGTAATGATGACGCCTGGTGGGAATTTATCAGCCTTTCTTTCTGAATCCCCGGTAGGCGCTGTTTTGTGTATGGGGTCCCACTTCGTGTAGTGAAAATTCGTATTATTAAGAATAAATAAAAAGTACTGTGCTTTGTAATGATAACGCCTGGCCGGGCATGGGATAAAGGGAGACCTGATTTATGGCGGTACAGAACGAGCCGCTACTTTACCTGGCCGTGCTACCATGGTGTTTGACAGCGATTGCGAACATCCCCTATCCCAGTCCTTATTATATCTGTCTTGCCTCCCTCCTTGCTATGAAGGGAGGCAAAACTCTCACACTACACACCACACACACACAACACACCACACGCACACACAAACATCACACACACACACTACACACAACACAAACACACCAACTACACACACACCCTACACACACATTAAACTTCAGCCCTCCTCTTAACTATGATGCCCCCCCCACACACACCCTACACATACACCCAAAACACACCCTGCTCACACACACAAACGCACACACTACACTTCACCCCCTTCCCAGCTGTGATGCCCCCCACACCTACCGTACGCACACACATGCACAAACACACTGCTTACACACCCAAACGCACACACTACACTGCACCCCCCTCCTAACTATGATGCCACTCTCACACACACTGAGCACACACATGCACACACACACACACAAAGGCACACACTACACTTCACCCCCCCCTCCTAACTATGATGCCCTTCACACACACCCTACGCACACACATGCACACACAACACACTACACTGCACCCCCCCCCCCCCCCCCCCCCCCCCCCTCCTACTATGATGCCCTTCACACACACCCTACGCAGACACAAGCACACACACACACTGCTCACACACACAAAGGCACACACTACACTTCACCCCCTTCCCAGCTGTGATGCCCCCCCCACACACCCTACGCACACACATGCACAAACACACAAACGCACACCCTGCCCACACACACACACACCTACCCCTCCTTCCAACTATGATGCCACACACACACAAACTACACACACCATACACACACACACCTGCACACACACCCTGCTCACACACACAAACGCACACACTACACTCCACCCCCCTTCCAGCTATGATGCCCCCCACACACACCCTACGCACACACATGCGCACACACACTAAACTTCAACCCCCCTCCCAAGTATAATGCCCCTCACACACACTCTACACATGCCCTACGCACACACACGAACACACACCCTGCTCACACACACAAATGCACACACTACACTTCACCCTCCTCCCAGCTATGATGCCCTGCAGTCTGCCAGATTTTGCGTTGATTTGTGAGAATACTGTGAGGCCAGGGCAGCATACCCTACGCACACACAAAAACACACACCCTGCTCACACACACAAACGCACACACTACACATCACCCCCCTCCCAGCTATGATGCCCTGTTGTCTGCCAGCTTTTGCGTTGATTTGGGGAGAACCTGTGAGGCAAGGGCAGCACACCCTACACCCCCACACGAACACACACAAATGCACACACTACACTTCACCTTCCCTCCCAGATATGATGCCCTGCAGTCTGCCAGCTTTTGTATGGACTTGGGAAAGAACTGTGAGGCCAGGGCAGCTGGAGGAGAGTGTGACACCAATCCGAGTCAGATGTTGGGAGCAGCTGGGATATGCCGCCTATCCTGTCAGGATTGTGTGACCTGCCCGCCTGATGATATTTTGTGCCAGAGGCGCAATTTGAAGAGCTTGAGGGGAAAGATGTGATGATGGTGATGATGATGTGTGTAAGTAGATCAATAGGAGAGCTTGAGGGGAGAGATATGATGATGGTGATGATGATTTGTGTAAGAAAATAAATAGAACGCCTTGTTATGAGGTGTGAGGTTGAGAAGGCCAGCCCGTTAGCTTGCACTGGGGCCAACCATCAAATCATGTATGTATGTTGTTACCGTCAAGGGGTCGGCCGAATAGGCTAAAGGGACTGGCTCAACGATGACAGGAGGGGCTAAAACAAAATAAACACTGATGAACTGAACCCCAAACAATCGTTTTTACCGACACAGGCCCTACATTTGTGCTAAATTGATAATGTAATTCTACGATTCTAATTTAATCATCCATCCACATGGGATGTATGTATTTGTGTATGTTACAGGCCAGGAGTTGGCCAAATAGGCTAAAGGAACTTGCCCAAGTGTGACAGGAAGGTCTGAAAAGAAAAAACTTTGATGAACTGAACCAAACAAATCGTTGTACCGGCGGGGGTCCTGAGTTTGCCAGTGCGATAGCCACGAAAATCAGGGAGTGTGACAGGGATCGAACTCATTACATAACATGTTAAAGTCTACTTGACACCGCGAGGGTGTATGAGACTCTGTGCTTTAAACAAAAAGAAAAAGCACCCACAAAGCAAAAAAACCCATTTCATCAGGGGTGTGTCGAGGACAAACAAACCAAACTCCCAACCACCGTTTTGGTGGCGAAGGTATTAAACCCCCTAAGCAGGACCTCAGAACGATTATAGGCATATCCAGGACACCAGGTCTCTACCTGGGTTGTCCAGGACGATGCGTCGCAGACAGAACGTCTAAGGGTCCGTTGCGTTCTGAAATTCAACGTGGGGAGGGTCCGTTGCGTCGCAGCCGCTGCTTCAGTGGGTAGGTTGCGTCCCAAGACGCAGGCTAAACAATTGGTTGCGTCTCTGGTAGCAGAGCTGGGGGTCCTGCTGAAGTACCCTGCTCCTGATACGGGCCGACTCGTGATTATATCCTGCATTGCCTGGTGTCAGCGTTTAAGCAGCAGCCATGTATGGTATGCACCTAGCTTAGAGTCACTCTCGGCTTGCATTGCAGACAGATCATCAGGGAGGGGAACTCGAGAATAATATTAGCTGCTGATGGGCTAGCAGAGGCTTCTCGAGTTCCCCTCCCTGATGATCTGTCTGCAATGAAAGCCAAGAGTGACTCTGAGCTAGGTGCATACCAGGGTAATTCAAAGCGTGCGCTTTTGGGCGCTGGCTTTTTGACCCCCTCTGCGCTTTAAGCGCAGTTTTTTGCAACCCATTGGGCGATGCAAGCAATTTTTGCGCTTTTTGCACTACAAAGCGCAGTTTTTTTGTTTTCAAGTGCGCTTAAGCGCTGGCCAATTTGGCCATTTGAAGTGCCCTGGTGCATACATAGCTGCTGCTTATAGGGAGAATCCATCCAGAGCAGGGGAGATGATGAGTGCATTGGGTAAGGTGAGACTGCCCTATGACATCCACATAAGTCGTAGAGCAACTGCTCTGATGAAGTCTTGCATCTCTCCGGAGAGGAATAAAACCTGAATTGAGATTCCAGCTCTGGACCAAGAGCTGGAATCTCAATTCAGGTTTTAGTCTCTCCTCCCGCCTCCTAACTATCCCAGAGCAGGTACTTGGGCAAGATTTTTAAATGAGAGAGTTACCAAAATAAATTGGATGGCCCCAAGAGCTGGTATATGGCTAGATATGGCCCAACCCGATCTGTAGCCAAGAGGAAAGGGTCAGAAATTAAGTATCAAAAATATGAGAAATTATTGGGTGAGCTGAGCCCCTTGGGTTACACCCAGAGCAGGTACTTGGGCAAGATCTTCGGATGAGAGAGTTACCAAAATGAATTGGATGGCCCTTAGAGTGTGTACATGGTTAGATGTGATATAAAAGAAGCTGTAGCCAAGAGGAGATGAGTGGGAAATGAATTTTAGAGTGTCGCGCAAGCTTTTTTTGACCCTGATACAGGTTAAACCCAAAGCAGGTACTTGAGGAAGGATTTTTAAAAAGAGAGCCACCATGCATGGTTAGATTGTCCTAAGAGTGTGCATATGGTTAGATGTGATTGAAAACAAGCTGTAGCCCGCTGACAAGCACTAATACTGCTATAGTACTGCACCATAGCCCCTGCCTGGCTGGCCTGGCTGGCCCCCACCTCACCACCCGGCTTCGACACTTCAAATTTGAAGCCCGCTCCCTCGCATGAGTTCGAGTGTCCGTTTGTACTGCTTTCAAACCGACAGCGAGGAAGCTTCCTCGAAGTACAGACAGCATGTGTCTGTTTTTGACTTCCCCCACTGAATCCGCCAGAATGTTTACAAAAGTACGCACCAGCTCATGCAATTTAGCTCCTACTACTATATAAATAGGTCTGCAAATCGCACCGCGAGCACGGAGGCAGTAGGGTTTCCCGACCCCCGGCAGTGTCTCGACAGTCTGGCAGGTGTGTGCGGGTGTGTGCGGGTGTGTGGTGAGGGCGAGAGAAGACAGGACAAAAAGAAGAGGAACTGGCACGCTGTTTCTCAGCAAATTCTTGGCTAATCGCGGCTACTCGCCATCTTAAAATTACAAGTCTCCCCGTGCGATACCCACGGTAACCAGGGAGCGCACCGGATTCGAGCCCATCTGTGGGGGCAGGGCACCATACAAACCCCAGACTACCCTACGGCAAACCGAACGCTGCATGTAAGAACTGCTTCAGCACATTTACACTATTAAGTGCATTCTTCGCTGCATGCTTCCGGCAGTCGGTGAGTGGAGGGTAGCTAGCGCTGTGGTTCGTGAACGGTAGGGGCGGGCCCCACGGCTCTGCACCCACCCGCAACTCCAAAGCGACCCTCTCTGCTTTCTGAAGTGCAATTTTCGCACCAATGTCTGTGCGTTAGCGTCCCACGTCCCACGTCTGCAATTCAAAGAGTGGCGGGAAGTCGGTGTCCTCGGTTACTAATACCCACCCCCGCCCAAGCCAAGCCCGTATCTGGCAGCAGCCCAACCCTTCGACTCGCTTAAACACTTTCTCCTGACCAATTCCTCTCCGTCGCCTCATTCTGACCTAATCACTGCTCAGTTATTCGTCCGTCGTAATCACGAAGGCAGACCACCACTTGCCAGCAAAGCGCGGTTCCTGTGGTTCCGCCAGCTAAGCTCGCGTGGCCGACCCTCGACCCGGGCCTGCGGGTAGGGGCTGGGGATGTGCCCCGTTAGCACTATTTGAAGGTCACCAGGAGATAGTATATGCACCGGGATAAATTATGCTGCTTGCTCCCGTGTGTATTGAGCGGCTGGAGACGACGCGTGTGGTCGATTGGATGAACCGACGTGTGGCTGACTGTACCAACCCCAACCCCCGCGCCGGCCGCCCAACCCCAGCACCCAGCACCCAACACCCAACATACCAACATGCCAACATACAAGCATACCAACATACCAACATACTAACATACTAACATACCAACATACCAACAACTCCAACTCCATCTCCGTCTCCATCACCATCTCCACCAACACCAACACCAACACACCAACACACCAACACCAACACACCAACAGTCCTCAACCCCCCAAACCTCCCTCCCAGATGGGAACTGACGTTTATGGCGATGGTAGCAGGAGGGCCCACAGCCACAGAGATGCTGGTTGCAGTGGCGTCAGTGGCAAGTGAGTATATATTTTCGTATGCATTTTTATGCAGTTTGTATGCATTTTTACAGTCCAGGGTTAGCATTGTTGCAGTGAACACGGTGGCAACAGCGGCAACAGTGGCAAGTGCGTGTATATTTCCGTATACATTTTTGTATGCAGTTTATATGTATTTTTACAGCCACAGAGCTGCAGGTTGCAGTGGCAACAGCGGCAACAGTGGCAAGTGCATATGTATTTTCGTATACATTTTTGTATGCAGTTACAGGCAGTTAGTATGTATTTTCGTATACATTTTTGTATGCAGTTAGTTTGTATTTTGTACAGCCACAGAGATGCAGTGGCAACAGTGACAACAGTGGCAAGTGTGTATTTATTTTTGTATACATTTTTGTTTGCAGTTTGTATGCAACTTTACAGTCCAGGATTAGTATTGTTGCAGTGACCTCAGTTGCAACAGTGGCAACAGCAGCAACAGTTGCAGCAGCAGCAGCAGCAGCAGCAGCAGGTTGCAGTTGCAACAGCGGCAACAGTGGCAACAGCAACAGTGGCAACAGCAACACCAGTTGCACCAGTTGCAGCAGCAGCAGGTTGCAGTTGCAACAGCAGCAACAGTGGCAACAGCAGCAGTGGCAAGTGCTTGTGAACTTTTGTATGCATATTTGTATATGGTTTTATGAGTGTATATAGCTTGCATATAGTTAGTATATTAGTATGTAGTTTTTAAATGTATTTGTACAGTCCAGGGGTAGCAAAGTGGGCAAAAAAGGAGTTGCCCAACCTTCAAACAGGAATGGCAGTGTAAAAGAACTGGTGAGCCGAACCACAACAAATTGTTAACGGGGCCACTGAGTTATCCATGGCCATACCAAGGGTCCATACCATATTGACTTCGAATTTGAATTTGAATTTGAGCTTGACTTTGGATTATCCATGGCCATACCAAGGGTCCATACCATATTGACTTCGAATTTGAATTTGAATTTGAGCTTGACTTTGGATTATCCATGGCCATACCAAGGGTCCATACCATATTGACTTCGAATTTGAATTTGAATTTGAGCTTGACTTTGGATTATCCATGGCCATACCAAGGGTCCATACCATATTGACTTCGAATTTGAATTTGAATTTGAGCTTGACTTTGGATTATCCATGGCCATACCAAGGGTCCATACCATATTGACTTCGAATTTGAATTTGAATTTGAGCTTGACTTTTGATTATCCATGGCCATACCAAGGGTCCATACCATATTGACTTCGAATTTGAATTTGAATTTGAGCTTGACTTCGGATTATCCATAGCCATACCAAGGGTCCATACCATACCACACTTTTCTTTTCCGTGCGACGCGCCACAAATTGAGCGACTTGGTGTGACCCCAGTGTGACACGCTGCCCCCCAAACCCCAACAAATTGTGAATGGGTCCACTGAGTTTGTAGTAATGATAACGCCTGGTGGGGCGTGGTGTTCAGGGAGCCCGTCGTACGCGGGTGGGGAGCGGTCTCCTACCCCAACTGGACAAGCTACCATCGCGGTTGACGACGACCTGCAACGCCAAGAGCGACCGAAGGGGGAGTCGAAACCCCGACTCTTCGTTCCTTAGCAATCTGGTCTACCACTAGACCATTGTAATCGCTAAAGAGGCTTGAGTTTGTAGTAAGTGTATCGAGAACATGGCGAGCTCCTGTAGCATATTAGGCTACCCCCTGGACTAGTGATTTATTTTTTATATCTGAAAGTAGGTATTTCCTAGCTTTATGGCTTCTAGGCCTCCTCCAGGGACAGCGTTTTAGTGCTTTCTATAGCTTTTTGTAGCTGTTTAGGGCCATTTAGGGCAAGCAAAAACAAAAAAAATGTTTACTTTTTTATAGCTCAAACGGGGTCAAAACTAGCGATCGCTATATATAGCGGAAATAAAAATCCCTGCCCTGGACTGTGATAACATACTGTGGCAAGTGTATTGAGAACATGGCAAGTCACGTTAGCATACTTGGCTACCCCCTGGACTGTAAGAGCATACAGTGGCAAGTGTATTGACTACATGGCAAGCTCTTTTAGCATATTTGGCTACCCCCTGGACTGTAACAACACACAGTGGCAAGTGCATTGAGAACATATTAATTGAGAACGTATGAATTGAGAACACGGCAAGCACTAGGAGCCATGAGAGGAAAAGGTCGACAATAGACAGTGTCGCCAGTGCCTTGTCATTATGGTATTTACATAATAATTATTAATTAATTAATTATTTAATTAAATTACATTTAATACCACCGAATAAACGTAATTAAATAAATAAATGTAATTACCATCATTACAAGGCACTGGCGTCACCTGGAATTACATAATAATTAAGTAATTCATTCATTTAATTACATTTAACACCAACAAATAGACGGTGTCGCTGGTGCCTTGTAATGATGGTATTTACCTGTAATTACATTATAAACAATTCATTGATTTATTTAAATACACATAATACCACCAAATAGATGGTGTCGTCAGTGCCTTGTAATGCTGGTAATTACCTGCAATTACATAATAATTAAGTAATTAATTCATTTAATTACATATAATACCACCAAATAGACGGTGTCGCTGGTGCCTTGTAATGATGGTAATTAATTGTAATTGCATAATAATTCATGTTTTGATTAATGTAATTACACATAATACCACCAAATAGACGGTGTCGTCTGTGCCTTGTAAGTATGGTAATTACATTATTATTAATTAGTGAATGAATTAATTCAATGACATTCAATACCACCAAATAGACGGTGTCGCAATTGCCTTGTAATTATGGTGATCACCTGTAATAACATTATAATCATTAATTAATGAATGAATTAATTAATTCACTCACTCATTCATTCATTCATTTGATTACATATAATACCACCAAATAGACGATGTCGCCACTCGCCAGTGCCCTGTAATTATGGTAACTGCATAATGATTAATTAATTAATCAATTGCATTCAAGTACATTTAATACCACCAAGTAGAAGGTGTCACTAGTGCCTTGTAATTATGGTGATTACATATAATACCACCAAATAGACAATGTCGCCAGTGCCCTGTAATTATGGTAAATACATAATGATGAATTAATTAATCAATTGCATTCAAGTACATTTCATACCACCAAGTAGACGGTGTCACTAGTGCCTTGTAATTATGTTGATGGGATAATAATAATTAATTCATTCATTAATTGAATTTCATGTACCACCCAATAGACGGTGTCGCCAGTGCCTCGCTAGACCTGAACAGGAAGTCCCTTGGTATGGCCATCACATGGAAAGTAATGATAATGCCTGGTAGGGCCCAGTATTAAGGGACCCCGTCTTAAGGCAGTAGGGAACGAGGTGCTACTTTACCTGGACAAAGCTACCATGGCGGTTGAAAGCGAACACTGGAGCGCACCCGTCGGGATTCAAACCCGCACCTCATCAATTCGATGAGCTTTACCACTTAGCCATTTGTCAAAACGGGATTTACGTCCATTGATGTGACTTTGGATTATCCATTGGGCTTGAATTTGTCTTCAAATTTGAATTTGAATTTGAGCTTGAATTTGGATTATCCATGACTAAATCAAGGGACCATACCATACCACACTTTTCTTTTCCGTGCGACGCGTCACAAATTGAGCGACTCGATGCCACCCCAGAGCAACAAGCTGGCCCCCGAACCCCACGGAGTGTGAAGCGCAGAGCTCAGGGGATTCGAGGGGGCATTTCTGACTAGTTTAGCCCGACCCATGCATTGGAAGGCAGCGACAGAATGGCGAAACATCATCGGAAATAATAGTGGATGTCCCTTGGCTTGGTATGGCCATGGATGCAGAAGTCAATATGTAGGGTTGTCAAGTATGATATATATACGAGATCATATGATATCATGTGATGTGTCATACAATATCGTATGATATATCAATTTCTTATATGATATCATATGATATATCGCCCGATGAATTTAGGGATCAGTACGATATTGACTTCTTATCGCTATGTATGTATATTATAGCCCAAGGATGGCTGATTAGGCTGACGGGGCTTGCCCAACCTCAAGTAGTCAAGATAACTCTAGACTACCAGGAGGGGCTATAATAGCAATCACTCTATGACCTGTTCCCCAGTTAAGAAACTCACACACAGCTTGGTCACGCACTCCATGGTCGCACACTGTTTGGTCACACTCCATGGCCACACACTGCATGGTCACACCCTGACCACCATGACCAGCAGCAGCACCACCACCACCTGCCCTGCCCAAACTCAAACAATAAAAATAATAAAAATAGCTCACCTGCCCTGCCCTGCCCGACCCAAAATAACCAGCAGGAGCACCACCACCTGCACTGCCCTGCCCAACCTCACATAATAAAAATAACTATAGACTACCAGGAGGGGATAAATGAGAAGTGCTCTATGGCCTGGCCCCCAAACAATCGCCTGAGATCAAGGGCTACAAAGATAGTTGAATATATACATCAATATGCACTGTACAGCTGGCATGCTCATGAATACTGATGCCAGTTATCACACACACTGATATTTACCCCCCCACCCACCCACCCACCCCACCCCACCCCACCCCACCCCACCCCACCCCACCCCACCCCACTGCAGGAACCCACCTTCTCCTGCACCACAAACAATAACCAAACACGCAATAGGCTCCCATGCCCTGCCTGCTACTTGTGAGCCAGCAAGGCCGTGCCCCAGCCAGCCAGGGCACGCCCCAGGGCCTGCCACTCCTCCCGAGCCAGCAAGGCCGCGCCCCAGCCAGGGCACACATCTTCGAAGTCAAGCCGATGGAAGGAACGCGGTATTGAAACGGAAACAGTCTAGCAGCAGCAATGTGGCATGCCACACTACGGTTGGGTACTTAGGTGCGAATGTGCGATCTCACATGTTGCTGTCTGAATAAATGAAGACATACATACATGAATTTTAAATAAACGAATAAATTAATAAATACATAAATAAATGTTGCGCTTTTTTGAATGGTGTGATCGCACATGTTGCTGAATAAATAAATGAATACAATAGATACAGTAATAACGGAGCAATAACACAAATAAATATTGTAGGTGCGATCACTCTTGTTGCTGCCTGAATAAATAAATGGCAAAAATAATAAAATAATAAAATAAGTAGACAATTCAGTTGCGATCTCACATGTTGCTGCCTGAATAAATAAATACATAAATACATATATAAATTTAGATGCAATCTCACATTTTGCTGTCTGAATTAATAAATGAATAAATACATAAATGTAGGTGCGATCTCACATGCTGTCTGTCTGAATAAACAAATAAATAAATCAATCAATTTAGGTGCGATCTCATTGCTGTCTGTTTTGTGCGTATGTGTTGCTGTCTCAATAATTAAAAAAAAAAAAAATATATATATATATATATATATATATATAAAATTTGTTTTGCTGTTTTCTCACGATTTTGATTTTCAAGAATGAGCCAAATTGCATAAGTGCCAAGGTGCAAAGTTTCGATTTTGTGAATTGCGATGCTTAGATGTGCTCTTGTGAGAATGTGACCTGGCTGTATAATATTTATTATTGCTTTTCGAAGTACAACGAGTGCTTAAATGTACTCACAAAGGTTTCAAATCGTGAGAAAAAGCATCAAATGTCCGATTTTGTGCTATAATGTTTTGCCAGGTCTTTTCGTACTTTGTACCTCACTTCTCGATACTTACATGTGGCCAAAACATGATTTCCTTAGTGCTAAATACCATAGAATTTCAAGGTGTTCCCGAATATGCAATAAAATTTACATTTGGAGAATATTGGGGCAAAACCTTATTTTTGTCCTTTTCAGGGTTTGTTTTTGTACTTTGTACCGCAATTTACGATGCTTATATGTTGGCGAAACATGAATACCAAAGATGGGGTCATAGAATTTCAAGGAGAGTCCAAATATTCAATAAAAATGAGGTTTGGATAATTGTGGAGAAAGTTTTTTTTTATGGCCCCATGTTTTTTTTTTACTAAGACACATACCCGGGGCAATAATCCCTTCAAAACAGAAAAAATATATATATATCCATAGGTGCTTAAGTCCGAAAACGCCCTAAGTCGATCGATACAAGAATGTGATACAGAGCCGTACATGGCCCAAATTGCTCGGAATCGAATTCTGTCAGGCTCATATTGTTCGCGGCGGTGTCAGCTGTGCGCGCAGCTACTTTTCGTGCGCGTTCGCATCTGGTCGCGAGCAGCCTTGTTCGGCAGGCCGATGGCAGTACATCAGATGTGCGATTATTAGTGATACAAATCCAGATCGCGTCAGATACGAGGCCGCGTGAGCTATTCTGAAGAAAGGTACCTCGGTACGAAGGGCTTATCGAACCCCTATTACAAGGTCGGAGGCTGCGCTTCAGCCTTGGCCTCGGAATCTACTGAAATAGCTGTACATCTCAAGATTTCACCTCCCTGTGGCCTACCACACCATGGCTCAAGATTAGGGTGTGTTTTCAATGATCTACCCCAGATCAAAAACTGAGTTCAGATGTGGATGCTTGAAGACAAATTTAAAACAAAGTTTGTTTTTTGAATTTATTTTCAAAAAAGATTTGAATTTTGAATTTTCGATAAAAAAGGAAAAGTTGTTCTGCACGCTATATCTTGAGATAGAGCAAAACCGAGGCCCAAAATGTTTCCATTGAGGCTGTGCAACTCTGACCTAGACTTAGGACACCCACGAAACGTAAATAATCAGTGTTTTGGGGGTCCGTACTCAACTGCACTGCCTGTGTACTGCTTTCCAAGACCTTCCGTAATAACTACTGGTAGGGATCGACGTTACACAACATTTGTACCCAGTGTTCTTTTAAAATGGCTTGTTTCGGTCGCGATAGGCTCCGTATCACTTCCTACGTAAAACCCGTATCGACTTAGGGAACCCCATGGTAACAAATTAGCATGTTTCACTTGACCTGGTCCCCACCATTTGAGAAAACCCAAATCCGAGTATTTGTGTGTTGAACTGATGTGGTTGGGCAACTTAATAGCAAAAAATCTTTGTTTTTGGACTTGAAGGCATAGGCTCAATCCATCCGTATCACTCAGGGTCTGACTTAGGCACCTATGGAGATATGTGCAACTGTGCTATACTAGTACAGATTTAAGAAAATCTAAACTAAACTAAAACTCAATCCAATCCAATCCAATCCAATCCAATCCAATCCAATCCAATCCAATCCAATCCAATCCAATCCAAACCAAACCAAACCAATCCAATCCAATCCAATCCAATCCAATCCAATATAACCTTATTCTGCAGGTGGTGTGGTAGGTGTTGCTCCTCCCCAACCTGTGTTGGATTCCCCACCACTGTCAGGCCACAGCCGGCAGCATATGCCCGCCCTGGGACCCCTTCCACATCACATGATGCCCTACCATCTAATGAATATGGCTATCATGGCAAACCCTTGGCTAGCAGGTCTGCCCACCATGGCCCCTCCAATGCCCGGCCCTATGCCCATGTTTCCCATGGGATTGACCCTGCCACAGTGTAAGCCTAAGGTAAGATAATCACCACATGACCCTCTCCAATGCCCTGCCCTATGCCCATGTTTTCCATGGGTATGCCACTGCCACAGTGTATTACCAAGGTACGATAATCACTGTGGGAGACCCTCAAATGCCCTGTGCCCATGGTTCCCATGCTATCACAGTGTATGCCCAAGGTAAGATTATCACCGCACGAGCCCCTCCATTGCCCTGCCCTACGCCCATGTTTCCCGTGGGTATGCCCCTGTCACACCGTATTCCCAAGGTACGATAATCACCACGTGCGCCCCCAATGCCCGGCCCTATGCCCATGCTTCCCATGGGTATGCCCCTGCCACAGCGTATTCCCAAGGTACGATAAACACCACATGAGCCCCTTCAATTCCCTGCCCCATGCCCATGTTTTCGATGGGTATGCCCCTGCCACACCGTATTGCCAAGGTAAGATTGGGAGCCCCTTCTATTGGCACATACTTGTTTTCTTCCTAAACCCTTAACCCTAAAACGCTAAACCAACACCACCAACACCACCAGCGCCAACACAAACAAAAACACACCAAACATGTAAACCATGTGGGCAAGCAAGAACTTGTGACCTGGAGCTTAGTCTGGAAGCCATTAACACCAACACTAACACCAACAACACCAACACCAACACACCAAACCCTGTGCGGAATCAATAATTCGTGATTTGGAACTAAGTCTGGAAGCCACCACCACCACCAACACCAATATCAACACACACACCAACACCAACACCAACACCAACACCAACAACAACACCAACACCAACAACAACACCACCAACAACAACAACAACAACACCAACACCAACACACCAACAGCAATACCAAGACCAACACACCCAACCATGCAGGTAAGCAAGAATGTACAACTTGAAACTTCGTCTTGAATCCACCAACACACCAACACCACCAACACCAGCACCAGCACCAACACCCATAACAACACCACCAACAACAACACACCAAACCATGTCAACCATGGAGGGAAGCTAGAACGTGCGACTTGGAGCCAAGTCTGGAATCTACCACCACCACCACCATCACCAATGCCAACAACAATAACATTATCACCAACAACAATACCAACACCTACACACGAAACCATGTGAACATGTAGGGGAGCAATAACCTGCAACTCGGAGCCTAGTCTTGAAGCCACCACCAATGCCAACACCAACACCCCAACACCAACACCAATACCAACACCTACACACCAAACCATGTGAACCATGTCTGGGAGCAATAACGTGCAACTCGTAGCTAAGTCTTGAAGCCACCACCAATGCCAACACCAACACCCCAACACCAACACCAATACCAACACCTACACACCAAAACATGTGAACCATGTCTGGGAGCAATAACGTGCAACTCGTAGCTAAGTCTTGAAGCCACCACCAATGCCAACACCAACACACCAACACCAACACCAATACCAACACCTACACACCAAACCATGTGAACCATGTCTGGGAGCAATAACGTGCAACTCGTAGCTAAGTCTTGAAGCCACCACCAATGCCAACACCAACACCCCAACACCAACACCAACACCAATACCAACACCTACACACCAAACCATGTGAACCATGTAGGGGAGCAAGAACGTGCAACTCGGAGCCAAGTCCGGAAGCATGAAGCAGAGCTCAACATTGCCAGTTGATCCGATACCTCGTTGCAGCATTCAGAAATGGAGCACGCAGCAAGTAGCGGATTGGCTTTGTGGTATCGGCTGTGAGGTTAGTGTCAAAAACCTGTCTTCCTTCCCCCCCCCTCGAATATATTTATCTATATTGATCTATCGGGTGTTTGCCTCACCTTTTAAATTTGCACCGTGAGAAAATTGGGAGTGGACCGCAAAAAAAGCCAAATTCTGTATATAGAATTGCGGATCTCCAAAAAGTGAGAAAAACAGCCCCGGTGGGCTCAAAACAAAAGTGCGGTCGCCCCTCAAAATTCAGAGTGGCCATTGTCCTACCCTGCCTACAACAAGTAGCCGATGGGATTTGTGGTATTGACAGTGAGGTTAGTGGCTCTCTAGCCTCTTTCAGTGATATACTGATATGCATTGGTCTAGTGGTAGACAAAATCACTTTAAGAATGAAGAGTCGGGGGTTCGACTCCCCCTTTGGTCTCTCTTGGCGTTGCAGGTCATCGTCAACCGCGATGGTAGCTTGTCCAGTTGAGGTAGGAGACCGCTCCCCACCCGTGTACGACGGGCTCCCTTAACACCACGCCCCACAAGGCGTTATCATTACCTTAGAGGCTCTCTGGAAAACTATACATGCATAAATAGTACGCCATGTTATGAGGCGTGAGGTTGAGGGGACGAGCCCGTTTGATTGCTCTGGGGCCAGCCACCAATCTGGAAAACTACATTATCTTATCACACCACTCAATCTCATGAATTGTTTCCTTCAATTAGCCTCTCCGATAATTTAGAGTTGATCTTGATAGTTCGAGGTCGGGCAAGTCTCTTTATCCTATTGGGCCTACCCTGGACTGTAAATTACACAAATACATTTATTGTACTTGCAGGATCTTGCGAGTACCTGTTCAGCCCAGGACGTGGATGGGATGTCTTTAAAAGCCATGTACCGAACTGGTTCCAGTGGCATGGACGGGCTGCACAACTTGCTTCGGTGCGCATTATGTGTACATTATTTTATCTATTGAAAGGATTTTCACTCCAGGAAGTAGGACCCCTTCAGCCTAATAGTATATAATAAGATCCTACTCTCTGCAGGGTTTTCTTTTTCCGCTATATCTAGAATATAGTGATCGCTAGCCCCTTTCAGTGATATATAATGGTCTAGTGGTAGATCAGATCGCTTGGGGATGAAGAGTCAAGGTTCGACTCCCCCGGTCGCTCTTGGCGTTGCAGGTCGTTGTCAACCGCAATGGTAGCTTGTCCAGTTGAGGTAGGAGACCGCTCCCCACCCGTGTACGACGGGCTCCCTTAGCACCACGCCCCACCAGGCGTTATCATGACCTTTTAGTGATCGCTAGTGCCGACCCCGTTGCAGCGAAACTATCGCTATACCCCCCCCCCCCCCCTAAATGGCCCTATAAAGCAACATAAAGCTAATAAAAGGTAATGGTAACGCCTGGTGGGGCGTGGTGTTAAGGGAGCCCATCGTACGCGGGTGGGGAGCGGTCTCCTACCTCAACTGGACAAGCTACCATTGCGGTTGACGACGACCTGCAACGCCAAGAGCGACCGAAGAGGGAGTCGAACCCCCGACTCTTCATTCTTTAAACAGAAAGCTATAGAAAGCACGAAAACGCTGTCCCTGAAGGAGGCCTAAAACCATAAAGCTTGGAAAAGGCCACTTTCAGACTTGATACAAAGATCCTGCTCTCTGCCATTTGTATGTACTCCAAGTCTGAATTTACCCATGGTACAGGAGTAAAAAAACAATTGACCCCTAATGCCTAAAACACTTGAGGCGGGCTGCCCCCCCCCCCCACCCCACCCACACCCACACCCACACCCACACCCACACCCACACACGCACACACACACCGCCATTCCAAATGGGATGCTCAGAATGACCTGGAAATGGCTCAAAACATCGCCATGCATCATGCCATTATAGCCCATTCTCAGATAAAATCGATTGGCATTTATAAAATGCCGATCGATGCCAATTTATTTAAAATGTTGGAGGCCTGGGCACCTCCTGCATGGTCCTATGTCAAGACACTGGTTCCTTTCCTTAAAAAAGATCATGCTCCCTGTCTTGTGTTCTCCAGGTCTGAATTTCCATGTGCAAGGTCTGGTCAGCGGCTGCGGCTGGTGGAGGGCCTGGTCACCCTTTTTACGAGGCCCCCCATTCAGGTTGAGAGAAGTGTAAGCTAGGTTGCCAGCCTTTATTATACTTGAGCGAGGGTACAGCTGACCAAGGGCAGGTGAAGAAGGGGGATTTGTACCTACGACCCCACCCCACCCCAGCCTTTATTATACTTGAGCGAGGGTACGGCTCACCAAAGACGGGTTAAGAAGTGGGATTTTAACCCACGACCCCCCCCACCCCCCCACCCCAGCCTTTATTATACTTGAGAGAGGTTACAGCTTCCCAAAGACATGGAATAAGTGGGATTTGAACCCCCCCCCCCCCCCCCCCCCCACACACACCCCCCCGTTGTGAGTGCCATCTTCTCTTCGGCTACAAGCAGCAACTTGTAGGCAGTCCCACTTCAAATCTATGGGTTGGACCCACTAGGTGTGAGGTCAGCACTATTACAGTTATTTGTCTTGTCGCGGGTTTCTGCTTACTCCTTACTGGTTGGGGTGGGGGGGGGGTGGGGGGTCAGCTAACTGGGGGAGCGTACTGGCGTGTTCGATTATTTCATACAGAATACTTTCTCAGATCTGCTTCACGAGCAATATCATGCTACCTCTGCTTTGATCATATGCATAAATGCATTACTTGTCCTAGTTTATATTGGGCTGTAGCTTCTACTCAGTAGCTTCTAGGCAGATCCCACTATTCGGGGAACTAACTCGAAACCATATACTGCGCCAGAAAGCTAACATGACAGGCGTTCGTTTTAATGTAGTTGAAAAGTAAAGATTTTACTGGCTAATGGAGCCGTACAACGAAATGCTACATGTAGCCCCAAAAGGATACAGTTCGCCAGGCGCTCCGGATTTGAGTTGGGGGATTTCGTGTGCAACTTTATAGTATTGAATATTATCTTGCAGGCAGGTTGTTGCTTTTTATTTCTGACTGACGTGGTTAGACCCCATTATATTTCGGTTCTTCATGAGTAAATGAGAATGTAATTGGGTCGGATTGAATTGTTACATTTTTCCACCTACCTCTAGGCTGCTTAGTGCTCACCGTCATCCAATTTCAAGTCCCACGTGCGAACCAGGGAGCATCCTAAGTGGATTAGACACGAACGTGTAAGAAGAATAAGGAGATAACAGAAAATAACGGGACATGACAGAGATGAACGCGCAACACTACATTGTTACACATATTAAGGGCGCCTGGAGGCGCGTCCCGAATGAAATTATTCGAATCCTTAATTCAATGTATTATACTAATTAAATTGAATTGTATTTAATGTTGTGTTATTTTAATTCGATTTATTCCTTTCCATTAAATTTAATTTACGTGATTTGAATGCATGTAATTGCTTTAAATTGTATCAATTCGCATTGGATTCAATTTGAAGGGCGCCTGGAGGCTTTAAATTAATTGAATTCCAACGAATGGATTGATGATTTAGCATTGTTAAGTATAAAGTGACAAAAATATAGGTTTTAGAGGGTTGTTGATTTTTAAACAGTATTGAACGTTTCTGCAATGTAATGAAATGCATATGTAGATTGGCTTTTTTTAAAGAATTTGATGCAAGAAAAATGAGGCCAATCAGGTGTCTGGTTGAGTTTGCGGAATTTGTACAAGATATTGCATGTTTCGGCCCAGCCCAGACGTGAACGGTATGTCCCGTCCTCCTGAACGGGTTTTGGCCAGCGGCAGGTGGCGTGGCTTGCCCCTGCCCCCGTGAACGGTATGTCCCGTCCTCCTGAACGGGTTTTTGGCCAGCGGCAGGTGGCGTTGTTATTGTCCGTTACGTCGGACACTGAGTTGGCATAGTGCACGCGTGGTCCTGGTGCCCCAGGACCCGGGTTGCCTGCCGCCAGGCCATAGGCTAGCTATGGCCTGCACGTGTCTTCGGAATCTTCCCGAAGACTTCCTTTTCTATATTGCGTGGCTTGCCCCTGCCCCCGCCCGGTGGCCCCCGCCCCTGCCCCACGCACGGTCCTGAGGTGGGGTCCGAGGGCTAATTAGCACGAGTGCCCTAGGGGAATGTTTCGTCCATTGTGATGCGTACATGTTTCGCCTCGGATTTTTGACAACTATTCTGTTCCCAAACCTATGTATACGCACATGTTTATGTTGTTCAAATTTGAAATGTTACCTCAAAACACCCTTAAATCAAATTGTTAACAGTTAATTGTAGCTATTTGGCCCAACCTGAGCTCCTTTTCGTGAATTGCGATGCTCATGTGTGCTCTGGTCAGAATCTGTCCGGTATTACATTACATAAATGGTATAAATAAGTCTTATAATTCATCAAAACTATAGAAAGTTCAATTTTTTGATGTTTTTCATAAAACCTGAAAATGTGGTTGGTGACACACGGACGAACGGACGAACAAACTAACGGACATTTTAATGGGGCTAATCCCTCTCCAAAAAATCTGGATATTTTTTTCATTCGGGTACATGTAGCATGATATACATCAAACATAGGGAGCGGCAGTTAGCCCTAACCGTGGCCAAAAGTATGAATAATAGTCCTAATAGCTGGGTTGGTCCTAATAGCTGGGAGCTAACTTAGCTAAATGTATCCATTGAAAAACTTACCGTGAGAAAGGTTAGGTCGCGACAGGCGACAGGCTCCGGGTTGCCTTGCTATACGAACGGAATCACGCTTCGCGCATGCGAAATTGGAATTCCTCGTGAAAACCTATGCAGAATCGGTACCAACTAGCAACTTCGAGGACAAGTTACCCACATTAATAGCTCGAAACCAGCTATGCGAGCACGGCAGGTAGCGCGAGGTTGTTTTTCCTGGAATCTCACAAGTTCTCTGGTATTTGTAACTCACACAACCCTGTTAGTTTTTCAGCTGCATACATACAGTGATGCCTCTTTCGGTGCTCTTTTTAAGCACATCGACATCATGCATTACTTTGTCAAGGAGCTTGTCCTGGATAGGCGCCTGGCTGCAGCGTACGTCCACACTTCTCTACAGCTGGAGGATCCCTTCACCAAGCCGTTGGATGCACAGCTGTTCTTGACTTTGTCAAGCTGCTTGGATTGTTTGCTACTCAACCATGGTTATATACCGGAATTGGGTCTATTTCTGCACGTCGGCATTTGAGTATTTGGGTTCCCTTATCAGTACGCCTGGCAAGCACCAATTCATTCTCTCGTCTTTGTAAATAATTGGAATTGAAATTGTTACATCCGTGTAATACATTCACTCACAGGACGTGAGGTTAAGGACACCATAACGTAAGCCGGAGCTAGCTATAGTCGCCGTTATTTGTACTGTACTTACCAATGTCAGCTTACTAATGCCGGTGTCGGTTTTGTGGGTCTCTAAGACTTAATTTCGATTTTTCGGTTAATTCTTTAAAAAATAAAGAATACTGTTTATTCAGACATCCTTTATGTATCTTCACCCCTCCCTCCCTCCCTCCTCCAGAGCCGGGTGACAGACCCCACATCCATCCCCTACCACCCCAAGGCCCTTATCCAACAACTTACTTACGTATGCCATACTTCTCATTCTTACAAACTGTCTCGTCCTTTCTTGTCGCCTCCCGTTTTTCGTTTCCATCCATATACAGTCATATGATGCTACAGTCCCCACTTACTTTCAGATCAAATGAATGATCAATGATCAAATTCATTTGAGAGTCAGCATTGCAAATCATATGATTCCCCCGGATTCTCATGAGCCAATTATTGTAATATTGTGATATTCACCAGACAATTATTATAATAGTATAATATTCGTGAGACACTTATTATAATATTATGATGTTTATAATATTATGATATTCTTGTTGCTGTTCGGGGAATTTATCAGCACTGATTGGGCTTGAGCTTATCAGCAAAAATTGGGCATCAAACTCTCAGCACTGAGTGCACTTGAGGTCATAAGCACTACATGTAGTTTATAAGCACTACGTGTACTTGAGGTTAACAGCTCTTCATGCACTTGAGCTTATAAGCGCTACATATACTTGAGTTTATCAGCACTACGCGTTCTTGAGTTTATCAGCACTACGTGTACTTGATTTTATAAGCACTGCATGTTCATTGAGTTTATAAGCACTACGTTTTCTGAAGTTTATAAGCACTACATGTTCTTGAGTTCAGAAGCACTACGTGTACTTGAGTTTATAAGCATTACGTGTACTTAATTTATAAGCACTACGTGATCTTGAGTTTATAAGCACTACCTGTTTTCGAGTTTGTCAGCACTGATTGTGCTTGTTTTATCAACGCTGATGGTGATTGAATTTATCAGCACTAAGAATGCTTAGATTTGCCAGCACCGAATGCGCTTGAATTTATCTGCTGTGATCGTGCATGAATTGATCAGTGCTGAGTGTGTTTGAATCTCTCAGAACTGGTTGTCCACAAACTTGTCAGCTTTGAGCGTGCCTGGATTTGCCAGCACTGTGTGTACTTGAGCTTATCAGGTAGAGATCTGAGATATGAGCCTGCGGGTCCCTTATCAGGCCGAGATCTGAGATCTGAGATCTGAGCCTGCGGGCCCCTAGAGATCTGGGACAGAGTCAGGGATGGGATAGACAGTCTCGAGGCAGATATTTTAGGCCCTTTGAAAACCTGGCCTGGACCTAGCATCTAGCAACTTTTAAGCCCTTTCAAACTGATCTGGACCTAGCATCTAGCAACTTGTAGGCCCTTATATTTGAATGCCAGTCTGACACGACTGGCATTTAAATGAAGCTGAAAGTTGTGGGCTCAACTTAGTGGCTGGCTAGTGGAGCTAGATGGAAGCTGCTACACAAAGCCCCCCCCCCCCCCCCCCCCCCCCAAAAAAAAATCAGTTTGATGTGCTTCTCTCTAGAATCTCTTTGTGGCCAGCCAGGACCAGAAAACCGGGACTAGACAGCCTGGAGGCTGACTTCACAGGTTTGTTCCGAAGCTGCTCTGGATCCAGCACTGGTTCAAGAGCATCCCCAAAGAGCCCACTGTCTCTGTGGACAGATAAGGATGGACTAGACAGCCTTGAGGCTGACTTTGCTGGTACCTTGCGAAGCTGCTCGGGATCCAATACTGGTTCCAGATCGTCCCCAAAGATTTCCATGTCTCTGTGGACCGCCGAGGATGGACAAGAAAGCCTGGAGGCTGACTTCACAGGTTTCCAGTGAAGCTGCTCTGGATCCAATACTGGTTCCAGATTATCAGTACCCATGACTGTGCTGTCTTCTAGAATTACCGACGAGGAGGCTGAGATCCTCGAAGCTGACTTCTGAACTGCTCGACGAAGCCTCTCAAGACTGTGGGCTCGCTCAAGGTCCACGGCGGAATCCAAGAGGAAGGGCTCGGATTGGGAAGAGAGGCGGGATGACGATCTCCCTGGCAGTCGATGTAGCTGACCCGGTCCCAGGACTGGCTCAAGATGCTCGTCACAGCCAGAGCTGGAACTAGTCCGAGGTAGAGGGAACATGGAAGATGCTGATTTGGTTGGGGCTCTTTGCACCTGGGCTGGGTCCAGTAGGGGCCCAAGGTCTGCATTGGAGTCCTGCTGATGGGTGTATGATGTAGCTGAGAGCCTTGAGGCTGACTTCCCCACAGCTTGACGAACTTGGCCGGGATTCAGCACAGGCTCCAGGTCATTCATAGTGTACGCCATGGCTTCAGGAATAATAGAGCTTGCAGCAGATAGCCTGGAAGATGACTTTGCAGGTGCCTTGCGAATTTGTTCTGGGCCCAGCAAAGGCTCCGCATCATAAGAAGAGCAGTCAGGGGCACTAGAGGATGCAGCAGATAGCCTGGAAGATGACTTTGCAGGTGCCTTGCGAATTTGTTCTGGGCCCAGCAAAGGCTCCGCATCATGAGAAGACCTGTCAGGGACATTGGAGCTTGCAGCAGATAGCCTGGAAGATGACTTTGCAGGTACCTTGCGAATTTGTTCTGGGCCCAGCAAAGGCTCCGCATCATAAGTAGAGCTGTCAGGGACATTGGAGGTTGCAGTAGATAGCCTGGAAGATGACTTCGTAGGTGCCTTGCGAATTTGCTCTGGATCCAGCAAAGGCTCCGCATAACGATCAGGGCATGTCAGGTCATCCTGGACAGCCAAGAATGGACTAGAAAGCCTGGAAGCTGACCTCACAGGTCTCTTGTGAAGCTGTTCTGGGCCAAGCACCGGTTCGAGACCATCCCCCAATAGCTCACTGTCTGTATGGACAGACAAAGACAGACTGGACAGTCTTGATGATGACTTCACAGGTTTCTTGTGAAGCTGTTCTGGCCTTAGCACTGGTTCGAGCTCATCGCCAAAGAGGTTGCTGTCTCTGTGGACAGATAAGGACGGACTAGACAGCCTAGAGGCTGACTTTGCTGGTACCTTGCGAAGCTGCTCTGGGACTAGCACTGGTTCAAGCTCATCGGCAAAGAGGTCGCTGTCTACGTCGACAGATAAGAACGGACTGGACAGCCTGGATGATGACCTCACAGGTTTCTTGTGAAGCTGTTCTGGACTGAAAACTGGTTCCAGATCATCGCCAAATAGCTCGCTGTCTTTATGGACAGACAAAGATGGACTAGACAGCCTTGATGATGACCTCACAGGTTTCTTGCGGATCTGCTCAGGACCCAGTACCGGTTCAAGCTCATCACCAAACAAGTCGCTGTCTATGTCAACAGACAAGAACGGACTGGACAGCCTGGATGATGACCTCACAGGTTTCTTGTGAAGCTGCTCTAGGCCTAGCACTGGTTCAAGCTCATCGCCAAAGAGCTCGCTGTCTTTATGGATAGACAAAGATGGACTAGACAGCCTTGATGATGACTTCATAGGTTTCATGCGCAGCTGCTCTGGACCCAACACTGGTTCAAGCTCATCGCCTAAGAGGTCGCTGTCAGCGTCGACAGATAAGAACGGACTAGACAGCCTGGACGACGATTTCACAGGTTTCTTGCGCAGCTGCTCTGAACTGAGTACTGGTTTGAGATCATCGCCAAACAAGTCGCTGTCTCTGTGCACAGACAAGGACGGACTAGACAGCCTGGAGGCTGACTTTGCTGGTACCTTGCGAAGCTGTTCTGGTCCAAGCACCGGTTCAAGACCATCTCCCAATAGCTCGCTGTCTGTATGGACAGACAAAGACGGACTAGACAGTCTTGATGACGACTTAACAGGCTTCTTGCGGAGCTGCTCTGGACACAGTACTGGTTCAAGCTCATCGCCAAAGAGGTCGCTGTCTCTGTGCACAGATAAGGACGGACTAGACAGCCTAGAGGCTGACTTTGCTGGTACCTTGCGAAGCTGCTCTGGACACAGCACTGGTTCAAGCTCATCAGCAAAGAGGTCACTGTCTTTAAGGACAGACAAAGAAGGACTAGACAGTCTTGATGATGACTTAACAGGTTTCTTGCGGAGCTGCTCTGGACTGAAAACTGGTTCAAGCTCATCACTAAACAGGTCGCTGTCTGCGTCGACAGATAAGAACGGACTAGACAGCCTAGATGACGCCTTCACAGGTTTCTTGCGCAGCTGCTCTGGACCCATTACTGGTTCAAGCTCATCGCCAAAGAGGTCGCTGTCTCTGTGCACAGATAAGGACGGACTAGACAGCCTGGAGGCTGACTTTGCTGGTACCTTACGAAGCTGTTCTGGACACAGGACTGGTTCAAGCTCATTGCCGAAGAGGTCACTGCCTTTGTGGACAGATAAGGACGGACTGGACAGCCTTGATGATGACCTCACAGGTTTCTTGCGCAGATGCTCTGGACACAGTACTGGTTCAAGCTCATCGCTGTCAAGGGTCAAGTCACTGTCCACGTCAACAGATAAGAACGGACTAGATAGCCTGGATGATGACCGCACAGGTTTCTTGTGAAGCTGTTCTGGGCCTAGCACAGGCTGTAGGTCCTCATTAGGATCCAGGCCATTCTCTAAGACGGAGCTTTTGGTTGCTGGTGTATATTGGCTGCTCACTTGTTCCTGACCAATGTTACCCGAAGCACTGCTTGATGTAGCCCTCTTGCTCAGGTGTAGGTGATCCAGAGCACATGTGATGAAGTTCTCAGACTGCGGGTGGAGGGGGAGAGGGAGGGGGAGGGGGAGGAGGAGGGATTGAATCCTTTGATAGGAGGTGTATGACGAAGACATGAAAATAAAAAAAGGGGGGGGGGGGGGATCCTAAGCGTGTGTTGCAGGCGACACAGAAAAAACGCGTCGGAAATCACGGATAGGGCAGCAGGCGAAAGGGGGAGGAGGGCTGGGAGATGCGGAGAAGGGCGAAGGGAGTAGCTAGTAGCCACTCGTGCATTCTGTAGCGGAAAAGCTACAAGAAATTTGACAACTTTAGCAAAGGATCTTGGCTGCTGCGATGCTGATAACTCTAGTAATGCGCACGCCAACTACGAGCCAAATGATTGAAACCGGAGAGAGCCGGAATCGGTTAAACAGCGACAGACATACAGACAGACAGACAGACAGACAGACAGACAGAGACGCAGACAGACAGACACAAGTGGAACTGTAGGCTTCAGCTCCAGGACCCTGGAGGATCCTAGGGAGGCTAAGCTGAAAAAATACAGCGGGCAACCTTCAAGATTGGAGCCATGTGACCAAGTTCAAGTTCAAGTTCAAGCACTACCAAGGCGAGAGGAAATTGACGATTTCATCAACGAAATGCAAGTGAGGTATGAAGAACATGTTGTTTATAGAGAGCGACAAACAGTTGTTTGAAAAACATCCATGGAGCCCCCCATGTCCTCCTACAGCAATCATATCCGCCACCCCCACCCCATCCCATGTAACTAGGGAAAGGCTAAGATAGTTAATATTAGTGAATGAATAATATTAGTCAATGTTAGTTAATATCAGACGGACGAGGAGTCTCACCAGAATTGTGAATGTATTTTAAAAAGTGAAACTATAAAAAGTGAAACTATAACAATATTAATTAACATTACTTATTCCAACACTAATATAAGTTGCCGTTCCCTACATGTAACCCATGCTCCAGGGATCATTTTTTCAAATCTGAAATACAGTTTTTCTAGCTTCATGGTTATATAGGTCTCCTGCAGGGAAGCGTTTTTGTAGCGGTTTGCAGCAATTACAGCTTTGAAGGGCCATTTAGGGCACACACACAAATAGCAATAATTTGGGCCAAAATGGGGTCAAAAATAGCGATCACTGTGTATAGTGGGAAAAATCCCTGCCATGCTCCCCATGCATACTTGTGCACTCAAGGTAGCCCATGCCCACCATATGCATATGCCACCCTATGCCACCCCCCCCACACCCACCCACCCACCCCATGTATCCATTTCCCTATCAAGCCCTCAACCCCTCCCCGCCCCACCACCACCCCATCCCCCCCGCCCCACCCAACCCCACCCCATCCATGCACCCATTTCCCCCAAGCCCTCCACCCTGCAATACTCACATTCAGGCATGTGGCACGAGCATTCATGCCCACCATTTGCCTCCCCCCCCCACCCCCCCACACCACCAACACCCCATCCCACTACACCCCTGCCCCACCAACACCCCACTACCACTATCCATGCACCCATTTCCCTCAAGCCCTCCACCCTGCAATACTCACATTCAGGCATGTGGTCACGAGCATTCATGCCCACCATTTGCCTCCCCCCCACACCACCCCACACCACCAACACCCCACTACCACTATCCATGCACCCATTTCCCTCAAGCCCTCCACCCTGCAATACTCACATTCATGCATGTGGTCACGAGCATTCATGCCCACCATTTGCCTCCCCCCCACACCACCCCACACCACCAACACCCCATCCCACTACACCCTGCCCCACCAACACCCCACTACCACTATCCATGCACCCATTTCCCTCAAGCCCTCCACCCTGCAATACTCACATTTAGGAATGTGGTCACGAGCATCCATGCCCACCATTTGCCTCCCCCCCACACCACCCCACACCACCACACACCCTGCCCCACCAACACCCCAATACCACCATCCATGCACCCATTTCCCTCAAGCCCTCCACCCTGCAAGACTCACGTTGAGGCATGTGGTCATGAGCAAGAGAAGCTCACTGGAATCCAAAATCTTCCCCAGCACCCCAAGTTCACATACTGCGCATGGATCCTGCTCCCTGGAGGCCCCAGCCTCCCAAATCGGAACCACCAGCACGGAGTTCACTCCGCACTGCTCCATGATCGGGGCCTGGGGGGTGGAGTTGGGGAGTAGGGCTTGGGCAGCGCTGTAAGTTTTTGGGAGCTTGGTGCTGAACACGCGGCCGACAACACCAAGCCCATGTGAGGCAGATGGATCTGTGGGGGTGCAGTTGACAACGGCGACGCGGAAGAGGGCTGGGAAGGCTCCGTTGCTCGGGTCTGAGAGTTGATGATCCTGCAGACACAGATTCAAGTGTGTTGGGTGTGTAGGAGGGTGTGAGAAGGATGTGTGTAGGGTGCGGAGTAGGAGGGTGTGATAAGGGTGTGTGCTGGGTGTGAAGTTGGAGGGTGTAAGAAGGTTGCGAGTTGGGTGTGTAGGAGGGTGTGATAAGGGTGTGTGTAGGGTGCGGAGTAGGAGGGTGCGAGAAGGATGTGTGTAGGGTGTGGAGTAGGAGGGTGTGATAAGGGTGTGTGCTGGGTGTGAAGTTGGAGGGTGTAAGATGTTGTGTGTTGGGTGTGTAGTAGGAGGGTGTGTGTTGGGTGTATAGTAGGAGGGTGTAAGAAGGTTGTGTGTTGGGTGTGTAGTAGGAGGGTGTGTGTTGGGTGTGTAGTAGGAGGGTGTAAGAAGGTTGTGTGTTGGGTGTGTAGTAGGAGGGTGTGTGTTGGGTGTGTAGTAGGAGGTGGAAAGACGGTGGGTGTTGGGTGTGTAGTAGGGGGTGTGTGGGGTGTGTAGTGGAGGGTGTGTGTAGGTGTGTAGTAGAAGGTGGTTGTTCAGGTGTGTAGTAGGAGGGGTGGTGGGTGTGTATAGGAGGGTGTGTTGTTGGGTGGTAAGTTAGGAGGGTGTGTGTTGGGTGTGTAGTAGGAGGGTGTGTGTTGGGTGTGTAGTAGGAGGGTGTAAGAAGGTTGTGTGTTGGGTGTGTAGTAGGAGGGTGTGTGTTGGGTGTGTAGTAGGAGGGTGTGTGTAGGGTGTGTAGTAGGAGGGTGTAAGAAGGTTGTGTGTAGGGTGTTGTAGTGGAGAGGCGTGGGTTGGGGTTGTAGTAGTAGGGTTGTGTGGAGGGGTGTAAAGTAGGAGGGTGTTAGTAGGCGGGTGAAAAGCAGGTGTGTGTGGGTGTGTTGTAGTAGGAGGGGTAGTGTTGGGGTTGTTTGTAGTAGGAGGGTGTGTGTAGGGTGTGTAGTAGGAGGGTGTGTAAGAGGTGTTGTGTAGTTTGTTGTATAGGCCGGGCAGTGTGTGTTGGGGTGTAGTACGAGGTGTAAGAAGGTTGTGGTTGGGTGTGTTGTAGTGAAGGGGGTGTGTGGGGGTGTAGTAGGAGGGTGGTGTAGGGGGTGTAGTAGGAGGTGTAGAAGGTTGTGTGTTGGGTGTGGTAGTAGAAGGGTGTGTGTTAGGTGTGTAGTAGGAGGGTGTGTGTAGGGTGTGTAGTAGAAGGGTGTGTGTTGGGTGTGTAGTAGGAGGGTGTGTGTAGGGTGTGTAGTAGGAGGGTGTAACAGGGGCTGTGTGTGGGTGTGTAGTTTAGAAGGTTGTGTGGGGGGGTGTAGTAGGGAGGGTTTTTGTGTGCAGGGTGTGTAGTAGGAGGGTGTGTGCAGGGTGTGTAGTAGGAGGGTGTGTGCAGGGTGTGTAGTAGGAGGGTGTGTGCAGGGTGTGTAGTAGGAGGTTGTAAGAAGGTTGTGTGTAGGGTGTGTAGTATGTAGGGTATGTAGGGTGTGTAGTAGTGCAGACACACACACACATCCACCCACCTCACTCCACAACTTCGCATTCAGTTTTTTCATGCATGTCACAAGGTTTGGCCCATTTGGCTTTGAGTAACCCCAAAAGTGGAACTCAGCATACCTAACATGGCTTTTATTTTCTGCGACAAGCAGCAGCTTCTAGGCTCGCCCCTGAGCCAGCCCCTTGGTTAAGCCTCAAGATCCCGACAGTATTGGAAGTATGATGTGTCAGCTTCCAAATAAACTATGTTGCTGTAGCTTTGGCTGAGTAGCGAGCCAGGGGAGCTACCTAGTATCTGCTACTGGCAGCTGACAAGTCCTATGCAGCGTCGCAAGCGACGCGGAAAATTTGCGGAGTATGCTGGCAACGGAACGACAGGTGGCAACGATGGAGCTGACCAAAGCCAGTTAGTTATTGTGAGTCAGTTGGCTGACGTCTCAGGCTTCAATTTTATGGTCGTTTGCACATATGGACAACAGGGTGAACTAAGGGGCTCCCGCCCCCCAGGAAGGGGGGCTCCGCCAAAAAAGCTTTGAAAACTAACCTGTGCACTGAGCTCAGTTCCTTCCCTATCTTGCAAGTAGTCAGTACCCCCCCCCCCCCCCCCAACACACACACACACACCCCCAACACACACACACACCCCACCCTACAAACACAAGCACTCCCCCCCCCCCCCCCCCCCCCCCCCCCCCCCAACAACACACACACACACAAGTACTCACCAACAGGTCAATGGCTCCACTATTGGAAGCCGAATCTTCGGTCCTTATCCAGACCTGCAAATAAATTACAGGATCAGGATGAGCAGGAGGACAGGAAATCAGGGCAATCAGGATGAGCATGAGGTCACGCCCAGACCTTCACATAAATGGCATGATCAGGATGAGCAGGAGGTCAGGAAGGACCTTGGCAATGCATGTATCAAGACCTCTGCAAGCTTCAGATCAAAGCTGTCTGAAGCATGCACATTCACATTATTGCGTGGTTTGGTCTTACAGGAATAAATAAATGTAGAAGTGCTACGCCTTGTGACAAGGAGTGAGGTTTAGGGGGCCAGCCTGCTTAACCACACACCTCCTTCCACCAAGTTGGTGGGTGGCGCCGCTGGCGCTGGGGCTACCCACCTACTTGCAAGAAGTAATGACCTTGGTCTGTCTCCTAGCCTGCTGGCAACATGGCACATGGCCAGGAAGAGCAGCAGCTCAGGAAGGGCCTGTGCTGTGCAACACCAGCAGAGGGAACTATAGAAGCTGCTAGAATCATGCAGGTGATGGGAGTGGCAACCAGATCAGAGCCCAGACCAGCAAACAACCTGTTCCCAGGGGGGGAAAGTGAAAAGCCGCAACAACTAGATACAGCCATGAGGATTTTCGCCAACAATGCAGTTGACAGTGCGCTATGACACACTTGCAGCTGCGCGGCCTAGCGACTGCAACTGGTAGTTGCAGCTGTTAGGGGGAAATAGCTTTGGGCACTGGAAGACACGGTTCGGTTGGGAATTTGGATGTGAATTCTGTACTGAGTTCTCACGCCATGCCACAATGCGTCTTGGTATCACCATTCAGGACTCACTTGGCACGAAGGGGCAGAAACCCCTTTGCTCTGAAGGGTCGAAGTGAAAGATATCAGCGCCTGGCTGATTCGCGTATGAAAGATGTCAGCGCCTAGTGTCTTAAAATCCATCACAAGCCCGCAACTCAACAGCGTTGGCAGGTGTCACTGCTGGCAGCTGAAAGAAAAAACAAAAAGAGGCCTCTCCCCAAAGGCGCCTCACAACCCCAATGCTCTACTTGCGGGAAGAGGTCTATCTAGGGGTCGTGGTAAGGGAAAAGTCTCAGTTTCCTCAAAAGCAAGGTCGCGACAGGCAAAACAAAATAATTTACACTCTGTGGTTCGTGCGCAAGACAAAGGGATTGGTGCTTGCAGTCGCAGTGACGTGCCCCGTGGCAAAAGGAAAGACATGAATGCACGTCGGCGTGGCTTCGCCCTGTGTTGGATCCAAGATCCGTAGCGTGTGGCAGGAATAAGATATAAAAATATGATATGAATCATATCATATCGTATGATTCGCCTACGTTGTGACAACAAGGGCGTGACCGGGCGTGACCGGGCGTGACCGGGGGGATGGGAATCCTCGCTGTCACTAGGGTTTTTCAGGGGGCCCTGGGTTTTTTCCCCCACCTCGAGCTGCCATGGTGACAGATCTCGTGGACTTCGGGTTCCGTGTGCGGTGTGTCCTTGTTACGCCGATAAGTACGCCGATAAGCATGCGTCACCTGGCGTCACCTCTTCGTAAAGCAGCGCTCTCCTTCGTCCGATTCGAGTGGCATGCCGCTGTGCGTGCGTTCGCGGGGCTGTCGGAGGACCCACCTTAGGTGTAGTGGGAAAGTATGACATGGTCTTGCTCTCTGGTCTTGCTGCGCTCTCGTGCGTCCGGATTGGCCTGCCACTTTTGATTTTGTGTCGACAAAATTTACAGAATGCCCCGCGTATCCTACCGGCGGGGGTCGACACTCGGGGTCGACACTGGGTTGGCGAGGCTCAGGAGGTCTGATTGAGGAAACAAGGGTGGGAGTGATCCCGGGGGACTTTCGAGATTACATCGAGATTGCAGCTTTCATGATTTCTCATGGTCGGTTGAGGTCTTGGAATTGCGGACGTCAGAACTTGGAGACTTGAGACGTTGAGGACTTTCGGTGCTTGCAGGATATTGGGATTGACGGTCAGTGTTTTTAATTCCAGATTTCTCTAGGCCAGTTTGTGTAGCTAGATGGGCTACTCAAGCTTGATTTCGGACAAGTTGAGTATCCCACCGGATTTTGTAGTGTGCGGCACAAAGCGCCACCCCTTTATAGCCCCCAAGGCCCAAGAGGGGGGGGGGGGGGGGGGGGGGGGGGGGGGGGGGGGGGGGCAGATTTAGGGGGTTCATAGTGAAACATGCATTTTGCACGCGAATGATGTTATATACCGGTTCTCCCGGTCCAGTTAGAGTGTATTAGTGCGCCAGGCTCTCCGCCTGGAAGCTTCCACTGTAGTGCCTCTGCCCGATAGGGCCAGCACCCAGCGGCGGCAGTACCTTGAGGTCCTGTCACCTTTCCCTTCTTATACCTACCATGTCGCCTGACATGGTATCACGCATGTAAGCATATGTTGCCCTAGTCCCTTCCCTGTGTCAGTGCTTACGATATTACGCTCCGGAAAGCTAAAAATGACATATGCCACACACATTGACTACTCCATTATTCGCCGGAACGTTTGAAGTCTAGTTGGCCACTAGGGTAACCAAGAAATAGCACAATAAATATGTATGCTTGATTGTACCACATCACGCACAATGTGATACTATCAACTGTGGTGTCAGCAACTAAACAACTTAGTCAGTGACTATTGACACCTCATCACATCCTCCCGTTTCCCCGTCTCCCGGTTGTACTTCGTTATATAGAACCAAGCCAGTAAGTATGGCACTAGCGGCAGGTGGGGAGTTTTCCCGAATATATAGAAAAAACCGAAAAATGCCAAAGAAGGGTAGATAATTTCCGCGTCTGTCTAGCTCTGGCCCGGGCTATTTTAGGGGTGTCGGGAGGCTCTCAACAACCTCTGTGTATCCTTGTGCATCCCCGTGCATTCCCGTGGCAATCCCTTGAATTCCCGTGCATTCCCGTGCATTCCCGTGCAATACCGTGGTATTCCCGTGCAATCCCTTGAATTCCCGTGCATTCCCGTGGCAATCCCTTGAATTCCTGTGCATTCCCGTGCATTCCCGTGCAATACCGTGGTATTCCCATGCAATCCCGTGCAATCCCTTGAATTCCTGTGCAATCCGTGGTAGTACGTGTGCATTCCGTGCAATTCCGTTGGATATCGTGGGCGGGGGATTAACATTGGAATGTCCGGCTCTTGCGGCAGGGTGTGGTGTGTGTAGGCTCGCGGCTCGTGCACGAAGTGTGCGAGGGAGCTTCCCCCTGTTGGTTAGCGCTAGCTAACTTGTCTGTGCGGGGGTGGTGTGTGTGTGTCTGTTTTCTTGTTAGGGACGGCCACGCGCGAATGCGTGTGTGGGGAGTCCCCTGCGTTGGTTAGCGGAACGCTAACTTGTCTGTTTGTCTGGCTGTTGTTGTGATTAGCCGTAGGCTAATGGATGCGAAGCATCCATGACTGGCTGTTGTTGTGTGCCTGTGATTAGCCGTAGGCTAATGGATGCGAAGCATCCATGCCTGGCTGTTGTTGATTAGCCGTAGGCTAATGGATGCTTCGCATCCATGATTAGCCGTAGGCTAACTGGCTGTTGTTGTGTGCCTGATTAGCCGTAGGCTAATGGATGCGAAGCATCCATGCCTGGCTGTTGTTGTTGATTAGCCGTAGTTATTTCGTGGCAGTGTCGTGTATTACCCTTGAATCGCGTGAATCATCCATGATTAGGCGTCCTTGATCGGTGGCATATCGCGGGGCATATTGCGGCATATCGCGATAAAGAAGAAAAATTAGTAGTCGTATAAATAATCAATCATAACGTTTTGGCTTTCTTACATTCCGTTTCGCTTTTGGTTCGTCCTTCTTATCAATAGCAGTAACAATTTCGTCATAGTAATTAACTGCTTTTGACCTCTGCATTCGCCTTATTTGGTTGTCCTCCTTCTCTGGCTCTAGTCGATCCTTGACATGTTTAACAATGTTCATTTCGCTTGGTCTGTATAGGCGTTTGACCCCTTTGAGCTTGAATCTGTATCCTATATGTTCTTCAATGGTGTAAATCTCTGTGGAAAACGTTGCTTTCTCCTTTTCAAATGTCTTCTTCTGTAACATCACACGCACTCTGTCTCCTACTTTCATGGTCACTTTGTCATTCATCTTTTCATTTTTCTTTGATTGAGCTTCATATAGCTTTTGACTGTAGTCATAGTCGTCATACACTTCTTCTGGGGTTGCATCTTTCAACCCAGAATGGGGTGTATTATTGTACATCTCAACAAGTGCGTCTACCCATTTTTTAGTCTTGTTCTCCAGTGAGTGTTTCTTTATTAAACCTTTCAGTGTCCTGGTAAATCTATCAATGATTCCCAGCTTGTTCCCCATCGGAGTAATGTGGTCTTCTTTTGCAACGTCTGTATAAATCCTTATATTTAGTTCTTTATTGAAAGACTCCAATATTGAAGATGCAACAAAATTATCTCCTGCTACACTATTGATGCCTTCGTCTACATCGCTTATAAATTCCTGGTAGGCATCTAATACGTCGTTCATCCTGCCGCTTTTCAGTGGGTAACAATAAGCCTTTCTAGAAATGATATCTATGCACATAAGAATTTGGTGTATGTTATTATTTATTCTCTTGCTCGACAATGGCATAATTGCTACATCGATTTGGAAAGATCTTGGGGGGGCTGTTATTTTTAATTTGAATTTGGTATTTTGTGGTTTTTGATATATTTGTGTCAGTTCTCGTGGATTGAAGTAATCTTCAAAATCTCGTTTAGTAATACCATCGTCTTTTAATCAACTAAATAGCTTTGCCTTGGACAGCAATTTTAGATTCGGATTATTTTTAAAAATATATTCAAGATTCGTCATCCTATATATATTAGGACGTTAAAGTTATTTTTTCGAGGTATTGCAAAAATTGCACATCAATCTGCAATTCCACTTGAAGTGTGCAACTGCATTGTCTATTCTGTCCACAGTGCACTGCACTGCACTGCTCTTCTCCACCTTCATGTGTCCGTGACATCCAATACATACATTGCTTTTGACGTATTGTTCCTTGCACCATTTCACGTCTACATATTCCTCTGGCGCGTTGGTGTAATCACGTTTCTTCAGCCTGTCTTGTTATTTGTATCTCCAGATTTTGTCATTGAAAAACTCGTCTAACCTCATGTCTGCTGTGTCCATCTCCAGAAAATATACGTCAGATAGCTTGGTGCACCGAGATACAGCTGAGTATACCCATCTCCTGTCTGTGATTGTTAGCAGATCTGTAATAACAAACTTCTCTGCAATGCAAGACCCTTGTTCGCTGTGACACGTATTGCAGTGGCTTAAATCGAACCTCTTGCAAATCGTGTCTTGTGCTATATCTATTTTGATGTATTCGGATGATATGTCCTGTAGTTTGAAGTCCTTTTTGGTCTGCCCGATTATTGTGTACCTCTGATTCGGACGCAACTTGACTATTTCTGTTTTAACCTCATCCTTTTCCTTGTATGTACAACTCTTCTTGATATTGTTTTTGCAGACTAGCTCTTGTTCGAAGTAATACTTTTTACCATTCGCCAGTGTATAGCTTTGTGCCGCCTTTCGTTTTTTAGTTTTGTCCAGCTGATTGTCCACGAAAGTGTTCACAACCTTTGAACTGTAAACAGGATAGCTGATTGCTCTCTTGATTCCAAGCTTACCAACATCGTCTAATGAGGACAGTATTCTTTTCCCGAACCATTTTCTGATGGTTTCTTGTAAATCTTTGGTTTCGTCAAAAAGGTCATCTTGGATGAGGAGCATATCATCTCTGTCCTGTTGTGTTTTCAGTCGATGGTTGAATGTTAATGTATATTTATTATCGAATATTTTTTGCACATACCCAACTTTCATCTCAATTGTAGCATCGTCGTCAATCGATTCCAGTTGGTGAGAATCCCCGTTGGCTACGAAACATATATGTGGGTGTTTGTGCATGAACTTGTTCATTTCATTCATATGTCTCCTGGTCATCAACATTACTTCCTCGAATATGATGGCTTTAATGTTATCTAGTGAAAATGCGTTGTTCTTCCCGGACTCTCCTTCGAAATTGATGCCAATAAGATTGTGTGTCAGCATGAATTGCGGTGCTCTCACGCGTTTTATGACTTGGTGACTACTTATGTACTTCCTTAGAACTATCGGTCCTGACAGTACTATGTCAGCTTACTGTTGACTGCGTCATCGGTTCTTCTGACACGCGCTTTCTAACCTGTACCCTGATCAGGTTCCAGGCTACCGCCCCCCCCCTTTCCTCCGCTGGTGTCCCTTTATGGTTCCACTATCTTTTGTAATATTTATTCTCGTCTCCGCATTTATAGATTGGCGTGCTGCACACACTAAGTCCACTCTCCGGAGTGTTATCCAAGCTGATAGGTTATACGGTCCCTCATTTACTACCACTGCTTTGCGATGCAACTTCCGCGAGGGCCTCCCGCTAATTTTGAGAAACTCCACGACAAGAATGGAGAATCTTGGACGCGCGGGATGCGCAATGTCATTATCAGCAATGGCTGCGACCGTGTCCTTCCTAAGGAGGACCCGGGTCCTCTTGATGATTGGCTAGACGTCTGTGCACCAGCTGCCTCTGCTAGCGGTCATGAGAGTCCTTCCGCCATCGTGGAAGTAACCCCCCCCAATCAATCCTCCACCTTTACGGCTCCTTCTGCTACTGTCCGACGTCTCTCTCAGCTGCACACACTAAGTCCACTCTCCGGAGTGTTATCCAAGCTGATATTGTGAAACGTGCAGGCTTGGATATCATGTCCGTCTCCCCTGCTTTTCGTTAGCACGTTGTTAACCTGGGAGTTATATGGGCATACCACCAATATTTCGTTATCTTCAAAACGTTGTTTCTTATTTTTTCACCAAAGTTTATAGACATAGTCTAGACCAGCATAGCTCTTTCCACATCCGGCAAAACCATCAATGATTGTTTTTGGCCAAACCCTGTTAACAATATTAATCTCTTTTTCTGGGTATGTTATGATTGGTTTTGTTTTGTATTGTACAATCTCGTTATTGGGAGGCAGGGATCCTTTCAATATCTTGAATTGACCAAAATATGGGCCAATTCGCTGTTTGACAGAGTCTATGTTTTTTATTATGGCGTATATGCAGTCGGTTTTTACCGCAATCACTTGATTGTTGACGCTCAGCTTTTCATATGCGTCATTGATCTGGAATCTTGCTAGATTCGTGAGAGCATACCTCATTGGTAGAAATCCGTTTGTGAGCTCTGTTTTCAGTGTGATGTTTACAAGAAACACTTTGTCTGCCATTGGTATAACGTATCCTTTGTTTGTGTTTGCATATTCTACAGCATCAGATTTGTTTCTGAAGATTTTTGTATGCCTGCTAGTGTTGTTTTTTCCCCCCAAAAGGCCTGATAGTACGTTAGGGATTCCTTTGAGTAAATCCTTAGGAATATGTTCGTACTTCTCCTCTCCCAAACACTGTTTCAGTATGTTTGCCAGATGCCTACACTTCTTCCAATCAACTCGTAGATATGCCAATATCGTGTATTTGAATTTCAATTGTACGACTTCGTACCCATATATGAGCATTTTATCCTGGTTGTAAATGGGGTGTTCTTCGTCTATTCTGATAAGATACAGGTATCCTTTGTGAAACGGTTTCACTATCAATATTCGGGCCCTTTACCGACCCCATTACAGAGGTTTTACAGTGGGTTTACAGGGATACACGCTGTAAACGCTATGTAAACCTGCACTCTACTCCATTTACAGACTTTGGTTACAGACCGTTAACACACTGTTGGGGTACGGTAGAAACGAGCTAAAACGCGCAGGCTGTAAACGGCCTGTAAATGCTTACATACTTTGTTACATAGTAGTTACAGACTCTGGTTTACAGACCTCTGTAAACCTTCTGTAAGTATGGCTGTAAACCCTATGTAAGTATGGCTGTAAACCCTATGTATCGAGGTGTGTATACCCTCTGTAAGTATGGCTGTACACGCTCCGTAACTAGGTGTGTAAACCCTCTGTAACGTGGTCGGTACACCCTATGTAACTAGGTGTGTAAACCCTCTGTAGCTGGGTGTGTAAACCATGTGTAGATCTTGTGTAACCAGGCCCGAAATCCGTTAGTAACCAGGTCTTTGGAATGGGGGGAAATGGGGCGCAGCTGCTTTAATTTTTTACACTGCTCTGGGAGGGACGTTTACAAACATATACATATAGGTATCATGACAAGTAGTGCTCGGTGCGACGAGTCAATTGATAGAAGCTTACAAGATGCAGTCAACGAAAATATTATAACTTCATTAGAAGGTCCATTCAGACATACCCCCCCCCCCCCCCCCCCCCCCCCTTAAATTCCCTGCCCCTTAAGCACAACATGGCTTCTTTTGCTGCTCCTCGCTGTAGTGCTCTGTTGATTCCACCTGCGCAACACAAGCACACCTACCACACACGAACACAAAATGTGAATACGTCGAATAAATCCTGTTGCTGCTGCTCTCCGCTTGACATGCCTTGTAGTCCTGCTTCCACCTGTGCAACAGAAACCCACATCCATGTGCCCCAATCCATGAAAGCAGATGGGGGGCAACACATGTTTCCAAGAACATACAACACAGGCTGGTACATGACAGGAGTACCCCGGCCCACTCATAAATGCATCTTAACTCCCCCTACCCCTTCAGCACAACATGCTGAGCGGGGAGTAGCAGAAGAAGGCACACCCTAAGCTATTTTTTTTAACCACCTGCACAACACAAGCACACATACCACCTTACATGCACACTAAATAAGGCACGACATGTAAATACGCAGAGTGACTCATGCTGCTGATCTCCGTTTAACATTGCGAGACACTCTCCTGTAGCGGTGGGGCTTCTTCATGGGACCTGTGGCAGGGGCATTCCTAACCTGTGTCTTAGTCGCCAATTGATTCTTTGAGGGCTTGCCGCCCGTGGACTTACGAGCGGTCTGTTTGGTACGCGCCATTCCAGCAATCAGGTGGATATGAGAGCATCAAGAATAAGGCAAGTGGTCAGATCTGTGGTATTCATTCAGTGCAACCAGGGTTTCGTGGTTTCTTCGGTGGCACGTCAAATCGTACGGCATATCAAGCACGCACCTGGTAGTAGTCTCTTCCCGTAGAGACAGCGGATCCGTCACTGCAAACACCAGCTCGGAGTCGCACAGCAACTAGCCCTGGGCCTTGGCCGATCCCGTACGCAGGCTTGTAAGATAGGTCGCGCGGCGGAACATACCTACACAGCTCGCCAGCCTCCTCGAGGGTAAGTGATGGCTTGCGCTCTGGGGTAGTTCGAACAGCTGCCATGCCGCTACCATTCCTTTCTGGAGTTAAGTCAAATACTAATTATGTATTGTGCCGAGTAGTGCGATAAATAGGCACGGCTGCAATTCCGAGAGCAGTTCGTTCGAATGCAAGAATGGCAAGGTCGCGACATTTGAATTCAAACAGACGAGGGACAGCCAGCCGGGGGAAGCCTGGAAAGGGTCTGCAGCCCGATCCGATCTGATGATTGGCCTAGTGGTACAACACAACGCCAAATCAAGGAGTGTGTCGGGGGTTCGATTCCCCCCATCGGTAGATCTGAGCGTTGAAGGTCGTTTTCAATGTGACTGTTTACAGACCATTTACAGACCACGTTGCCAGCCAACACGGTAAAGGCTCTATACCCCAGGACTTACATACTTTTTACAGTCCTTTTACAAACAACGAGTCCCCTCTGTCATTTACAGACCTCGTTACAGACCATTTACATAGGGAACTATGTAAATGGTCTGTAACGAGGTCTGCAAAAGTCGGTAAAGGGCCCGAATATTGATAGTGTTTCTTTTTAACTATTCCGCATTTAGAATCAAGAGTTGTTTGCGTGAAGTTTTTTTGAAACGGGTCATCATATCCCACGACCTTTTGTTTATTAGTCGTATTTTTGTCTTTACTCAGTTAATGGTTGATCATCCATGTATGTGTAGAATATATCCCATGAATTTGTGACTGGGAACCCTGGTCCATCAACCAACATCCATATGCAAGTAAAGTACTGCTTATTGATATCAAGCGCTGTAATCTCGTCAAGATCTATGGTAGACAGATCTTTGTCAACTAGCTTGCCCACTGGTACTCGATCCAAGCATATTTTGAAAACCTCGCTGGCTTCAATGCTCATCTCTGATTTAGTTTTATTACTTAGAAACGATCCCTTCACTTCTGAGTCCAGGTTCTTGTAGTCTACAAACGTGTCTATGTCTAGAATTGGACACTTTGAAAAACCTTGCACTTGAGATGCATTCTCAATCGAGATGGCTACAGTTTTGTCGTCCTTTGTCTTGATGTGGTTTATTTCGATCCGTGAAATAATTTGTCCAGTTTGCACGATCGGCTTGGGATCAAATCCTTCTTTTTGAACTAAGTTTAACAGAACCTCTTTCATATCTCCATTGTATATGATTCTGATATCCTTTTTTGATGCTTCCATTCCAGCTTTAATAATTGGGAAAATGTCTTCATTCTTATGTCCCAAGTGATACATGTCTGCTGTAACCTTTTTGATTTTTGGTACTACAAAGTTGGATGACGGGCGAGAGTACATGTCCTTTTTAGTTGTCTTGGCGAAAGACATCACTTCGTCAATGTTCTGCACATGTTCGTGCCAATATACGACACGAAGTGTTTGGATGTTATATGTTTTTGTTTGCTCGTCAGGTGGTGGCTCATATTTACATACTATCCTTTTTTCGTTGTCGAATATTTCTACTCCAAAACCATTCTTCTTGAACCACTTCAGAAAATCCTCGACTGTCATGTGAATGTCAGACACGCCGTCATATTCTGTCTCAAATATATCCCAATAAATGGATTCAAATGTGTGTGTGTGTTTATCATACTTTAGTTTCTTGTTGTAGGAGTCAACTGCTGGTGTAAAACCGTTTAGAATCGCTTCAATTGCACAAGAACCGTTGGGTAAATTCCTGTTCCTAATATTTTTTATACTTGTTTGTAAGCTATTTCCTGTATTGTCCCACTCAAATCATATGAACTCACATTCTGTATAAACAATATACATGTTATCCCTGATAGTCCTGTACAAGAGCGGTCTATCAACTGCATTATAAACAGGTTCGTTTGAGATGATTTTTATTGCCAGGGACTGTGATACGAGTCTTCTTAACAAAGCTCCCATACTTGGGTCGTCAATGTCCATTCTGTTCAGTAGTTTTTTATATCCTGTGAAAACATTATTGTTCCCAGCTAAAGTATTATATATATACTCTCCCTCTTCAGTTTTTTTGGTATATTTCGCTAGGTCAATTGAGCCCTAAACCAGCAATGTGTCTGGGCCGAAATCCTTTAAAGGACGAAAAGCGTTTGTGATAGCAATACACGTATACACATACAAAGTGATGCTGCCCTGATTGAAAAGCTCGAATTGAACTAACCTTTTGGGAGAGTTTTTTAGGTAGCGCTCCCTATCATAATTTGCCTTTTCTTGTTTCCAAACCCTTTTTTTCTCTTCTTTGCGATAATCCATCTCGACTCCAACAGAATCGTAAAAATCATCTACTGATTCATAGCCTTTTGATATCACATAATCCTCTGTAATCCTGTGTGGACCTTCTCCTGTTGCCATATGCTTCTTGTAAAATTTATCAAAGTTTGTGTGGAGACCATTATATTAAGGGCGCCTGGAGGCGCGTCCCGAATGAAATTATTCGAATCCTTAATTTAATGTAATATATTAATTAAATTGAATTGTATTTAATGTTGTTTTATTTTAATTCGATTTATTCCTTTCCATTTAATATAATTTAATTTACGTGATTTGAATGCATGTAATTGCTTTTAATTTTATCAATTCGAATAGGATTAAATTTGAAGGGCGCCTGGAGGCATTGAATTAATTGAATTCCAATGATTCGATTGATGATGTAGCATTGTTAACTATAAAGTGACGAAAAAGAGATTTTTTGAAGGGTTGTTGATTTTTAAGCAGTATTGAACGTTTCTGTATTGTAATGAAATGCATGTATGTAGATTGGCTATTTTTTAAGAATTTGTTGCAAGAAAAATGAGGCCAATTAGGTGTATGGTTGATTTTACGGGATTTGTACAAGATATTGCATGTTTCGGCCCAGCCCAGACGTGAACGGTATGTCCCGTCCTCCTGAACGGGTTTTTGGCCAGCGGCAGGTGGCGTGGCTTGCCCCTGCCCCCGTGAACGGTATGTCCCGTCCTCCTGAACGGGTTTTTGGCCAGCGGCAGGTGGCGTGGCTTGCCCCTGCCCCCGCCCCCGCCCCTGCCCCCGACCCCGCCCGGTGCCCCCCGCCCCTGCCCCACGCACGGCCCTGAGGTGGGGTCCGTGGGCTAATTTTAGCAAGTGCCCTAGGGGAATGTTTCGTCCATTGTGATGCGTACATGTTGCGCCTTGGTTTTTTGACGACTATTCTGTTCCCAAACCGATTACATTACATTACATTACATTACATTACATTACATGTTAAAGTCTACTTGACACCGCGAGGGTGTATGAGACTCTGTGCTTTAAACAAAAAGAAAAAGCACCCACAAAGCAAAAAACCCCATTACATCAGGGGTGTGTCGAGGACAAACAAACCAAACTCCCAACCACCGTTTTGGTGGCGTAGGTATTAAACCCCTTAGAGCAGGACCCAGATCTCAACCACTTACAGTGGCGGAGGTAAGAAGCTAACAAATGAGAAGTCTCAAGAAGAAAAAAAAGGGATAATAAATTACGGTGCCACTAAGCAGTCCAGGGCTTCCTGTCTTGCTCTTCTACAAGTAGAAAGATAGTCGGCTAGGTTGCTCCAAAAAGACTTAGTGCCATTTCCATTCATAAAGGTTCTGAATGTGGAATCGCAGAATTCCACATTCCATACGGTTAAGTCGGTATCCTCATGGACATGCCTATAAATATCTGTAAACAGATTCTGGTAGCGGAGGCGATGTATCCGCATGTGTATATGTGGTTCAAATTTGAATTGATAGCTTAAAACACCCTTAAATCAAATTGTTAACCGTGAATTGTAACTTTTTGGCCCAAGCTGAGCTCCTTTTCGTGAATTGCGATGCTTAGATATGCTCTGGTCAGAATTCGTCCGGTATAAATATGTCTTATAATTCATCAAAAATATAGAATATTCAATTTTTTGTATGTTTTCATAAAACCTGAAAAAATGGTTTGTGACACACTAACTAACGGACGGACATTTTAATGGGGCTAATCCCTCTTCAAATAAAGGGCGCCTGGAGGCGCGTCCCGAATGAAAATGTTTTAAATAATCTGTATTTAATTAAACATTTAATTGTATAATTTATTATTGTATAATTGTTTAATTAAATAAATAAATTGTATTAATTAATGAATAATAAGATTTAAATGAATGAATCAAATCATGTTTAATTGTTTGATTAATTATAAGTTATTAATTAATTGATTAATGAACTAATTAATTAAATTATATTTAATTAATTATCAATTAAATTTAATTGTATGAATTAGTTAATTAATTAATTAATTAAAATTGATTTAATTAATTTGATAGAATCAAAATTGTGTTGTATTGACTTGAATTGAATGCATTTAATTGATTTGAATTGTATTCATTTGAATTCAATATATTTGGATTTAGTTGAATTGAATCGATGGATGTAGCTTCATTTACTACGACAATTGACATTTTGTAGGGTTGTTAAATTTGAAGGAGTATTAAACGTGCCTGGACTGTCTTGTAGATGGACTTTATTTGCAAGCAGTTGATGCACAGGAAATGTAACCAATTAGAGGTATAGTTGAGAAATTGTTGATATGCAGAATGCGAGAAAGTGAGAGGAGGAAGGCTGGGAGTTTCAAAAGTAGTGGAGTAAGTAGGTACTAATAGCAGAATAAGCTACAAAACGTTTGACAACTTATGAGCACGCACATACACAGACATCTAGCTATCCATGCACTGCCACACAGCACTACGCAGGCACATTCACACACATCTGGCTATCCATGCGCTGCGACACAGCACTGTGCACGCACATACACACATAGCTGGCTATACATGCATTACCACACAGCACTTTGCCTGAACATACACATGTGGCTACCTAGCACTGCCACACAGCACTGCGCACGCACATACACACACATAGCTGGCTATACATGCATTGCCATACAGCACTGTGAACGCACATACACACACATCTGGCTAACCATGCACTACATTACCACACGAAAACACAAACACATTCAGACACTCAAGCATGCACACACAAAACAACTGGCTACACATACATTGTCGCACAGCCATGTGCTACTACAAACAAACACATCTGGCTATCCATGCACTACACGACAACCCCATGCAAACACGAACACACTCAAATACGGACGCATACACGCACAATACAAATTGCTACCCATGCACTGCCACACAGCACTGTGCACGCACATACACACACATCTGGCTATCCATGCACTTCCACACAGCACTGCGCAAGGACATACACACACATCCAGCTACCTAGGACTGCCACACAGCACTGCACACGCACATACACACACATAGCTGGCTATACATGCACTTCCACACAGCATTGTGCAAGCACATACACACACATCTGGCTACCCTGCACTGCCACGCAGCACTGTGAACACACATACACACACATATGGCTATCCATGCATTGCCACACAGCACTGTGCATGCACATACACACTCATGAGGCAATCCATGGACTGCCACACAGCACTGCGCACGCACATACACACACATCTGGCTATTCTGGCACTTCCACACAGCTCTGTGCACGCAAATACACGCACATATGGCTATCCATGCACTACAAGACAACCCCATGCAAACACAAACACACTCAAATACACACACATGCACACACAAAACAATTGGCTATCCATGCACTGCCAAACAGCACTATGCACGCACATACGCAAACATCTGGCTATCCAAGCACTACAAGACAACCCCATGCACACACAAACACACCCCGACACTCACGCATGGAAACACACAAATGAACAACTGCCTGCACATGCACTGCCACACAGCATTGTTCATACCATATACACACACCTGGCCATCCATGCACTACAAGACAACCCCAGGCACATGCACACACAAGTGGCTACACATGCACTGCCACAAAGATCTGTTTCCGTACATAGATACAGATACCTGGCCATCCATGCACTACAAGACAATCACATCGACACACACAACCCAATCAGACACTCACCCTTACACACACCAGGCCATCCATGCACTACAAGACAACCCCATGCAAACATTCACACATACCCAAACACTTACACACGCACACACAAGGGGCTACGCATGCACTGCCACCCAAAGAAGGGATCCCATCTGTCTTCCTTTCCATTTAGACCGCTATGCTGCAACATGCCATACTATACCAATATACCATGCATGTGGGTACACACCATACAATGCTATGTTACACCATTCCATACCACACCATTCTACCATTGTACAATGCATGTTGGTATAAACCATAACAAACCATGCTATGTTGCACCATGCCATACCATACTAATATACCATGCATGTAGATACAAACCATACCATGCTATGCTACACCATGCCATACCACACCATACTACCATTGTACAATTCATGCATGCATGGCATGTATAAACCATTACATGCCATGCTATGCTTCACCTTGCCATACTACACCAATAAACCGTGCATGTAGGTACAAATCATACCATGCTGTGCTACACCATGACGGCTGGGGAGTGAGGAAGGGTGTGGGCAATGGGAGCAAAGCCCAGGCCAGGAAAATCTGGGGCGGGAGTGGGAGGAAAGGTTGACAGGTCCGGGGGTGGACGCTGGCGTGGGGTAAAGGGGCGAGAGGATGGGAATATGGGATTGGAGTGGGGGGTGTAGAAGTGGGTAGAAGTGGGAAGGGAAGTGTCGAGAGGTCCGAACTCGGACGTGGACGTGATTGAGTTCAATGCGGCCTAACCCCTGTGCGATTGGGAGTGCATGTTAAGCATTGAACATGGTGTGTGGGTGTGGGTGGGATACCTGGTGGAGGCGGAAGGGGAGACAGGCGAACGCCGGGATTGTGAATTGAGCGGGATTGGGAGCTGATCTGGAAGGAGATTTTAACGGGAAGGAGAATTGTCGGAAGCGGCAGCAAGCAGGCAGAGTGAGGCGAAAATTCGTCGTGATCAGCAGCAAGCAAGCAGAGGCAGGCGAAGGGAAGACAGGCTAACGTCGGTATTGAGAATTGATCGGGATCGAGAATTGATCGGGATTGAGAATTGATCGGGACTGAGATCGGCGACCAGGTGCAGGTGATGATGATTGCGGATGTAGTGGGGGGCCGGTGGGGGGGCCGGTCGACAGTCTGGCAGTGGCAGACTTGCAGTGTGGCAGCATCGCAGTGGCACGCCAGTGGGACCAAGGCGAATTGTTCAGGACACTGCGTCCTCCGTCGTCGAAGGAACGTCGAAGGGTCCGTTGCGTCGCAGACGCAGCTTCAGTAGGTTGGCTGCGTCTCACTTGAATGCCATGCGTCCCTCTGCGTCCGATTCCGTCCCATTGCTGGCGGCCTCGGAAGTGCCCATGCGAACGTTTGTACCTCCATGGTTTACAGCACAATGGTCGCAAGTGCGAGATATGGATTTGTATTCGTTTCCCATGGAATTGCTCATTGTGCAAGTTGCAAGGCTGGAAATATGAACATTACGAGAATTATAAGTACCTTAGTTAATTGGCGTAGCTTGATTTCCAACCTGGCCCACCCCACGCACGGCCCTGCGGGTGAGTTGTGGGTGAAATCCGTGCTAATAATAGCTCAAGTGCCCTAGGAGAATGATTCGTTCATTGTGATGCTTGCATGTTTCGCCTCGATTTTTTGACGACAATTCCATTCCCAAACCTATGTATGCGCACTTGATTGGATGGTACGAATTTGAAATGATAATAAATGTTACCCAATAATTGTCGCTTTTGGCCCAAAAAGCACAAACCTTAGCTCCTTTTCTTGAATTGCGATGCTCATACGCGGTCTCGTCAGAAAATCTCCGGTATCAATAAGTCTTATAATTGGGATATCTTATCTAATGTTTCGTTTTTTTGTGATTTGAAGTGAAACCTGAAAAGTAGGTTGTGACACACGGACACACACACACACACACACACACACAAACAAACAGTTTTGACAGGCTAATCCCTCAATCAAACAATTTGTAATTTTTTTCATTCGGGTAAAATCTGGAGATTTTTTTCATTCGGGAACTGTTTTGTTATAATATTATTTATGGAATGTATCTTTAAGTCGTTTTCTTAAAAGATTTAAAAACAAATGTGTGCATTACAATTTTTAAATGAAACACTATATCCCGGCATCATCTGCCTTTAACAACGCCTTTTGTTCTCTGATCTTGGCATTATAAATCCGCGAACGTTCGTTTCGTTTTGCACGTATTTCAGGGTTATTTGCATATCTATCTCTTGTGTATGCTTTTGCTTCTCACGAAATACCTCGTCTGTTTGATACCGTTTGACAGTTGCAAGTCTGGATTGATTATTTACATAAGCACGATATTCAGGGTCTTCTTTCATTTTTGTCTTATGGATCTCACTAGAATAAGTGTGAACTTTGATGCAAGATTCGCCTGAAGATTTGCCTGAAGGCTCATATGCACAGCATGTGTCGCTCATTTTATTACTTATACAGCAATATATTAATAATCTTTAAGTTTTGATACATCCTCTGGATATATCCTATTTGGTTATCAATTTTATTTTTAATTCCTCTAATTTGTCTGTTTGGTAAGCGAAGCTTTCAAAAAAGTTACTTCAGCACTCAATTGTTGGATGGCAGCCAACACATGGGGGATTAATCCAATGTAATTCAACGACAGTGTATCTCCTACAGTTGTGGTGACGAGTTCAGGGAGCAACTCTTGCACATCATTGGCATATAGGCCCGCTTGGACGTTTCCCGCCTTGTCGTATTTGTACGTGTATGAAGCGGGTTTAAAATCCTGTCTGAATTCTGAAAAAAACCTCCGTTAAGCATCACAGTTCCGTTAGCAGGACCGGTTCCGAAATCAAAGTAGAATCGATTGCCTTCAATTGGATTACATATGAATTCAATACCACCGGATGCCCCGCCTACTGGAATAGTTGACATGTCAAAATGTAATTTACTTATGAAATTATTCAGACTAGAAGCTGTTATACTTATTTGCCGTGTAGACTGAATGACATTGTATTTAGTAGCATGAGCTGTCCAATAGATATCAGGAATTGTCGGTTTATTTATTAAATCGTTGTAATTCCCGGAAAAACCACTTGTACCGCCTTGACTAAGTGCCACTCCATTGACCCTGTATGTTCCACTAATGTTCAGATCACCAACAACATCTAATGCATATCCTGGGGTTGTAGTTCCCATCCCAATTTTTCCATCGCTCAATATAGTCATGCGTTTGGTTACTTGACTTGTTGTCGTATTTCCTCCTTGTGTTTTGAAGTGCAATGCACCTTGAAACACAACACCAGTTTTCTCGAAAACTATTGCTGCACCGCCTGACACGGCAGAGTTAATATTAGTTCCATTTGTTGATTACATTACATTACATTACATGTTAAAGTCTACTTGACACCGCGAGGGTGTATGAGACTCTGTGCTTTAAACAAAAAGAAAAAGCACCCACAAAGCAAAAAACCCCATTACATCAGGGGTGTGTCGAGGACAAACAAACCAAACTCCCAACCACCGTTTTGGTGGCGTAGGTATTAAACCCCTTAGAGCCGGACCCAGATCTCAACCACTTACAGTGGCGGAGGTAAGAAGCTAACAAATGAGAAGTCACAAGAAGAAGAAAAAAAGGGATGATAAATTACGGTGCCACTAAGCAGTCCAGGGCTTCCTGTCTTGCTCTTCTACAAGTAGAAAGATAGTCGGCTAGGTTGCTCCAAAAAGTCTTAGTGCCATTTCCATTCATAAAGGTTCTGAATGTGGAATCGCAGAATTCCACATTCCATACGGTTAAGTTGGTATCCTCATGGACATGCCTATAAATATCTGTAAACAGCTTCTGGTAGCGGAGGCGAATATCATTATAAAAAGGGCACTCAAACATATGCATTTCATCCTCAGGTTTTTGGAACCCACACATTTGACAGTGTCTCATTGAGCGAGGGATGTGTGCTCTATCCACCACCCTCATTCTTTCTGTGTTCATCCAATGGGAACCCATTCTAAACTGTGCTATAGAACGAATCTGATCCTGCTTATGTAAGGCGGATGTAAAGGGAATCAAGCCATTCTCATCATTGCTGTTGGCTGCGAACCATTTTTGGTATCGGAGGCGTTTAAAGCCAACCCTTCTCTCATCAGGGATGTCTCTAACTGCATTGGTGTCACTTGGTTGATGTGAAAATTATCCCAGCAGTCTCCCCTTGTTGGGCAACGCCAGTAGCATATATACAAACTTGATAGTCTTTAATTGGACTGACGTCAGTCAGTTGTAGACCACTAGTTCGAATAGCTAGTGGATTCGTCGGATTTCCTCCAATTCCTACGTTACTTAATGTAAATAAACCAGATACCCCATTCACCCACTGTCAGCATGAATTGCGGTGCTCTCAAGCGTTTTATGACTTGGTGACTACTTATGTACTCCCTTAGAACTATCGGCCCTGATAGCTTCCCATAGTGATAGCTTCCCGTAGAACTGAGTCATCCTTTAGTGACTCAGTGTCAGCTTCCTATTGACTGCCTGTCTCTCTGTGTCCTATCGGTCTCTCCCTGACATCTCCTGTGTTAAACGGTGTCAGGGTGACAAGATCCGGGCTTAGGGTCTATTCAGGTTACAGGCATCCACTTCGCCCACCGCTGGTGTCCTTTAGTGTACGTCCTTGCTTGTAACGTTATTCTCGTCTCTGTGTATAGATTGGTGCGTCTGTCTCCGCTGCATACATCTCTGTCCACTCTTAGAAGTGCTTAATAGCTGATACCCACGTCTCCTGTGGTATTATCGGTTTTCCGGTCAAGGCGGCCCATGACCCGTTGAACAACGTAGGTTTTCCCGGCAAGGAGGAATATATCCCATCAAAAAGGACGGGCTTATCTACGAGATAATTATATGATCCTGTATAAGACACCGCACTTAGCGGAGTTCCATTGCTTCGGATGGTCCCCGAAACGTTAATGTTACCGACCACATCCAGCTCATATTGTGGGTTTGCTATTCCTATTCCCAATCGGTAGCTCTTAATGTCATAAGCATCGTTTTTTATTCGCCCGTACCATTATACCAAATATGAGAGGCTGAGGTACCATTATTATTATTCCAATCGCATACAAAATTAAGATTCGCTGTACTTGATATGTTCATATCCCCGCTAACACTTTCTACAGTGGTATCATAAATCCGAACATTATCCCAGCTGCTAACTACTGCGGGTGTATTTGTGAGATCCAAATACGAACCGGAAAACAATACTGGTTTCCCCGACAACGAAGCGTATCTGCCATCGAACAATACTGGCTTTCCAGTAATATCGTTCCATGAACTAATATTATCAATTGAATACGCATAATTACTCAGACTAACAACCTGATTGGACGCATACGTTGCTGTGTTTGATGAATAGACTACTATTGGATAAACATTATTACTCAAACCAACAAGATTGTTTGAAGTGTCTGTTGAAAGATTTGAACAATACGTCATATTGGGGTACATGTAGTTGCTATTGCCGACTGCAAGATTCGATGAAAATGCGATTTCAGCACCTTGGGCAGACTAGTCAGACCCTAGGGCAGACAAAGCACTTATACTGATTTGATTACCAACAGCCAGGTTACTCGCGAAAAACGCTGTATCATTCACGCCAGTTATGCTATTTTGAACTCTTATTACACTTTGAGGCTGCCCGAAAATGTAATCCGTCTTGTACATTAAAAGTATAACATAAATTAAACAATGAGAACAAGAAAAGTTGTAAGGAAAACCATTAAAAATAAAACCAACGAGATCAAACAAATCGCAAGAGGAAAGAACGTTTACCAACGAGCGACCATAATAAACATTAAGATGCCAACAGACAGGACACAGCCGAAATTTCTAGGCTTCAACCCCTATGAGTATTCGATAAAGATCCCTGGTCAAGCTCCACCAACAATGGTCAGTCAGATAGTCAATCAACACACTACCGTCGAAAAACTCGTGAAAGCTGTTCAAACAGAAAATATGGCTATGCCTAAACCCGAACCTAAGCCAGAACCTAAGCCTGAGCAAACACAAGAAGATAAAGATAGAGAAATGGAATATAAGAAACGATACAGGGAACACTTAGATTCAGTTTTTGGAATGGATACCCCAAATATTGCTGAATTTCGAAATCCAGGAGAATCATCCGCTTCTAGAACCTCGTTGCAAAATAATTTTGATGGTCTTCAACAATCTTTGGATAATTTTGATACACGACATAAAACGGCAGGGGGGAGCGCTGCCGCGAAACTTGAACTCATAACAATTGCCACAGAATTTCAAGGAAGGAATAACGACCCCTCCCTGCTAATTTTATTGAATAGGCCGATTGTATCAAATCATTACAAGAAAATATACAACTATCTACGGGGTAAAAAATAATATAGAACTTATTGTTTTCAAAATATACTATATAAAACACTTTCATGGCTGCTTATCCGAAAAACCTTTCTTACCTTACGAAGAAGATACAGAATTACTCGCGTTCGACAAAACGCCTTTCCACGCTTAACAACACTACATGTACCAATAACGGGGTAATCACAATTGATCTACCAAGTAATACACTTGTGGATACAGATTCCCTATGCATGCACTTTATGGCAAAAAGTGAAGTTGGTGGCTTACCTAGAAACGCCGAAAGTCTGATCAGTCGCGTAGATTCTGAACTTAATGGACAGGTGATTTCGGGTTGTAGTAATTATTCCCAATTGTTCAATATAATCGCGGATACCTCGTTTGGATCGGACTGTGTTAATCGACGCAAAATAGTTCAAGGTGGGTCTGATGCAACTGCTGCACCATCTGCTCTCGCACCCTATTCAATCTGTAATTGGTTGTCATTGAATTCTTTTCAACCGAGTATCCTCGATACCAAACTTCTTGGTTCTGTGAGACTTAGAATTCAAATGGAAGGCGCAAATTGCCTAGTCGGAGGAGGTACATTTACATTGTCGGATATCTCCTTCAGCGTGGACACGATTGATATTGCAGACGGCCTTTACGACCAGATGCATTCGGCATTTCTTGCGAACGGAGGGGTATACGAAATAAATTTTAAGAATTACATGAGTTTTAGTTCAGCCGCAACTTCCTACTCGCAATCAACCAAATTTAGCGTTTCATCACAGTCAGTGAATCGGCTTTGGGGGACATTTGTAGCACAATCCCCATCCGGAGGACTCAACCCAATTACCAAAAATTGCAACATGTTCACGAGAAAGGCAACCGGTTTGGAGTCGGCGCAATTTTCTATAAATGGAACGTACGTACCTGATTTTCGCGCGTCAGTAGGTCAATGCTTCGCACTCACACAAAGTTCCTACAACATGTTACAAGACAGTCTTGGTGGTTGTCACCCTCACCTGGATTCATACGCAAAGTGGCGAGACAATTTCTTCGTTCTTTCGTGCAAGCTTTGTCACAACGACGAAGGTTTTATAAGTGGGATGGACTGCCGTGGGAACAGCGCGATTGGATCTTTTGAGAGCCAAGCAATTAGTGGCGCAGCCGGGAGTGATAATTTAATAGCTTTGGTTTTCATCGAATGTTCTTCGCTTCTAAGATGTGGGGCGGGTCGCCAATTTGAATTGGTTCTGTAACTGTTTTGTTAGCTTTGCTAACCAAACAGAATTTTAAGAAACCTAAGAACCCAGAAACTCGGATTGTTATGTTTTTTTGGGGGGTTTTCTGATCAAGGCTCTGTATTGATTAGCAAAACATATCTAACAATAATATAAATGAATCCTTTGCCAAAACATATTACAAAGGTACACAGATTTGAGCCAATTGGCGATACTATTTTTTATCCAAAAAGCCAATCGGTTTTCGAAATCCGTGAAGGAATCTGGGACTTAAATTCGGTGAAGCTAATGTTCACTATGACAAGCGATGGAGCAGCGCCAAGAGGTATTGATTGTTTAATTAGTAAACTAACGGTCTACTTTGATGATGTACAAATTCAAACGATTAACGAGTATAATCACCTCGCAAGAATCATGACAGTTCATAATAGTTCACAAGCTTCTACGAATTCTTTTGGAAACTATCAAGCGATCGGATTTGTATCACCAACTGATAGAGTTCCATATGTAATCGACAAGTTTCATGGTATTCTGGGGACGAAGGATTGCGTCGTGAAGGGAAAGGTTAGAATTGATATAGAATGGGCGGACGCCATGGTATTACTCAGAGACGACGAGACAATTCAGTACACGATCATTGAACCATCACTTATAATCAAAAGTGAAATTGAAGACAATTTATCCAATCGCATCGAGTTTGACAATTTCTCATCTCAGTTCCAACTTAACGAGACGGAAAATCAACAGACAAATATATACATTGGAAGCCGAGATATAGAATATGGTGGCGCCATATTCCTTCCTGGCGTTTATCATAGAGTGATAAGTGCAAACGCATTCAACGGTACGAGCTATTATTTTAGTCACGGATTGAAAGACATTTATAACGATAATGACAAAACGGTGAGCGTAGGCATTTCCATCAATAACGTTCCTATTTGCAACCATCCTATTAACTACAAGAGAGCACTCGAATATCTAGACTACGTGTTTGACAACGAGAACCGATCTATTGAACATCTGATGACACATACAAAAGATGGATCGCTTTTAATGAGATGGGAAGGGACAATTACAACATACCAATGGGCGCTTGGATTACCAATCGATATAATACCAACTGACGATGATTCGAGCACAAATTACGATATATCCTTTCATAGCACTGGTAATGTTAACAAGAAAAATTACACTATTATATTCGTAAAATATAACAGTCTTTTGGAACTTCATAATGACGAAACGACATCTAAATATATTTTCACAAAATAATGTATATTAATACAAAAATGGATCAGTATATGCTCCCGCTATGTTTAGAGAGCTGGCCAAAAAAAGTTCAATACAATCAACTTGCTACAAATTACATTGGAAGACGGACAATACGTCAACCGTTAAGTGAAACGGAATTAACGTGGGGAAGACCACTTCGACGCAAACCAAAAGCTGTCAGAATCATGCAAACTCTTCCTGTATCTCCCAATTTTCAGTAAATTGTTTGTGTAATCTTTTAATTTTTTCTAAACTTTTCTAATATTTTCTAATGTAAAATCACAAAATGGAAAACATTGAAGAAAATAGCAACTTACTAGACAATATTGAGGTGATACCAGAGAAGGCGGTCAAAGCTAAACGTGTAATGACCGAGAAACAAAAAGAAGCTCTCGCTATGGCTCGTGAAAAGGCCTGGGAGAAAAGGCGTCCATTAGGGGATATTAGCCGACAGGAGAAAGAACTCAAAATTCAGGAGAAACTGTCAAGATGCAAGAAAAACAAGCTGAAATGAACACTCGCAAAAAATCTGTCTCTATAAAACTGAAGAAAACTATTATTGTTGAGTCCGATTCTGAAGATCAACAAATAGTCATGGATAGTTCTCTTGAGGAAGAAGAAGAAGAAGAAAAAGAAGTAAAATAAATGTCACGACACATTGAAAAACGATTGAAAGTAACAAAACAAGCTAAAGCAAAACCACAAACTCACACATTTTCACAAGAAGATACAATCGAAGTGCTGAGACAAAAATTGTTGAACGACGGAAAACGCATGGCATATCAAAGCCTGTTTCTAAATTCAGCGTGTCCCTTTTGATAAATATTCTACCATTAAATTAGCGATGAGCATTATTGAAAACGCAATAACAAATTTCAATCACAAACCACTCCAATACAAAGCAAACACATATCCACAAGCTCTGAACAAGGCATTGCCAAAAAACTTCTCCGTATCGCTCCTAATCGGGAGCCGAGGAAGTGGAAAGACATATGCAATTTGTAAATTACTGAAACAATACGAGATTTCAGGGTATGACGGGAGACAAGCCATGCGCGTTATTGTATTTTCACCTACAGTCGATGCGAATCCTGTCTTCAATTGCTTGAAAATCGATCCTACTGATATCATAAACGAATACACTGATCAGAAGTTAATTGATGTTATTGAAGACATCAAACAAGAAAAGCAAAATACAGAAGATTACAAGAAACAAATGATTGTGTATTCAAAGTTCCCTCATGGGAAAATCGATTTGTTGACGGTAGACGAAATTGATTATTTAGAGAGAACGGGATACCAAAAACCCTCTTGTAAATTACCATTTTGTGTTATAAATTACATGGTACTCGATGATCTCGTCGGTAGCTCTGCATTCAAATCAACTGGGAAATCAGCCCTAACCAATCTCGTTTTGAAGAATAGGCTTTTACAAATTAACATTTTGATATGTAGCCAAAACCTTAAAGCGATCCCAAAATCCATACGGACAAATGCGAGTCTATTTGTATTGTTCAAGTTTGCAAGCACAAAAATATTGTTAGATTTATACGACGAAGTTTCCTCAACACTAACGTTGGAGAAGTTCGAGAAACTATATCTGCACGCCACAGTGTCAGCTGTACTACTAGGACACGAGTGCCTTATTAGCATCTGATCAGATGCCAATAAGGCACTCGTGTCCTAGTAGTACAGCTGACAATAATGCATGTCCCGGGAGGAGAACAGATTACCCAGAGGTTCCACAAATCCACAGCCAAGCTCACGGCTATGGTCTTACGATTGGGGGCAACTTAGTACTGATCAGACCCGCACCCCGCCTGTGTAAACGATCATAATGCGCTCATTCTAGATTTTACAGGAGATAAACTTTCTCGGTTCAAAATGAATTTCGATGTCATTCTTAGCTTACAGTAAAAAATATTTTTTCTAAATTATTGTTAAACAATGGCTGCAATCACAAATGAATTCAGACAGACCAACGATTACAAATATCTTAAATCCGCAGTACTCGACATGAGTCCTGGACTTCCCGAGTACCTCGTGGAAGCTTGTATATCCCTTCACATTGCCAAACCATTAATGTATCGAGACAAGAAATTACTACGAAAAGATATGAATACTGACTCGAAAAAACCCGCTTCAAACGAGACGCTTGAAGGACTTGTTACAGTGGAAAATGTAAAACCTACAGTTATATAAATGGCTTGGCAGCGTGTTACCCTCTTCTCAAGTTATAACACATCAACCCAAAATTATCAACTAAAATTCAACACCGATTTACCCCCTAGGGAAAAAGGTTATCAGCTTGCAGTTGAATCATTTACTACCGCGAGTAAACCAGGACCATTCTGTCTAAGCGCCAGTGGAATTTTTGCCCAAACATCATTCGATAATTCTGTAAACGGCGAGAGGACCAACTTACTTCTAGGAAGTGATTCGCACTCGATTGTTAAAAGTATTACAAACAATACACTAGGACACAAACTCATTTCCTCTCTGAAAAATCAAGTTTTAAATATAACAGTGTATGACTCGAGCGGGAATATTTATATATCTTTTCCGAATTTCATTCTGTCCGTTATTATATACGAGGTTGTATAAAATGGCACCAGTCGTTATGAAAACTCAATTACTCTACATTAGTTCAGCTTTTCGAACAAGCGGAACTCCCGACAATTTCACAACCAGTTTACCTGCTGGGGGGTTACAAAATGAATACGGTGGACGCTCGAAAATCACGGTAGTCGACGTGATAATGAATAGGTGCTTCTACAGTATCCGCGCGTCAAATATTGAGTTCACAATAGTGAACAATGGCGCAAAGACGTCCGTCAGAATCCCAATCGGAAATTACGATTTAGATCAATGGCTAGCGACTTTAGGCACTTTATTACCCGGTTGGACCATTACACATAACGAGATAAATGGCTTATGTACTTTCGTTTCACCTGGACCAGGATATGGATTTGAGTTCAAGGATAAATCTTCATATTTATTTGGATTCTTTCCGCATGAAACGCCATTAGGAGCATTAACAGTTAGCTCTTTCCCTTTGAGGCTTAATTTGGAAAGTTTTGTCACATTACATCATTCGCTCCCGAAGGTAACTAACTCGGCCGTGAATAACTTCCGTCAAAACAACGTCCAAGAAAGTGATATACTCATTCGTTTACCCGTGAATGTACCTACTTTTGCACAAATAATCTATCAAAATTTCAACGACGATTTTTCATTTTACACTAGCGCTTCTCATGTGTCGGAAATATCCCTATCAATCAAGGACGAGCATCGAGATTCGATAGCACCATTTGCTTATGATTGGAGTCTCACGCTGAGGATCGATTACGAATCGCTAGAAGATCCCATGAATTCCATTTTATCAATTTTGAATAAGCTGGACGAAAAAATGACTTTAATTGCGCTCAAATAAATATCAAGCAATATATAAATAATATGGGATTTTTTGACAGCATCAAATCTGGAGTTGGAAAAGCAATTGGCGGATTTGGAAACGTCGTGAGAAAGGTCGCAGATTTTGGAGGAAATGCGGTGCACAAAATCGGAATGTTCGCGGGACCCGTATCAAATGCCGCGGCTGGTGTTGCGGATATGCTAGGCCAGGCCGGTGTGGCAGGTGGAATCCGCACAGTGGGCAGCGCTATACAGAAGTTCTCACCGGAGGCTGAGAAAATATTGTCAAAAGCGAGCGGTATTGGTCGAATCGCACAGGGAATCGGTAAAATCATCAAGTGAATAGGTTGAATTGGTTGAATAGGTTGGATAGGTTACCTTGCTATCAAAACGAATTACGTGAGTTGGTTGGTGGATTTCTAGGTTCGTTAGTATTCTATCCGAGTCGGGGATCGTACCTGCGCCTCATTTCCACTCCGTCACCCCTTACACAACTAGACGGATGAACTAGCGGAGGTACCCTAGGAGATGCCAAATTTGCGGATTCATAAGACATAACACATTACACATAATTTTTCTTCTTTATCGCGATATGCCGCAACATGCCCCGCGATATGCCACCGATCAAGGACGCCTAATCATGGATGATTCACACGATTCAAGGGTAATACACGACACTGCCACGAAATAACTACGGCTAATCAACAACAACAGCCAGGCATGGATGCTTCGCATCCATTAGCCTACGGCTAATCAGGCACACAACAACAGCCAGTTAGCCTACGGCTAATCATGGATGCGAAGCATCCATTAGCCTACGGCTAATCAACAACAGCCAGGCATGGATGCTTCGCATCCATTAGCCTACGGCTAATCACAGGCACACAACAACAGCCAGTCATGGATGCTTCGCATCCATTAGCCTACGGCTAATCACAACAACAGCCAGACAAACAGACAAGTTAGCGTTCCGCTAACCAACGCGGGGGACTCCCCACACACGCATTCGCGCGTGGCCGTCCCTAACAAGAAAACAGACACACACACACCACCCCCGCACAGACAAGTTAGCTAGCACTAACCAACAGGGGGAAGCTCCCTCGCACACTTCGTGCACGAGCCGCGAGCCTACACACACCACACCCCGCCGCAAGAGCCGGACATTCCAATGTTAATCCCCCGCCCACGATATCCAACGGAATTGCACGGAATGCACACGTACTACCACAGATTGCACAGGAATTCAAGGGATTGCACGGGATTGCACGGGAATACCACGGTATTGCACGGAAATGCACGGGAATGCACAGGAATTCAAGGGATTGCCACGGGAATGCACGGGAATTCAAGGGATTGCACGGGAATACCACGGTATTGCACGGGAATGCACGGGAATGCACGGGAATTCAAGGGATTGCCACGGGAATGCACGGGGATGCACAAGGATACACAGAGGTTGTTGAGAGCCTCCCGACACCCTAAAATAGCCGGGGCCAGAGCTAGACATACAGTCGCGGAAATTATCTACCCTTCTTTGGCATTTTTCGGTTTTTTCTATATATTCGGGAAAACCCCCCACCTGCCGCTAGTGCCATACTTACTCAAGCCAAAGTCTTCAAAACACGTCCACGAAAGGATTAAAAAGTTCCATACTCTGAAACGTACATACCCTTCGCGTAATTTAATAAATTATACGATTACTTTATGTATTATGCATGCGTGTAATATACAAACATGGCAACGAACATGCCGATCACAAACACGTTGGTTCAATCATCACGTGCAAATGTGCAACACCGGTATTATACACAATCAAGTCAAACATCTACTTTATGACCAATTGAGCATACAACCCAACACGAAATTTACATAAACAATGCTAATCATAAAAAACAATCATCATTCATTCTCATAAGTACGCGAAAACGTAAAACGTCAAACATCAAAGCAGGACACAACATCTAACGACGGAGATTACCAGCTTATCAGCGCCACTTCTAGTTGCTGCCCTCGTGCTAGTGCTGGTTAAACACACTGAATGCCCGAGGGGGGGGCAAATAAAAAGTTTGACCCCATGCCCCAAATGTGTAGAGCTTGTTGAGAGGATGAAGAATCTGGTCTTTTTTTTTTTTTTTGCCCAGGAGGTAGAAAGTTATGGGCCTCCAAAGTTTGGGGTGGGTGGGTGGGTGGGTGGTGAGGGAAAAAACTGGAATTTAAGAAAAAATAGGTACTTTTCAAGATATTTTCTCATAGCCCACAGAATGACATGGGAGTGGAACTGGGGTGTTCCTGTATTAAAGAAACAGTCTCCATTGGAGCTATTAGTGCTCCCCCCCCCCCCCCCCCAAACTAACTAACTAACTAACCCAACCCAACCCAGCATAAAAAAAGTATCTGTACTTCCTCAAAAAAGAGGAAGTGCAGATTTATCAACGAACCTACTGGTGCTTCTTTCTTCCCATGTCTTCTTTCTACCTGGGACCATTTCATGTTGTTCGATGGACCCTTTCGCTTCTAGCATCGAATGTGACGAGGGCGGACGGGAATTGTTAGGCACCCTGCGAACGTCGCAAGGCACAAGAACTCGAAGGCATGCAGAGAAGCAACCACGAAAAGAAAGGCGCGAGGGAGCATGACAGGAGCTCTGGTGTGTGCAATGTGGACTTGAGGAAGGGATCCTCTCATTCTCCTCACATGTAATATTGGTGACGTCTTCATGCCCTTAAGTTTACAAGATGTCAAGCGCTTCTGTTGAGAAGGGATCTACAGCCAATCCTTGTACCAATAGGCCTGTTGCATGCCCTATCTGCCTTTCTGATCCCGGCAAGACCTGCAAGTACGTGTGGAGCTACCACTTCCTTCATCACATGCAGTTTGTCCACCCAACCCAGCAACTCAGCACGGACGATATTGAGCCATTCACCCTGCGCGTGTCTGAGTTTAAGGTGGTCATTGGCAAGGAGCACACGTCTAACAGGCGTGATCAAAAGGTGCAAGAGGCACAAGATCTATTGCGGGCTTAGGCAGCCCTAGTCGATGTGCCGGCATTGTTCTGGAGTAGGGTGGTTAAGAAAGAGGAAGAGGGAGAGGGAGAGGGAGAGGGAGAGGGAGAGGGAGAGGGAGAGGGAGAGGGAGAGGGAGAGGGAGGAAGAGGAAGAGGGCGTAGAAGGAGGAGAGGTAGAGGAGGGTGATGAGGATGTGGATGTGGACGAGGATGAGGATGACCCCATGGCCCACAGGTGCTAAACCTCAAGGATAAATAAAAAGGTTGGTCGCCTAGATGATTGGTTGTAAAAGTATTATCATATGATTCGTGTTGGCTGAGAATGAGATTGAGATAGGCCAAGCATGTCACTTTGATAGGCTAAGGTATATTAGGGGCCTGGGGGCCCTTAACCCCAGGCCCTACCACTCTTGTAACATTAATGGTGATGATGGCACTTCATCCGTGTGCCCACAAACTGATTGTATTGTCTGATTTGCTTTTTATTGCTCCACATATGGCGCATGGTTATGGGAGCAGCACCAGTGGATAGGCATTTTCAAGCTATACACAATACACCCTGCTTTGACCCCCTAATTATTATTGTGGGGGGAGATAATGGCCTCCAAGTGGGTTCCGGAGCCGGAGGGGGTGGGTGGGTGGTAAACTCAGCCCTCTGTAGGAAAAAAGGGTATGGGGTCTGAGGATTTTATTTCTGCCCCCCCCCTCGTGAATGCCTGTTTAAATATGTGAAGGGGGAGTACTTAACCAGTTCGTGACCGCCCGTGGGGATTTTGAATTTTGATTCCCGCTGTCACTGGGTTTTTTTGCGGTGTGCGGTGTGCGGTCAGTGATATACTGATATCCTACTGATATATAACGGGTTTGATTAGTTACAGATTCACATCTAAGGTTTCCATTTAACTAGGTTTCCATTTAACTAGATGTAAAACTATAAAAGTCTTAGAAACAAGGGCGTGACCGCCCTTGTGTTGGATTGGACCAATTGGACCGAGGGATCCGCTGGGGATCGGTGGCTGGGGATGGGGATGGCCGGATAGGTAGCCCCCCTGTAAGTAGGGTTGTTTTGTGTGCGGTGTGAGGTGTGCGGTGTGTCTAACCTTGTTGCTACCCTCGTGAACCTTGTTGCTGCCCTCGTGGCTGTTCTTGCGAAATGTGTGTCTCGTATACCGCGCTTTGGTACACAGTCGCGCGTTACCACATGAACTGGGCTGTGCACCCTTCGACAGTGACCAGGCAGTCTTCTTCGGGATGACTGCCGAATTCAAACGTCAAGTGGTCCGGGGCGCAGTTTGACTTAAATCTACCTGGAAGATGAGGTGACGTGACTGAAAATACAACTTGTCTGAAATTTGCTTCGAGTCGGAGAAGAGGTGACTGTCTTTGCGAGTTTATTGAGCTGCCTGCCGTTTGCAAACGTCAGTTGGTGCGGTCCAAATGAAATTTGTAGGGTGAACCCTTAGGTTTCTTAGCGTATCCGTTTGGCGCCTCCGTTTGGCGCACCCGTTTGGCGCGCCCGTTTTGCTCGTCCGGCAGTACGCCTGATGTACCGAAGTCGCTACCCATGGAGGGGCGGTAAAAAGTAAAAAAACAAATTAGAAAACGTTCAATTCGAGGATTCGAGCAATCGAGGGTCTCCACATCCTACTAATATGTAACGGATATTCCTAAGGATTTGAGCGTAAACATAAAAAATCGGGCGCCCGATGCCCAGGTGTAGCATTTTACAAGATGGAAACATGAAAAATCGTGGCGCCCGATGCTTAGGTGTAGCTTTAGGGAAGGTATAACATTAAAAATCGCGGCGCCCGATGCCCAATTGCCCAGTTGTAGCATTTCTGCATTTGAAACATTAAAAATCGGGCAGCCTTTTTGGATTGCCCGATTCTAGTTACATTTCGGGCAGACAAAAACAAAGGCTGCAGTTAGCTCGTTTCCCTTTCATAATGGCCTTTCACATTTCCCTTTCATGTTGCCTTTCATATTAACCGCAGCTGAGCTCGAGCTGTTATATTTTTGAAATTGATGGACGGTCGTAGCGTGCCCAGTGGCCACGTGGTTCTTGACCAGGGTATCAGCTTGAATACACTCCAGAGAGTGGACAGAGATGCTTGCGTGAAGCAGACGCGCCAATCTATACACGGAGACGAGAATAACGTTACAAGCACAGGAGACCCATCAAGGGGCACCAGTGGTGAAAGGGCGGCAGCCTGGAACCTAACAGGGTACAGGCTAGACCGGTGACGCAGCCAACAGGAAGCTGCCACTGAGTCAAGAAGGATGACACAGTCTACGGGAAGCTAGCACAGTACTGGCAGAGCCGATAGTTCTAAGGAAGTACATAAGTAGTCACCAAGTCATAAAACGCGTGAGAGCACCGCAATTCATGCTGACACTCCACCTATGATACAGGTGACATACAATACTACTTCTCCACCTATGGCACTGGGGACATAGAACTATATGTTACAGAGTAAAATAAAATCAAATAACTCCGAAAAATCGAGAGAACTTCAAATGAAACCCAAAGGGTTAAAGGAAGGAATAAAACAAGGCAAAAACAAAATTTTGCCAAGGTAGAAAAGGATGAAAAACCGAATATCAAAGTTGGGGAACAACGGTATAGAAAACCCGATCCGGGAATAGGAACCTAACGCCAATCAATGATAACCAAAGAGACAGATTGAAATATCGTGGGAGAGCAGCACACGAGAGAATCAAAGCCCAAAGGACGAAGACAAGAGGACACCCAAGTCCACTATTAAAAAAAAAAAAAGTCGATGGAAAAATCCACTACCTTCAAAACTATTCTTAGCATAGAATCCATGACTAGGTTGGGATGAAAAAAACATGATGAACTGGTTTCTTACTCAAAGATGGAAGTAAGAAGATTTATGAAAGTTAATTATCATAAATCCCCAGCTACGGCACTAAATAAAAACATTCTAGGAGGTGGGTATCGCACCGCAAAGAACTCATGCACTCAAGACACACCAAGCGCCTAACCACAAGCAAACCAAACCTGCAGCAACCGAAAAAATCCAAAGGATGCGAAGTTAAAAGTTTCAAGAAACTCGTAACCAACAAAGGAAACACAGTTCAATGAACAATAGAAGGTTAGATGTACAACCATAGTACATAAAACCTATTGTCCACTTGAAAAAATAGTAAACGCATAAAAAAGGACTTCAAAGAATTTACTGCAAAGGATGGACTGAAAGGGCGCTTGAAATACACTCGGAAAACAAGAAAGAGGTGAGCGGCGGTACATCTGCAAGTACAACTGCAAGATTACCCAGCCCACCAATTCACAGTAAAATCCGAAGGGAAACAACTACTACACTCCACAAAAAGTTATAATCACTGGAGGGGCTGGTGATCTAAAAACAGTGTGGAGTAAAAAGAAATAGCTAATCTATGATGAGCTCCACCGATTGAACCATCTGCCTATGGAACTAAGAGACAGAAACCATCAAGACGCTATAACGGTGGTCTGAATAAATCACCACCTTCCACCAAAACCAAGAAATACTGCTAAAAGGAAGCTGCCTAAACAAAGCGTCGTAACGCTCCACCAATCTAGACTACCCTATAAGACAGTCTAGGCGGTGCTGAGGAATAGGCACCCACACATAGGGCCATGTTAACCTACGTATGAGAACCAGCAGCACCTAAAGCAATGAATCCTGGGTTGACTGTAACACCCCAGCCATACGCAGTATCAAGCTAGACCAGTGTTCAAGATCATCACTTACACGTTCGGTAACGGCTACATCATCACATGGGCTTGACCCGGATAATCCACCAGGGATGGCAGGAGGCGAAGGGATTAACAACACCTGCGAGCCATCCGAGGTGGCCGGAGGTTGGCGACTATTAGGCAATGGACCTGTGACAGGCTCCACTATAATCTGAGGCTGTCTAAATCCTAAAGCTTCACCGATAAAACATGGCACAGAGGAGGGCCTGGCGACCCCCTGAGATTCGGGTAAATGATAGTTTGGATATACAACTCCCACCCGCACGAAAACTTCACACACAATACAGCATGATCAGGCCCTGGTCTGGAATGCAATCTGGATACATCCCAGCCAGGCCAGCCATCAACAATTGGGGTTGTTAAAGGGCGTAGGGAATTACCGGCGACACGTAACATATCACCGTTTGATGACAGGAGGGATGCAAGCGGGCACGGGGACCCATACTAATGGGAGAGCCCAGGAAGACAGTTTAGACTAACTGGAGATAGAGAGTACGTCACTACTCACTACTAACTGGCGCAACATCGGATCCCAAACATAATAACCCTTACTCACCAGGGAATACCCAACCAGTCTACCAAATAATGCATTTTTAACTAGCTTGTTGCGTTACTTCCCAATACTAAGGTGACATAGCAAGGGCAACCAAACAAACGCAACAACGACACATCAGGTGCAACCCCAAAGAACAGCTCCAAAGGAGTCTTGTCTCCCTCGTGGTACAGCCGATTGCGAAGATAACACACTAGCACTCTGCTGAGCAGTGTCATCATCAACAACTCATGACTGCCACAACTAATCGAGATCAACCATGCCTCTATACCACTTAACTAAAAATTCCTAAGCCCTATCAGAACTCAAACACTTGAACCCAAACTCACGTAGCTGATGCATACACCTAAAGAGGGAACCAGGGGCACGGTAAGACAAAGTAGCGACCTCTGTCGAACCACGGAACGCACCCAGGGGTCCCAAGGATCCTAAGAGAGAAAAAATATCCACCAAGATATCATGCCAAAGAACCTCCACGGCCGCTGGACTAGGGCCAGGACGGCGTCCAGCATGGGCGAAGTCCGGCGCTGCGAGACCTGGGATCACAGAAGGTGGGGAAGCGTTAGGTCGAGGTCGAGATTTGAGGTATGGGAAAAAGAAGACGAGGATGAAAGTGCAGCAAGTCGCACCTGGTGCAGAAAATCGCACCAATGGCAGAAAATCGCAAATCGCAAGGGCAGAATTCGAAAATTTATCGCTAGGATGCGAAGAGCAGAGCCGAGGCATGTAAAGGTCCTAATATCCTTCCGTCGATGATCAGTCAATCCCAAATCCCCCCCTCTATCGCTCGACTCACCCGGTTGGGGGGTAGAGGGAGCAGCACCCGTAGTGGTGCTGACCATACCCCCCTGCTTCCTACCACCTCCAGAATCTCCAGGTCCAGACGCGTAGGTCGTTCTCCTCTGGCGAACCCTACGGCAGTGCCGGCGGTCCGCCAGCTTGATCGAAAAAATTCTCCAGAAGGTAGCACAGAGCCACCAGAGCGCAAGCTCATGCCAGTAGCCGATCATCGGCTGGGCAGAGCAAAGGTGGGTACAGACGACGTAGACATCAGCAGGGAGCTTGGTCGGCTTGGCAACCTCCGGTATGCAGGCAGAGCCTCAAACACCGGAGATATGATAGCGACGTCAAGGACGCGAGCAGACGAAGACAGGGTTTCTCCACCGATGTCCAGGCTCGTCGCCGACTTGAGTCTGCACGTCACAGTCATCTACGACAGACGGGAGGAGGCGACAGACGGCAGGGGAGGAAAAGGAAGAGAAGATGGAGGAATGACTGGGGGGGGTGGCTTCCACGACGGCGGAAGGATCCTCATGACCGTTAGCAAAGGCCGCTGGTCGCGCAATCGTCTAGCCAATTTGTCATCATGTCAGGACTTCGGAACTTCCAGAATGAAGCTCGTTGAAGCCAAGTAGAGGACAACGCATAAGATGCATTTCAAAGCAGTGGTACCACGATGAGCCCGATAACCTATCAGCTTGAATACACTCCAGAGAGTGGACAGAGATGCTTGCGTGAAGCAGACGCGCCAATCTATACACGGAGACGAGAATAACGTTACAAGCACAGGAGACCCATCTAGGGGCACCAGTGGTGAAAGGGCGGCAGCCTGGAACCTAACAGGGTACAGGCTAGACCGGTGACGCAGCCAACAGGAAGCTGCCACTGAGTCAAGAAGGATGACACAGTCTACGGGAAGCTAGCACAGTACTGGCAGAGCCGATAGTTCTAAGGAAGTACACAAGTAGTCACCAAGTCATAAAACGCGTGAGAGCACCGCAATTCATGCTGACACAGGGGCCACATCACCAACTTGCTGGTGAAATCGCACGATGCCTTCGTACTGTGGAAACAATAAAAATCGTGGCGCCCGATGCCCAGGTGTAGCATTTGGGAAGGTGGAAACGTTAAACATCGTGGCGCCCGATGCCCAGGTGAAGCATTTGGGAACCTGGAAACATTACCCACACCTGGGGGCGCGATGGACCAAAACGGGAATAAACATTATATATCGCGCGTGCGCGATATATCGTGGTTAGGAATATCGCTGTGTGCGGTATGTCTAACCTTGTTGCTACCCTCGTGGCTGTTCTTGTGGAATGTGTGTCTTGTATACTGCGCTTTGGTACACAGTTGCGCCACTGCCTCATTAATTGGGGATGTGCACCCTCAGGCTGTGACTGCCTTATCCTTCGAAGAGCCTGGACTGCAGGATCCATACATCCATACGTCAGCTGGTTATCTTAAATCTGCCTCGAAAATGAGGTGAGGTGACTGCCCTTACAACTTGTATGAAATCTGTCTCGGAGAGGTGACTGCCTTTGCTAGTTAAGTGAGCTGCCTGCCGTAGCCAAACGTCAGCTGGTGCTGGGCAAAGGCAATGTTGCAGGCCGAACCCTTAGGGCCTGCAGCGCACCCGTTTCGCTCCTCCGATTTGCAGTACGCCTGATGTACTGAAGTTCGCTACCCATGGAGGGGCGGTAAATAAATGCGGGGATGATTGGCTGTGTAAGATTGGCGAGCCAACACATTAACCCTCTAGTCTGGGAGCTTTGTTTTTACTGGGCAAATATCCATGGCGCGCCCATCGCCCATGCCTGCAGCCTATGTGCCAGCCAGGTTCGGATGCTCCAGCTTTTTCGAGTTTCATCTATGGTCAAAGGGGTCCGTCCGTACCCGTCGTCATGTACCGCCTAATGGGCAGCGGATTCACACGAGGCGGTACATGACACTGCTGGGCATGGCTGGGTATAGCTGCCAAGATGTCCACTGTATTATAGCTTGCGCACAAACTGTTCCTGTGGAGAAAACTCATACAGATCGAGGACTTACTTTCGAGTGCCAACCTTTTGTGACACGCCTTGTTGATACATATTTCTCGCTTGCTCTTTGCTCTCCGCCCTCATGGCTACTGACGACCCCAAAGCGGGGGTGGAGGAATTGTTCGAATCTCGCGCGTATGAGACGCTCGAGAAGGAGTTCGGAGAGGTAGATATTGTTTTGAGTTGACATGTGACCGCAGCCCCTCTCTCGCTTCAGTGCTATAGCTAACAGCATTGTAATCGTTCAGGTTCTCCAAGAGCTCGTTGGAGATAGGAGTCTAGAGCGCTTCCGCGTCGAATACGAGAAGTTGCATCGAGCTTTGAAGAAATCACACGGTAAGGCGGTGGCACACTGCTGGGGGCAGAGTACTAGTTGGGACCACAGCTCTGAGTTTGTCACCAGAGGTTGACACTGGTGCAAGAATTGCCATGTCATTCTGCATGACGAAGGCCAGCATGCATCTGCATGACACTTGGGTAGCACCTCGAGGTGTTGTACATGCTTGGGCTTGAGGTGTTTTGCATGCTTGGACTTGGCCTTGAGGTGTTGTACAGGTTTGGACTTGAGGACTAGCATATCCAGCTTTTTGACTGCAACACATTCCCTAACTTCGTCATTGATGCCATTAAGTGTTCCAAACCAATTGTTTCATGCTGGAACATACAGAAGTGCTTTGGGTCATACCACAGCCCGTCATTGAGCACTTCTGGCATTTTTGTTTATCAAAATTGAGTGCAGCAAGCTCAGAGTGATCAAGATATTTTGCAACTCGAAACCTACTCTTCATCATCATCACCACCGCCACCACCATCACCACCCACCAATACCAACAGCACCGACACCATAATCACCATCCTCACCTCTTTCCTGCAGATAGCGAGAAGAGGTTGGTGAAGAAGTGCAGGGAGCTTAATGCTGAGATTGTGGCAAACGCTGCCAAGGTCCAGACTGCCTTGAAACTCAATGAGGAGGATCAGACCACAATCGGCGCTCTGAAGAAGGAGATTGAAAAAGCATGGAAGATGGTGGATGCCAGTCATGAAAAGGAAGCCAAGGTGTGTGTTTGTGTGTGTGTGGTGGTGGGGGGGGGAGGCCAGGCCAGGGGGTGTATGTGTGTTTGTGTGTGTGTGTGTGTGGAGGGGGGTTGGGTGGGGTGGGGGGGGGGGGGGGGGGGGGCAGGGAGTGTATATGTTTTGTGTGTGTGTGGTGGTGTGGAGGAGGGGGTCATGAGGAGGAAGCCAAGGTGTGTGCTCCTTCCCATGCAGGGTTTTTATTTTCGGCTCTTCATAGCAGCTTCTAGGCAGCTCCCTGAGCCGACCACTTGGGACACAGAACTGTTTTAGCAGTTCTGGAAAGCTGATTATGTCAGCTTCAAGATGCTCGTGTTTGTGCCAAGTTTGGCTGAATAGCCAGTCAGGGGAGCTGTCTAGAAGCTGCATCATCGCAGCTGAGAAGAGAAACACTGTTCCTATGTACCGCTATGTATTTGTACAGTTTACGGGTAGCAAAATAGGCTTAAGGGACTTGCCCAACCTCAAAAATAGGAAACGCAGTTCAAGAAACAAGCGCTGGTGAATTGCATACACCTGTGTGAGCCTTCATGACCATCCGCATGCGAAACCTGAGCTAAGTAAACAAAATATTTGTTATCTGGCATCAGTCCCTTAAGCCTATTTGGCTACCCCTAGGTTGTAAACATACATACATTATCTGGCATTGCAGCCATTCAGTGGATGATTTGGATTTGGGTTTTCGAAACACTTGGTAGTTGGTAGTTTGTACCTCGATTTTTTATAACTTGGCCCGAGAATTCTGATAATTTTGGCCTGGAAACCTGCTGGGAATTAAGAATTTTGAGAATTGTCAGAACTGTCGCCTGAAAAAGTGGAGGTACGAAGTATGAATCACGATTTGACCCAAATCCAAATCATCCGCTGAATTGCTATAATTTAGAAGCACGAGCGTCTACAGCTCCTTTTACAAGGATTATAGTTGCTGTGTGAATTCCTGAAGCAATGGCGTGGTGAACTAAGCTTGGTAACAAGTCTCCAGGCCTAGGGCTGCATGCAATGTTTGGTACAAGATACCATTTTGCTGTTGTACAACTATGGTAGAAACAACAGCACTGTGCAGTATTCTTCACAAAACGTGTTTGATGCAAAACATGTTTAATCGATGAAAGGAAGTAGTCCGGAGTAGTTTTGAGAGAGTGTGAGGGTAGGGTAGCCAATACACCAACCCCTCTCCCCCCTTCCCCCTGAACATATTTAATAAATCAGCACATTGTCCCCTCCCCTCCCTCCCCTCCATCCCACAACCTACAGCCTCCCCCCTTCCCCCTGAACATATTTCATAAATTAGAAAATTACCCCATCCCCTCACTCCCACGTCCTGTAGTCTCCCCCCTTCCCCCTGAACATATTTCATAAATTAGAAAATTACCCCATCCCCTCACTCCCACGTCCTATAGTCACATTGCCCCCTCCCCTCCCTCCCACAACCCACAGTGTCCCCCCTTCCCCCTGTACATATTTCCTGAATCAGCACATTGCCCCCTCCCCTCCCTCCCACGACCTGCAGGCCAAAGAAACCATTCAACAGCTTAAGATGGAAATCGCCAACCTGACCCGCCTGGTTGAGCAAGGCTCAGGCCTTGCCATGGGTGAGGAGAACACCCTCAATGACCTCATTCGTCAGAAGGAGGAGCTCATTCGTGAGCGTGATCAGCAGGTGGACCAGATCATGGCTATCCGCGCAGAGTTGATGGAGAACCAGGAGAAGCTGCGCCATGCAGAGAACGAGCGCCTCACGATGGAGACGGACATCCAGGGGCTTAAGGACTCGGTGGCAGAGCGTAAGATGGAGGCTGAGAGGGAGACTCGGAAGAAGGAGCGCATGGAGAAGGAGATGAAGGAGTTGAGGCTGAATCTAGAGCTGAGGCAGGGCGAGATCAAGCAAAAGCAGGTACAGGTGACCACTACCGAGGAGAGTGTGCAGAGGCTGGAGATGACCCTGAGGGATGCCAAGTTTGGCACAGAAAAAATCCAGAAGGAGTACAACCAGCTGAACGAGAAGGTCCAGAAGCTGCATCATGACCTAGAAGAGCAGATCCATACAAACACCCAGTTGCTGGCTGAGAACAGCCAGAAGCAAATGGAGCTGAAGGTCAAGGAGGACGAGATCGCTCAGATAAAGTCCGAGGCAATGCGGGTGAACAAGCTGCGTGAGCAGACTGCGAAGAAAATCAGACAGCTGGAGGAGCAGAAGTCCGAGGTGGAAAGTGATCGTGACACCTTGAAGAAGGAGATGAGCAGCTTGGAAAGTGAGTTGGAGCAAAAGCAAAAGGACATGGATTCAGATAAGAAGAAGCTTGACGAGCTACTCCGGGAGAGGGACATCCTCACCAAGCTGAGGTCCCAGGCAGAGGGCGCCACCCAGAAGCAGCTTGACCTGATCAAGATTAACGACAACACGAAGCGCAACCTGGAGCAAGAGATCCAGGGGTACAAGATGGAGGCCCAGAAGCAGGGCAAGCTGATCTATCAGCTGGAGAAGGAGCGGGAGAAGTATGCCATTGAGGCGTCCGATGCAGCTTCAAAGTACATGCAGGCGCTGGAGGAGGTCAAGCTGAGAGAGATGGCGATTATTGACCTGCAGAAGCGCATCAGTGAGGGGGAGACGAGGCTGAAGCAGCAGCAGAACCTTTACGAGGCTGTGAGGGCCGATCGTAACCTGTACAGCAAGAACCTGATCGAGTCTCAAGATGAGATCCAAGAGATGAAGCGCAAGTTCAAGATCATGCAGCATCAGATCGAGCAGCTGAAGGAGGAGATCAGTGCGAAGGACTTGGCCCTGGTCAAGGAGCACTTTGACCACATGAAGGTCGAGAAGGAGAAGGAGTCACTCCGCATGGAGTTGAACAAGGCCAAGCAGCAGATCAAGGAGGCTGACAACGCTATCAACTCTCAGAAGTCGGAGATTGAGAAGCTGAACCACATCATCAATGAGGCAGACCAGGAGCGCATCCGACAGAAGAAAGAGTATGACATTGTGGTGAACGAGAGAGACATCTTGGGTACACAGCTCATCAGGCGTAATGATGAGCTGGCCCTGTTGTACGAGAAGATCAAGATTCAACAGTCCACCCTGTCCAAGGGCCAGATCCAGTACCGAGACCGTCTGAATGAGATCCGGGTGCTGAAGATCAAGTTGAATGACTTGAAGCGCGAACTCCACATCCTGAAGTCATCTGTTGCAAACATCGATGTCTTGAAGAGGGAGGTGCACCAGCTGGGCCGGGAGCTGCTGCAGGAACGGACCAAGGTGAAGGCTTTGAGTGAGGAGTTGGAAAATCCTTTGAACGTGCACCGCTGGCGCAAGCTTGAGGGAAGTGACCCGTCCACATATGAGATGATCCAGAAGATCCAAACACTCCAGAAACGTCTGATTGCCAAGACTGAGGAGGTAGTAGAGAAAGACCTGCTAATCCAGGAGAAGGAAAAGTTGTACATGGAGTTGAAGAACATTCTAGCACGCCAGCCTGGACCTGAGGTGGCAGAACAGCTCAGCATCTACCAGGCCAACTTGCGGGAGAAGACAAAGCAGATGAAGGCCATGGCTTCGGAGCTGAATATGTACCAGGCCCAGGTGAACGAGTACAAGTATGAAATCGAGCGCTTGGTCCGGGAGCTAGGAGATATGAAGAGGAAGTACTTTGAGCAGAAGCGGCGGGAGCAGGCCGAGCGGGAGAAGGGCATGAAGCCCATGATGCCATCTCCAGCTAGCCCTACGCAACCTCGATTCACCGGTGGTGGTTTCTCCTTGACGCAACAACCGTGAAGCAGCTCCTCTGAAGAATCATAGTTCCATAGACATCTGGAGAGTGGCACCAAACACAAGGGCAGTTGGCTTGGCACCAAACCTGTTCTGGAGAATCGTAGTTCCTTAGACATCTGGATAGTGGCACAAAACACAAGGGCAGCTGGCTTGGCACCAGAGAAGCGGTGTGAGCAGGCCGAGCGGGAGAAGGGCATGAAGCCCATGATGCCAGCCCCAGCTAGCCCTACGCAACCTCGATTCACTGCTGGTGTTTTCCCCTGGACGCAACAACCATTTAGCAGCTACTCTGGAGAATCATAGTTCCTTAGACATCTGGATAGTGGCACCAAACACAAGGGCAGTTGGCTTGGCACCAAACCTGCTCTGGAGAATCGTAGTTCCTTAGACATCCGGATAGTGGCACAAAACACAAGGGCAATTGGCTTGGCACCAAACCTGCTCTGGAGTATGATAGTTCCTTAGTTGTCCGGATAACAGTACGGTATTCTACTCCTGATCATTGCAGAGAAGTATATGTCTAGTTTGCACTGAGACTTGCAGTCTAGCGCTGAGACTTGCACTGAAACTTGCAGTCTAGCACCAGATGAAGGTATCTATCTATACGCTCATATAGTCATATGTGTAGGGAACAGCAACTTATATTGGTTTTTGAAATACTAATATTAATGAATATTATTATCGTGTCACAATAATTTTAGTTTTGCTTAATTCTGGTGAGACGGCTCATACGTCTAGTATGAAGTATCATTCACTAATATAATTCATTCACTAATATCAACTCACTTAGCCTTTCCCTACAGATGTATGTGGGTGCATATGCACCTGTCACCTGCGGGGTGCCAAGCCAACTGCCCTTGTATTTGGTGCCACTATGCGTGCATATGCACCTGTCACCTGATATCGGCCGCACCCCGCACCTGACACCTGATATCGGTCTTGGTCTCGCTAATCACGCACCAGCACCGCAAATACCACCATGCACGCACCAGGACTGACCATTAGGAGGCCCCGTGCCCCATGCTATTTTCATTGCATAGTCGATCAGTCTTCAGATAACTCACTGTCTGAGGCCTGAGTAAACATGGGTAGTATAAACATAACCAGTACTCTTATGCACACCATACTTCTGAGCAATTTATAAAACCATAGTTTTAGGACCTGCTTAACTAGGACCAGGGTTATTCAAGGGTGCTTCAAAATCTAAAGGCAGAGGCATGATTAATAAATGTGACAAGAGCATAAAAATTAATTATCTGCATAGCACGAACTCCAGACCCCCCCCCCCCCCCCCCCCCCCCCCCCCCCTGCTGGTTAACGATTTGTTGGCGTTCAGTTCACCAGTGCTTGTTTTTTTAACTGCCGTTCCTATTTTTAAGGTTGGATACGTCCTTTTAACATATTTGTGATTTGTGTTTCCTCCTCGCCATTGTTCTGCTGAGTTTATGTAGTTTACTGCTCTCTATTGTTTAGCCGAGTTTAACAATTGATTATGTTACTGCAGAAGTCGCGAGGAGCCTTAAAGGCTGGAGCCATGTAACCAAGTTCAAGTAAGAGATTTCCATCCTTCAAAGGATTCAAGATTCATGACAAGCATCATGCTGGAGTCTTTAATAACCGTCCAAGGTTAATTCTCAAGTCCTTAAAAGGCAATTTCCTATCCTCATAGTATGAAGAACATTCTAACAAGAGACGCAATTCACCTTCTACCACTCTTCTACCATCTTTTACCATCAGCCACCATATCATGCCATTCTCCAGTAGATACTGTCCATGCAAGTGGGAGGGTTCCTCCGATCTCACGTCCTGTGGCAGCTCATACTAACTAAAAAAACATTTACCTGCAAGTTCTACAAGAACGAGAGGTACTCTTATCTGATTCAACATTAAAATTGTGAGCTCGAAGACGTAGTCTTGCTATGCATTTAATCCTTGCCATTCAAAACGTTAGTGTAGGAGAAACTAGAGTTGCTATCATCTATTCATCTGACGTTACCCAAGTCGCAGAGGTAAATACATTAAATTCCGTCCTGGTTATCACCAAGTTCCAAAGAATTCACTGAACCTAGAGATTGTCCTTACAGATTGCCGGGTGCATCAAGACAAGGTCAAACAGGGGTATGAATATAAATGAATTTACTAAACAGGAATAAATGTACTATCTCTGTCCTGTATTTTAGGTCGTGCTGTACCGTATTTTAGGACATACAGGATTACTTGAAGTATATATTTTAAATTTAATTAAGCAATCAAGCTGAATCAAGTAATATATTGAAGTATAAATACCGGTATTGAGATTACCGATGATGATTCAATTATACAAATGTGATGATAAGCGTATGGAATGTGGAATTCTGCGATTCCACATTCAGAACCTTTATGAATGGAAATGGCACTAAGACTTTCTGGAGCAACCTAGCCGACTATCTTTCTACTTGTAGAAGAGCAAGACAGGAAGCCCTGGACTGCTTAGTGGCACCGTAATTTATTATCCCTTTTTTTCTTTTCTTCTTGTGACTTCTCATTTGTTAGCTTCTTACCTCCGCCACTGTAAGTGGTTGAGATCTGGGTCCGGCTCTAGGGGGTTTAATACCTACGCCACCAAAACGGTGGTTGGGAGCTTGGTTTGTTTGTCCTCGACACACCTCTGATGTAATGGGGTTTTTTGCTTTGTGGGTGCTTTTTCTTTCTGTTTAAAGCACAGAGTCTCATACACCCTCGCGGTGTCAAGTAGACTTTAACATGTAATGTAATGTAATGTAATGTAATGTAATGTAATGTAATGTAATGTAATGTAATGTAAGCGTAATGTAATGTAATGTAATGTGTTGTAATGTAATGTAATGTAATGTAATGTAATGTAATGTAATGTAATGTAATGTAATGTAATGTAATGTAATGTAATGTAATGTAAGCTTAATATGTTATTACTTCTACATTACTTAGATATATGCCATGTGGCAGGTAACAGCAAGGCTGCGCTACATTGCAACCAGAGATTGCAACCCAATGCTTTAAACTCTACCCCAAGAGTTCGACCCTAGTTGGTGGAAGCTTTGACAGCGCGGCAGCGAGAGCACTGGACTATGGACTTGGTCGCAGCGGATCCTTCTGCAAGGTACTCCTAACTTCGTGACCGCTAGCTAGCTAACTTACGCGCCCCTTCTGCAAGGTACTCGCAAGCCCGTCACCGTTAGCTAGCTCACTCACGCGCCCCTGAACTTCCGCGTTACTTACGGGCGGGTATCGGGTACGGGTTTCGGTATTTTGAAAAAATACGTCCCGTCAATCCCAGGTCCGAAATCCCGACATCCAAGTGAAGAGTACTGAGAACATTCCATAGCTCGAAATCGGTGTCTTACCCCGAAATTCTCTATTGCCGTAGTTTTACCCTTTGCATTATTGAGGATCAGTGGCATTGGTCTGTCGTGCCCAAGTTGCTTCAGAAGTCGCCTTGACCAGGCCGCTGCTCGAACCCTCATTCAATTGCCGAGGTTACTTCCTTTCGGACTTGTGTGCGTCCCCTTTGATAGCAAGGCGATTTACCCAGCGCGGGCACCCAATTCGAGCGACAGGTCTCCTCGGGCAGAACGCTTCCCTTGACGGCCAAAATAGACGGTCAGAATTGACTTGGGACTTCTGACCGGATAGCAGGGACAGTGGCACAAGATGCAGGCAGCCCGGCTCGGAGGCATCGAGGCCTCGTGCCGTGCTCAATCCAGCAGAAAAATGAGCATGATCTCGATGCGGCCTTTGCAGACGGGGGTAGTTAGTTTGCTGACTGAAGGTAACCGCAGGACTTTGGAAACTTCCAGACGCGGTGCTTCGATAATGGCCGTGGTGCACCCAAGCGTCCTTTGGGCGCAGCCTGAAATGGAATGGAACGAGCATGATGCAATTGCTCACCCAGTCAACGGGGATGGCTCCGTGGCAGTGGCAATACAAGAGCCCAAGTACCGCATCCAGATTTGCATGGACTGCTCAACGAGGGTGCTCAATGGTGCAGAGAAGATGTGGGCCCACGTAGGACACTCTGGGTGGAAGGACTCCCAGGACATGGAGATGACTCGTAGGGAAGGTGAGGTGCTGACTGCCGGCACTGTTTCTTTTTGGGGCTACGGAGAGCAGCTTCTGGGTAGCTCTATTTCCTTATCCTTGGGTCAAACCTGCAGCTGGATTGTGCATCTGACAGCTGATGTAAGAGGTAATTCTATAAAGCTGAACACCGTGGGTTTGAACCATTGGCTGGCTTATGGAGCTAGCTGGATTCTGCCATGCGTAGCCCCAAAAAGAAAGAGTGGGTGAGGTGTTGACAGCTGGGCTGATATCCTCTCATCCCAGTCATAAACTGCTAAGGCTGCTAATTATTTATGCCACACCATCAGTGCATGGAGCACAAATTCTTCATTCACCCCAGTTCAGGGGGTAGCCTATTTGGCTAAAGGGATCTGCCCATCCTCAAGTGATCAGGGCATGTGCTAAATGCCTGCTTGGTGGACGGTGAGGTGTAGAATACTGATCTGATATCCTCTCAGACACAAACGTGGCTTGAACCATTGGCTGGCTAATGGAGCTGGCAGGAAGCTGCCATGCGTAGCCCAACGAAGAAAGAGTGGGTGAGGTGTAGACTACTGGACTGTTATCCTCTCAGATTCCCAGTCACAAACTGCTGCAGGGCTGCTGTATATCTGGTGAACGGTGTTACACAAGTAAGTTGCAGTCCAGCTGCACAGTCAACATATACACCGCAATCGGACAATAAGAATCAGCCATCTAGTCAACCCCATGCTGTATATCTAGGGACCGGCATATCATATGATGTTGACCAAAGGCGAGTATGATATCATATGATATCATACAAATTGCATCATATGATATAGTATATAAATGGTAACTTTAGCCTAGTCAGAATGCCGGCATCATATGATTTCGTATGATGACATGATATCATATTACCTATCCCTATATATATCTGTGCACCACCATCCATGCTCTAGGTATGTAACACACCAAACTCAAACTCAAACACTCACACACCAAACCCAAACACCCAACCCAACCTGGACTGCAGGTGAGGTGTGGGTGTGTGAGTACAAGGTCCCAGCTTCTCGCCTCAAGAACTTCTCCCACTTGGAGCTCCAACTCGCCTTCAAGGGCTGGATGGGAGACCATGAGCGGTGGGACAACAATGGAGGGGATAACTGGACAACTGCAGTGGAGCTGTCCATGGGCAGAGGCCTCGTCACCGGACCCAAGTTGAATGCCCCGAGGACCGTGATCAGCATTCTCCTCTTACGAATCCAACAGTTTATGGCTCGTCGCATGTTGACCCAGGAGCAAGGAGCCATGCTGCGCACCTTGGCTTGGTCGAAAGACTTTGAACTGCTGAGGTTGTACCAGCATGCGCACAGCAACAAGTACAATGACGAAGCCATGCTAGATTCTCTGAAGACACGGTGCAGCATGTTGCAGCGCCCTGGGCTTCATGTAGTTCACATTGCGGCTGAAATGGCCCCTATTGCCAAGGTTGGGGGGTTGGCCGATGTGGTAACCTCCTTGGCCAAGGCTCATCAGTCAACAGGAGCCATGGTTGAGGTCGTCCTGCCGAAGTACGATTGCATCAAGTACCATGACGTGTTAGAGCTGACGCAGCTGACCACCCTGCAGGTACCATGGGGGGAGGAAATGGTGCGGACAGTGGTTTGGTCGGGGATCACCGAGGGCTTGCCTGTCTACTTTATCGAGCCTACCAGCAAGCACGCATTCTTCTGGCGAGGCTGCTTCTATGGCGAGCCCGATGACGCAGCTCGCTTCCTCTTCTTCAGCCGGGCTGCTCTAGAGTTCCTGCTTTGGACAGGTCAGCAGCCTGACGTACTCCACGTGCATGACTGGCAGAGTGCTTGTGTTGCACCGCTGTTGAAAGAGCAGTACCGGGCTGCTGGGTTGAACCGAACTGGTGTTGTCCTCACCATACACAACATAGCGTTCCAGGGCTGGCTCAGTCCAGACTACTTAACCATTGCTGGCTTGGACAGAGATAAGCTATACCAGCCCGACAAGCTGATGGATGACAGCCGGCCTGGCTTTCACCCCCACCAGCATGACATCAACCTCCTGCGCGGTGGTGTGGTGTACGCGGACTGTGTGACCACTGTGTCACCCACGTATGCCAAAGAGGTGTTTGAGCCCAGCTTTGGGATGGGGCTAGAGGGTGTGTTGGCTCTGCACGAGCATAAGTTCCGAGGCGTTCTGAATGGAATCGATCATGAAACCTGGGATCCGGCGACAGACCCGAGCCTGCCTGCTGGCTTCTCGGCCGACAACCTGGAGGGCAAGATGCAGTGCAAGATGGCCTTGTTGCAAGAGGTGGGCCTCTCCTTCCAACCCAAGAAGCACAACCCAGGAGGCCGGCCTATATTGGCCATAGTGACGCGTCTGACGGAGCAGAAGGGACTCCCGCTCATTGTGCACGGCATCAGGTCTGCTATTCTGAGGGGGGCTCAGGTTATCTTGCTGGGCAGCGCACCCAACCCAGAGGACCATGCCCTGTTTGAGCAAATGGCCTGGGAGTTTGGAAAGGGGGACGATGCACGCTTAGTGCTGCGTTATGATGATGCCCTCTCGCACCGCATCTATGGGGGGGCGGATATGATTCTCATTCCATCTGCCTTTGAGCCATGTGGCCTGACACAGCTCATTAGCTTGCGATACGGCACCATCCCAATTGTGCGGGAAACCGGAGGGCTAGCTGATACGGTTCATGATGTGGCGCACTCAGCTATCTTGGAGCAAGACCGCAACGGCTTCACCTTCCAAGGAAGCAACGAGAAGTCGGTGGAGGTTGCAGTGGGCCGTGCTGTCGACGCGTACTTCAATGGATGGGACTGGTGGCGGGGCACGCTGGTGCCGAGGGCGATGCTGCAGGACTGGAGCTGGAGCAGGTCTGCCCAGGACTACCTAGACCTATACCACTCACTGCGTTGATAAGAACTTAAGGTGCCAAGCCAACTGCCCTTGTGTTTGGTGCCACTGCCTAGACCTATACCACTCATTGCGTTGATAAGACTGCACATAGGTGGTATGCCTAGGACTACCTGGGCCTACTTGAACTTGGTGCCAAGCCAACTGCCCTTGTGTTTGGTGATCTGCCTAGGACTACCTGGGTCTACTTGCACTTGTTGCCAAGCCAACTGCCCTTGTGCCCTGCCCTAGGAATACCTATGCCTGCTTGAACTTAGACTTGGTTACAATGTGTTCAGATAGCTGTGAGTGTTTTCAGATAGATTTGTGTTTTCAGATAGCTATATCTTGGCCGGAAACCCTTACTGACGTGATCAGGGAAACCCAGTTTCCAAGCGCATCTACGCAAATGAATCATCTTCAATATATCGATTGCACTCTTATTGTGCATCTGGTACTGCCCTTGTGTTCGGGGCCACCACCTTGGAGTTGCATCTGGTACTTCCTGAACTTGGAAGTGGTAGACATGGATTTAGAACTAGAATGCAGTATGCCAGGATTTAGAACTGGAAAGCAGTAGGCCAGAATCTGGTACTTACTGAACTTGCAAGTGGCAGACATAGATTTAGAACTAAAAAGCAGTAGGCCAGGATGTTGAACTGAAAAGCAGTAGGCAGCATCTGGTACTTACTGGACTTGAAAGTGGTAGACATGGATTTAGAAATAGAAAGCAGTAGGCCAGGATGTAGACCTGGAAAGCGGTAGGCCAGCATCTGGTATTTACTGGACTTGAAAGTGGTAGACATGGATCTAGGACTACAAAGTGGTAGGCCAGGATCTAGAACTGGAAAGCTGTAGGCCAGCATCTGGTTTTTACTGGACTCGAAAGTGGTAGACATGGATTTATAATTAGAAAGCAGTAGGCCAGGATGTTGAACTGGAAAGCAGTAGGCCATCATCTGGTTTTTACTGGACTTGAAAGTGGTAGACATGGATTTAGAAATAGAAAGCAGTAGGCCAGGATGTAGACCTGGAAAGCAGTAGGCCAGCATCTGGTATTTACTGGACTTGAAAGTGGTAGACATGGATCTAGGACTAGAAAGTGGTAGGCCAGGATCTAGAACTGGAAAGCTGTAGGCCAGCATCTGGTAATGAAAAGTAATGATAACGCCTGTTGGGGCGTGGTATTAAGGGAGCCCCGTCTTACGGTGGTAGGGAACTGGCTGCTACTTTAGCTGGACAAAGCTACCATGGGGGCTGACAGCGACCGTGAACACTAAGGCGCACCCGTAGGGATTCGACCCCGGCACCTTCGTCGTTCAAGGAGCTCAGCCGTTGAGCCATTTGTTGAACGGGATCACCGCATCTGGTACTTAATGAACTTGAAAGTGGTAGACATGGATGTAGAACTAGAAAGCCGTAGGTCAGGACCAAGAGCTAGAAAGCAGTAGGCCAGGATCTATTCATTTCAACATTAACAACTCATGGGCTGTTCTGCAGTTTCCACAGACGAATGATGAGGTGTGGTAGTTGCAGCCTTTGTTCACAGTGATTCTCTTGTAGCATATATCTGCAGGGACCAGCCCACAAGTTGGGCGATATTATTTATTGGCGCTAGGTGCATGCCTTTCATTTCCTTGTATATGATAATTACTTAGCCAACTGCCCTTGTGTTTGGTGCCACCGCCTGCATGCCATTGATTTCTTGTGGATGATAAGAGCACGGTGCCAAGCCAACTGCCCTTGTGTTTGGTGCCACTGCCTGCATGCCATTGATTTCCTGTAGATCGCTCGTTTATTTTTTGCATACAGTTGGCAGAACACGTCAGTTATATATAGCTCTAGGCTAGATAGACGTGTGTACAATTGCACATTATTGCAGGTGATGAGTTAGTTAGTTAGCTTAGTATATTTTGTTTTGTTGCTTGTTTGTTTACACCCTGTTTGACCTTGTCTTGATAAATTTGCTCCGACAAATTTGAAGTAACTGGCGATCTGTAAGTACAGTGAATCCTAGGGAACTTGGAGATAACCAAGGAGATGGTATTAAATCTTTTACTTCTGCAACTTGGATGCTGTTCGATGACAGCAATTCTGCATTTTTAAGTTCCTGTAAGTCGGGTAAGGTGGCAAAATGTGTGGCGCAAGCCAGGTTCTAGGACGGGTGTGTAGCAACCGCCATTAAGTGCAGAGCGGTGCTTCTTTTTAGGGGGGGGGGGGGCGGGCTGTGTCCGGGGGGCATATTCTGAATTGTACACAAAAGGAACCACTAGTCTAGTACTAAAACCATAAGTTATGTACTACAACCAAGCCCCAACATTCCTACATACCTGAAACATACTTATTTAGTCATCATCAATTCACATTGTTGCGTAGCATAAGAGAAGGGTCTGCATGATTTGTGATGCAGGTACTATCGACTGTGGTGCCAGCCTTTTGTTTCAATCATCTCGAAGAAAACATGCATTTTACACATGGATGGCATATGTTTGGTTGTCCAAGCACACGCACTAAAGACACATAACACACATCATGGTGGGTTTCGTTGCTAGCCCCCCAGCATCGCGGTAACTTTGTTGCCCTTGTATTGTCAATGGGGATATGGTGCAAAAAATCTTCTTGCAAGGAATTGAGAGAGTTGACACGTCACGTAAGGCTTAGACTCAGAAAGCATTATAAGGGGGTAGGAGTACTAAAATAAAGAACTACCCTCATCACACCTGTCTCCTGTGCTCGTGCAACCTCTTCCGTCATGGCCTCGACCCCAGCCGAAGATATATGAAGTATAAATATGAAGGTAAACAGGGTATATTAATATAATATTATTCATTTATATTAATTCTATATATTTCCAGGGGGGGGGGGGGGGGGGGGGGGGGGCAAAAAGAATATTAAAGACCCCATCCCAAAAAAGTGCTGAGGCACCCTTCCGCAGACCCCCCCCCCCGGCTACGGAACCCACTGTACAGTCACTATCTCAGCCTCCACTTTGTGTAATGGTGTCTAATTAGGCTCATTTACAGGGTTTTCAAAGGCCTATCCATTGAGGTTGGTCTAGAGACCATTGGGAATGTTTGAAACATAGAAAGTTATCATCATCAATGTTTCCTTGTTTGGTGGGGCTCGTGGGTCAGGGCCCCCCAGCCCCTAATGTGCCCTCCTTCAATATTCTTCAATTATCAGGCCTTCAATAATCAGTTCTTCAATCCAAGCTTCAATCAGGCATTAAATAATCAGCCAATCACTCAAGAGAATTCTGATGGCGCTTTGAGTTTCCGTGGTCGCCGCTAAGCGATTGTTTACCGCACTTGTCGCAGGAAGTGCCCTTTGACTGTGGGTCCATCGAATAACATCAACTAGCACTAGTCACCAGAACGAAAACAGACGCACAGTGACGGAAAAAGAAAAAGAAGAATGAGATCTCGCTCTGTACGTCGTTGTACAAGTGTTGGTTAGGGCGTTGTGTGCGTGGAGAGAGAGAGAGAGAGAGAGACCCTGGATCCCCCCCCCCCCCCCCCCCCCCCCCCATGTGCCCTGGGCGAAAGATGTGGTGGGTCTCTCCCCCAATAGCATTTTTGAACCGGTATTTAGTAAAGGAACACCCTAGTTCCACTCCCATGTCATTCTGAAGGCTAGAAAAAAGTGCATGGAAAGCTGCTGGAAAGTACGGTACCTAATTTTTTGAAAATGTCAGATTTTTTCCTTGACCCCCCCTCCAAACTTAGGAGGACCATTATTTTTTTCTACTGGGCCAAATCAAGAAATAAAACCGGATTCTTTATCCTCTCTATGATATCTACAAAGTTGGACGATGGGGTCATTTTGGTTAGAAGTTGCCCCCCCCCTGTATATTTCCATAATATTCGGTTATTATAATATTAATATCGAAATCAGTGAAGCCACCTAAGGTAAATAGGTATATGAAGTACTAATACCGTATTATAAGCTTACGAAATCAGTGACCTAAGCCACCTAAGCCGACGACCAGAGATGGTGGTGGTGCTTTGCTAGGACGCTGGGAGAGGGGTGGGTGGTGCGCAGAGACTCGCATGGCTGTTCTTACGTCTGGGTTTCTTCAAATTAGTAGTCGCGACTGCCTTGAAGACGCTCGAAAATTTGCTGCCTGCTTAACGCGGGCAGCGCAGGCGCGTGCGCTTTAGGTCAATTTCGCTCATGCCTCATGCCGTTGCAACAATGAACTAATCAACCACCAGCCAAACGAAGTAACTTCAGCCTTCAGGAAGTAGATTGTACTTGCGTTGGGCATCCATGCATGGACCCGTAAGTAGTAACGTCTAAGTTAGCTAACGCTAACGGTCGTGGAAAATGTGAGTGAGTGTACCCGACGGTACAACCAGCACCAACATCGACGGTCGCAACATCGAAGGTTGCAAACACGATGGTTCCCTGCGCTGCTGCGCTTCCGAGTTATCTCTCCAACCTCGAACAAAGCCCGTACCGACACACCCAGTTTATTGAACACCTGTCAAGGGCAACTCGTTCCATCTCCCTTCTTCCAGCTGGCAATTGTTGCTAAGCAATTACACACTTCCGTCACTTCTGAGCGAAGGCTAGGAATCTCTGAGAACGCTCCTCGCTTTAGAATCCCAATGCATTAGAGAAGGAGCTGAAGCAACAGATCGACCTGCTTATACATACAGCTTTAGGCTAACTTCTGAAGTTCAGGACATATGGAGTAGATCAACAACACTCACCTCCCAGCTTATCCTTGGTTCAGCATGGGTGGTGGCAGGGTTGCCCCGGAACCTGCATCGGGTACGTGTATCTGCATGAGCATCTGGCTGTCTGAACATGTTACACATGTTCAACGTGTGCCTCACAGCCATTCAGGGGATGATTTGGATTTGGGTTTTCGAAACACTTTGTAGTTGAGAAGTTGGCCTGTGATTTATGATATTTTGGCCTGCAAATGTGTAAGTCTGAGCTACGAAATACGAGTCACAAATCCAAATCATCCGCTGAATTGCTATTACAGTGTGAACATGTGCCATGTATGTTGATGAGCTGAAAAAACTCAATGTTATATTTGTGTGTGGGTGTGTATGAGTTTGTGTGGGTCGGCTAACTAAAACATATTATGCAACACATGCTTACCAAGGTGCTAGAGTTGGTGAGACTTGCCCTAGTTTTCTGTGTGAAATATGGTTAGGCGATGCACTCTCATTCGGCATACATTATGTATGTACGTGTGTATGGTCTTATCAACGGGAGCACTCATTTTTGATTAGGCGCACGTTTCGCTGCCCACCGTGTATTTTTCTGCCCATTCAAATGTATGTGTGGATGTTGCAGTCCAGGGGTAGAAAAAATGGGCTGAAGGGAATCGCCTAACCTCACCTCGCAAATTTGGGGGATCTTCCGCACCCTTTTGTGTATTCCTGCGGGGCACTCCTCACCTATAATGCATCTTTCAAGCAAAATACAAATTCCCGACGATCTCCCAAAAGGAGCAGTGCCAAACAACCAGGCAACTTTAGGTATGGACAATTAGATAGTGGTGACTAGGAAAGATCTTCAGGTAGTCAACCTTAGCAGGAATTATAAAAGGATCGCTAACATGATTAATAGAGCAGGACAAGAACTCGTCACAAGAACTCCCAAAAGGAGCTGTGCCAAACAATCAAAGTAAACGCTAGATGACAGGAGGGGCAAATTGTACCCAACACTTGGAGAGGGAGAGGGAGAGGGTGGGGGAGATGGTGCTTTAGGTGGATATTGTGCTGTCGACGTTGATCTTGTGATGGATCGGTAGAGGGAAGCGGGAGAGAGATGTAGGGATAGGGCGGAGGGATTATGGCGCGGTCGGGGGGGGGCGGGGGGTCAGAGGTGCGGGCAGCCCCGGGCGCACCCCAAGGGGCATCCCAGGGCGCCCGGGAGCCCTCGGGCGCCCTTGGGCGCCCGACCAGTGTATTGTGTGTAGTGTGTGTGGCCATGTTATGTGTGTGTATGTGTGTGTGTGTGTGGGCCATGTTATGTGTTGTGTAGCGTGTGTTGTTTGTGTGTGTGCCATGTTATTGTGTGTATGGTGTGTGTGTGACATGTTGTGATGTTGTGTGTGTATGTGTGTGTATGTGTGTGTGTGTGGCCATGTTATGTGTGTGTATGTGTGTGTATGTGTGTGTGTGTGGCCATGTTATGTGTGTGTATGTGTGTGTATGTGTGTGTGTGTGGCCATGTTATGTGTGTGTATGTGTGTGTGTGTGGCCATGTTATGTGTGTGTTGTGTGTGTTTGTGTTGTGTGTGTGTGTGTGCCATGTTATGTGTGTGTATGTGTGTGTTTGTGTGTGTGTGTGGCCATGTTATGTGTGTGTATGTGTGTGTATGTGTGTGTGTGTGGCCATGTTATGTGTGTGTATGTGTGTGTGTGTGGCCATGTTATGTGTATGTATTGTATGTGTGTGGGTGGCCATGTTATGTGTGTGTATGTTGTGTTGTTGTGTGGTGTGGCCATGTTATGGTGTGTATGTGTTGTGTGTGTGTGTGTGGCCTGTGTCTGTGTATGTAATGTGTTGTGTTATGGTGTGTTGTGTGTGTCCTGTTATGTGTGTGATGTGTGTGTATGTTGTTGTTGGTGTGTTGCCATGTTTATTTTGTGTGTCGTTTTTGGTTTCTGTGTGTGTGTGTGCCATTTTTGTGTGTGTTGTGTGTTGTTGTGTGTGCCATGTTTGTGTGTGATGGTGTTGTTGTGTGTGTGTGTGTGTTTTGTTGTTTTGTGGTGTATGTGTGTTTGTGTGTGTTGTTCCTTGTCTTTTTTGTGTGTTTAGTGTGTGTTGGCCATGTTATGTGTGTGTTGATGTGTTATGTGGTGTGTGTGTGGTGTTTGTGTGGGCCATGTTATGTGTGTGTATGTGTGTGTGTTGTGTATGTGTGTGTGTGGCATGTTATGTTGTGTGTATGTGGTGTAGTGTTGTGTGTGTGGGCCATGTTATGTGTGTGTATGTGTGTGTGTGTGGTGGTGTGTGCCATGTGTGTATTTGTTTGGTATGTGTATGTGGTGTGTATGTGGTTTGTGTGGGCCGATGTAAGGTTTGTGTATGTTGTGTTTGTTTTTGTGTCATTGTTATGTTTGTGTGTATGTGTGTTATTGTGTGTTGTGTTGCCTGTTATGTGTGTTCTGTGTTGTGTGTGTTTGATGCCATGTGTATGTTGTGTGTATGTAGTGTGTATGTGTGTGTGTGGCCAGTTTATGTGTGTGTATAGTGTGTGTATGTTGTGTGTGTGTCCATGTTTGGTGTGGTATTTGTGTATGTGTGTGTGTGTGCCATTTATGTGTGTGTATGTTTTGTGTGTGGCATGTTTGGGTGTGTATGTGGTGTATGTGTGGTGTGTGTGGCCATTGTTATGTGTGGGTGTATTGTGGTGTATGTGTTTGTGTGGCCATGTTAATTTGTGTGTGTATGTGTGTTATGTGTGTGTTGGTCCATGTTATGTGTTTTTAGTGTTGTTGATGTTATGTGTGTGTATTGTATGTGTGTGGGTGTGGCCATGTTTATGTGGTTGTATGTGTGTTGTGTGGTGTGGCCATGTTATGAGTGGTGGTATGTGTGTGTATGTGTGTGTGCCATGTGGCCAGAGCATGTGTGTATGTGTGTGTGTGTCTATTGTGTGTGTGTTATGTGTTGTGTGTGTGTGGTGCCATGTTATGTGTGTGTAGTGTGTGTATGTTGTGTGTGTAGTATGTGTGTGTGTGTGTGGCCATGTTATGTGTGTGTATGTGTGTGTATGTGTGTCGTGTGCATGTTATGTGTGTGTATGTTTGTATTTTGTGTTGTGCCATGTTATGTGTGTGTATGTGTGTGTATGTGTGTGTGTGTGGCCATGTTATGTGTGTGTATGTGTGTGTGTGTGGCCATGTTATGTGTGTGTATGTGTGTGTATGTGTGTGTGTGTGGCCATGTTATGTGTGTGTATGTGTGATGTGTGTGTGTATGTTGTGTGTGTCTGTGTGTGTATGTGTGTGTTTGTGTGTGTTGTGTGTGGCCATGTTATGTGTGTGTATGTGTGTGTATGTGTGTGTGTGTGGCCATGTTATGTGTGTGTATGTGTGTGTGTGGGCATGTATGTGTGTGTATGTGTGTGTGTGTGTGTATGTGTGTGTTTGTGTGTAGTGTGTGTGTGTGATGTGTGTGTATGTGTTCTGTGTGTGTGTGTGGCCTGTTATGTGTGTGTTGTTGGTTGATGTGGTGTGTGTGTTGGCCATGTTATGTGGGTTTGTTTATGTGTGTGTATGTGTGTGTATGTGTGTGTGTGTGGCCATGTTATGTGTGTGTATGTGTGTGTATGTGTGTGTGTGTGGCCATGTTATGTGTGTGTATGTGTGTGTATGTGTGTGTGTGTGGCCATGTTATGTGTGTGTATGTGTGTGTATGTGTGTGTGTGTGGCCATGTTATGTTTGTGTATGTGTGTGTATGTGTGTGTGTGTGGCCATGTTATGTGTGTGTATGTGTGTGTGTGTGTGGCATTTGTGTTGTGGTATGTGTGTTTATTGTGTGTATGTGTGTGTGTGTGGCCCATTG
>JACBWV010000338.1:8526681-8608792 GCA_013435795.1 Chlamydomonas sp. ICE-L | reverse complement strand
TTTGAATATGATACTGGAGTCTGTCATTGTCCAGCAGGTACGGGGGTTTCGGGTTTCAGGTTTTGGGTTTTGGGTTCAAAGAATGAAGGCGGCTACCGTATGATTGAGACGATACGTTGCATGATTTGCCTAGGCAACTGCAGCAGCGTTGGTAATTGTGATTATGATACTGGCGTCTGCCATTGCCCAGCAGGTAAGAGGATAATTATGGTGTGTGTGGGTGTGGGTGTGGGTGTGGGTGTGTGTGTGTGTGTGGGGGGGGGGGGGTATGGAGTATCCCCCCACCCTGCCACCTCTGTCGCTCGTGGCTCGTCGTTCAATTTGTGTCGTCCAACCCCCATCCCCCTGCCACCCTGCCACCCTCGTCGCTCGTCAATCAATTCGCGTCGTCCAACCTGCATCCCCCCAGCCACCCTTGTCACTCCTCGCTCGTCATTCAATTTGCGTCGTCCAACCCCCATCCCCCCTGCCACCCTACCACCCTCGTCGCCTGTCATTCAGTTCGCGCCGTCCAACCCTCCACCCCCCTACCCCCCTACCACCCTCGTCGCTCGTCAATCAATTCGCGTCGTCCAACCCGCATCCCCCCAGCCACCCTTGTCACTCGTCGCTCGTCATTCAATTTGCGTCGTCCAACCCCCATCCCCCCTGCCACCCTACCACCCTCGTCGCCCGTCATTCAGTTCGCGCCGTCCAACCCTCCACCCCCCTACCCCCCTACCACCCTCGTCGCTCGTTATTCAATTAGCGTCGTCCTACCCCCCATCCCTTAGCTACCCTCGCTGTTCATGTTTCAATTCGCATCGTCTAAACCCCATCCGCCTGCCACCCTTCCCAGGTTGGACTGGAGCTGGCTGCAGTGAAGTTCTGAAGCGGCCTTGCACTAACCGCTACAGGTCTACGGGTAACATCACCATCGTAAGTGGCCAAGGGATTTGAAGTCGTTTATAATTATATTTATGTGTGTGTGTGTGTGTGTGTGTGTGTAAGAATGTTATTTGCAGTGAAGTGCTGAAGCGGCCTTGCAGTAACCGCCACAGGTCTACGGGTAACGTCACCATCGGAAGTGGCTAAAGGATTTGAAGTCGATTCATATATATGTGTGTGTGTGTGTGTAAGAATGTTATTTGCAGTGAAGTGCTGAAGCGGCCTTGCAGTAACCGCCACAGGTCTACGGGTAACATCACCATCGTAAGTGGCTAAAAGATTTGAAGTCGATTCATATATATGTGTGTGTAAGAATGTTATTTGCAGTGAAGTGCTGAAGCGGCCTTGCAGTAACCGCTATAGGTCTACGGGTAACATCACCATCGTAAGTGGCTCAGGGATTTTAAGTCGTTTGTATCTATCTATCTATATATATTTATGTGTGTATGTGTGTGAGTGTATGAGTGTGTGAGTGTGTGTGTGTGTGTGTGTGTAAGAATTATATTTGCAGTGGAGTGCTGAAGCGGTCTTGCAGTAACCGCTACAGGTCTACGGGTAACATCACCATCGTAGGTGGCTAAAGGATTTGAAGTCCTTTATATATATGTGTGATTGTGTGCGTGTGTTGGGTGGGGGTGGGTGTGGGGTGTGGGGGGGTAAGAATTTTATTTGCAGTGAAGTTCTGAAGCGGCCTTGCAGTAACCGCTACAGGTCTACGGGTGACGTAACGATTGTAAGTGGCTCAGGGATTCGGGGTTGTTAGAAACAAAAGCATTTATATAAAAAACTAAATCAAATCTAAACATGAAACCTATACCCCTGCTCTGAACCTGGACCAGCGTCTTGTCTATACCCCGCCTGGGCCTAGTTCTTAGTTTAGCTGTAGCAAATTGAGCGACTCGATGCGACCCCAGTGCGACCCCAGTGCGTTGGTATGCTTCCCGAACACCGCAGCCCGTTTCAGTGATATAGATTGGTCAAATGGTACACCAAATTGCTGAAACGAAGCAGGGTTGGGGGTTCGATTCCCCCTTCGGTCGCCCTGGGCGTTGCAGGTCGTTGTCAACCGCGATGGTAGCTTGTCCAGTTGAGGTGGTAGACTGTCATCTGCCCGCGTACGATGGGCTCCCTTAATACCACGCCCCACCAGGCGTTATCATTACTTTTTTCCCCAAACACCGCGGAGTGTGAAGCTCGGGCATTTCTGATTGCTATAGCCGGACCCATGCATCGCAATGGAGTGACGGAATGGCGAGGCCGCCCGCCCCCAGACCGCATCGCGAAATGACGAGGCCGCCTGCCCCCAGACCGCGGGCGACCTGGGGGCGGCCATTCCGCGGGGGCGGCCGTTCGCCCGCGGGCATTTCTGACTACTGTAGCCGGACCCATGCGTCGCAATGCAGTGACGGAATGGCGAGGCATCGTCAGAAAAACATGTTCTAGACGACGTCACAAGCAACGCGGAAAATTGGCGGAGAGTGTGGGCCAGGGTACTACATTTTGTCAAATTGGTCAGCGCTTAAAGCGCACAAACGTCAAATTGCTTAGCGCTTAAGGCGCACAAACGTCAAATTGCTCAGCGCTTAAAGCGCACAAACGTCAAATTGGTCAGCGCTTAAAGCGCACAACGTCAAATTGCTCAGCGCTTAAAGTGCACAAACGTCAAATTGCTCAATGCTTTCAAGTGCAAATAGCGCAAAAAACTCAAACACTACTCAAAAAGCGTGTAAACAAACACTACTCAAAACAAAACAAACACTAATCTAACAAAACAAAACAACTAACAAAACAAACACTACTCAAAACAAAACAAAACAAACACTACTCAAAACAACTCAAACACTACTCAAAAAGCGTGTAAACACGCTGCCGCGCACGCTATGTAGTACTCTGGTGTGGGCTGTCGAAGCTACAGGCGGAGAGTGTGGGCCAGGGTACTACATTTTGTCAAATTGGTCAGCGCTTAAAGCGCTCAACGTCAAATTGGTCAGCGCTTAAAGCGCACAACGTCAAATTGGTCAGCGCTTAAAGCGCACAAACGTCAAATTGATCAGCGCTTTCAAGTGCAAACAACTCAAACACTACTCTAAAAGCGTGCGTGTAAACGCGCTGCCGCGCGCGCTATGTAGTACTCTGGTGTGGGCTGTCGAAGCTACAGGCGGAAAAGAAATGGAGTGCAGCTAACCGAAGCCAGTTACTTACAAGACAGTTAGCTCCGAGACAGTTGGTTTTGACAGGGGGGTGAGACAGGGTGTGCGTGGGGGGGCGCAAGGGCGCAACGGTCGGCTACTAACAACACCAAGCACGCCAACCAAGGGCACACATACCAACAACAACCACAACACAAGAAAAGCCTAATCGAGCACACACTCAACCAGCGAACAAGCCACACCAACCACACCACCAAGCCACCACCGCACGCACATCATCACCAAACCACACCAACCGCATCCAACAAGACACCAACCAATCACGACACCAACCCACACCCAACTAATACGGACCACAACACCAAGCACATGCCCACAACCACACAACCACACCACCAAGCACACCACCGGAGCACACCCCAGCGCACCACACGAACGGCAGCATAACGGGACACAACTACACCACAAAGCAAACCACCCAAACCCACACCACCACACCAACCACACCAACTACAACAAATACCACCACCAATTCACACACCAACCCACACCAATCGCACCAACACACCAACTAATCACACCAGCCAACCACAGCCGAACGACACCATACCACACCAGCAAAGCACACCACCAACCACATCCAAGCGCACTCAGAGCACACCACCGAAGCAAACCAAGACAGCGGAAAGCACAGCCACCAAACCCACAAAGACCACAGCCGCATAAGCACAGCACGGAAGAGAACACCACCAAGCATCACCGCCAAGCATCACCACCAACCACACTCAACCACATCCAAGCACATCGAACAAGCACACCACAAAAGCAGAGCAAATGCCTACACGAAGCCACTACCTCCCCGAGCACACCCACAACCACCACATATCAATTCAAAGAAACCAATAACACCAACCCTACCACCGATCACACCAATCACTCTTCAGGGTCACACAGATATAAACGGACGTGACCTGGATTGGGAGACGCCAGGCTGGATGGCTGCACGTTGCCCTGGTGGGTGCTGACTGTGTTTTTGCATTATACTGCATCCTATGTATAACATTATATGACATATATGGCATGGTGCCTAAGTGGACCCGATAATTGCCTAGAATTACGAGGATGAGGCCGCACCGGGGGCACCCAACACGGGAAAAGACCCGCCCCCCACCGGCAACACACCCCCGTACACACATTACCAGGGTATCTGTGCCAATGACACCTCCGCATGCTCTGTGATGGCAAAGCATGGCAGTACCCGCACAGCTGGAATCCCCTCCATGATCCCCACCATTAAGTTAGCGACGGGCACAGGGGGGCTGCCCCCCCCCCCCCCACCCCCAGCCGAACGGGCACGGCCACACAAAGCACTACAGAACCGGCATCAAAGCGGATCCAAAATAAAACAGTAAAGAGGACCAAACAAGAGGACCACGAACTGAACCCCAATGACCATACAAAAACAAGCGCGCATAACTAACACCCCATCTGCCACACCCCATAAATCAGCTACCCACCGCCCCCCCCCTTCCCCCCCCCACCATCTACAAGGTATCTGTGAAAACGACATTCGCCGCTGCTATTGTGATGGCAAGTATGGTCAAATACCAGCCCAGATGGAGCAAAGAAAGAGCAACACAGAAAGGGAATCTACGGGAAACGGGAGATAAAAAAAAAGAAGAAGGAAAAAAAAGAAAAAAAAAAAAAAAAAACCACCCGCATCCCATCTGACCCTACCCACCCCATCTGCCCCACCCCCCTCTACCCCGACCCCATCTCCCAGGTATCTTTGACAACGACATTGCAGCTTGCTACTGTGATGGCAAGTATGGTCAACATACCCGCCCCAGCTGGCTCCCTCCCGGGACCCCACCCATCAAGTATGGAAGAATGTTAGGGGATCACTGCTTTCCTAAGACGGTACGTGCTGCTGCTTAAAGCATTGATCTAAGTCGTATTGAAAGTAGTATTATCAGTAGTACTTGGGGTTGCCAAGTAAAACAAAAAAAAAGGTATAAAAAAAAATATTGTATATATATATATATATATATATATATATATATATATATATACAGGGGGCCCTCAGGAAGTTTTTTTCATATACCTATGCCGGAAGTTTTTGTTATCAGCCTTAACCCCCCCCCCCCCCCCCCCCCAAAGAGTCCCATATCTCCTTCAAAATTATAATTAGGGGGTCGAAGTAGGGTCTATAGTGATCTCCTTGACAAGCTCTATCCATTTGTGGTCTTACATTTGGATTTGATCAAAGTTTGACAACATGGTCAAGCAAACACCCTTTCCTAGTCCTGATTCTGAGCTGAGCTAACTAGTGTTGGTGTTTGAGAATTTTAAGGTGGTGTTAAGCCTAAGTCGCATGCCCAAGTACCCTCCTTATACCCAAGAAGTTTGGGGAGGAAAGATTGAGTTTCTGGTTTGACCCAACCTTCACACTTGGTGTACTTAGAACCTGTGGAGGTCACTACTCGAGCACTACCACGACACATCCACTCATTCTCGAAAACATTCGCGGAGTCGGAATGCTCTCGTCTAACCAGTTTCGTGGGTATGCTTAACTTCGTCAGATTCCGTCTGGTGAGGAAGTTACGAAGATATTTCCGAAACCGGCTCGATCCCTGAACGAGGATCTGCCAGCCTGGCAGGTGCCTCGACTTGAATCTAGACCGGATCTAGAGGATCACTCCTCCATATTTACTCGGTGTCGGAAATAAGGGTGGATTCGGAAAGATCTTGCCGAGCTTGTGTCATAGGTCTGCTTAATTTTAGCAGAGACCGAGTACTGAGGAAGTTTTGGCCTCTAACAGTCTTCACCAGAGGAAATTTCTGAAAGTCGTCAGACCCCCCCCCCCCCCCTCTTTTTGAGGGGTCGATATCTACCCCGCCCCGACACATTTTTCGACTTTTTTCGATGGTTCCGGGGCTTACGACCCCTTCCGGCCCCGATTCCGGCATGCGGTACACGAGCAACTTCCTGAGGGCCCCCCGTATATATATATATATATATATACCGGTATATAGATAAGGAGATCACTGCTTTCCTAAGACGGTACGTGCTACTGCTTAAAGCAATTCTTTAAAGCAAATGTATTTTCTAGTTAATCTTAAAGCCTTGACATAAGTGGTATTGAAAGTGGTATTATTAGTAGTGGTTGGGGTTGCCAAGTAAGAAAATGTATACACAGTTAGTTAGTTAGTTGGATCATTGCCAAGTAAGAACATGTATACACATTTAGTTAGTTAGTTGGATCATTGCCAAGTAAGAATATGTATACACAGTTAGTTACTTAGTTATATAGGGATCATTGCTTTCCTAAGGCAGTAGGTGCTGCTGCTTGCAGCATGTATTTTCTATTTAAAGACAAGTTCGATGCAGCGTCGCCTGCAACGCTAAAAAATGGCAGAAAGTGATCGCGAGGGACGACAGGTGGCAAGCAGGAAGGCGATTTATTTTACAGGCCTTGCTGGAGTGTCATGCTTCTCGGGTCAGTGGATGATGTCGACGGACAAATGGGTAACACTGGGGGCTCCCGCCGAAGTGACAAACACACCCAGTAATGGAGCGTCCAAAAATGATTGCCGTTCTTAAAGCCTTGAATCAGTGGGTATTTGAAAGTGATATTTGTCGGAGTTTGTTGGGGTTGGCACGAAAATGGTAACAAATAATGGTTTAGTTAGTTAGTAGTTAGTACTTATTACTTAGTTACTTAGTTAAGTTAGTGTAGTGTAGTAAGTTAGTTGAGTTAGTTAGTTATTAGTTAGTTAGTGGCTCGCAGTGCTTCGCTAGACGGTAGTTTCTCTGCTTAGACGGCAATTTTTTTAAATGAGATTTATTTTCTATTTAAAGAAAATTTAATGCTGCTTAAAGCCTTGATGAAGTGGATGAAGTGATCTTCTGTTTCCCAAAAGGAATTCTTTGGTGTTGCCAGTAAAAAACAAATTATGTAGTTATTATTTTAGTTAGGGGATTGCTGCTTTTCTATGACTGTGGGTTCTGCTGCTTAAAGCAATTATTTAAAGCAACTTTATTTGTATTCAAAGAAAATAGTACGCTGCTTACAGCAGGAGTATACGTGATATTGGAAGTGATAATATCAGTAGTGGTTGGGGTTGCCAAGTAAAAATTGAATACATATGTATAGGGGGAGAGAAGGGGAAACAGGAAGAAGAAAGGGAGGACGTTTATATTTAGTTAGGGGGAGATTGCTTGGCTTTACCCTGCAAGACAGTATGTGCTGCTGCTTAATGCAGTATATAATGATATAAGTGGTATTGTTAGTATTGTTTGGGTTTGCCAAGTAATATATATAAGACGGTATGTGCTGCTGTTAATGCAGTATATAATGATATAAGTGGTATTTTCTATTGGTTGGGTTTTGCCGAGTATTATATATAACGACGGTATGGTGCTTGCTGCTTAAATGCAGTAATAATGTATAAGTTGGTATTGGGGGGGTAGTATGTTTGGGTCCGGGTACTTCGAGTGCGCTCTTTTGTGCCTGGCGCGCTGCCTTTTTGAGCCCCGCTGGCGCGTATGTGCGCATTTTTTGCACCCATTTTGGCGCAGCAAGCAGTAATTGGATCTTTTTGCACACAAAGGCATTTTTAATTTTTCAAGTGCTCTATGAAAGCGCTGGCCTGGTCATTGTTAGTATGTTTTGGTTTGCCAAGTAATATAGTATATATATATATAAGACGGTATGTGCTGCTGCTTAATGCAGTATATAATGATATAAGTGGTATTGTTAGTAGTGTTTTTGGGTCAGGGGTACTAACTTCCAATCGTGCGCTCTTTTGCGCGGCTTGGCGCCTTGGCCATTTTTTGAGCCCACTAGCGCGTTTTGCGCATTTTTTTGCAACCCCCTGTGGGCGAGCAAGCAATAATTGCGCTTTTTGGCACTACAGAAGCGGCAGTTTTTTTATTTTCAAGTGCCCGCCCCTTAAACGCTGGGCCGAATTTGGTCAAGGTGGAAGTACCATGTTTGTGGTTAGTACCAAATAAAATAATAAGAAGTGGTAGGTGCTCTTCTTAACGCAGTGAGACTGGTATTGTAATTGGTATCGTCAGTAGTGGTTAGGTACTGATAACGCCTGGGGAAGCAGTGGTGTTAAGTGAGCCCCGTCGTACTCGGTGGGGGAGTGTCTCCCTACCTCAACTTGCAACAACTACATCGCGGTTGACATCGACCTGACCCACGCCAAGACGACCGAAGGGGGAAGTAAAACCCTCGACTCTTCTTCCTCCCATCACGCGATTGTTCACCTCTAGACCAATTGTAATGCACTGACAGGGCCGTGTAGTGTTATGGTTAACCAGGCTGTATGACGCTCTTTAAGCATCATATAAGTGGTATATATATAGTAGGGTAGCCCGTGTAGCTGTTGCCACCCATACTCCCCCCCCCCCCCCCCCCCCCCCCCCCCCCCCCCCCCTCCTTCGCCCCTGCCCCCCCTCTCACCCCCCCCCGCCCCTCCTTCGCCCCTCTCCCTCTCTCTCACCCGTCTCACCTCCCCGCCCCCCCCCCTCGCTCCTTACGCTTCCCTCCCCCCTCGTCCCCCCCCGCCCCCCCCCCCCCTCGCTTCGCCCCTCCCCCCTCTCTCGCCCCCCCCACCACCTCCGCCTTCGCCCCTCCCCCTCTCTTCCCCCCCCACCCGCCCCCCCCCCCGCCTCGCCCGTCCCCCTCTCTCCCCCCCCGCCCCCGCACGGGCCCCCCCCCCCCGCCCCCCCCCGCCTTCCCCCCTCCCCTCTCTTCCCCCACCCCCCCCCCCCCCCCCCCTCCTTCGCCCCTACCCCCCTCTCCCCCCCCCTCCCCCCCTCCGTCGCCCCTCCCCCTTCTTTTCCCCCCCCCCCCCCCCCTCCTTCGCCCCTCCCCCTCTCTTCCCCCCTCCATGCTCGTCCATCCCCCGTGTCCTCCTTCCTACCCCCTCCCTTTTTGTTGTCTCCTGTCCCCTTTACTTCCTCTTTCGCCCTTCCTCCATCTCCTCCCCTTCCTGTTTTCTGACTCCTATCCTCCTTGACTTCCCCCTTGACCCCCCCTCCATCTATCCCCCTTCCCTTAGTCCCTGCTCCTACCCCTCCCCCCCCATCCCTCCCTCCCTCCCTCTTTCTTCCCCCCCCTCCACCCCATTTTCTCCCCCTCCCCCCCTGCACCACCATAAACACACATTCTCCCCCTAAGCTGCCCCCCCGAACGTTGGCGATACCAACCCCACCGAGAAAACCCGACATGCGCAATCGCAAAGCTACATGCTCGAAGCTTGTTCTCCGTGCACATTTACTCAGCCAGGCCTGTGGTGTTGACCAGAAAATCCCTGGTACCATGGGCTTTGCGCCTGGACGGATTAGTTGTCAGCCGACCACCGCTGCGTGGGTCAGTCGGTCAGCAGCAACGTCGACGCTGGTTAGCATTGTTCTTCTTTTTCTTGCTGTTCTATGTTCTTGGAGCTACCTCGGACTGCAGCTGAGCACTCTCAGTTTGAACAACTTCATTAGCATTGCCACTGGATGGGCTAGTGGTCGCCGTGGCATCTAGACCTGTGGCACTTTGGCGTGCGTTGTCGGTCTGGCTTGCCAGGGCAGGGGCCAGGTTGTGGGGTGAGGGGGGGTAAGGGTGGGGGGTGGGTACGACGTGGGGAGTAGCCAAATGGGTGGTGGTGTTTAGGGGAGGGGTGGTGTGTGTGTGTGGAGGGGAGGGGATTGGCTCCGGTGGGGGTGCAGGTATCAGGTATTGCCAGGGCAGGGGCCAGGTTGGAGGCACTAACTGCATCACTGGCAGAAGCAGTTGTCACAGTGACAGTGACAGTGACAGTCACAGTGACAGTGACAGCAATTGCCACAGCGACAACAATTGCACTTTAGGTTCTTTCCCTTGCCGTTCTGGCACAGTGACTTTGCACCCTGGGTGGCATTCTTAGGCGCCTTCTTGTGCGACCCCCCCCCCCCCCCCCCCCCTGCCCCTCCCCCTCCCCCAGCCCCCCCCCCCCCCCCACACCACACACACCCCAACATCCCGTGCTACAAAGCCCTGGATGCTACCCCCCCACCCGCACCCCCCCCCCCCCCCCCACTCCCCTGCCCCTGGCCCCTGCCCCCGGCTACCCCCCCCCCCCAGCCCCCCCCCCACACACCCGCCAGCCCACACCCACCCACACCACATCCAGCCCTTCTGACAATCCTGATACAAAGGCCCCCCCCCCTCCCCCCCCCCCACCCCCGTGCCCCCACCCCCTCCCCCATCCCTTAGCCCCCCCCGCACACACAGTCCCGCCCACCCCCCACATCCCTGCTACAACCCTGATGCAGCCCCCCACCGCCCCCCCCCCTCCTCCTCTCCCCTCCCCCAGCCCCCACCCACCCACCCAACATCCTGCTAGCAACCCTGAGCCGCCGGCCCCCACCGCCCCCCACCCCACCCCCACACCCACCCACCCACCCGAACATCCCTTGCATCAACCCTGATGCAGTCCCCCATCAGTCACCGCCCCACCCCCACCCCCTGGCCCCTCACCCTACCTCCCCCCAGCCCCCCCCCCCCCCCTCCACACCCACACACACACACACACACACCCAACATCCCTCTACCCCTGCGCAGCCGCCCCATCGCCCCACCCCCCCTCCCCGTCCCTCACCCCCCACACAACCCAGTCCAAGCTAGGCATCCGCATGCTTCCTTCCATGGATTCCTGAAAATGACATTGTGGGAGGTTGGGAGTGGGATGGTCCCATGGAGGGGGGCGAAGGGTTTTGGGGGGTGGGTTGGGGTTAGGGGTATTGCCCAGGTGCCAGGGTGCTGGTAAACGCATCTGTCACTTCAGTACAAAAATTGGTTTTTTTTTTTTGCTGCTGCGTAATGAGGGGGAGCCTCAATTCAAGTTGGAATTTGGAATTGTGTTGCCGTCTGAGGTAGCAAGTAGGACTCAGTCAATTTGAATTTAAAAAATTGGTTGCTGGGCCTGAATGCGAGTAACGAGGAGGCCCAGTCAAATTCAATTTGAATCGAATTGGTATGCTGCTTGCGGAATAACGAGGAGGCCTCAATTCAAATATGAATTTGAATAGGTTGCTGCTGCGGTAATGAGGAGGCCTCAATTCAAATTTGAATTTGAATTGGTTCCTGCTGCGGTAACGAGGAGGCCTCAATTCAAATTTGAATTTGAATTGGTTGCTGCTGCGGTAACGAGGAGGCCTCAAGAAGCAACAGTTTGTAATGATAACGCCTGGTGGAGCGTGGTGTTTGGGGAGCCCGTCGTACGCGGGTGGGGAGCGGTCTCCTACCTCAACTGGACAAGCTACCATTGCGGTTGACGACGACCTGCAACGCCAAGAGCGATGGAAGGGGGAGTGGAACCCTCGACTCTGCGTCCTCAAGCGATCTGGTCTACCACTAGACCAATGTATATCACTGAAAGGGGCTAACAGTTTGTAGATAGATGGGATGAGCGGTGCAAGCGGACGGACAAATGGGTAACACTGGGGGCTCCCGCCCCCCAGATGGGGGGGCTCCGCCAAAAAAGTGGGCGAGGCTATTGACTTGGTAAGAATGCCTTGAAGCCATTACCCCATTATCGGATGAGCGGTGCAAGCGCGAGAGCGTGCAGGGGGTTGGAATGGCCGTGAGGATCTGAAGAAAGTCAAATAAATCACAACTGGCTGCCAACCATAACGAATGCGATGCGACGGCATGGCAACAGTGTGTTTGCATGAAATGAGTTGTGGCAACATTCGCAGGCGGAAAGACGGAACTGGTAATTTGAATTGGAGGGTGGCGTGGCTTGAACTGGTAATTTAAATTGGGAGGTGGCGTGACGTGAACTGGTAATTTGAATTGGAAAGTGGCGTGGCGTGAACTGGTTATTTGAATCGACCTGATGTGCTGACGCCACAGGGAGACAGATTTTGGACCGCATGTTCAATACGGTGTCCGATTCAGATGGAAGTTGGAATAATGGAAATTTCATACGAAAGGGGGAGGGGGGGGGGGGGGGGGGGGGGGGGGGGGGGGGGGATAAAGTTGGCAACAAGTTCTTACCCCCCACGCCCCCACCCCACCCCACCCACCCTAAGACCCCCTTAACCACCACCCCTTACCCCACTTAAAATGGGGGTCACTCGAAAGATTTTTACTTGCCCTTTCCATTTATGCTCTTACATTTTCATGGGGTTGCCTAACGTGATTTATCGCGAAGTCAAGATTTGGGTCAGAAAACTTTAGAGATCTCCAACTTCCTGTACAACTTTATTTGGGGTGATCAAAAATATAGTTGTAATCGCATCCTGAGGATAAGCTCTATTTAAAGAGAAGATGAGGTACGACAGCTTATTTCCTGCCCCCCACCCCCCCTTAATATATATGGTATGTATTGTCTATTTATGGTATGTATTGTCTGTTTATGGTATGTATTGTCTATTTATGGTATGTATTGTCTGTTTATCGTATGATATATTGACAATACATTGTACGGTATCGTATGATGTATCACCTGATAAACTGTATTGTAAGATATATCACCCGATAAACTTGGGGACCAGTTTCACCAGTATGATAATGATAACGCCTGGTGGGGCGTGGTGCTAAGGGAGCCCGTCGTCGCAGGTGGGGAGCGGTCTCCTACCTCAACTGGACAAAACTACCATCGCGGTTGACGTCGACCTGCAACGCCAACTGTAATTGTACTTGGACAACGCGACTTGGGCAACGCGACTTGGGCAACGCCAACTGTAATTGTACTTGGACAACGCGACTTGGGCAACGCCAACTGTAATTGTACTTGGACAACGCGACTTGGGCAACGCGACTTGGGCAACGCCAACTGTAATTGTACTTGGACAACGCGACTTGGGCAACGCGACTTGGGCAACGCCAACTGTAATTGTACTTGGACAACGCGACTTGGGCAACGCCAACTGTAATCGTACATTATTGTATGTTATATCACTAGGGATCGGCAATATGATATCATATGATATCATGTCATCATATGATATCATATGATGCCGGCAGTCTGACTAGGTTACTTTGGCCTGGGGCATCAAATCATATTATTTGTGTATGATATCATATGATACTCGTCTTTGGTCAACATCATATGATTTGCCGTTCCCTATATATCACCCAATCAACTTGGGGACCTATTTCACCAGTATCATATTGACACCCCTAATGGTATTTCAAAATCATAAGTGGGTTGGGGCAACGCGACTTGGACAACGCGACTTGGGCAACGCAACTTGGACAACGCGACTTGGGCAACGCAACTTGGACAACGCGACTTGGGCAACGCAACTTGGACAACGCGACTTGGGCAACGCAACTTGGACAACGCGACTTGGACAACGCGACTTGGGCAACGCAACTTGGACAACGGGACTTGGGCAACGCAACTTGGACAACGCGACTTGGGCAACGCAACTTGGACAACGCGATTTGGACAACGCGACTTGGGCAACGCAACTTGGACAACGCGACTTGGGCAACGCAACTTGGACAACGCGACTTGGACAACGCGACTTGGGCAACGCAACTTGGACAACGCGACTTGGACAACGCGACTTGGACAACGCGACTTGGACAACGCGACTTGGACAACGCGACTTGGGCAACGCAACTTGGACAACGCGACTTGGACAACGCGACTTGGACAACGCGACTTGGACAACGCGACTTGGACAACGCGACTTGGGCAACGCGACTTGGACAACGCGACTTGGACAACGCGACGACTTGGACAACGCGACTTGGGCAATGCGACTTGGGCAACGCGACTTGGGCAACGCAACTTGGACAACGCGACTTGGGCAACTCGACTTGGACAACGCAACTTGGGCAACGCGACTTGGACAACGCGACTTGGGCAACGCGACGACTTGGACAACGCGACTTGGGCAATGCGACTTGGGCAACGCGACTTGGGCAACGCAACTTGGACAACGCGACTTGGGCAACTCGACTTGGACAACGCAACTTGGGCAACGCGACTTGGACAACGCGACTTGGGCAACGCGACTTGGGCAACGCGACTTAGGCAACGCGACTTGGGCAACGCGACTTGGGCAACGCGACTTGGGCAACGCGACTTGGACCGTACATCAGGGCTCTTACTTCCTGCTTTTCTTATAGCTTCTTGGCAGTTTCCCGAGTGAGCCACTCTGCCAACACCCACAAACACCCACCAACACCAGCACCAACACACTACCCTTGACTCTCAACAGACACCAGAAGGAACAAAGTGGAGTGGGGCAACGCGACTTGGACAGGACATCAGGGCTTTTACTTTCTGCTTTTCTCATAGCTTCTTGGTAGTTTCCCGAGTTAGCCACTCTGCCAACACCAACACCCACCAACAGCAACACCAACACCCAAACCAACACACTTCCCACCCTTGACTCTCAACAGACACCAGAAGGAACAAAGTGGGTTGGGGCAACGCGACTTGGACAAGGCATCAATGCTTTTACTTTCTGCTTTTCTTATAGCTTCTTGGCAGTTTCCCGAGTTAGCCACTCTGCCAACACCAACACCAACACCAACACCAACACCAACACCAACACCAGCACCAACACACTGCCCACCCTTGACCCTCAACAGACGCCAGAAGGAACAAAAGTGGAATGGGGCAACCGCGACTTAGACAAGGTATACGGCGAAAAGGGCTGGTGCAACTCACCAAATCCGATACATGGGTGAGTTGGGACGACCCACTGTACTTCTTTGTCGGCAGATGTGAGTAGGGATGTGTTTACAGCGCACCATGGGTTAGGCAGGGTTTGCGGCAAACAGGACTGGTGCAACTCATGGTAATACTTACTAATTTTAAGACAGATAGCGAAATCTATACCGCCCCCTCCCTTATTTGACGAACACCCCCAGGGAGGGGCCCGGATTCACCTTATTTCATTAGGGGGGGGCGGCCCAATAAGGGCCACCTTACAGAATTATCAAAGTTGATTATCAACTCATGAAACCCTATACATGGGTGAGTTGGGACGACCCACTTCATTCATCTGTCGACACATGTGAGTGTAGTCTTGTTTAAAACGCACCATGGGTTAAACAAGGTATACGGCGAAAAGGGCTGGTGCAACTCACCAAACCCGATCCATGGGTGAGTTGGGACGACCCACTTTATTCATCTGTCGACACATGTGAGTGTAGTCTTGTTTAAAACGCACCATGGGTTAGACAAGGTATAGGGCGAAAAGGGTGGTGCAACTCAGCACCCTCTATACATGTGTATCTTGGGACGACCCACTGTACTTATCGACAGATGGGATAGATACGAATAGAGTTGTGTATACAACACGCCATGTGATAGGCAAGATGTACAACGCACCATGTGATAGGCAAGATGTACAACGCTCCATGGGATAGGCAAGATGTACAACGTACCATGGGATAGGCAATATTTACACCGCACCACTGGATAGGCAAGATGTACAACGCACCATAGGATAGGCAAGATGTACAACGCACCATAGGATAGGCAAGATGTACAATGCTCCATGGGATAGGCAAGATGTACAATGCCCCATGGGATAGGCAAGATGTACAATGAACCATGGGATAGGCAAGATGTACAAAGCACCATGGGATAGGCAAGATGTACAACGCACCATGGGATAGGCAAGATGTACAATGCACCATAGGATAGGCAAGATGTACATCACACCATGGGATAGGAAAGAAGTACTCCATGTACTCCCTGATCAGCGAGCTGGCAGTACTGTGTATGAGAGGTACATCAGTATCAAGGGTTTAGTTGATTGGTTGCTTTTGGGGCACAGGGAGCGGTACAAGCTTATTGATGCAGGAAGAGGGTGTGTTGGGGCAGATGGGACAGGTACGAGTAGAGTCCTGTATGCAACACAATTATATACGGAATTACATACAGGATTATATACGGAATTATATACAGGATTATATGCGGAATTATATACAGGATTATATACGGAATTATATACAGGATTATCTACGGAATTATATACAGGATTATATACGGAATTATGTACGGGATTATACACTATATATGGTAATGTGTTTGATGTTAGTGGTTGGCCCCAGTGTGAGCAAACGAGCTGACCTCTCAACCTCACGCCTCTTAATAAGGCGCATCATTTTGTTTCTCTTTTTTTGCTTGCTTGCTTGCTTGCTTGCTTGCTTGCTTTCTTTTTTGCTTGCTTGCAGGTGTGGCTGTTATGTCAGAGGTTTCCATGGTGACCACTGTGAGATACGCTATGAGATGCGCAGCACAATTGTATTTGTATTTGTTTGCTTGCTTGGTTGCTTGGAGGTGTGGTTGTAATGTTGACAGTTTCCATGGCAACCATTGTGAGCTGCGTAATGAGATGATCTGCCTCAACCTCCTGCCTTGTAATAAGGCTTTTTGTTTGCTCGCTTGCAGGTGTGGCTGTTATGTCGCCAGTTTCCATGGCGACCATTGTGAGCTGTATTATGAAATGCATAACACACTTCAACACTTGTATTTTTATTTGTTTGCGTGTTCGCTTGTTTGCTTGTTTGCTTGTAGGTGTGGCTGTTATATCAACGAGTTCCATGGCGACCATTGTGAGCTGCGTAATGAGATGATCTAGCTCAACCTTACTCCTCGTAATAAGGAGTTTCTGTATTTATTGTATTGTATTTCTGTATTTATTTAGTGTATTTTTGGCGGAGCCCCCTCTTCAAGGGGGGACAAAACTTGAAGCCTGACACGTCAGCCAACGGTCGCTTAACTAACTCGCTTCGGTCGGCTCCATCGTTGCCACCTTTCGTTCCGTTGCCAACAAACTCCGCCAATTTTCCGCGTGGCTTGCGACGCTGCATAGGACTTGTTGCTTTGTTTGCAGGTGTGCCTGTTATGTCGACGGTTTTCATGGCGACCATTGTGAGCTGCGCTATGAGATGCGAGACACACTTTTCTTGTTATTTTCAGATCTCCATATTATTTTCAGATCTCCATGGCTGGTGAGTCACGAATAGCGACTCGAACAACCTCGTGGACCAGTGCCCGCCCGACAGTTGTACTCGATCCCCGAACTTGTGGCTGTGCTTGTCTGTGTTCATGGCAATCTCCTTCATCTCTTCCAAGAGGTACAATGTTTACACCTCGGTTTTCACTGTCTTTTTATTTTGTTGCCGTGCTTGCAGACGTGGCTGTTCTGTTGACGGTTTTCATGTCGACCACGGCGACCTGCACAATAGATGCGCAACATAATTTATGTTGTTGTGTTTGCCTGCTTGCTTGCAGGTGTGGCTGTTATGTCGACGGATTCCATGGTGACCATTGTGAGCTGCGTTATGAGATGCGTAACGCTTTTGCATTTTTATTTGTTTGCTTGTAGGTGTGGCTGTTATGTTGACACTTTCCATGGTGGCCGCTGTGAGCTGCATTATGAGATGATCTGTCTCAACCTTGCGCCTAGTTATTGGGCGTTTGTTTTGTTTTTGCTTGCAGGTGTGGCTGTTATGTTGACGGTTTCCATGCCGACCACTGAGAGCTGCGTAACGAGATTACCTTACGCCTCGTAATAAGGCGTTTTTTATTTATTTATGTTTGTCTGTTTTGCTTGCAGATGTGGCTGTTATGTTGACGGTTTCCATGGTGACCATTGCGAGATACGCTATGAGATGCGCAACAAATTTGTATTTGTATGTGTTTGCTTGCTTGCAGGTGTGGCTGTTATGTCGACGGTTTCCATGGCGACCATTGTGAGCTGCGTTATGAGATGATCTGCCTCAATCAGTGCTCGGGCCATGGCGAGTGTTGGCTTGGCTTCTGCAAGTGCCACGAGGGTTGGTATGGAACCGACTGCGCTCGCAAGATCGCTGGAACTGACTTTGCATCGGATGTCAGTGAGTACCACACACACACATACACACGTATCCCCCCCCCCCCCCACACACACACACACAACCCAATCACACACACACACACACACACACACACACAACCCAATCACACAGAGGGTTGGCATGGAACCGACTGCGCTTGCAAGATCGCTGGAACTGACTTTGCATCCGATGTCAGTGAGTACCCCCACCCACCCCACCCACAAACATACCCCCGCCCCTCCCCCCCACACGTCACACAAACACATACCCTTAACTAACTCCCTCCCCCTCCCCAAACCCACCCACACACCACACACTGACCCCCCCCCCCCCCCCCCCCCCCCCCCCCCCCCCCCCTCTCGACACCCAACCCCATCACACACACCCAACACCCCTCCAACACCCACCATACCACACTCATCCACACCCAACCCCCAATCCCCACACTCCCAAAACGCCCCTCCCCCCCACACACACACTACCACACGCCCCCCCCCTCCCACCCATACCCATCCTCCCCACGCCCCACCCCCCCACCCACCCACACATCCACACCACACACACACCAATCCAACCAAGCCAGCCCAGTCCTCAAACACCCCCTAACCCGCAACTGCAACGTTGCCAACCAACCCAACCAACCCAACCAACCTAACCCAACCAAACCAAACCAACCAACCCAGCCCAGCGCCCAACCAACCCAACCAACCCAACCAAGCCAGCTCAACCCCCAACCAGCCAACCCAACCAACCCAACCCAACCAACCCAGCCCAACCCCCAACCAACCTCCATCTGCAAAGTTGCCTTCAACTCTACAACTGCCATCCCACCCCTTGCCTTCTTCTGTAGATCTCTATGACCACCTGAATTGGTTGTCAGCCTGAGCCCCAGTGTCCCCCCCCCCCCCTCCCCCCCTCCCCCCCCCAACTACCCACCAGTCCCTAAACACCCCATTAACTACGCCTGCAACGTCTGCAACCAACCCCCAACCAACCCCCAACCAACCCCCAACCAACCCCCAACCAACCCCCTAACCCACGTCTGCAAAGTTGCCTTCAGCTCTAAAACTGCCATCCCATCCCTTGCCTTCTTCTGTAGATCTCTATGACCACCTAAATTGGTTGTCAGCCTGAGCCCCAGTGTCCCCCCCCCCCCAACTACCCACCAGTCCCTAAACACCCCATTACCCACGCCTACAACGTCTGCACCCAACCCCCAACCAAACCCCTAACCCACGTCTGCAAAGTTGCCTTCAACTCTAAAACTGCCATCCCACCCCTTCCCTTCTTGTGCAGATCTCCATGACCACCTAAATTGGTTGTCAGCCTGGACCCCAGTACCCCCAACCCAACCCAAACCCAACCCAAACAAAAACAAAAACACATACACAAACACTAACACTAACACAAACAAAAACAAAAACACAAACACTAACACAAGCACTAACCATCCCAACCCAACCCAACCCAACTCAACCCAACCCAACCCAACCCAACCCAACCCAACCCAACCCAACCCAACCCAACCCAACCCAACCCAAACCCAAACCCAAATCCAACCCAACAGTCTCTAAACACCCCCTTACCCACATCTGCAACCAACCCCCAACCAACCATCAACCAACCCCCAACCTACCCTCTAACCCACGTCCACAACATCCCGGTCCCATCACATGCATCCTTGTGCAGATCTGCTCGACCACCGGGATAAGTTAAAATCAGACACCGCCCATATCCACACATCACCCCCCCCCCCCAGTCCCCCCCAACACCGCCTTATCCTTGCCTGCCCCCATGCATCCTTGTGCATATCTGCTCGACCAGCGGGCTTGGTTGAAGACCATGTCAACCTGCGCCTCCAGAGGCACCGCCCATACCCCCCCCACACACCCACACCCACACAGACCCACACCCCACCCACCTACCCACCCCCACCCACCCACCAGTCCCCCCAACACCGCCTTATCCTTGCCTGCACCCATGCATCCTTGTGAAGATCTGCTCGACCAGTGGGACTGGTTAAAGACGGTGGCAGCCTGGGCACTAGATGTGCATCCCACCCACCCAACCCACCCAACCCACCCCACCCCACCCCACCCCACCCCCACCCCCACCCCCACCCACACCCCAGCCCCCCAACGCCCCCTTATCCTTGCCTGCCCCAAGCATCCTTGTGCAGATCTGTTGGACCAGCAGGATTGATTGATGGCGGTGTCAGCCTGGCAACCAGAGGCACCGCCTATACCCCCCCCCCCCCCACACACACACACACACACACACACACACACACACACACATGTTCCCCCCCCCCCCCCCCCCCCCCCCCTTATCCTCGCCTGCCCCCATGCATCCTTTTGCAGCTCTGGTCGACCACCAGCATTTGCTGAAGACGGTGGCAGCCTGTGCCCTAGAGGCACCGTCTATACCACCCCCCCCCCCCCCCCCCCCCCCACACACACACACACACACACACACACACACACATACACACCCAGTCCCACAACGCCCCTGTATCCTCGCCTGCCCCCATGCATCCTTGTGCAGATCTGCTCGACCAGCGGGACTAGTAAAGGAAGCTGTCAGTCTGGCCCCCAGAGGCACCGCCTATACCACACCACCCCACACACCCCCTCACACCCCCACACACCACCCCAGTCCCCCAACATCCCCTTATCCTCGCCTGCCCCCATGCATCCGTATGCAGCTCTGTTCGACCACCCGGATTTGCTGAAGACGGTGGCAGCCTGTGCTCTAGAAGCAACAGCCGTACCCCCCTCCCCCCTCCCCACCCGACCCCACCCCACCCCAGCCCCCCAACACCGCCTTATCCTCACCTGCCCCCATGCCTTCTTGTGCAGATCTGCTGGACCAGCGGGATTTGCTGAAGATGTGGCAGCCTGTGGCCGTAGAGGCACCGCCCATACCCCCCCCCCCCCCCCCCCCCCACCCCACCCCCCCACACACACACCCACCCTACCCACCTACCCACACCCACCCGACCCCAGTCCCCCAACACCGCCTTATCCTCACCTGCCCCCATGCCTTGTGCAGATCTGCTAGACCAGCGAGATTTGCTGAAGATGGTGGCAGCCTGTGCCGTAGAGGCACCAGCCATACCCCCCCTCCCCCCACCCCACCCACTTCAAGCCAGCCCCCCAACGCCCCCTTATCCTCGCCTGCCCCCTTGCATCCTTGTGCAGATCTAGTCGACCACCAGGATTTGCTGAAGATGGTGGCAGCCTGTGCCCTAATGGCACTGGCCCTACTCCCCCCCACCCCACCCCACCCCAACACACACACCCAGCCCCCCAACACACCCTTATCCTCACCTGCTCCCATGCCTTCTTGTGCTGATCTGCTCAACCAGCGGGACTGGTTAAAGACGGTGGCAGCCTGGCCACCAGAGGCACCGCCCATGCCTCCCCCCCCACACAAACCACCCACACACACCCACACACCCACACACACCACCCCAGTCCCCCAACACCCCCTTATCCTCACCTGCCCCCATGCCTTATTGTGCAGATCTGCTCAACCAGCAGGACTGGTTAAAGACGGTGGCAGCCTGGGCCCCAGAGGCCCATCCCCCCCCCACCCACACACCCACACCCATGTCCCCCAGCACCCCCTTATCCTCACCTGCCCCCATGCCTTATTGTGCAGATCTGCTCAACCAGCGGGACTGGTTAAAGACGGTGGCAGCCTGGGCCCCAGAGGCCCCCCCACCCACCAACCCACACCCCCACCCCCCCACCCACACCCATGTCCCCCAACACCCCCTTATCCTCACCTGCCCCCATGCCTTATTGTGCAGATCTGCTCAACCAGCGGGACTAGTTAAAGACGGTGGCAGCCTGGGTCCCAGAGCCCCCCCCCCCACACCCACACCCACACACCCAACACCCATGTCCCCAACACCCCTTATCCTCACCTGCCCCATGCCTTATTGTGCAGATCTGCTCGACCAGCGGGATGGTTAAAGACGGTAGCAGGCCTGGACCCAGAGGCCCATCCCCCCCCCCACCCACACACCCACACCCATGGTCCCCAACACCCCCTTATCCTCACCTGCCCCCATGCCTTATTGTGCAGATCTGCTCGACCAGCGGGACTAGTTAAAGACGGTAGCAGCCTGGGCCCAGAGGCCCATCCCCCCCCCACCCCCCCACCCACACCCATGTCCCCCAACACCCCCTTATCCTCACCTGCCCCCATGCTTATTGTGCAGATCTGCTCGACCAGCGGATTGGTTAAAAGACGGTAGCAGCCTGGGCCCCAGAGGCCCATCCCCCCCCCACCCCACACCCACACACCATGTCCCCCAACACCCCCTTATCCTCACCTGCCCCCATGCCTTATTGTGCAGATCTGCTCGACCAGCGGGATTGGTTAAAGACGGTAGCAGCCTGGGCCCCAGAGGCCATCCCCCCCCCCACCCACACACCCACACCCATGTCCCCCAACACCACCCCTTATCCTCACCTGCCCCATGCCTTATTGTGCAGATCTGCTCAACAGCGGGACTGGTTAAAGACGGTGGCAGCCTGGGCCCCAGAGGCCCCCCACCCACCACCCACACCCCCACCCCCCCACCCACACCCATGTCCCCCAACACCCCCTTATCCTCACCTGCCCCCATGCCTTATTGTGCAGATCTGCTCGACCAGCGGGATTGGTTAAAGAACGGTAGCAGCCTGGGCCCCAGAGGCCCATCCCCCCCCCACCCCCACCCCCACACCCATGTCCCCCAACACCCCTTATCCTCACCTGCCCCCATGCCTTATTGTGCATATCTGCTCGACCAGCGGGATTGGTTAAAGAACGGGTAGCAGCCTGGGCCCCCAGAGGCCCATCCCCCACCCACACCACACCCACCCCATGTCCCCCAACACCCCCCTTATCCTCACCTGCCCCCATGCCTTATTGTGCAGATCTGCTCGACCAGCGGTCTTGGTTTAAAGACGGTAGCAGCCTGGGCCCCAGAGGCCCATCCCCCCCCCCCACCCACACACCCACACCCATGTCCCCCAACACCCCCCTTATCCTCACCTGCCCCATGCCTTATTGTGCAGATCTGCTCAACCAGCGGACTAGTTAAGACAGTGGCAGCCTGGGTCCCGAGGCCCCCCCCCCACACACCCACACCCACACCAACCCATCACACCCACACCCATGTCCCCCAACACCCCCTTATCCTCACCTGCCCCCATGCCTTATTGTGCAGATCTGCTCAACCAGCGGGATTGGTTAAAGACGGTAGGCAGCCTGGACCCAGAGGCCCATCCCCCCCCCACCCACACACCCACACCCATGTCCCCCAACACCCCCTTATCCTCACCTGCCCCCATGCCTTATTGTGCAGATCTGCTCGACCAGCGGGATTGGTTAAAGACGGTAGCAGCCTGGGCCCCAGAGGCCCATCCCCCCCCCCACCCCCCCCCCCACACCCATGTCCCCCAACACCCCCTTATCCTCACCTGCCCCCATGCCTTATTGTGCAGATCTGCTCGACCAGCGGGATTGGTTAAAGACGGTAGCAGCCTGGGCCCCAGAGGCCCATCCCCCCCCCCCCCCACACACACACACCCATGTCCCCCAACACCCCCCTTATCCTCACCTGCCCCCATGCCTTATTGTGCAGATCTGCTCGACCAGCGGGATTGGTTAAAGACGGTAGCAGCCTGGGCCCCAGAGGCCCATCCCCCACCCACCCACACACCCACACCCATGTCCCCCAACACCCCCTTATCCTCACCTGCCCCCATGCCTTATTGTGCAGATCTGCTCGACCAGCGGGATTGGTTAAAGACGGTAGCAGCCTGGGCCCCAGAGGCCCATCCCCCCTCCCCACCCACACACCCACAACCCATGTCCCCCAACACCCCCTTATCCTCACCTGCCCCATGCCTTATTGTGCAGATCTGCTCGACCAGCGGGATTGGTTAAAGACGGTAGCAGCCTGGGCCCCAGAGGCCCATCCCCCCCCCTCCCCACCCACACACCCCACACCCATGTCCCCCAGCACCCCCTTATCCTCACCTGCCCCCATGCCTTATTGTGCAGATCTGCTCAACCAGCGGGACTAGTTAAAGACGGTGGCAGCCTGGGTCCCAGAGCCCCCCCCCCCCACAACCCACACCCACACAACCCACACACCCACACCCATGTCCCCCAACACCCCCTTATCCTCACCGATCCCTCCACTGCCCCCATTCTTATTGGTGCAGATCTGCTCAACCAGCGGGACTAGTTAAAGACGGTGGCAGCCTGGTCCCAGAGCCCCCCACCCCCCCACACCCACACCCACCACACCCACACCCATGTCCCCCAACACCCCCTTATCCTCACCTGCCCCCATGCCTTATTGTGCAGATCTGCTCGACCAGCGGATGGTTAAAGACGTAGCAGCCTGGCCCCAGAGGCCCATCCCCCCCCCCCCCCACAACACACACACCCATGTCCCCCCACACCACCACCCCCTTATCCTCACCTGCCCCCATGCCTATTGTGCAGATCTGCTCGACCAGCGGATTGGTTAAAGACGGTAGCAGCCTGGGCCCAGAGGCCCATCCCCCCCCCCACCACCACACCAACCCACACCCATGTCCCCCAACACCCCCTTATCCTCACCATGCCCCATGCCTTATGTGGCAGATCTGCTCGACCAGCGGGATTGGTTAAAGACGGTAGCAAGCCTGGGCCCCGGAGTCCCATCCCATCCCACACCATCCAATACCCCCAACCCCCCCAAAAAGTGCTAGATACCCCTCATTTACATCTATGACCTTAGAAACAACAAATCTCGAACTCACCAGTGTGTGGCTTGCAGTACAGGGTGCACAGGTGAGCTTCTTTTTTTTTTTTACATATTCCTGTAGTTATTATTATTTATGCTTTATGATTATTTATTTATTAATTATTCGGGGTAAAAAAAAAGAGGTGGGACAAACCCTGGGGAACACCTTATCCACTAAAAACAAACCTGGCAAATCCTCAAATTCCAAACTGGTGATTGGGTGTGGATAATCAAAACACTCACCTTTCACCCACCCATCCACCCACCCATCCATACCCATCCATACCACCCATACTCACCCATTCACCCACCCATTCACCCACCCATACTCAACACCTTCACCCACCCATTCCTCACCCATTCACCCACCCATTACAACCCAGAATCACTACCCTCACCCACCCTTATCACCGGCATCCCTAGGCACACGCTTCACCCACCCATACCCACCCATCCATACCTATCCTTACCACTCATACTCACACCCCCCCCATACTCACCCACAGTAAATCCACCCATTTACCTCTCCCATACCCTATACCTGCCCTCACATCCTACCCCCCTTTACCCTCGTACTTACCCACCCATCCATACCCATCCATACCACCCATACCCACCCATTCACCCACCCATTCACCCGTTCCACCCACGTTATCCCACCCGTTCAACCCAACCCTACCCTCATCCATACCCCCCATATACCCACCCATACCCACCATAAACCCTCACCATACCCACCCCCACCCCTGGGTCTTCATGTGCCAATTACAGCACTCTTGTCCACACACTCTCAATGGTGGTCTCCAGAAATTCATTTGTAGGTCACATTGAGTTGGAGAAAAAAGATAGTCATGGTGGTCTCAGATGTCATTTGAGTTCCTGAGTAAAACTATAGACAAAGCTGAGGAGGGGCTGCCCCACCACCCCCACCCACCCCCACCACTCCCCCCCCGCCCCCCCCCCTAAATGAGGTGCATCAAATGACCTGAAAATTAAGCTCAAACATGGAATTCATTAAACATGGTGAATTCAAAAACATTAGCTCAAACATGGTGAATTCAATTAATCATGTGAATTCAAAAATTTAGCTCAAACATGGTGAAATTCAATTAACCATGGGGAATTCAAACTTAGGCGCAAACATGGTGAATTCATATTAAAACAGGGTGAATTCAAAAATTAGCTCAAACATGGTGAATTCAATTAAACATGGTGAATTCAAAAATTAGCTCAAACATGGTGAATTCAATTAAACATGGTGAATTCAAAAATTAGCTCAAACATGGTGAATTCAATTAAACATGGTGAATTCAAAAATTAGCTCAAACATGGTGAATTCAAAACTTAGCGCAAACATGGTGAATTCAATTAAACATGGTGAATTCAAAAATTAGCTCAAACATGGTGAATTCAATTAAACATGGTGAATTCAAAAATTAGCTCAAACATGGTGATTCAATTAAACATGGTGAATTCAAAAATTAGCATCAAAACATGGTGAATTCAATTAAACATGGTGAATTCAAAACTTAGCTCAAACATGGTGAATTCAATTAAACATTGTGAATTCAAAAATTAGCTCAAACATGGTGAATTCAATTAAACATGGTGAATTCAAAACTTAGCTCAAACATGGTGAATTCAATTAAACATGGTGAATTCAAAACTTAGCTCAAACATGGTGAATTCAATTAAACATGGTGAATTCGAAAATTAGCTCAAACATGGTGAATTCAATTAAACATGGTGAATTCAAAACTAAGCTTCAACATGGTGAATTCAATTAAACATGGTGAATTCAAAAATTAGCTCAAACACGGTGAATTCAATTAAACATGGTGAATTCGAAAATTAGCTCGAACATGGTGAATTCATGTATTTAGGGTGCAATGGTAAGCTTATTTGTTATTTATTTATTTATTTATTTGTGTATTCATTTATGTATTGATTTATTTATTCAGGGTGCACACATTATTTTTTTCTTTTTCTTCAGGCTGCGCAGGTGAGCAGCCTTGTTTATGCAAAGAACAGTCCAGGGGTAGCCACATACATATCTACATCACACACACACACACCTCCATCATGTCAACACATGAGATACGCCGCCTCACACACAGCACTGCCACTCCCTTTTATCCACGTACACTCATGCACACCTACATCACACACAACACTGCCCCTACCTGCCCCCACCAGAGACTCACGAACCCTACTCCATCTCACACATACCTACATCACTCATATCATGTCAAGACATCAGATATGCCGCTTAACACACAACACCACTATCCTACCAACACCCTCTCTCTACCCACCATACACTCATGCACACACCTACATCATGGGGCTTTCCCGGCAGCCCAACATATATCATAAACCTCCCACCAACACCCACCATTTCCCCACCATACACTCATGCACACACCTATACCATGGGGCTTACCTGGCAGCCCAACACACACCACTAACCTCCCACCAACACCCACCATTTTACCACCATACACTCATGCACACACCTATATCATGGGGCTTACCTGGCAGCCCAACACGCACACCTACCATCCCACCAACACCCACCATTTCCCCACCATGCACTCATGCACACACCTATATCATGGGGCTTACCTGGCAGCCCAACACGCACCACTGCCCTCCCACCAACGCCCTCCCTGTCTCCACCATGCACTCATGCACACACCTACATCATGTTGCTTACCTGGCTGCCCAACACGCACCACTGCCCTCCCACCAACGCCCTCCCTGTCCCCACCATACACTCATGCACACACCTATACCATGGGGCTTACCTGGCAGCCCAACACTCACACCTACCATCCCACCAACACCCACCATTTTACCACCATGCACTCATGCACACACCTATATCATGGGGCTTACCTGGCAGCCCAACACGCACACCTACCATCCCACCAACACCCACCATTTCCCCACCATGCACTCATGCACACACCTACATCATGTTGCTTACCTGGCAGCCCAACACGCACCACTGCCCTCCCACCAACGCCCTCCCTGTCTCCACCATGCACTCATGCACACACCTACATCATGTTGCTTACCTGGCTGCCCAACACGCACCACTGCCCTCCCACCAACGCCCTCCCTGTCCCCACCATACACTCATGCACACACCTATACCATGTTGCTTACCTGGCAGCCCAACACGCACACCTACCATCCCACCAACACCCACCATTTTACCACCATGCACTCATGCACACACCTATATCATGGGGCTTACCTGGCAGCCCAACACGCACACCTACCATCCCACCAACACCCACCATCTCCCCACCATGCACTCATGCACACACCTATATCATGGGGCTTACCTGGCAGCCCAACACGCACCACTGCCATCCCACCAACACCCACGATTTCCCCACCATGCACTCATGCACACACCTACATCATGTTGCTTACCTGGCTGCCCAACACGCACCACTGCCCTCCCTCCCACCAACGCCCTCCCTGTCCCCACCATACACTCATGCACACACCTACATCATGTTGCTTACCTGGCTGCCCGACACGCACCACTGCCCTCCCACCAACGCCCTCCCTGTCCCCACCATACACTCATGCACACACCTACATCATGTTGCTTACCTGGCTGCCCGACACGCACCACTGCCCTCCCACCAACGCCCTCCCCTGTCCCACAACCATACACTCATCACACACCTACATCATGTTGCTTACCTGGCTGCCCAACACGCACCACTGCCCTCCCACCAACGCCCTCCCTGTCTCCACCATGCACTCATGCACACACCTACATCATGTTGCTTACCTGGCTGCCCAACACGCACCACTGCCCTCCCACCAACGCCCTCCCTGTCCCCACCATACACTCATGCACACACCTACATCATGTTGCTTACCTGGCAGCTAAACGTAAAAGACGAACATTCCATCAACAAACTCCATGTCCCCACCAGAGACTCATGCACCTACCAACTCTTTTCCGAGGACAACTCGACCCGCCCCATTAACCTCCCACCAACACCCTCCATGTCCCCACCAGAGACTCGTGCACCTACCGACACTTTGCCGAGGACAACTCGACACGCCCCATCTTCTACAACCTATATGCCCTGGAGAGCTACCTCATTGAGATGTTCATGCAGAGCGAACACAGGCGAGCCCTTTTTCCGAGTGTTTTCCTGTGTGTTTGTGTGGGTTCTTTAGTGTTTTCCAGAGTTTTCCTGTGTGATTTTCCTGTGTTTCTGTGGATGTTTGTGTGTGTTTCTGTTTCATTTCGTGCAGAGCTACCTCATTGAGATGTTCATGCAGAGGGAACACAGGTGGGTGCTTTTTGCAGTGTTTCCTGTGTGTGTGTCTTGGGGTGTGTGTGTGTGTGTGTGTGTGTTTTTGGGTGTGTGTGTGTGTGCGGAGGGGAGGGGGGAGGGGGGGGGGGGGGGGGGGGGGGGGGGGAGTGTTTTCCTGTGTTTTTTAAGTGCTTTCAGTTTTGTTTTGTGCAGAGGCACCTGATAGGGATGCTCATGTAGATCGAACTCAGCCTGTGTTAGGGAATGCAAGTGCTTTTCCCAGTGTTTTTCCTGCTTTTTTCCAGTGTTTTTCCTGTGTTTTCGTTTTTTTGTTTAAGTGTTTTCGCTTTTACCTGGAGAGCTACCTTATTGAGATGTTCATGCAGAGCGAACACAGGTGGGTGCTCTTTTCCCAGTGTTTTCATGTGTGTTTTTGATGGGGATTTTATTGTTATTAGTTTGGTCTCTGCAGAGCTACCTCATTGAGATGTTCATGCAGAGGGAACACAGGTGGGTGCTTTTTCCAGTGTTTTCATGTGCGTTTTTTGTTGGGTTTTTTTGTAGTGGTTTTTGTTTTTGTAGTGTTAGCAGTTTTGTTATGTGTAGAGCGGGGTGCAGATCTACTGGATAGAGACGTTCATGCAGAGCGAACACACCAACACAAACACCAACACCATCAACACCAACACCATCAACACCAACACCAACACCAACACCACCAACACCACCAACACCAACACCACCAACACCACCAATACCCCGCACCGTCCAATCCGACCCCCCCCCCCTCCCTCCCCCATGCACGCACTGTTGAACTCAGGACCTTTGACCCTAACGAGGCAGACTATTTATTTGTGCCTGTTCTGACAACCACCACCACCATCACCACTACAACCACCACCACCACCACCCACCGTCCAATCCACCCCCCCAACCCGCCCCACCCCACCTCACCCCCCTCTCCCACCACACAAACTGTTGAATGAGGACCTTTGACCCCAACGCAGAAGGTTATTTTCTTTGCCTGCTCTGACAACTACCACCACCATCACCACCACCACCACCACCACCACCACCCACCGTCCAATCCACCCCCCCACCCCACCCCACCCCCCCTCACGCCACCCCCCTCTCCCACCAAACAAACTGTTGAATGAGGACCTTTGACCCCAACGCAGAAGGTTATTTTCTGTGCCTGTTCTAACTACCACCACCACCATCACCACTACAACCAACACCACCAACACCCCGCACCGTCCAATCCCCCCCCTCCTCTCCCCCCCATGCACGCACTGTTGAATACAGGACCTTTGACCCCAACGAGGCAGACTATTTCTTTGTGCCTGTTCTGACAACTTGCCTTATCTTCCCAGTGTTCGCATGGGCTGACCAGCCATGGTACTACGGCCCCCAACGTGAGTTAAATACTACCAGTATCGTATACATGTAGGTATATGCTATTGCAAGATATAGTTATATATATAGCTATGTAATATTGCAAGATACAGTTAAATATATTTATATATAGTTATATACTTGTGCAAGATATAGTTAGATATAGATGTATACTTTTGCAATATGTAGTTATATATATAGCTATGTAATACTGCAAGATATATAATAATACTGCAAGATATATATATAATAATACTGCAAGATATATATATATATAATATATATATATATAATATATATATATATATATATATATATATATATACTGCAAGATATATACATATACTATATATGTATACTGCAAGATATATACATAATAATACTGCAAGATATATATACTATATACATATACTATATATATATATACTGCAAGATATATACATATAATATATATATACTGCAAGATATATACATAATAATACTGCAAGATATATATATATATATATATATATGTATATATGTTTATATTTATATATATATGATCATCTCACATAGCGCCACCCCCTTTTGACTCAGAGCTGCGTCCTCTGCATGCCGCCAGCAATAGCCAATCAATCAATATCAATTCAAAAACATCATCTTACAATGTTCCCCTGCCTGTGATCCTCAGAGCTGCGTCCTCTCCACGCCGCAAACAGTAGTCAACACAATAGACCCATATGTATACATTGCCATCTTACAATGTTCCCCTGCCTGTTATCATCAGAGCTGCGTCCTCTCCACGCCGCAAGTATGCTGTTGATAATGGTCAATATTATGAAATCCATATCCGCATACATCGTATATACATGTGTATATATATATATATATATATATATATATATATATATATATATATATATATATATATATATATATATATATATATACATATATATACATATATCTATAATGATCATCTTAAAATGTTCCCCTGCATGTGATCCTCAGAACTGTGTCCTCTTCACGCTGCAAACAGTAGTCAATACAATATACCCATATGTATATATGATCATCTGACAATGTTCCCCTGCATGTGATCCTCAGAGCTGCGTCCTCTCCACGCCGCAAACATGCTGCTGGAAGTCAAACGCTACATTCAGAAAACATATCCCTTCTGGAACCGTCGCCAGGTAAGCGCCAACCCTAGCCTACCCCCTTTGACAGGCTGTCGCCTCTGCTCCGTCAAGCTGGCACTTCGTCAACTAACTAGGGTGCAGACCAGGGTACTACACTTTGTCATTTTGTGTTGCGCTTTTGACGCAACTGCCCCCTTTGGGACTGCGCTTTTGACTCCACTGAAAACGGAAATCTGCGCGCTGCGCCCAGAGGGTGTTAACAAATTTGCATAAATCGCGCATTCGGGCACCAAAACCTTGCGCGCTAGTAGTACCCTGGTGCAGACACCAACTTTGTTGATGTTGATGGTGCTGCTGGTGTGGTGGTGGGGCTGTGGGGCTGGTGTGGTGTGGTGGTGGTTGGATGGTGGCCCAAGCTGGCACTTTTTGCACTAGCTAGGATGCAGACACCAACCGTGTCGTTTGTGGTGGGGCTGTGGGGCCGGTGGGGTGGGGTGGTGGCGGGTTGTGGTGGTGGGGCTGGTGTGGTGGTGAGGCTGTGGGGCTGGTGTGGTGGTGGGGCTGGTGGTGATGCTGCTGCTGGTGTTGGTGCTGCTGCTGGTGTTGGTGCTGCTGCTGGTGTAGTTGTGAGGCTGATGTGGTGGTGAGGCTCTGGGGCTGGTGGGGTTGTGGGGCTGGTGTTGGTGCTGCTGCTGGTGTAGTGGTGGGGCTGGTGTGGTGGTGTGGCTGTAAGGCTGGTGTGGTGGTGGTGGTGGGGTGGTGGTTGGATGGTGGCCCGAGCTGACCCTGTGACCACTAGCTAGGATGCAGACACCTACCTTGTTGGTGTTGGTGCTGCTGCTGGTGTGGTGGTGGTGGGGCTGGCGTAGTGGTAGGGCTGGTGTGGTGGTGGTGGTGTGGTGGTGGTGCTGTTGTGGTGTGGTGGCGGGGCTGGTGTTGGTGCTGGTGTGGTGGTGGGGTTGGTGGGGTGGTGGGGCTGGTGCTGGTCGTGGGGCTGGTGTGCTGGTGGTGGTGCTGGTGGTGTTGGTGCTGGTGTGGTGGGGTGGTGGGGCTGGTGATGGTCGAGGGGCTGGCGTGGTGCTGGTGTGGTGTGGTGCTGGCGTTGGTGCTGGTGCTGGTGTAGTGGTGGTGCCGGTGTGGTGGTGGGGCTGGTGGTGGTGGTGGGGCTGATGTGGTCCTGGGGTGGTGGGGCTGGTGCTGGTCGAGGGGCTGGTGTGGTGGTGGAGCTGGTGTGGTGGTGCTGGTGTAGTGGTGGTGCTGGTGTGGTGGTGGTGCTGGTGTGGTGGTGGGGCTGGTGGTGGGGCTGGTGCTGGTGTGGGTGCTGGTGTAGTGGCGGTGCTGGTGTGGTGGTGCTGGTGCTGATGTGGTGGTGGGGTGGTGGAGCTGTTGCTGGTCGAGGGGCTGGTGTGGTGGTGGTGCTGGTGTAGTGGTGGTGCTGGTGTAGTGGTGGTGCTGGTGGTGGTGCTTCTGCTGGTGTGGTGGTGGGGTGGTTGTGCTGCTGGTGCTGGTCGAGGGGCTGGTGTGGTGGTGGTGCTGGTGTGGTGGTGGGGCTGTGGGGCTGGGGGGGTGGGGTGGTGGTTGGATGGTGGCCCTCTTTGCACTAGCTAGGATGTAGAAACCAACCTTGTTGTTGGTGGCGGGCTAGTGGGGTGGTGGGGCTGGTGGGGTGGTGCTGCTGGTGTAGTGGTGGGGCTGGTGTGGTGGTGGGGCTGGTGGGGTGGAGTGGTGGCGGGGTTGTGGTGGTGGGGTGGGGGTTGGATGGTGGCTCAAGCTGGCACTTTGTCCACTAACTTGGATGCAGACACCAACATTGGTGCTGCTGGTGCTGCTGCTGGTATGGTGGTGGGGCTGGTGTAGTGGTGGGGCTGGTGTAGTGGTGGTGGGGCTGGTGTAGTGGTGGGGCTGGTGTGGTGGTGGGGCTGGTGCAGTGGTGGGGCTGGTGTAGTGGTGGGGCTGGTGTAGTGGTGGTGGGGCTGGTGTAGTTGTGGGGCTGGTGTAGTGGTGGTGCTGGTGGTGGTGCTTCTGCTGGTGTGGTGGTGGGGTGGTTGTGCTACTGGTGCTGGTCGAGGGGCTGGTGTGGTGGTGGTGCTGGTGTGGTGGTGGGGCTGTGGGGCTGGTGGGGTGGGGTGGTGGTTGGATGGTGGCCCTCTTTGCACTAGCTAGGATGTAGAAACCAACCTTGTTGTTGGTGGCGGGCTAGTGGGGTGGTGGGGCTGGTGGGGTGGTGCTGCTGGTGTAGTGGTGGGGCTGGTGTGGTGGTGGGGCTGGTGGGGTGGAGTGGTGGCGGGGTTGTGGTGGTGGGGTGGGGGTTGGATGGTGGCTCAAGCTGGCACTTTGTCCACTAACTTGGATGCAGACACCAACATTGGTGCTGCTGGTGCTGCTGCTGGTGTGGTGGTGGGGCTGGTGTAGTGGTGGGGCTGGTGTAGTGGTGGTGGGGCTGGTGTAGTGGTGGGGCTGGTGTGGTGGTGGGGCTGGTGCAGTGGTGGGGCTGGTGTAGTGGTGGGGCTGGTGTAGTGGTGGTGGGGCTGGTGTACTTGTGGGGCTGGTGTAGTGGTGGTGCTGGTGGTGGTGCTTCTGCTGGTGTGGTGGTGGGGTGGTTGTGCTGCTGGTGCTGGTCGAGGGGCTGGTGTGGTGGTGCTGCTGGTGTGGTGGTGGGGCTGTGGGGCTGGTGGGGTGGGGTGGTGGTTGGATGGTGGCCCTCTTTGCACTAGCTAGGATGTAGAAACCAACCTTGTTGTTGGTGGCGGGCTAGTGGGGTGGTGGGGCTGGTGGGGTGGTGCTGCTGGTGTAGTGGTGGGGCTGGTGTAGTGGTGGGGCTGGTGTGGTGGTGGGGCTGGTGTAGTGGTGGGGCTGGTGTAGTGGTGGTGGGGCTGGTGTAGTGGTGGGGCTGGTGTGGTGGTGGGGCTGGTGTAGTGGAGGGGCTGGTGTGGTGGTGGGGCTTGTGTGGTGGTGGCGCTTGTGTAGTGGTGGGGCTGGTGTGGTGGTGGGGCTGGTGTAGTGGTGGGGCTGGTGTGGTGGTGGGGCTGGTGTGGTGGTGGGGCTGGTGTAGTGGTGGCGCTGGTGTGGTGGTGTGGCTGGTGTAGTGGTGGGGCTGGTGTAGTGGGGCTGCTTCTGCTGTTGGTGCTGCTGCTGTAGTGGTGGGGCTGGTGTGGTGGTGGGGCTGGTGTTGTGGAGGGGCTGGTGTAGTGGTGGGGCTGGTGTAGTGGTGGGGCAGGTGTGGTGGTGGGGCTGGTGTTGTGGAGGGGCTGGTGTAGTGGTGGGGGCTGGTGTAGTGGAGGGGCTGGTGTAGTGGTAGGGGCTGGTGTAGTGTGGGGAGGGGTAGTGAGGGCTGGTGTAGTGGGGCTGCTTCTGGTGTTGGTGCTGCTGCTGGTGTAGTGGTGGGGCTGGTGTGGTGGTGGGGCTGGTGTAGTGGTGGGGCTGGTGTGGTGGTGGGGCTGGTGTAGAGGGGCTGCTTCTGGTGTTGGTGCTGCTGCTGGTGTAGTGATGGGGCTGGTGTGGTGGTGGGGCTGTGGAGTTGTGGTGATGGGGTGGCGGTTGGATGGCGGCCTGAGCTGGCACTTTTTGCACTAGCTAGGACTACCTAGGCAGACTGATTTATGCCAAGGACTCCTGACTGTATTGTGTGGAACTCTGAAATATATTAATTATCCTCGTTTCGACGAATGACTCAATGTGGGAGCTCCTCGAAAGGCAAAGGTGCCGGGTTCGAATCTCCACTGGTGCGTTTTAGTGTTCGCGGTAGCTGCCAACCGCCATGGTAGCTTTGACTCCTAACTGCATTGTGTGGAACCCGTATCTCTCACTGCCCCTGGGTATGCATGTGTGTGTGTGCGTGCGTGCGTGCGTGTGTGTGCATGTGTGTGTGTGTGTGTGTGTGCATGTATGTATGTATGAACTTATGCATGCATGTATTTATGTATGCATGTGTGTGTGTGTGTGTGTGTGTGTGTGCATGTATGTATGTATGAACTTATGCATGCATGTATTTATGTATGCATGTGTGTGTGTGTGTGCATGTATGTATGTATGAACTTATGCATGCATGTATTTATGTATGCATGTGCGTGTGTGTGTGTGTGTGCATGTATGCGTGTGTGTATGTATGTATGTATGTATGTATGTATGTATGTATGTATGTATGTATGAACTTATGCATGTATGTATTTATGTATGTATGTATGTATGTATATATGTATGTTTGTATTTATTAATGTTCACAGACACACACGCACACTCACGAGGCTGGAACTGTATTCACACACACTTACATACGCACTAACACACACACTAACACACACACCAACACACACATACTAACACACATACACAAACACACACACAAACAAACACACGAACACACACACAAACACACACACTTACACACACACACTAACACACATAAACACACACACTAACACACGAACACACACACACGCACATTCCCTCTCTCTGTCTATCAGGGTAAAGACCACATCTGGTTGTCACTGCATGATGAAGGAGCTTGCTGGTTCCCTAAGGAGGTGTATGACACCAGCATCACGCTCACACACTGGGGGCGACTGGACGTCAAGCACAAGCTGGCACCGCATTCACACACACACTTATGAACACACAAGCACACACACACACTCCCTCTATTTCTGTCTCAGGGTAAAGACCACATCTGGCTGTCTCTGCATTCACACACACACTAACACACACTCACACACACACCAACACACACACTAACACACCAACACTCACACTCTCACTCACACACACGCACACTCCCTCTCTCTGTCTATCAGGGTAAAGACCACATCTGGCTGTCTCTGCATTCACACACACACTCACACACACACTCACACACGAACACACACACGCACATTCCCTCTCTCTGTCTCTCAGGGTAAAGACCACATCTGGTTGTCGCTGCATGATGAAGGAGCTTGCTGGTTCCCTAAGGAGGTGTATGACACCAGCATCATGCTCACACACTGGGGGCGACTGGACATCAAGCACGAAGCTAGCACCGCATTCACACACACACTTACGTACACACAAGCACACACACACGCACAATCCCTCTCTCTGTCTCTCAGGGTAAAGACCACATCTGGTTGTCGCTGCATGATGAAGGAGCTTGCTGGTTCCCTAAGGAGGTGTACGACACAAGCATCATGCTCACACACTGGGGGCGACTGGACATCAAGCACAAGGCTAACACGGCATATGAGTGGGACAACTACTCCAGGCCGATGAGTGACAACGAGTACCAAAAAGAGAACTGGCATGATGTCATCAAGCACCATGAGCATCCTTGCTACACCCCCGGCAAGGTGGGTGATTTCATCTGAACGCATGCAAACATCACAGCAATGGCAGGCAACACAACCAACATTGGCTTGGCTTGATCATGCACCAAGAGCATCCTTGCTACACCCCCGGTAAGGTGGGTGCTGGCATCTCAACCCATACAAACATCACAGGCAGGCATCACAACCAACATTGGCTTGGCTTGATCATGCACCAGGAGCATCCTTGCAACACCCCTGGTAAGGTTGGTGGTTGGTGGTGAAACCCATGCAAACATCACAGACAGGCAACACAGCCAACATTGGCTTGGCTTGATCATGCACCATGAGCATCCTTGCTGCACCCCCGGCAAGGTGGGTGATTTCATCTGAACGCATGCAAACATCACAGCAATGGCAGGCAACACAACCAACATAACTGTCAAGGTGTTTGGTGGATTCTCGAACCACCACAACCATCATAACAACACACAGCGAACATGACATGAACAAGCAAAAGTGGCTTGGCATGACAAAGTAGCACATGACAGCATCAACAAGCAAAAGTGGCTTGGCCTGGCAAAGTAGCACATGATAGCATCAACAAGCAAAAGTGGCTTGGCCTGACAAAGTAGCACATGACAGCATCAACAAGCAAAAGTGGCTTGGCCTGACAAAGTAGCACATGACAGCATCAACAAGCAAAAGTGGCTTGGCCTGACAAAGTAGCTCATGACAGCATCAACAAGCAAAAGTGGCTTGGCCTGACAAAGTAGCTCATGACAGCATCAACAAGCAAAAGTGGCTTGGCATGACAAAGTAGCACATGACAGCATCAACAAGCAAAAGTGGCTTGGCCTGACAAAGTAGCACATGACAGCATCAACAAGCAAAAGTGGCTTGGCATGACAAAGTAGCACATGACAGCATCAACAAGCAAAAGTGGCTTGGTCTGACAAAGTAGCACATGACAGCATCAACAAGCAAAAGTGGCTTAGCATGACAAAGTAGCACAAGCATCATTGCTGCACACTGGCGAGGGTGTGATCACGTCCTAAGCAACCAGCCAACCAACCACTAACCAACCACCAACCAACCAACAAGATGATGAGTATCCCTGTCACGTGATCACGTCCTAAACAACCAGCCAACCCACCAACCACCAACCAACCAACAACCAACCGACAACCAACCAACCAACAAGATGATGAGTATCCCTGTCATGTGATCACAACCTAAACAACCAGCCAACCCACCAACCACTAACCAACCACCAACCAACCACCGACCAACCAACACGATGATGAGTATACCTGTCATGTGATCACCTCCTAAACAACCAGCCAACCAACCTCCAACCAACCAACACCCAACCAACCAACAAGATGATGAGTATACCTGTCATGTGATCACCTCCTAAACAACCAGCCAACCAACCACCAACCAACCACCAACCACCAACCAACCAACCACCAACCAACCAACCAACAAGATGATGAGTATCCCTGACAAGTGACCACACCCTAAACAACCAGCCAACCAACCAGCCAACCAACCAACCAACCAGTAACCAACAAACAACCACCAACCGCCAACCAACAAGATGAGTATCTCTGTCATTTTATCATGTGATGCAGGACCTGGTCATCCCTTCGTGGAAGTGGCCACAGCACTACAAGGAGTCGCCACTCATGGGTGGCAAGCCTAGGGAGAGAGACGTGCTGATGTACTTCAAGGTAAGTGACCAAGCAGTGTCTAGTTTGGTCAAATAAATATCATCAGGCGGAAGTCATGCTAATGTAGTTCAAGGTAGGTTCTGCTCAGAGGGCTGGTCATGTATCCTGAGAGTATGTGCGTGAGATCGTGTTTATAGCACTTGCGCATCACGGTATTACTTCTTGCCAAATTGGTCAGCGCTTAAAGCGCACAAACGTCAAATTGGCCCGTGCTTTTTAGTGCAAAAAGCGCCAAAACTGCGAGCTGTGCCCACAGGGGGTTGAAAAAACTGCGTGAAACGCGCAGAGGGGCTCAAAAAGGCATCGCGGCACCGCGCTGCCGCGCGCGCTTAGTAGTACCCTGCTTGGTGGGCCAAGTGCCACACAAGGTGCTATTCCCCAACAGGGTACTACATTCTGTCAAATTGGTCAGCGCTTACGGCGCACAAACGTCAAATTGGTCTGCGCTTAGTAGTACAACAAGCGCAAAAACTGCGCGCTGCGCCCACTAAGGGGTGAAAAAACTGCGCGAAACGTGCAGAGGGGCTCTAAAAGCGTGCGCGAAGTCGCGCTGCCGCGCGCGCTTTGTAGTACCCTGTTCCCCAACCATCGCTCAGCCGAGGACACCTGCAAAGAATTCACCAGGAGTGGTGTAACTCTCGTCAGGCCCGACATCGCATGGAATCTGCTACACACTCGTCCCACACTCCTTCCTCCGCCACCGGCTATGGTTGGGGGGTACCGCCCCCCCTAGCCACCCCCGTTTGATGGTGTTGTCCGAGGACCCCCTTGGGACAGCTTCCTTAATCACGCCGAATCGGCGTACTGCTTTTCTTTTCTTTTCTTTTTAGGCGTCTACCTCAAACAAGAGATCCATCAAGGACCAGGTCTCTCCTTCAGGGTAATTCAAAGCGCGCGCTTTTGTGCTTTTGAGCGCTGACTTTTTGAACCCCTCTGCGCTTTAAGCGCAATTGTTTTGCAACCCCCTGTGGGCGCAGCAAGCAAATTTTGCGCTTTTTGCACTACAAAGCGCAGTTTTACTGTTTTCATGTGCGCTAAAGCGCTGGCAAATTTGGCCATTTGAAGTACCCTGCTCTCCTTCCTTGCCAGTTAGGGTCTGCATAAGTGGGGGAAGAGTCGATAAGTGTGTGTGTGTGTGGTAGTGGGTGGGTGGGTGGGTGGAGTAGATGTGTGTGTATGTGTGTGCGGGGGGGTGAGGGGAGAAGGTAGGAAGGAGTGAGGTGGACGACGTGGAGAAAAGGGGTGTCATGACTCATGAAGGAGTGGAGTAAGGAGACGATGGGGGACCATTCTAACACTTGCACATACTATGTTCATATTATGTACAGACCAGTAATGACCAGTAATAATAACGCCTGGTGGGGCGTGGTATTAAGGGAGCCCCGGCTTACGGCTGTAGATGACAGGCAGCTACTTTATTTGGACAAAGCTACCATGGTGGTTGACAGTGGCTGCGGACGCTAAAGCGCGCCCGTTGGGATTCGAACCTAGCACCTTCTTGTTTCAACGAGCTCTACCGTCGAGTCATTCGTCGAAACGGGATATATACTGATACATTGGTGTACATACTGAGAGACGTGCTGATGTACTTCTAGGTACTAAGTTCATATTATTTATTATTTGTTCACCGATATATTGATGTACATAGTGAGAGACGTACTGATGTACTTCTAGGTACTATATTCATATTATTTATTATTTGTGCACTGATATATTGATGTACATACTGAGAGACGTGCTGATGTACTTATAGGTGCTATGTTCATATGATATCTTATTTGTATATTGATATATTGATGTACATACTGAGAGACGTGCTGATGTACTTATATTTTCTGTAATCTAGGTTGAGTGCTATTAACGTAGCCACCTGCACATACAGCCACTTGTATGCGTACACACAAACACACTAACAGGCACAAACACACACACATCAACACACACATCAACACACACAAACACTCACAAACACACAAACACACACAGATAAACACACGCACACAGACATACACACATAAACACCCACACCCACACATAAACACACACATGAATACACACAAACACACACACTTCTATGCATATGAATTGTTTGAATCAACCAATCAACCAATCAACCAATCTCGTCATCAATCACTCACTCAAACAATCACACAATCACTCACTTACTTACTCACTCACTTGCACATACACACAAACAATCACTCAATCAATTGCTCAATCAACCAATCAATTACTCGTTCAATCAAGCACTCACTCTCTTACTTGGACTCACACGCACAATTGCACACATATATGTCATCCCCTGACTGTGCTGTACTGTACTGTACTGTACTGTACTGTACTGTACTGCTCATAGGGTGACGTTGGAACAACTCGCCTCCCTTGGTACAGCCGAAGAATTCGTCAAACTATCTACTTGCTGGCTAGAGAGGTATGCTTGACTGATATCATACCATACTGTAATGTACTGCACTGTACTGTACTGTTCTGTACTGCTCATAGGGGTTACAGGTGAAGAATTCGACAAACTATTGACTTGCTGGCTAGAGAGGTACGCTTGACTCATATCATACCGTACTGCCTGTCTCCTCCATCATACTGTACTGCTTGTTTCCTCCTCCAAACAAACAGAACTGTAACTTTTTATTTAACTTCCAACGGTATTGGTACAGTCAGAGAATTGGTCAACCATGTATCATTTTTTTGCTAATAACTATTTGCTATTATACTTTATCATTTTTCTTGCTAATAACTAGGGTTTCTTTATAATTTATCATTTTTTTGCTAATAACTATTTCTTTATACTTATACCTAGGTTTTGTACCGACAATTCTTTGGCTATTTTTCAAACTTGGTATTGTTCAAACTTGGTGTTTTTCAAACACCGTATTTTTCAAACTTGATATCTGAAGAGGCATGCTTTACTTTGTATTTGCCTTTATCTGTTTGATGGCTAAAGAAGCATCATACATAAAATTAAATTAAATCTGATACGATCTCATTAAAATTAAAGCAAGAGGCATGATTAATGATTAATGATTAAATAAATCATTAATTTACTTGATGGCTAATGCAGCATCACACTGTTTCATTCTTGGGCTACTCATGGCAGCTCCCCGCCAGCACCAATAACCAGCCACTGAGTCAAACCCAATGCTCTGGGCTGCATTGGACTTGTCATATCAGCTTTCAGACACACTAGATAGCGTCCCACTTTGAATGTAAGTTTACTCAATCTATCTATAGCTTACTTTTGCTCGCAGCACAACTGGATAGCCAAGCACAACATCTACTTCTATATCCCACTGCTTATGTAGTTTGACCGGGAACGCATGTTTTTCCTCGTTTTTGTCGACTGATCACATCTGTACCACATTTCTACTTCTCAATCGTTACCTCATTTTGTACTACTGATCTACCGGCCTCGTTTTGTTGACCTCGTTTTAAGTACTGATATAATTTACTTCTTGTCTTGCAGCACAACAGGACAGCCAAGCACAACATCCACTTCTATATCCCACTGCTTATGTAATTTGACAGGGACCGCATGTTTTTCCTCGTTTTTGATGATTGATCACATCTGTACCTCATTTCTACTTCTCATTCGTTATCTCGTTTTGGACTACTGATATAATTGACTTCTTGGCTTGCAGCACAACTGAACAGCCAAGCACAGTATACGCTCATACATCATACATTTGTACTCACTATGCAACTTGCTGTTGCTTGCAGCACAACTGGACAGCCAAGCACAACATTATGGTCGGCTTCAACCAAGATTTGCCGCCGGGCTACGGGGAGTGGCTCACTCGATCCAAATTCTGCTTAGTAGCACCTGGTAAGTCTGTGTGTAAGTTTGGAAGTCAAGGAAGTGGTAAGTGAGTAAGACCAATTAGTGTGTACGTGTGGAAGTCCAGTAAGTGGTATGTGTGTAAATCAAGGAAGTGGTAAGTGTGTAAGACCAATAAGTGTGTACGTGTGGAAGCCCAGTAAGTAGTAAGTGTGTAAATCAAGTAAATGGTAAGTGTAAAAGTCGTAGCACCTGGAAAGTCCGTGTGTAAGTGTGTAACTCAATGAAGTGGGAAGTGTGTAAGTGTGTAAGTCTGTGGTAGTGGCACCTGGTAAGCTGTAAGTGTGCAAGTCAAGTAAGTGGTAAGTGTGTAAGTCCAGTAAGTGTGTAAGTCTGTGGTAGTGGCACCTGGTAAGCTGTAAGTGTGCAAGTCAAGTAAGTGGTAAGTGTGTAAGTCCAGTAAGTGTGTAAGTCCAGTAAGTGTGCGGTTTGTTGAACCGATGAAGGTGCTGGGTTTGAATCCCTTCGGGTGCGCTTTAGTGTTCGCGGCCCCTGTCAACCGCCATGGTAGCTTCGCCCAGGTAAAGTAGCAGCCCGTTCTCTACCGCTGAAAGGCAGGGCCCCCTTAATACTACGCCCCACCAGGCGTTCTCATTCGTTAGCCATCATAGGGGAGTTGCTTTGCTCTGCTAATGCTTGTCTTTGAAGTACTTACTTGACCTCAGGTCCGTGTGTGTGTGAGTGTGTGTGGTGTGTGAGTGTGTGTGGTGTGTGTGTGTGTGTGTGAGCAACAGCTCTGCTCACTGTTTCATTGTTTTACTCAGCTGGTGGTAATGGGTGATGGATAGGGGTCGGCTATGATATATAATATTAGTGAATAAATAATATTATATAACATTAGATAATATAAGTCGGGCCAGCCGTCTCACCAGAAATTCGAATTTATTTGAAAAACTAATATTATTGTGACACTATAATAATATTAGTTAAGGTTAGTTTTCCAAACACTAATATTAGTTGTCGTTCCCTAGTGATGGGTGGTGGTAATGGGTGGTGTTTGAACAGCGTCTGCACGTCCTCTTCATTACTCACCTGCACATGGTGGGTGGTGGGTTGAGGGGGGTCGAGCGGAGTGTGTGTGTGCTTCATAGCAAACTCGGGAGATTCCGGCATCTCTCCCTGCACTTGCTTGAATAGCGTCCTCACTTCCTCTTCATTACTCACCTGCACATGGTGGGTGGTGGGCGGTATGGGGATGTGTGTGTGTGGGGGGGGGGGGGGGGGGGGGGGGGGAGAAAACAAAGGAGCACCCGTCCCTGCACATTCTCATTATTTAGCCATCTAGGGGAGTTGCCTAGCTCTGCTGATGCTCTACCAGGCGGTTTGAAACATTGTGTGACGCACATTTAAATCATCTATATGGCGATTTAAAACCTAATGACGTACCAAAAAACCATGAAAAACATGAAAACCATAAATTCCTGCAATCTCCGTCTGTCCACCTTTGTACTCTGCTGATGCTCTACCAGGCGATTCAAAACATGATTTGACGTCCATTGACATCATCGATCCCTACAACCCCCGCCTGTTCATAATTATACTCTGCTGCTGCTGCTGCTGCTGCTGCTGCTGCTGCTGCACTATCTGGCGATTCAAAACATGATGCGACATCCATTGACATCATCGATCCCTTCAATTCCTGCAACCCCCGTCTGATCAAATTTGTACTCTGCTGCTGTATGAGGCGATTCAAAACATGATGTGACAGCAATTTAAACACCAATCCGCCCACTCCTGCTTCAATTCCTGCAATCCCCGCCTGTTCATTGTTTTGCTCTGCTGCTTCTCTACCAGGTGATTTAAAGCATTATGCGACATCCATTAACATCATCAATCCCTGCAACCCCCTCCTGTCCATTGTTTTGCTCTGCTGCTGCTCTAACAGGTGATTCAAACCATTATGTGACATATATTTACGTCATCAATCCCTGCACCCCCGTCTGTTTAACTATATACTCTGCTGCTGCTGCTGCTCTACCAGGCTATTCATTTGTTTGCTCTGCTGCTGCTCTGTCTGGCTATTTAAAGCATAATGTGATGTACATGTAAACCTTCTTCCAGACGGTTTAAAGCATCATGTTACAGACATAAAAACCTTCTTCCAGACGATTTAAAGCATCATGTGATGTACATATAAACCTTCTTTCAGACGGTTTAAAGCATCATGTTACAGACATAAAAACCATCAATTCCTGCAATCCTCGTATGTCCATCTTTCTACTCTGCTGCTGCTATATCATTGCAATTTGAAGCATGATGTGACGTACATATAAGCCATCTATCTGGCGATTCAAAACAAGAAGTGACGTACATATAAACCATCAAAATTATGTGTGTTATATGTACGTCACATCATGCTTCAAATTAAATGTACGTCACATCATGCTTCAAAATTTATATTATATAAATTTATCATGATGCATCCTCAATCCCTTCAATCTTATCTGTCCATATTTCTGCTCTGCTGCTGCTCTGCCAGGCGACTGCAAATCATAATTTGACGCACATATAAACCATATATCTGGCAATTCATAACATGATGTGTCAGCAATTTAAACCATCAATCCCTGCAACCCCCGTCTGCTCATCTCTGCCAGGCGATGGATGGAGTGCGAGAGCTGAGGATTGTATTCTGCATGGCAGCGTCCCTGTGGTCATCATGGATGAAGTGCATGCTGTGTATGAGTCCATACTTGACTGGGACCAGTTCAGCATCAGAATCAGCGAGGCATCCATTCCACATCTACCCGAGGTGATGTCATTTTGAAGTTTGCTTATGTATTTGAATTTCTGTAGATATTTTTGTACCGGTATACATATTTATACTTATTTGAGGCAACCATCCCACAACTACCCGCGATGATATCATTTTGAATCTCTTTAGATTTATTTTTATTTTCTAGCACCCATCCCACGTCTTTCTGAGGTGAGAACATTTTGAAGTTATTTATGTTTTGCCTTTTTTTTTTTTGAGGCATCCATCCATCATGTCCCCAATCAATGTGGGATCATTTTGAAGTTTCTTTATGTCTTATTTTTTTAGGCATCCAGCTATCATGTCCCCAATTAATGTGGGATCATTTTGAAGTTTCTTCATGTTTTTTTTTTTTTTTTAGGCATCCATCCATCATGTCCCCAATCAATGAGTGATCATTTTGAAGTATTTTTTATTTTCTATATTATTTTCTATATTATTTTTTATATTATTTTATTTTTTATTTTTATTTTTTATATTATTTTTTATATTATTTTATATTTTATTTTATATTTTATATTATTTTTTATATTATTTTATATATTTATTTTTATTTTTTATATTATTATTTTATTTTTTATTTTTATTTTTTATATTATTTTTTATTTTATTTTTATTTTTTATATTATTTTTTATTTTATTTTTATTTTTTATATTATTTTTTATTTTATTTTTATTTTTATATTATTTTTTATATTATTTTATATTTTATTTTTATTTTTTATATTATTTTTTTAGGCATTCATCCATCCTACATGGTGCTAAGGTGATATCATTCCATAGTTTTTTTTATTATTGTTTGAGGCATCCATCCTATATGTTCCTAAGGTGATTTTTTTTTTTTTTTTTTAGGCATCCATCCTACATCTACCTGAATTGAGATCATGTTGATATAGTTTGTTTATCGATTTGCTTTTTTAAATATCACGTCAATGTTTGTTTATCGATTTGTTTTTTTAAATATCATGTCAATGTTTGTTTATCGATCTCCATAGGTGCTGAAGTCCAAAAACGCCCTAAGTTGTGCAGCGTTGTACCACACTAAGGGCACCCACAATATGTAAATAATCAGTATTTTTGGGGTCCATATTCACCCGTACTGCCCATGTACTGCCATCCAAAACCTGATGTAACAATTTCTTATGAGGAAAGATGTGCACAATAAGGCTACCTACTTTTATTTTACGAAAACTTGTTTTTGATAGCGATAGGCTCCGTTCCACTTCTACGTAAAATCCGTACCGACTTAGGGAGACCCATAGTGGGAACAATCACATGTTTTGCCTTGCCTGCTTCCCACAACCTGGGAGAACCCAACTCTGAGTATTTATATGTTGAACTGATGTGGTTAGGTAACTTATTAGCAAAAACAAAGTTTTCTTTGGACTTCAGGTAATAGGTGAAAACCATCCGTACCACTCAGGGTCGGACTTAGCCACTTATGGAGATATCTCCATAGGTGCCTAAGTCCGAAAACGCCCTGAGTCGATACAAGCATGTGATACAGAGCCGTACATGACCCAGACTGCTCGGAATCGAATTCTGTCTTTCTCATATTGTTCGCGAAGGTGTCACCTATGCGCGCAGCTACTTTTCGTCCGCGTTCGCATCTGGTCGCGAGCAGCCTTGTCCGGCAGGCCGGTGGCAGTACATGAGATGTGCGATAAATAGTGATACAAATCCAGATAGCGTCAGATTCGAGGCCGCGCGAGCTATTCCGAAGAAAGGTACCTTGGTACGAAAGGCTTATCGAACCCCTACTACAAGGTCGGAGGCTGCGCTTCAGCCTTGGCCTCGGAATCTACTGAAATGCCTGTACATCTCAAGATTTCACCTCCCAGTGGCCCTCCACACCATGGCTCAGGATTAGGGTGTGTTTTCAATGATCTACCCCAAATCAAAAACTGAGTTCAGATGTGGATGTTTGAAGACAAATTAAAAACAAAATGTTTTTGGATTTATTTTTCGAAAAATATTTGAATTTTGAAATTTCAAATTTCAAAAAAAAGAAAAAGTTGTTCTCCACGCTATATCTCGAGACAGAGCAAAACCGAGGCCCAAAATGTTTCAATTAAGGCTGTGCAGCTCTGACCTAGACTTAGGACACCCACGAAATGTAAATAATCAGTGTTTTTGGGGTCCGTACTCAACTGTACCGCCTGTGTACTGCCTTCAAAGACCTTCTGTAATAACTAACGGTAGGGAAAGACGTCACACAACATTTGTACTCAGTGTTCTTTTAAAATGGCTTGTTTCGGTCGCGATAGCCTCTGTATCACTTCCTGCGTAAAACCCGTATCGACTTAGGGAACCCCATAGTGACAAATTAGCATGTCTCACTTGACCTGGTTCCCTCCATTTGAGAAAACCCAAATCCGAGTATTTGTATGTTGAACTGATGTGGATGGGCAACTTATTAGCAAAAAATAATTGTTTTTGGACTTGAGGGCATAGGCTCAATCCATCCGTATCACTCAGGGTCTGACTTAGGCACCTATGGAGATACATGTTCCTAAGGTGATATTTTTTTTTTTTTTTTTACGCATCCATCCTTCATGGTCCTAAGGTGATATCATTTCATAGTTTTTTTTATTATTGTTTGAGGCATCCATCCATCCATATGTTCCTAAGGTGATATATATATATTTTTTTTTTAAGGCATCCATCCTACATGTACCTGAAGTGAGATCATGTTGATATAGTTTGTTTATCAATCTGCTTTTTTAAATATCACGTCAATATGTTTGTTTTCGATTTGTTTTTTTAAATGTCATGTCCATATGTTTGTTTATCGATTTGCCTATACAAACATCATGTTGATGTATGAGATGGTTTGTTTATTTATGTGTTTTACAAAATATCATGTAAATATATGAGGGTTTGTTTATCGATTTGTTGTACAAAACAGAATGTTGAGATAGTTTGTTCATCGATTTGTTAAAAAAATATCATCTTGATATATGACACAGTTTGTTTATCGATTTGCCTTTTATAATATCATCTTGATATAATTTGTTTATTGATTTACTCTGCTTGGCCCCAGGGCAAGCAAACAGGCTGGCCCTCCAATTTAAATAAATTGTATGCCTTATTACGAGGAGTGAGGTTGGAGGGGGGGGAGGGGGGGGCAGGCTCGTTTGCTTGCACTGGGGCCAACCACCAAGTACAATCCCGTAAATAATACATGTTTACCATCTCCGCAGATTCTACTGTCTGTGCCGGATGATAAGCTAGAGCGCATGCAACGCCGCATCACCAGAGTCTGGCATAGGTGAGTGTATATGTAGGTGTGGGGTGTAGGTGAGGTGATATAGAGTATATATGTAAGTGTGGGGTGTAGGTGAGATGATATAGAGTATATATGTTGGTGTGGGGTGTAGGTGAGATGATATAGAGTATATTTGTAGGTGTGGGGTGCAGGTGTGGGGTGTAGGTGAGGTGATATAGAGTATATATGTAGGTGTGGGGTGTAGGTGAGGTGATATAGAGTGTATACGTAGGTGTGGGGTGTAGGTGAGGTGATGTAGAAGAGGTGAGCTAGGTGTGGGGATCTACATGCGGTGATATAAATTGGGGTGAGCTAGGTGCGCTTAGATACGTGCGGTGATCTAAAAGAGGTGATCTAGGTGTTAGTGTATACTCTATACAGGTTGTGGGTGTGGGTGTGTGGGGGGGGGTATATCAGGGTCTCCATTCTTCTGAAGGTGTGTGTGTGCGGTGATCTAGGTGTTAGTGTATACTTTGTACAGGTTTGTGGGTGAGTGGGAGGGGGAGGGGGGGGGGGGGGGGGGGGGGGGGGGGGGGGGGGGGAGGGGGGGGTATATCAGGGTCCACAGTACTCTGTATGTGTGTGTGTGTGCGGTGATCTAGGTGTGTGTGTATACTCTGTACAGGTTTGTGGGTGGGGGTGGGGGGGTGGGGGGGGTACATCAGGGTCCGCAGTCTTCTGAAGGTGTGTATGTGTGCGGTGATCTAGGTGTGTGTGTATACTGTAGACAGGTTTGTGTGTGGGGTGTGTGTGTGGGGGGGGGGGGGGGGGGGGGGGGGTATATCAGGGTCTCCAGTCTTCTGTAGGTGTGTGTGTGTGTGCGGTGATCTAGGTGTGAGTGTATACTCTATACAGGTTTGTGGGTGGGGGTGGGTGGGTGGGGGATATCATAATATATTGTGTGATAATCTTGACAACCCCTATCAGGGCAACCTTGATTACTCCACTCATCATACTCTGACGCAGCGAGAAGGTACCACATTTTTGCAAGGTATGGTATGATCAACACTACTTAGTTTTTATTTTTAGCTACGAGCAGCAGCTTCTAGGCAGCTCCCTGGGCTCTCTCTTCATCCAAACCAGGGACTTGCCTTGTTCCCGTTATAATTGTATGCTGCGATTCTCGTCGCAAGTGATGACAGCTGCTCATCATAAATACTCGACACTACTATTCTTCACGACTACTCTACTTTCCCACTGACGGAGTTCTCCTCCCGCTCCCTCGCCCTCCCTCACCCACACCCTGCATGCACTCCCTCGCCCTCCCTCCCCCCCCCCACACACACCCCCCACCCCCACCCCCCCACACACACACCCACACCCACCACCACCCACCCACCTCTCTGTACAAACACACACACACCACAACCACAACCACTACAACCACCACAACCACCACAACCACCACCCCCTCCCACCCACCTCTCTTTACATACACACACACACACACCACCACAACCCCCACCCCCTACCCACCTATCTTTACATACACACACACCACCTCTGCCACCACAACCCCCCCCCCCCCCCCCCCCACCTCTCTTTACATACTCACACACCACAACCACCTCAACCACCACAACCACCACCCACCCACCCACCCACCTCTCTTTACATACACACACAATCTGGGTCTTTCCCCCCAGGAGCTTTTCCCCCCTAGGTATTTCCCCCCTGAAACTTTCCCCCATGGAACTTCCCCCACTAATGCATTCCGCATTCCTCCCCCCCCTGCCCTTGCGTTCTGCCACCCCCCACAGGTTCGCCTACACCACCGGCGCCCTAGTGCGTACCGCACATGTGACCGCCCACCAGGAGCAGCTTCAGAAGTACGGCTGGATGCAACGTAATCCCGAGGATCGACCCAGTGGCAAGAACTACACGCAACCGCCCGTGTATGAGTGGCCTTATGAGGATGACGCCTTTGCCACCATCCTACAGTGGCTGTACTCCAAAATCCCTGAAACCAGACACGGAGTGCCAACTGGACATGCAACCTAGTGCCAGGGCTAAACTTAGTCAGATCTCCACCCACCCCCCTTCTGTGCATGGATGGATGGATCTATGAGGATGACGCCTTTGCCACCATCCTGCAGTGGCTGCACTCTACGACTCCTGAAACCAGGCACGGAGTACCGACTGGACATGCAACCTAGTGCCAGGCCCAAACTTAGTCAGATCTCCACCCACCCCCCTGCTGTGCATGGATGGATGGATCTATGAGATTACGCCTTTGCCACCATCCTGCAGTGACAGCACTCTACGATTCCTGAAACTAGACACTGAGTGCCAACTGGACATGCAACCTAGTGCCAGGGCCAAACCTAGTCAGATCTGATGCGCCTCGAGCCGAGGCACCCCCACTTAACCATCTGCTGTGCAAGAGTGGCCTTATGAAGATGGTTTAGGGTGTGTGTGTGTGTGGGGGGGGGGGGGGGGGGGGGGGGGGGGTCAGTGTCTTATGAGAGCCGAGGCACCCCCTCCCAACCCTATGCTGTGCATGAGTGGCTGTATGAAGATGGCGCCTTTTCCACCATCCTACAGTGGCTGTACTCCAAAATCCCTGAGACCAGGCACGGAGTGCCGACTGGACATGCAACTTAGTGCGCGAGCCAAACTTAGTCAGATCTCCACCCACCCCCCTGCTGTGCATGGATGGATGGATCTATGAGGATTACGCCTTTGCCACCATCCCACAGTGGCTGCACTCTACGATTCCTGAAACCAGGCATGGAGTGCCGACTGGACATGCAACCTAGTGCGCGAGCAAAACCTAGTCAGATCTGATGCGCCTCGAGCCGAGGCATCCCCACCAACCATCTGCTGTGTATGAGTGGCCGTATGATGATGGCGCCAGCTCCACCATCCTACAGTAGCTGTACTCCAAAATCCCTGAAACCAGGCACGGAGTGCCAACTGGACATGCAACCTAGTGATGATGATGAGGAGGAGGAGGGGGAGGGGGAGTAGAATGGTAACATTAATCGTCTTGGTGGCTAGTGCCCTGCTGGAAATGCAACTTGGTGATGAGGAGGGGGAGTAGGATGGTGACATTAATCATCTTGGTGGCTGGTGCCCTGCTGGACAAGCAACCTAGTGCAGGGGCCAAATTTAGGGCACAGCAGCAAGAACTACATGCAAGCGTCCGTGTATGAGTGGCTGTATGGAGAGTACGCCTTTGCCACCATCCTACAGTAGCTGTTCTCCAAAATCCTAGAAACTAGACACGGACTGCCAAGTGGACATGCAACCTAGTGCGCGAGCCAAACAGAGTCAGATCTGATGCGCCTCGAGCCAAGGCACCCCCACCCAACCATCTGATGTGCATGAGTGGCCTTATGAAGATGGGTTAGGGTGGGTGGGGGGGTGGGGGTGGGGCGCCTTTAGAAACTAGACTAACGGCTTTAGAAACTAGACACGGATTGCCAAGTGGACATGCAACCTGGTGATGATGATAAGGAGGAGGAGTTAGCGGTCAGGAGTTAGGACTTATCGACGCAGGGTGCGTGCTTTATTTATTACAATGCAATAATACAAATAACTCAATTATAGACAAGCAACTATCAACTCTTGAGAGGAGTTGGCCGGTACTTTAAAGGATACACAAACAAGTCATATAAAGATTCTTATAATTTGAATAGACAATACTGTATGCGATTTTAATTATGATCTCGTAGTATATTACCGGTAGTTGTGCCCGTTTTGACGAATGGCGAATGGTTGAGCTCCTTGAACAAAAAAGGTGCCGGGTTCGAATCCCTAGGGGTGCGCTTCCGTGTTCGCGGTCGCTATCAACCGCCATGGTAGCTTTGTCCAAGTAGCAGCCCGTTTCCTACTGCCGTAGGACAGGGCTCCATTAATACTACACCCCACCAGGCGTTATCATTACCGGTATATGTGCCTAACGCTAGGCTCCTGAGATTCAGAACTTGGGACCAGAGTTGTTCAGGACGATGTGTCCTGTGTCGCAGACGCAACGTCGAAGGGTCCGTCGCGTCCTGAGACAGGACGTGGGGAGGGTCAGTTGCGTCGCAAGCGCAGCTTCAGTGGGTTGGTTGCGTCGCAGGACGCAGGCTGGGGGGCGGTTATGGGTCGGTTGCGTCTTGGGACGCAGGCTATGAAATTTGTTGCGTCTCGGGACGCAGGCTATAAAGTTTGTTGCGTCTCAGGACGCACAGCTGGAAGTCCTCTAGAATAAGTTATATGCAGCATCGCAAGCGACGCTAAAAAATGGCGGGGAGTGATCACGACGGAGCGACAGGTGGCAACGGAAGCGAGTTAGTTACGAGACAGTTGGCTGTCAGGCTTCGTCGTCAGACGGATGGTCGGACAGTCGGTCGGTCGGATGGACAAATGGGTAACCCTGGGGGGCTCCCGCCCCCTTGAAGAGGTCCTCCTGAACAACGCTGCTTGGGTCCTCGGGTTGAGCCCATTTGAGACTCTTGCATAGGACTGCTCCATTGCACTTTACTTTTATTTTTACGACGCCTCGCCGTACCGTCGCTGCATGGCGACGCGTTGGTCTGGCTAAACTAGTCAAAAATGACCCCTGGGCCCAGTCCCTGGTACTCTAGCCTACCAGATTACCAGGGATTAGGGTTTGTACGATTGTATAATATATCGTACATAGAGTAGCTTTGTGTACCCAGTTCTGAGTCCCGTCTGGTCTCAGAGCTGGCAGTCTAGTAGGGGCGACGCCCCCAGCCTGGGATGGCGCCGCCCATTTCCCCCTGTACTCACCTGTACTGCTCAGCCTCCGCTACTAGTACTCCTCTGCTACCCTCTTGTGTTATCTATCGTGTCTCTTGTAAGAGCGCAACCTATGGCACCGACCGAGTCCCTGCAGTCCCTGCACCGAATACTAAAGAAGACAATACCCCCCCCCCCCCCCCCCCCCCCCCCCCCCCCCGTGCGGTGTTACAATCACAGAAACGGAGTGTGACAGGGTAAGGACACTGTCGGAGCACATTTGGTTCCAGAGCAATACACACCGCATCTCTCAGGAAGTTTGCTATGATAAATGACTGCAAAACGGCTACCTGTATATTGGGGGCAATTTAATTGCAAGCGTGTCTGGGATGTTGACATATCGTGCCTTCTAGTCAGCCATGTATGTATGTATTTTACAGTCCAGGGGTAGGCCAAATAAGCTGAAAGGACTTGCCCAATCGTGATAGGAAGGGCTTAAAAATAAAAAGCACTGATGAACTGAAACCCAAGCCATGCCATTTGAAGTCTCGTTGGTCGAAGTCTACAAACATGCCCCGCCATTCCAATGTTGCGCATTGCATATCGGTACACAAATGTGACGTCACCAAATCTACCCAGACTTATTAATTTATTATTCATATTGACATAGCAATTGTAAGATATACAGACCTGGCAGAAGAAAAACGAAATCCTGGAAATGACGGTACGTCACATATTTATCTCCAACTGACCCGAAGTGCGCCTACTATTTTGTAGGAGTTGCAATGCCATTCGAACTGAAATCTCGGTGTCTCTGGTTTCTGTCGGGAGACCCACCTCTTCGGGTGAAATTCCTTTCACGACAAAAACATAGCGGTACTAATCATGTAAGTTGAGGTTGCCTTACAACTTTTGGCCGCAAACCACCCCAAGGTCATAGCTATTGCCTTCAGGCACCTGATGAAGGCTGTTGACCAGGTTTCCTAAGAAAGCAATCATACCCATGAGGGCTTCATGCTCTCTCCAGGATGAGCCCAAGGCCCCCCAAAATGGCTCTCTAGCCAGGCCAAACCAGGGCCAAACGGACATTCCGTCCCGGCCCGTCCCGACCCCACTGGTGTCCCGGCCCAGGATTTACAGCCGAAGACGGGCCAAACCAAACGACCGAAACCATGCGCACATCAGCTTACAGCAATCCCCCGAGTACTAGAAGTCAAAGCTAAACATCAGTGGAACAAGAATGGTCCGGTAAGGTAGGCTAAAACGAACCAAACACGACCTTCCCAGCAATCCGAACCTTGCGTATTTCAGATTTAGGACATTCAGCGAATTCATATCACAGACATGGGCAGACATGAATTACTGCTGTATGTAATCGTTTAATCTTGCAGAATTCTCGAAGCCATAGCGCCAGCGTCGCTGCGTTCATCCACGGGCTTCCTCGCCCCTCTATTGGGGTAGAAACGCAGTTGGTAGCACCCCCCAGTCGGAATGCCGATCAGCTGCTCGAAAATTGCAGTTGGTGTGTACGAAGCTGCGAGTGTGGTAGAGCGACTGCATGCATCCAGCATTCTTTCGTGAATTCGTGATCCGTCAATTTCAGTTTGGCCCGGGTCAGGAAGGTAGCAGCCCCCGAGGCCTTATAAATGGTTTCGGAGAATCCGAGCCAACCTTGGAGCTCAGACTGATGCGGATAAAAGTTGGTGCCAGCTAGCTTAATTAATTCGCGTCATCTACGCGATTATTAGACAATGAATTAATGGGGTCAGTTTGCCTATTAAATGCTCAATATGGTGACTACTGCTAGCTCTGGCTTACGCAGTGGTGTCCTTAACCTCACGTCCTGAGAGCGGCGCATTACTCGGATGTAACAATTCCGAAAAAAAATCGAAATTCGAAAACAATGCTCAATAATGGGTGCCTAATTACATAGGAAATGTCCCGCCTTTCTTTCTGAACTCTCGGTGGCGCTTGCTTGCGTGTGTATGTATGTTGCAGTCCTGGGGTAGGGAAAATAGACCAAAGGGACTTGCCCAACCGTGACAGGAAGAGCTTAAAGGGATAATCATTGATGAACTGAACACCTAACAATCGTTTTACCGGCAAGGGGGCTGAGTTAGTGCTGCAGTGATAATTCAATTCTACGATATATTTAATTCTACACTATTGTGTAAGGGTTCCCAGGTGAAAATCTTTTCGATAGAAAAAATGAGCGCTATTCCACACTTCCACTGTTTAATAGTTTTGGCCGGTTTTGGGGTGGAAAATAGTTCGCGACAGTAATTAAAAAAATCCTAGTGAATTGATAAATAGATCCACTTGAACTCGATTCAATTAATGGATGCAGAAGCTCGCACAGGCCTGCTGTCAAAATTTGATCAGAATCGAACGAGAGGTTCGCATGTCGGGGTTCGCATGTCGTACATGGGGGCGGTCGAGGGATGATACCAATATGGCCATGCACGGAACTGCTGTACGCGTTTTTGAAAGGTAGGTAGGCTGCTACTGCTACTGCTGCTGATGCTGCTGGTTGATAGCCGTCAGAATTTGACAGACGCTGCTGCAATAAACGCCGAAGACACTGAAAACCAAAGCATCGCGTCCGACTTTCACTACACCAATTTATTTGCTTTCGCACCTTTGGGTTCCTCTTATCTTTCTCCTTGTATTCTGAGCCATTGTTCCGAGCCGCATCCAGAAGTTATTCAGCACCAGTAGTTTTCAGGTCTGCAATAAGCTTTCATGCCTGAAGTCAAATCGGATTACGACTGAAATTGAACTGACGCAAGATCCAACAGCAGGACACAGTAGCTGCATCTCGAACGATTAAATCGATTCGATTAGAGGTGAATTTCCCTGGCCCTCCGCTTTCTACTTAATAATTGAGGCGAATTTAGGGCGAATTTGGGGCGAATTCCTCTCTGCTTTCCATTTCGGAAGTACAAAGGAGGGTCTATACTTCGGTGGTTTGCTCTTCTGACTCTACTCTTCTTCACTTACTGGTTTTCTCTTCTCAGTCCATTCTTCTTTGCTCTTCTGGGTCTATTTTTCTTCGTTCGCTCGGTTGTCAGCTCCTCTGGCACTTCACTTTGGGCAGAGAGACATTGGCGTTAAGGTCTGCTGATTTACTCCGGCACCGGCCATAACTCCAAGTGTCGATCACAACTCGCCCAATCGATCGAGAATAAATCAGGGCCCTTGAGTCGTGGAACGCGCAGAAGGAGGCCTGTGGGATACCCAGCAGCTAACAACGGAGAATAAGAAGGTTCAGCCTCCTGGATTAAGAGCAAGCAACATGTCAAGATTTGGTGCCCAAGTGACCAACATGATCCAGAATGATTCTGGAGGAGCTTTTCAAGGTTCCCAGTTCAAGCTTCCTGTACATGACAATGGTAAGTAGATCCGCCGCACTACCGACAATATTGCCCGACAATATTGCGGATCAAGGACAAAAATCCTCATCGAAACAATCATATTATTCCTGTCAGAAAGCTTCAGCCCTCAGGCATTAAATATGCCGATTGGAAATGTTGAGATTGTTCGAGGATGGGCAACTTATTTTGGCTCATTATATAAAGCCCTGGTCTGTATCTGTGCATGAACATGCATACCGTAGATACAGAAAACCCACAGCTGACTGATGCATATTTTGGCACCCGTCAGGCCATCACTATGGCAGCCACCTGCGGCGATATTTAATGTTTATTCCCATTTTGGTCCATCGCGCCCCCAGGTGTGGGTAATGTTTTCAGGTTCCCAAATGCTACACCTGGGCATCGGGCGCAACGTTTTGTAATGTTTCCACCTTCACAAATGCTACACCTGGGCATCGGTCGCCACGATTTTTAATGTTTATGCCCAAATCCTGAGGAATATGACTAGCGAAGTAGAGATATTATGATAGTGATGCTTCGATTTGAATTGATTAAGTTACTGCCGAAGAAGGCGAGCAGCCTTACAGGCTGGAGTCCTATAACAAAGTTCAAGTCCAAGTTTTGGCATGTGCAATAGCCGTTTTTGCGCACACCACTTAAATAATTTGGAGGATCCACATGTGGATTTGTTGTTGTTGCGTTAACAGTCCAGGGATAGGCCCTGGGTAGGGCCAAGTGTTCTGAAAGGACTCGCCCAACCGTGACAGGAGGGGCTAATACGAAAAAACACTGATTACATTACATTACATTACATTACATTACATTACATTACATTACATTACATTACATTACATTACATTACATTACATTACATTACATTACATTACATTACATTACATTACATTACATTACATTACATTACATGTTAAAGTCTACTTGACACCGCGAGGGTGTATGAGACTCTGTGCTTTAAACAAAAAGAAAAAGCACCCACAAAGCAAAAAACCCCATTACATCAGGGGTGTGTCGAGGACAAACAAACCAAACTCCCAACCACCGTTTTGGTGGCGTAGGTATTAAACCCCCTAGAGCAGGACCCAGATCTCAACCACTTACAGTGGCGGAGGTAAGAAGCTAACAAATGAGAAGTCACAAAAAGAAAAAAAGGGATAATAAATTACGGTGCCACTAAGCAGTCCAGGGCTTCCTGTCTTGCTCTTCTACAAGTAGAAAGATAGTCGGCTAGGTTGCTCCAAAAAGACTTAGTGCCATTTCCATGCATAAAGGTTCTGAATGTGGAATCGCAGAATTCCACATTCCATACGGTTAAGTCGGTATCCTCATGGACATGCCTATAAAAAACTGATGAACTCAACCCCATACACGGGGGATACAAAACAGTTACATGTGGATCAGTGTTGGTACACATAAATTACAGTCTTCCATCTCGATCTATGAATGCTGCAACACAGACCGAAATGATGTATCCACAATGATATATCCACAACAGAGTGCATAGGAGCACATCAAACACTGCTGATTTCGGGGGTCTTATGCACCTTTTTATTTGGCTTGGCTTGCAAGGCTGCATTATGGGTGAGAAAAATGCTAAAGGGGGTTCGGCGTACGGGAGGGTCCCCTTAACACCACGCCCCTCCAGGCGTTATCTTTTTTTTTGCTACAAGGGGGTGCACACAAGGGTGTCGAAGACCCCCTGAATTGCAGTAAATTCGCATGATAGCTGAGTGAAAATTAAATTCCCCCCCCCAGGCTGATTGGTTGGAGGTCCATAAAATCATGTAAAAATGCACTGTGTCCCATAACATATTAACATAACATAATTAATGTACGTATGTATGTTACAATCCAGGGTTATGCCAAATAGGCTAAAGGGTCTTGCCCAACCCTGGCAGGAAGGGCTTAGAAGAAAAAGCATTGATGACCTGAACCCCCGAACGATCGTTTTGCCGACACTAAGTTCCTGCTACGGTGATAATTTAATTATACGATTATAATCATATGCCAGAATGAATAACACTACGTTATTGGAAGGGCGGTAGAATACGTCGTTAAACGCACTATAGCTAGCTCCGGCTTGCGCTGTGGTGTCCTTAACTTCACGTCCTGTGAGTAATTGTATTATACGGATGTAACAATTTCAATTTCGTTAACCGCACTAATTACTTTCTTACTTTGTCTGCCATGTGTCTCCCCCCAGGTTGGGCATACGGGAGGTTCCACGCCCTCCAGGCGTTTTTTAAACTTTCTTACACAACCTCTATGCTTTAATCCTTCGAGTCTTGGGCTATTGTAGGGAGACTCGCCCTTTGATCCTTTTCTGTTCAATAATACCACGTTTTTGGAAGGATCGTAGAATAGACTATTAAGAGCACTAATTAATTTCTTACATAACCTGAAAGCTTTACTTTTGACACACAGCACCATCTGGCCCAAACAAGCCGTCATCAACCAAGCCATTTGCTTCCTGGTGGGATTTCTGCTGCCGGTGTTGCTGCATTACTGTGTCGGTGAGTGCAATGATTGACCTTGGACAATGTAAGGGCATCCAAACCAATGGCTTTCTAGTGGGATGTCTGATGCTGGTGTTTCTGAATACGCTATATGTAACCAAGTTCAAGTTTCTGCATAACTGTTGCGGTGAGTGCTGCATAAGATTGTGTTGGTCGGTGATGCATAACAGTGACAATCTTGCTGCATAACTGTGTTGGTGGGTATCCAAACCAATGGCTTACTGGTGGGATATATATCTGCTGCTAGTGTTGCTGCATAACTGTGTGTGTGAGTGCAATGATTGACCTTAGACAATATAAGGGTATCCAAACCAATGGCTTACTGGTGGGATATATATCTGCTGCTAGTGTTGCTGCATAACTGTGTCGGTGAGTGCAATGATTGACCTTGGACAATATAAGGGTATCCAAACCAATAGCTTTCTAGTGGGATATATATCTGCTGCTAGTGTTGCTGCATTACTGTGTCAGTGAGTGCAATGATTGACCCTGGACAATGTAAGGGCAACCAAGCCAATGTCTAGTTGGATGTCTGGTGCTAGTGTTGCTGCATAACTGTGTGGGTGAGTGCTGCGTACGATTGCGTTGGTCGGTGCTGCATAACTGTACCAATGTTGCTGCATAACTGTGTCGGTGAGTGCAATGATTGACCTTCAAAAATGGAAGGGCATCCAAGTCAATGGATTTCTAGTGGGTTGTCTGATGCCGGTGATGCTGCATAACTGTGTGGGTGAGAGCTGCATACAATTGTGTTGGCCGGTGCTGCATAACTGTGCCAATGTTGCTGCATAACTATGTGGGTGAGAGCTGCATACGATTATGTTGGCCGGTGCTGCATAATTGTGTCATATAATTGTGTCATATAATTGTGTCACATGTTGCTGCATAACTGTGTGGGTGAGTGCAATGATTGACATTGAAAAATGGAAGGGCATCCAAGTCAATGGCTTCCTAGTGGGATGCCTGCTGCCTTGGTTGCTGTAAAAGTGTATAACTGTGTGGGTGAGTGCTGCATACGGTTGTGTTGGTCGGTGCTGCACAACTGTGTCAATGTTGCTGCATAACTGTGTGGGTGAGTGAAGTGATTGACCTCGAACAATGCAAGGACAACCAAGCCAATGGCTTCCTATTTGGATGTCTGATGCCAATGTTGCTGCATAACAGTGTGTGTGTGAGTGCTGCATACAATTGCGTTGGTCAGTGCTGCATAACTGTGACAATGTTGCTGCATAACAGTGTGTGTGTGAGTGCTGCATACGATTGCGTTGGTCAGTGCTGGATAACTGTGACAATGTTGCTGCATAATTGTGTGTGTGAGTGCAATGATTGACCTTGAACAATGTAAGGGCATCCAAGCTAATGGCTTTCTAGTTGGATGTATGTCTGATGCCGGTGTTGCTGCATAACTGTGTGTGTGCGAGTGCTGCATAAGATTGCGTTGGTAAGTGCTGCATAACTGTGCCAATGTTGCTGCAAAACTGTGTGGGTGTGTGCAATGATTGACCTTGAAAAATGTAAGGAATACGTGACGCATAAAACTATGTGCGTGCCCGCAAGTTTATGTCTTTCCTGACATGTTGGACATGGGCCTTGGACAAATCGGGAGGTCTGCCTTTTTGTTTACTGGATCTGACTGGATGCCAATAAACTATCCGATTTGGATGTGGGTTTGGTAATAGTTCTTCAAACTGTTCAGTCCGCAGTGTATGCTCCCTGTCTTCTACGGGTATCACATGAGGGGACATGGAATTGGAAGACGGTGAGCAGCCTAGAGTTCGCTGAAAACCATGTAAAAATCAAAAAAATTAACTTATGTGCATTCCAGAGGTGGAAGGCCATGAGAAGTTGCCTTTGTTTATCAATTATTTTATGAAGAGATTGGATCAAATATATTTTGATAATAATGCTTTGATCTGAACTGATTATGTTACTGCCGAAGACGACGGGCAGCCTTTAAGGCTGGCGCCATGTAACCAAGTTAAGCAACGACCCAACCCAATCCCGATCCGGATTGTTTGGGGTTCAGTTCATCAATGCTGTTTCTTATAAGCCCTTCCTATCACGGTTGGGCAAGTTTCTTTAACCTATTTGGCCTACCCCTGAACTGTATACATACATACATACATACATACATACATACATACATACATACATACATACATACATACATACATACATACATACATACATACATACATACATACATACATACATACATACATACATACATACATACATACATACATACATACATACATACATACATACATACATACATACATACATACATACATACATACATACATACATACATACATACATACATACATACGTAGAACCCGATATAATCTTACATGTTGGTGAACTGATCTGCGATGATCTGCAGGTGCTTGGTGTGCTGACAAGTATAATTGGGAGCACTGACTTGAGTGGAGAAACAAAGCTGCAGAGTCAGGTGATAATTGCTTTCAAGCTAAAAAAGTAATGAGAACTCCTGGTGGGGCGTGGTATTAAGGGATCCCTGTCTTACGGCGATAGAGAACTGGCTACTATTTTTTCCTGGACAGTGCTACCATGGCGGTTGACAGCAACCGCAGACGCTAAAGCGCACCCGTAGGGATTCGGACCCAGCACCTTTTTCAGTCCAGCGAGATGATCGCTTTCAAGCAACAATATGAATATACAAATGTTTTTCACGCCTTGCCACTGGGCGTTAGGTTGAAGGAACCTTCTCGTTTGCTTGCACTGGGGAATGGTTCCTGTGGGTTATGCTTTCGCAGACCGTGACTGCGCCTGGGCTTGGACTTGCTTTCAAGCTACAATATGTATAGACAAATGTTTGTTCACGCCTTGCCACTGGGCGGTGGGTTGAAGGAACCTTCCCGTTTGCTTGCAGTGGGGAATGGTTCCTGTGGGTTATGCTTTAACAGACCGCAACTGCGCCTGATATTTGGTTTCAAGCTACAATATCATCGACTATGCCGACCGTAACATTGTCCAACAAGTCACCCGTTCTCGGGATCGTCCCTTAACCGGTCCATTGGCTATCCAAGGGTAACAGAACAACCCCCTTGATTTCATTTTCTAGCTGAGGGCAGGTTAAAGGGCAGGGGCAGGGGTAGGGGCAGGGGCAGGGGCAGGGGCAGGGGCAGGGGCAGGGGCAGGGGCAGGGGCAGGGGCAGGGGCAGGGGCAGGGGCATCCAAAATAAATGCACAGTAAGCCTCTGCTATGAAAGCAAACCTATATTTGTTTCATTCACTTGCCCTCAGCTAGAAACAGAAACCAAGAGGACACTACGAAGTCATGGCGACCTCAGACACAACAGCATGAAATCGTTTCAGTCTATGTAAAGTTATTGTGTGTGTGTCATTCTGAAGGTGATAACGTGGTTGATAGGGCGCGGTCCAGGTTGGAGCCCTAGACCTCTCGCCAACTCATATAAGAGATATATTTCAATGCTACTGTATGTACTTGTGCAGTCCAGGGGTAGCCAACTAGGCTAAAAGATAGGGAACGGCAATATGATATCATATGATGCCGGCAGTCCGATAAGGCTAAATTTACCATCTACATGCAATACCATATGCCGCAATTTGAATGATATCATATGATATCATACTCCCCTTTGGTCAACATCATACAATATGCTGGTCCCTACTAAAGGTACTTGCCTGACATTAAAAACAGGAAAGGCAGATCAAATACAAAGACAACCTGATGAACTGATGCCCCCAAAATCATAAATCGTGCTATTATTTGACCCCTGACCTGCTCTTTACACAGTCACTGTCACAGGCAAAAAATACATGAAATTGTTTCACTCTCGCTTATGCTGCTACTACTTGAACCCTGACCTGCCTACTCCATTTGCTCGCACTCATGGTGGCCATTGGTGTTACTGGTTGCTTTGCTACGGCCAGAGTATCGGTATGATTGGTGGCTTTGTATTGGTTGCCATTGGTGCTACTGGTGGCTTTGCTACTGCTAGGGTAGTCACAGGCAAAATAACGCGCAATTTGTTTTCACTCTAGCTTTTGGTGCTACTCTTTCTATCCTAACCTACCTGCTCCTTGCGCTTGTTAGTTCGTCAGCGCACTCATAGTGGGCATTGGTGTTATTGGTGCCTTTTCAACTTCCAGGGTAGTCACAGGCAAAATAAGACACGAAATTGCGCGACTCTAGCTTTTGCAGCTACTCTTTGAACCATAACCTGCCTGCTCAATGTGCTTGTCAGTTCGACGACGCGCTCATGGTGGGCATTGGTGTTATTAGTTACTTTGCTACTGCCGGAGTGACTCAGCAAGTGACCATCAGCTACCTAGGCATAGCTTGTGCTGCTTCTAATTATATCCTAACCTACCTGCTCCTTGTGCTTGTCAGTTCGTCGGCACGCTCATGGTGGCCATTGGTGTTATCGGTGGCTTTGCTACTGCCGGAGTGCCTCAGCAAGTGAGCAGCAGCTACCTAGGAATGGTATGTGCACCTCGTCCCCTGCGAATCCAGATCAGGACACTGCTGATGGTAGCATTGACTGTGGGGATCTTCAGCTCAATGAGTCTAACAGATCAGGTAAGTTGGGTGTGTATGCATGTATGTATGTATGTATGTATGTATGTGTGTATGTATGTATGTATGTATGTATGTATGTATGTATGTATGTATGTATGTATGTATGTATGTATGTATGTATGTATGTATGTATGTATGTATGTATGTATGTATGTATGTATGTATGTATGTATGTATGTATGTATGTATGTATGTATGTATGTATGTATGTATGTATGTATGTATGTATGTATGTATGTATGTATGTATGTATGTATGTATGTATGTATGTATGTTACAGACCAGGGGTAGGCTAGATAGGCTAAACAACCGTGGCAGAAGGGCTATAAAGAAGAAAAAGCATTGATGAAGTGTTGGGTGTGTAAGGAAAGTTCATAGGTGTGATCTACTACATCAGCGTTTAGCACCCAGCGTGCAGTGAGTGTCTGGGGTTCAAGACATCAGTGATTTTTCTTTTTAAACCCTTCCTATCACGGTTGGGCAAGTCCTTTTAGCCTATTTGGTCTAACCCTGGACTGCAACATACATACATACATACATACATACAGTGCAGTGAGTGTAAACATGGTAGGCACGCCTTGTACCCCCTGCAAATTCAGATCCAAACAGTACTGATAAGATGGGATTGTCCCTTGAACGGTCCATAGGCTATCCAAGGATAACAGAACAACCCTCCTTGATTTCCTTTTCTAGCTGCTACTCGTTGCTGCTAGTAGTAGCTAGGCTGCTGGGTGTAAGGAACAGATAAAAAGGGATCTGCTCAGCTGGAGAGGTACAAACAGTAATAGCTGGCGACATCAGCTTCCAGGTCTCGCAGAAAGTTCCGGGCAAACTGACGTTGGTAATTTCGGGCTCCGGTATACCGACCATCAAATACCCCAATACCGGAATACCAACCGGTTTGTTCTACCCCGGTCTGGTGCACTAGGTAGCTTAAGTTTTGGATGAGGAGATAGAACGGGGAGCTGCCTAGAAGCTGATGCTTGTAGGGATCTGCTCATCTGGATGAGGAGTGAAGGTGGTGGGGCGTGGTTTTAGGGTGCCCAGTCTTCCGGGGGTAGATAACAGGCTGCTACTTTACCTGGACAAAGCTACCATGGCAGTTGACAGCGACCGATAACACTGTAGGGATTTGAACACCACACCTTGTTTCATCGAGCTCTATTATTGAGCCATCCAGCGACTATTTCCATTATTTATATGAAAACAAAGGGCATGCGTGAGTAACCTATCACCCTACCTTAGCTACCTAAACAAGAGTGATCGATCAATCTTATCATCAAACCTACGTGATCAACTGCAGATACACCAAAATATTGGTGCCCGCTGCGTCCTGGCTGCTGGGGCAGGATCAAAGGGCGTAGGCTAGAGTGACCATTCAGCCTTATCAAGCTAAGCAAGAGTGACCAATCAATCCTATCAACCAACTTACCTGACCAACTGCAGATAAACCGAGATATTGGTACCCGCTGCACCCCGGCAGCAACTCGAATCACTCACTTGGAGGAGGCTGTTACAAAACTTAATCATGATGAAATGGGGTTCTTGCAACTATTCTTTACATGTACCTGATCAACGGCAGATAAACCAAAATATTGGTGCCCACTGCGTCCTGGCTGGGGCAGGTGCAAAGGGCGTAGGCCAGAGTGACCATTCAGCCTAATCAAGCTAAGCAAGAGTGACCAATCAATCCTATCAACCAACCAACCAACCAACCAACCTACCTGTCCAACTGCAGATAAACCAAATATTGGTGCCCGCTGCGTCCTGGCTGAGGCAAGAGCAAAGGGCGTAAGCCTGAGTGACCATTCAGCCTTATCAACCTAAGCAAGAGTGACCAATCTTTTAAACCTAACCAATAGTGACCAATCAATCTTATCAAGCCATCTTATCTGTTATCCTACCCATTGTAATGGAGAGTAGTCTTTTTAGACGATTTGACGATTTTGTCGTTTTCAAGAGTTCAAGTTTTTTATTTCCTCCAAAACCGCAATCCTACCCATTGTAATCAACCAACAAACATGATTAAGTGAAGATAAACCAAAATATTGGTGCCTGCTGCGTCTTGCTGAGGCAGGAGCAAAGGGCATAAGCCTGAGTGACCATTCAGCTTTATCAACCTACGCGACCTTATCAATCTAGGTGACCGTATCAACCTAAGCATGAGTGATCAATCGTTTCAAACTCACCAATAGTGACCAATCAATCTTATCAACCAACAAACATGATGAACTGCAGATAAACCGAGATATTGGTGCCCACTGCGTCCTGTCTGGGGCAGGTGCAAAGGGCGTAGGCCAGAGTGGCCGATCAACCTTATCAACCGAAGCAAGAGTGAGCAATCAATCCTATCAACCTAAGAAAGAGTGACCTATCAACTTTATCAACCTAAGAAAGAGTGACTAATCTTTTCAACCTAAGCAAGAGTGAGTAATCAATCTTATCAACCAACAAACATGATCAACTGCAGATCAACCGAGATATTGGTACCCACTGCGTCCTGGCTGAGGCAGCAACTCGAATCACTCACTTGGAGGAGGCTGTTACAAAACTCAAGCATGATGAAATGATCACCCAGGTACGAATCATTTTTTCTTTATATAGAGCACTTTCCTTGTATATACACTTTATTTACCTACAGCACTTTGTTTATGTATAGCACTTTCTTCATGTATACACTTTATTTACCTACAGCACTTTGTTTATGTATAGCACTTTCTTCATGTATACACTTTATTTACCTACAGCACTTTGTTTAATGTATAGCACTTTCTTCATGTATACACTTTATTTACCTACAGCACTTTGTTTATGTATAGCACTTTCTTCATGTATACACTTTATTTACCTACAGCACTTTGTTTATGTATAGCACTTTCTTCATGTATACACTTTATTTACCTACAGCACTTTGTTTTATGTATAGTACTTTTCATGTATACACTTTAGTTACCTACAGCAACTTTGTTTATTGTATAGCACTTTCTTCAGTATACACTTTATTTACCTACAGCAACTTGTTTATGAATAGCACTTTCTTCATGTATACCCTTTATTTTACCTACAGCGCACTTTGTTTATGAATCGCACTTTCTTCATGTATCCATATTATTTACCCACAGCACTTTGTTAATGTATCGCACTTTCTTCATGGTATAACACTTTATTTACCTCAGCACTTTGTTTATGTATAGCACTTTCTCATGATCACACCTTTCTTTACCTACAGCACTTGTTTATGTATAGCACGTTTTCTTCATCATGTATACTCTTTTATTTAACCTACATCACTTGTTTTATGTATAGCACTTTCTTCATGTATACACTTTATTTACCTACAGCACTTTGTTTATGTATAGCACTTTCTTCATGTATACACTTTATTTACCTACAGCACTTTGTTTATGTATAGCACTTTCTTCATGTATACACTTTATTTACCTACAGCACTTTGTTTATGTATAGCACTTTCTTCATGTATACACTTTATTTACCTACAGCACTTTGTTTATGTATAGCACTTTCTTCATGTAATACACTTTATTTTAGCCTACAGCACTTTTGTTTTTATTTCTAGCACTTTCTTCATGTATATACCACTTTAGTTACCTACAAGCACTTTGTTATGTAAAGCAACTTTCTTCATGTATACACTTTATATTTACCTATCACTACACACTCTTGTTCTGTCTCCCTTTCTTCCTGTTACTCTACCCGTTTCTTTAACCTCCAAGCCGACTTTGTTCCCTATTTATGTATTCGGGCCTCTTTCCTTCCTGGTATACACCTTTATTTACCACCTACAGCAGCTTTGTTTATTTAATAGCACTTTCTTTCATGTACTACCCTTTATTTACCTCATACTTTTTTTATTTAATAGCACTTTCTTCATGTATACACTTAGTTACCTACAGCACTTGTTTATGTATAGCACTTTCTTCATGTATACACTTTATTTACCTACACAAACTTTGTTTTTATGTATAGCACTTTCTTCATGTATACACTTTATTTACCTCACAGCGCTTTGTTTATGTATAGCACTTTCTTCATGTCTACACTTTATTTACCTACAGCACTTTGTTTATGTATAGCACTTTCTTCATGTATACACTTTATTTACCTACAGCACTTTGTTTATGTATAGCACTTTCTTCATGTATACACTTTATTTACCTACAGCACTTTGTTTATGTATAGCACTTTCTTCATGTATCACTTTATTTACCTACATCACTTTTGTTGATGTATAGCAACTTCTTCATGTTCCTTGTTTACCTCAAGCACTTTGTTTATGTATAGCACTTTCTTCATGTATACACTTTATTTACCTACAGCACTTTGTTTATGTACTAGTAACTTTCTTCATTATACACTTATTTACCTCCACAAACTTTGTTTATGTATAGCACTTTCTTCTGTATACACGTTATTTACCTACCAGCACTTTGTTTATGATAAGCACTTTCTTTCATGTAATAACTTTATTTACCCACAGCCTTTGTTAATGTATAGCACTTTCTTCATTTATACACTTTCTTTACCTACAGCACTTTGTTTATGTATAGCACTTTCTCATGTAAACACTTTATTTACCTAAGCACTTTGTTTGTAATAGCCTTGCTTCATGTATACACTTATTTACCTACAGGCACTTTGTTTATGTATGCACTTTCTTCAATGTATACACTTTATTGACCTACACACTTTGTTTATGTATAGCCTTTCCTCATGTATACACTTTATTTTACCTACAGCACTTTGTTTATGTATAGCATTTCGTCTGTATACACTTTATTTACCTACCGCACTTTGTTTTATTATAGCAACTTCTTCTTCATGTCTCCCTTTATTTACCTACAATCACTTTGTTTATGTTCTAGCACTTTCTTCATGTATACACTTTATTTACCTACACAACTTTGTTATGTATAGCAACTACTTTCTTCCTGTATATACCTTTATTTCCCTACACACTTTGTTTATGTATAGCACTTTCTTCATGTATACACTTTATTTACCTACAGCACTTTGTTTATGTATAGCACTTTCTTCATGTATACACTTTATTTACCTACAGCACTTTGTTTATGTATAGCACTTTCTTCATGTATACACTTATTTACCTACAGCACTTTGTTTATGTATAGGCAACTTTTTCAGTAATCCACTTTATTTACCTACAGCACTTTGTTATGGTATAGCACTTTTTTCTTCATGTCAACACACTTATTTTACCTACAACACTTGTTTATGTATACACTTTTCGCATTGTATAACCTTATTTACCTACAACAGCACTTGGTTTATGTATAGTTCACTTTCTTCATGGATACACTTAATTTACCTCAGACCCTTTGTTTTTATTTATAGCACTTTCTTCATGTTATACACTTATTTACCTACAGCACTTTGTTTTTTTTTTTTTTTTGTAACACTTTCTTATTGATACCTTTATTTACCTGCAGCACTTTTTTGGTTTTTATGTATAGCACTTTTCTTCATGGTAACACACTATTTACCTCCATCCACTTTGTTTATGTATAGCACTTTCTTCTTCAATGTATCCATCTTTATTTACCTACAGCCTTTGTTATGTAATAGCACTCTTTCTTCATGTATACACTTTAATTTACCTACAGCACTTTGTTTATGTCTAGCACTTTCTTCATGTATAACACTGTTATTTCCCTACAGCAGCTTTGTTTATTATAGCAACTTTCTTCCTTTCTTCATGTATACACTTTATTTACCTACAGCCCTTTGTTTCGTATAAGCCCTTTCTTCATGTATAACTTTATTTAACCTACAGCAACACACATACTTTGTTTTATGTTATAGCACTTTTCTTCATGTATACACTTTATTTACCTACAACAAGCGCTTTGTTATGTAAGCCCTTTCTTCATTTATACCCTTTATTTACCTACAGCAACTTTGTTTTATGTATGCACTTTCTCATGTATACCTTTATTTAACCTACCAGCACTTTGTGTATGTATAGCACTTTCTTCATGTATACACTTTTTTACCCCTACAGCACTTTGTTTATGTAAGCACTTTCGTCTTTCTTCATGTATACACTTTATTTACCTACAGCACTTTTGTTTAGTATAGCACTTTCTTCATGTATACACTTTATTTACTTACCTATCGCACACTTTGTTTATGTATAGCACTTTCTCATGTATCACTTTATTTTACTACAGCACTTTGTTATGTAATAGCACTAATGCACTTTCTTCATGTATACATTTATTTACCTACAGCAGGCTGTGTTTATGTATCGCAACTTTCTTCATGTATACACTTTCTTTACCTACAGCACTTTAGTTTACTGTATAGCACTTCTTCATGTATACACTTTATTTACTCTACAGCACTTTGTTTATGTCTAGCCTTTCTTCATGTATACCTTTATTTACCTACGCACTTTGGTTTATGATAGCACTTTCTTCATTGTATACACTTTATTTACCCCACACACTTTGTTAATGTATAGCACTTTCTTCATGTATCACTTTATTTACCTACAGCCTTTGTTTATGTATAGCACTTTCTTTCAGTATACACTTTAATTTCCCCTACATGCACTTTGTTTATGTAATAGCACTTTCTTCATGTATACACTTTATTTACCGACAGCACCTTTGTTAATGTATAAGCACTTTCTTCAGTATACACTTTATTTACTACAGCACTTTGTTTATGTATAGCACTTTTCTTCATGTATCCACTTTATTTACCTACAGCACTCCTGTTTATGTATTAGCACTTTCCTTCATGTATCACTTTATTTACCCCAGCCTGTTGGTTTATGTATAGCAACTTTCTCATGTATACACTTTATTACCTACAGCCTTTGTTTCAGTATAGCACTTTCTCATGTTAACACTTTATTTACCTACCCACTTTGTTTGTATGTATACACTTTCTTCATGATACACTTTATTTACCATAACACACTTTTTGTTTATGTATAGCACTTTATTTACCTACAGCACTTTGTTTCGTATAGCACTTTCCTTCATGTATACACTTTTTTACCTACAGCACTTTGTGTATGTATTCACTTCTTCATGTATACACTTTATTTACCTACATCACTTTGTTTATGTATAAGCACGTTCTTCATGTATACACTTTATTTACCTACAGCACTCTTTGTTTTATTTTACACTTCTCATGTGACACTTATTTACCGACACACTTTGTTTATGTATACACTTTTCTTCATGTATCCACTTTATTTACCTACAGCCCTTGTTATGGAACACTGCTTCATGTATCACGTTATTTACCTAAGCACTTTGTTTAATATATAATCACTTTCTTCCTGTATACACTTTATTTACCTACAAGCACTTGTTTATGTAATAGCACTTTCTTCATTTACACTTTATTTTACCCTACGCACTTTGTTTTATGTAATACACTTTCTTCATATATACCACTTTATTCCTACAGCCGTTTTGTATGTAGGCACTTTCTTCATGTATACTTTTTTACCCTACAGCACTTGTGTTTATGTATAGCACTTATCTCATGTATACACTTTATTTTACCTAAGCACTTTTGTTTATGTATAAGCACTTTCTTCATGGATACACTTTTATTTACCCTACAACACTTTGTTTATGTATAGCACTTTCTTCAGTGTATCATTTATTTACCTACAAGCACTTTGTTCCTGTATAGGCACTTTCTTCATGTAATACACTTTATGTTCCTACAGCACTTGTTTATGTATAGCACTTCTTCATGTGTACACTGTTATTTAACTACAACAGCACTTTGTTTATGTATAGCACTTTCTTCATGTAATACACTTTAATTTCCTACGCAACTTTGTTTATTATAGCAGTTCTTCCTGTATACCTTTATTTACCTAGCATACAGCGACTTTGTTTATGTATAGCATTCTTTCTTCAGGTATATACACTTTATTTACCTACGCCTTTGTTTATGTATAGCACTTTCTTCAATGTTACATTTATTTACCTACGCACTTTGTTTATGTATAGCACTTTCTTCATGTAAACACTTGATTTACCCTACATACTTTGTTTATGTATAGCACTTCTTCATGTTACCCCTTTAGTACCTACAGCACTTTTTTTATGTATAAGCACTTTCTCTTCATGTATACACTTTCATTACCTACGCACTTTGGTTTTATGTAGCACTTTCTGCATGTATACACTTTATTTACCTACACACTTTGTTTTATGTATAGGCACTGTCTTCATGTATACACTTTATTTACCTTACCTACGCACTTTGTTTAATGTATAGCACTTCTTTCATTATACACTTTATTTACTACAAGCACTTTGTTTATGTATAGCGCTTTCTTCATGTATAACTTTATTTACGCTCAGCACTTGTTTTATGGTAATCACTTTCTTCATGTATACACTTTATTTACCTACAGCCAAAACACTTTGTTTTATTATAGCACTTTCTTCATGTTGCACTTTATTTTACCTACAGCACTTTTATATGTATAGCCCTTTCTCCTTCATGTATGCACTTTAATTAACCTACAGCACTTTTGTTTAATGTTCGCACTTTTCTTCATGTATAACTTTATTTTACTACAGCACTTTGTTTTATGTATCCACTTTCTTTCATGGATACACTTTTCTTTACCTAAACAAAGAACTTTGTTTATGTCAATCACTTTCTTCATGTATATACACTTTATTTACCCTACAGCCAGAACTTTGTTTAGTCTTCACTTTCTTCATGTTACACTTTATTTACCTACAGCACTTGGTTATGTTATCGCACTTTCTTCATGTATACACTTTATTTACCTACAGCACTTTGTTTAATGTATCGCGCACTTTCTTCATTAATACACTTTATTTACCTACAGCACTTTTGTTTATTGTATAGCACTTTTCCTTCTTCATGTAACACTTTATTTAACCTACACACTTTGTTGTATGGATAGCACTTTCTTCATGTAACAACTTTATTTACCTACAAAGCCTACACAGCACTTTGTTTATGTAGAGCACTTATCTTCATGTATACACGTTAGAAGTTACCTACAGCACTTTGGCTTATGTATAGCACTTTTCTGTCATGTATACATTTATTTACCTACAGCCTTTGTTTTGGATCGCACTTTCTTCTTTTCGCGTCGTTTTTTTGTTTTTTGTTTGGTTGTTGTGAGAGAGATTTCTCATGTATACATTTATTTACCACAGCACTTTGTTATGTATAGCACTTTCTTATGTACACACTTTATTACCTACAGCCCTTTGTTTATGTATAGCACTTCTTCATGTATTACACTTTATTACTACAGCACTTTGTTTGTATAGCCCACTTTCTCATGTAAACACTTTATTTTACCTACATTTACTTTGTTATGTATAGCACTTTCTTCATGGATACACTTTCTTTTACCGTACAGCACTTTGTTTTCTGTATAGCACTTTCTTATGTATACACTTCATTTTACCTAAGCATTTGGTTATTGTATCGCACTTCTTCATGTATACACTTTATTACCTACAGCACTTGTTTATGTATTAGCACTTTCTCATGTATACCCTTTATTTACCTACAGCACTTGTTTATGTATAGCACTTTCTTCATGTATACACTTATTTACCTACAGCGACTTTGTTTATGTATAGCACTTTCTTCATGTATACACTTTATACCTACAGCACTTTGTTATGTATAGCACTTTCTTCATGTATACACTTTATTTACTACAGCACTTTGTTTCTGTATATCACTTTCTCAGTATACCCCTTATTATACAGCACTTTGTTTATGTATAGCACTTTCTTCATGATACACTTTATTTACTACAGAACTTTGTTTATGTATAGCACTTGTTATGTATACATTTATTACCTTACAGCACTTTGTTTATGTATATTCCTTTCTTCATGTATACACTTTATTTACCTACAGCACTTTGTTTATAAATAGCACTTTCTTTATATGTACACTTTATTTTATTTGTGATTTTTTTTTTTTTTTTTTTTTCATTCATTCATTTATTTATTCATTTGTTCATTTGTTCATTCATTTATTCATTTGTTTGTTTATTTGCATGTTCATGTGAAACCAACAATGTAAAGGCACTTGTTTGGTTGAATCTGTTTTGTGCATCCGCTCAGGTGTTCTTTCGCTTGAATGAAATGGACGACATGCTGGATATGGTAGCGCACAGTGCTGTAACAGTGGGAGAAATACATGCAGGAGCTCACCAAGCACGCACCGAGGTGAGCATGTGTAACTTGTTTGTGTTCATCGTCGGCGCCGGCGTCGGCGTCATCATCATTATCATCATCATCATCATCATCATCACCACCACCACCACCACCACCCAAACCACCAAAACCACCACCACCACCACCACCACCAGCAACAGAATGCAAGCAGCTCCAGCTCGGCTCTAGACCACTGCTCACATCTGCCTCATGAATTCTGCTCAATAGGACAAGGAAAATAACATGTAAACGAAACACCAACAACAACATCTGCCTCATGAATTGCACTCAATAGGACGAGAAAAATAAAATCTAAAAAGCACAACATTGATCACATCTGCCTCATGAATTCCACTCAATAGGACAAGGAAAAGAATACATAAAAACTGCAACATTGATCACATCTGCCTCATGAATTCCACTCAATATGACATAGAAAATAATGTCAAAAAAGCACAACTTGGATCACAGCTGCCTCATGAATTCCACTCAATAGGACAAGGAAAATAGTATATAAAAAAAAAAACCACCACTAACATCTGCCTCATGAATTGCACTCATAGGACAAGGAAAATAATATATAAAAAGTACATCGATCACATCTGCCCCATCATGAACATAGTATATAAGAAACAAGGAATATGATATATAAAAATCATGATATATAAAAAGGAAATCATGATATATAAAAAGGAAAAAGGAAATTAATATTCCTAAACAAAAATCTACAGCACCGCTCACATCTGCCCCACAAAATCCGCTCATAGGACAAAAACTTCATCCGAGCTCGGATTGTGCGACTGAAGAGGCATGCCGACAGTGTTGCGAAGGGGCTGAAAGCAAAAGAAGAAGAAATGACACTGGCACAGGTCAGTAAACTTGGGCTAACACAATTTGTGTGTTTTTACAAGAAGGATTGTCGTCTCGAAGGGATATGTATATCAGCGGTTTGATCGTAGTCATATTTTGAACTGAATAAGGTAAATCACAACTCGTAGGAGGTTTGCCAACCGTGTTGCCGCTGGCCTGACAGCAAAAGCAGAAAAACACTGGCACAGGTCAGTCAATGAGAAGGTGCACACAACGATTGTATGAGGAGATTGGATTCATTCTGTGTTTATGAGACATATTTTGAACTGAATAAGGTAAATCACAACTGGTAGGAGGTATGCCAACTGTGTTGTGAAGGGCCTGAAAGCAAAAGCAGAAAAAATGACACAGGCACAGGTCAGTAAATGTAGGCTAACACAATTTGTGTTGTGAATTGTTATGAACAAAGAGTACTAATTTGAACTAAGAGGACTACTTCAAACTGAGAGTACTATTTTAAACTAAGAGTACTCTTTTGAACTAAGAGTACTAATTTGAACTAAGAGTACTACTTCGAACTAAGAGTACTGTTTTAAACTAAGAGTACTACTTTGAATTAAGAGTACTAATTTGAACTAAAGAGAAGTTTCTTGAACTAAGGTCGGTCACAATTAACAGGGTACTACCTCGGATCTGGTTTGTGTCAGGAGACCCACCTCCTGGGGTGAAAGTCCTTTCACAACTTAAGAAGAAGAAAATTTGATCAGTGATCAGTGAGAGTGTGCCATGATCCAGCTTTTTAAAAAGAACGATGAAAATCACACATATATATATATATATATATATATATATATATATATATATATATATATATATATATATGTATATATATATATGTATATATATATATAATTTGTAACACAAATAATCAGAAATTACTAAAATAATTTGTCACTGTAGGACGAGTCCAGGGCCCCGTCAGTAAAACCGTTAAAAACCGTTAAAACCATATATTGGGGTTCAGTTTGTCAGTGTCTTTTTGGCGGAGCCCCCTCTTCAAGGGGGAGGGAGCCCCCATGTTTCCCCATTTGTCCATCCGTCCGAAAAATTGCTTGAAGCCTGACACGTCATCCAACGGTCGCGTAACTAACTCGCTTCGGTCAGCTCCATCGTTGCCACCTTTCGTTCCGTTGCCAACACACTCAACCAATTGTCCGCGTCGCTTGCGACGCTGCATAGGACTTGTCTGATTAGCTCCTGCTGACATCATGGTTGGGCAAGTTCCTAATCCTGCACTGTACCAATACAAAAAGCACTGATGAACTGAACCCTAAACAATCGTTTTACCCACGGGAAATGCAACACATGTATGCCGCAAAGGTTTTAAACACACTGTTTGTATTTTGTGCAACACGTCACTAATTGAGCGACTCGGTGCTACTCCAGTGTGTTGCGCTGCCCCCGAACCCCGTGGAGCGCAAAGGCTTCTGGGGAGGGGAGGGGAGGGGGGGGGGGGGGGGGGGGGGGGGTATTCCTGACTAGTTTAGCCAGACCCATGCAGCGCCATGCAGCGACGGAATGACGCCGCGTCTCACAAATACCGCAAAGGGATTCATACACTGTTTGTATTTTGTGCGGCACATCACTAATTGAGCAACTCGGTGCTACCCGCTTTGCCCCCGAACCCCGTGGAGCGCAAAGGCTTCTGGGGAGGGGAGGGGGGGGGGGGGGGGGGGGGATTCCTGACTAGTTTAGCCAGACCCATGCAGCGCCATGCAGCGACGGAATGGCAACGCGTGAAAAAAATGAAAAACAGAGGTTTCATAGGGTATCCATTTTTTGTTTTTAGCATGGGTTGTATGTATGTATGTTACAGTCCCGGGGGAGGCCAAATCGGTCAAATAGGCTAAAGGGACTTGCCCAACCGTTTTAGGAAGAGCTTAAAAAGAAAAAGCACTGATGAGCTGAACCGTGGGTAACGTATTTTGAATCTTGGTCATGGGTTATGTATTTTGAATCTTTGTCATGTTATGTATTTTGAATCTTGGTCATGGATAACGCATTTTGAATTTCGATTCAAATGCATGTTTCATGTGCATCTTGCAGGCATCATCCAACCAGTCTTCAGAGAGTTCAGATGAAAGCATGAGCACTGAGTCAAGGCAAGAGGTCAATGACAGACCAGGAGGGACCAGGACAAGGGCAGGGCCAGAGGCTAAAGAAGGACCAGGGGGGCCCAGGACAGGGGCCCAGAGATGGACCAGGAAACCCAACCAAGACAAAGCACCACAAACAACAGAGAACAAATCAGCACAAGTGGTAAGTGAAATGTATAATTTCAAATTCAAATTCAAATACAAATTCAAATTGAAATACAAATTCAAAAAGGGACCAGGACAGGGGCCCAGAGATGGACCAGGAAACCCAACCAAGATAAAGCACCAACAACAACAGAGAACAAATCAGCACAAGTGGTAAGAGAAATGTATCATTTCAAATTCAAATTCAAATACAAATTCAAATACAAATTCAAAAAGGGACCAGGACAGGCGCCAAGAGATGGACCAGGAAACCCAACCAAGATAAAGCACAAACAACAGCAGTGAACAAATCTGCACAAGTAGTAAGAAAATGTAATAATCCAAATTCAAATTCAAATTCAACATCAGAGATCACCACTGCACAAATGGTAAGAGAAATGTAACAATTCAATTTCAAATTATAATTAAACAGCAGAGAACAGAACTGCAGAAGTGGCAAGAGAATGTAACAATTCAAATTCGTATTAAACAATGGAGATCACCACTGCAGAAGTGGTAAGAGAAATGTAAAATTCCAAATTCAAATTCAAATTCAACAGCAGAGAACAGCACTGCAGAAGTGGTAAGAGAAATGTAACAATTCAATTTCAAATTCAAATTCAACAGCAGAGAACACTGCTGTACAAGTGGTATGAGAAATGTTACAATTCAAATTCAAATTCAAATTCAAATTCAACAGCAGAAAACAGCACTGCACATGTGGTAAGATGAATGTGACAATTCAAAGTAAAATTAAAATTCAACAGCAGAGGACACCACAGGACAACATGTGATACGTTCACAAGGTACAAATAGCCATTTACCAAAGTAAGTTGCTATCAACTCTCACTCTCACTCCCACTCTATTACCACTCACTCCCACTCACTCCCACCCACTCCCACTCACTCCCACCCACTCCCTCTCACTCTCACTCCCACTCGCTCATTCTCACTCCCATTTACTTCCACTCACACACTCATGCATGTAATCACACACTGGTGACTCAATGCACCCCCACACTCCCACACACACCTACATGCACACACTCACACACACTCACACACCCACACACACCTCCATGCACACACACTCCTACACACTCCCCCCCCCCACACACACACTCCCACACACTCTCACGCACACCTACATGCACACACTCACACACCCTCACATGCACCCACACACACCTACATGCACACACACCCACACTCTCACAACTGCCCATGTGTGCAGGATGAAAAGCACTCCCACTCACTCTCACACACACCTACGTGCACACGCACTCACGCACGCTCACACACCCTCACATGCACACACACACACCTACATGCACACACACCCACACTCTCACAACTGCCCATGTGTGCAGGATGAAAAAGAACTACCACTCACACTCACTCACGCACACTCCCACATGCACCCACCCCCCACACACACACCTACATGCACACACACACCTACACCCACACGCTTATACATGCACACACACCCAAACTCTCACAACTGCCCATGTGTGAAGGATGAAAAAGAACAGGATGCAAAAGCACTCCCACTCACTCTCACTCCCAAACACACCCACCCACACCCACACACTCCCAAACACACCCACACACTCCCAAACACACCCACACACTCCCACACACACCTACATGCACACACACTCACACTCTCACAACTGCTCATGTGTGCAGGATGAAAAAGAACAGGATGCAAAAGCACTCCCACCCACTCTCACTTCCAAACACGCCCACACACTCCCACACACACCTACATGCACACACACTCACACTCTCACAACTGCCCATGTGTGCAGGATGAAAAAGAACAGGATGCAAAAGCACTCCCACACACTCTCACTTCCAAAAACACCCACACACTCCCACACACACCTACATGCACACACACTCACACTCTCACAACTGCCCATGTGTGCAGGATGAAAAAGAACAGGATGCAAAAGCACTCCCACACACTCTCACTTCCAAACACACCCACACACTCCCACACACACCTACATGCACACACACTCACACTCTCACAACTGCCCATGTGTGCAGGATGAAAAAGAACAGGATGCAAAAGCACTCCCACACACTCTCACTCCCAAAGACACCCACACACTCCCACACACACCTACATGCACACACTCTCACACTCTCACAACTGCCCATGTGTGCAGGATGAAAAAGAACAGGGTGCAAAAGACCAGGATGCTAGTCACTCCCACACTCCCACACACACCTACATGCACACACACTCACACTCTCTCACCTGCTCATGTGTGCAGGATGAAAAAGAACAGGATGCAAAAGACCTCTTCCTTCTTCAGAAGCGCATCGAGGCCATCGACTTTATCATTGATTATCTGGAGAACAAGGTGATTGCTCCGCATGCCTAGATAGCATATATATATATAGATATATAGATATATAGATATATATATATAGATATATATACCGTACTAGTATATATATATATACTAGTACGGTAGCCCGTGTGGCCGGTGGCCACCCCCCACCCCCACCCCCACACCTAGGCCATGGGTCCTAGTCTGGTTTGGGTTACATAACGGGTAACGCCCTTGTATGCCCCCCCTCCCCCCCCCCCCCCCCCCCCCTCCCCCCCCCCCCTCCCTTACACACAGTCAAGAAATCAGCCATCTCAGCCCTTGCTCGACGCTCCCCTGCCTCTCCCCCCCCTCCCCCAACCCCCCCCTGCACACACACTTCTTCTCCCTACCTATTCCCCTTCTGCTTCAGGTGTGGCCTCCCACCCTGTCATACACACATACCATCCCCCCCTCCCCTCATTCTGACCTCTCCCTACCCCTCACCCACCCCATCCACACGCACTCTCTTTCTCTCACCTTACCCCCCACCACCCTCCCTTCCCCCAACCACCAACACGCACAAACAATCTTCTTCTCCCTACCTCGTACCCTTCACTTCACCCTGTGGGAATCAATCGTGCAGAAAGAGGGAACCGCTGTGCTTCGAACCTACCAACATTACGAGCGCTCAGTCGCTCAGATTCCGATCGTGCAATTGCATGGCTACAAACCTGCAGCTTCGTCTTCTCGTACAGTGCCCCAGTCGAGACTCGATCAACTCAGAACAGCAAAAATCGCAGCAACGTACTTCATATTCTATACAACGGAAAGAGCTTGCAAAGATGGGATGATCGTGGCAAGCGCGAGAGTGTCCAGGGGGACGGAATGGCCATGGCGATCTGAACAAAGGTAATTAATCGCAACTGGATGCCAATCACTACGAATGTGATGCGATGGCATGGCAAAAATGCGTGAGATAAATGGTGGCAACGCTCGCAGACGGAGAAAAAAGCATCACGATATGAAGGTCTGGCTTGATTATGATCCAGGCATAATTCCTCAGGCTGGGCAGCATCGTCTTAGCGCCTGGATTGGTTACCAGCTTCGTGTTCCTCCTCAGGCACGGTAGCTCGTTCCTGACTCCTTGCGAGATTACCAGCATGACGTAGCTCCTCGGATCGGGCAGCGCGGGCATCACGTCGACGCTTGTTGGCTATTTCCCTGTCTTCCTTGCTCTGGCAAGCTCGCTTTGAGCACTGGCTGGCGTTTTTGCGGGCCCTCCTGTCCATTATGACCGTTGCCATGCATCATGGTCGCATTATCCGTGAAGAACTGAAAGCTATTATTCCGAGCGCCATGCCAAGCCATACGAGGGTCGGCTGGTGACCTCCGAGGAGAGGATCTTCTGATTCTAAATGTCTTGCCGTCATAGTATCGGAGGCAATTGTGGACTTGCTATGAGCGCGCGCGCTTAGCTTAGCGAATCTGCAGTTTTGGTGTTTGAAAATTCCGCTAGGCGGGGAGTTGCTAGTTGGGTGAACGAAAAGTCGGTTGCAAGTCGGTTACACTTCGCACATGGGCACGCGATGATGACACCACCACGACCACCACGACCACCGCGAACACCACGACCATGATTTCTATATATATATATATATATATATATATATATATACCACTACGGTAGCCCGTTTGGCCGTTTGCCACCCCTTCCTGCCCCCCTCCCTCTTTTCTGTCTCCTACCCTTCTTTACTTCTCCTTCACCCTCCCTCCATCTCCCCCCCTTCTGTTTGTTTTCTCATATCCTCCTTGCCTTCCCCTTGACACTTGACCCTACCTCCGTCTCTCCCTTTTCCCACTATCCCCTGCCCTACCCCATACTCATAGGGCAGGGCTGAGAAAGATTGAGCGCTTAGCCACGGACCAGGCGGACTCTAGAAAGGATTGTAAGATCGGGATTAATTCAGTCAAGTTCCAAGTGACTCAGAAAGCAATTGAATCATCAATCATGATGATAATGGAGGCTAGCTGAGGCTACTCCTTTTATTTGCGTATCAGACCCACGGATGGAGGAGTCAAATCAGCTCTTGGAGATTCATTGTGAATTCGCCTGAATGACCCCCCAAAGCTGCTGATGTTTCGAACATGCAAGACTTGGAATACTGGCAGCTTGTTCTTCTCGCACAATCACCCAGTTGTGTTAGCACGCTTTTGCTTTGATAAAAAAACTCCGCATTTCATTAAGTCAAAGTCAAATCGCTCGATCGATACAACCAAATGGTCGAAAGGATCATTCCCGAAGCCGAAAGCTGTTGTACGGAGCGCAATGGGATGTGGACGTATAGCTTGAGCGCCATGTAAGCTGGAGTTATCGATGCAGTGGAAAGAGGTTGCAGACATGGGATGGACAGAGCAAGGGTGAGAACGCCCAGCGAGACCAGCGCTGACTGATTGGCAGCCTTGCATTCCTCTTCAGGTATGACAGCATAGGCTTCGCATGCCTGGTTAGAAGCCAGGCGTTCTTCATCGGGTATGGCAGCCCTGGCCTCGTTGACAGCTCCGGATCGCGAATTGTGACTCGTGGAGGGCAGGGCAGGGCAGGGTATCACAGGACAGAGGGGGCAGGGCGGAAAGGGCAATGGCGCGCAGGTGTAATTTTGATGTGGAGGAGTGGAAGTTGGATGCTGAAAAACGCAATTAGGAATTTGATTTTTTTTGCAGTACAGTACTGCAATTGTCCGTGTTAGGGTTTCTGGTCCGTCTATACCCCCTGCCCCCCGCCTGGGCCCTCCGCCCCCCAACACACAAACGAAAGAACGAACAAAAAGTCTGCAAACTATTCACAGAAATCCTTCTCCAG
>JACBWV010000338.1:8404181-8521681 GCA_013435795.1 Chlamydomonas sp. ICE-L | reverse complement strand
CCAAGTTCAAATTCAAATTCAATTTCAAGTTACTGACAAACTCTTCCTGACACTTGCAGTGACATAGCTGGCTGAATTTATGTAACCAAGTTCAAATTCAATTTCAAATTCAATTTCAAGTTCCAGACAAACACTTCCTGACACTTGCAGTGACATAGCTGGCTGAATTTATGTAACCAAGTTAAAATTCAATTTCAAGTTACTGACAAACACTTCCTGACACTTGCAGTGACATAGCTGGCTTCGCAATCCTTCGCTGGGTCCTGTGGGTGCAAATGGCAGTACAACTGGTGGCTTTGTACCTTGCGCTCAATGGATTTGCTGATGTGGCGACAAAGAAGAATGACTAAAGTTGCCTGGAAACATCACGATCTAGGTTTGATGTGCTGATGTACAATTAAAGTACAACTGGTGGCTCTGTCCCTGGCGCTCAATGGATTTGCTGATGTAGCAACACAGATGAATGACTAAAGCTATATCAAGCATTGTATGTCCTGATGGTGATCCCAATGCAGTGCAGGTGCAAATGAGCTGCATGCATGTGGGTAGCGATGTCAATGATCTGTACATATACTGAAGACCTCTAAATGTGCCCGTGGCTTGACAGAGACAAGGGCGACTTATATACATCACGAAAAAGAAGGAAAAGGAAGGGGAAAATGAAAAAGAAACAATGCTCTGTAGCTGAAAATGTGCTGCATGCATTTGAATAGCAAGGACAACGAGGTACACACATACGTAGGACGTCTAAAAAGGGGAAATCTGGGGGGGGGGGGGGGGGGAGGGCACTGTAGCTGCAAGTATGCTGCATGCATGTGGATGGATAGAGAGGACAATGTGCTACACATATGCATAGGATGCCTGAAGCTGCATGAAGACATCACCATCCAGTTTTGATGTCCTGCTGGTGACCTCGATGCACTATAGATACAAATGTGGATAAGGAGGACAGTGCGCAGCACACGTACATAGGAGAATGTGCTTTACACATAGATGGGGTGACCGGAGCTGCCTCGAGACATCACCACCCAGTTTTGATGTCCTGGTGATGGCCTCAGTGAACTGTAGCTGACACTGTGGATAGAGCGGACGATGAGCTGCACACGTACATGGGGAAATGTGCTTTATATATGTAAGACAGTGTGCTTCACACATAAATAGGGTGAAAAATTCCCTCCGTGCTGTCACGCAGTAGTCCAAGCTCAGCGGCAGAGGGTCTGCAAAACCAGATAAACCCAACATTGAAGCCATACTCCAGAGTGTACACATGCATGCAAACCGGAGGGTTCCCTCAATCTCCGGCCTGTGGCAGCTCGTAATATTTTTCAATTTCATAGGGTGACTGGAGCTGTCTCAAGACCGAGGCCTGTGCAGAAATGTAAACTTTGGGGTGCTTTAGAGAGGCTAGACTAGTGAAGGTCCTACCTACAACAGGTGCTGTAAATACATGAATAAATATTACGGCTCATTACGAGCCGTGAGGTTGAGGGGCAAACCCGTTGGCTTGCACTGGGGCTAACCAACAACAGGTGCTGTATTCATTTGAATGTGAAAAATCATGGTCAGTTTCGCTAGGTTTTGTTTGGAACAATGATTACAAATGTAAAGTTTGTACGACCTGCCACAGGACGTGGGATCGAGGGAACCCTCCCGTTTGCATGCGTGTGCACATACTGGAGAATGGCTACCATGTTGGGTTTATTTGGTTTCGCAGACCCTCTGAGCCTGAGCTTGGATTACCACTCGACAGGAGGGAGGGAAGTTCTTTACCCCTGATGCTGTAGGCCAGGCTTGACACACAATGAGCCAGCACCATATTGTGGTGACCACAACTTCCTGCAATCTGGTCTGTCAGCGATCCTATAGATACAAACGAGTGAAAGCTAGATAGCAAACAGTATTGTCAACTAATCGTCAAGGGCTGGATGCGACGGCTAAGCTGTATAAAGCTGTGGACTGGACTGCCCATTTTGAAAAGTGGCTAGTACCGCTTGTGTACGGTTTCTCGTACCGCTTGTCTACGGTTTGCGAATCGACAGCCATCGAAGTTCCAACCGAATCGAAAGCCATCGAAGTTCCAACCCGAGCTCCGCTCCGCTGACCATTTACGAGCCTGCGGAACCAACAAAGTTTCCTTCACCCTCCACTTAACCACCCACGAGTGACTTGGCGCTGAATTCCTCATCCGCATCTGGTCGGCCCCGATAGCGAATAACGCGTTTTCAAGGGTCGTACTCGAGGGGGGCGACGCGGTGCAACTCGCGATATCAGTCTCACCGTGCCCCATTGCTTCGCCCACGCCCACTGGCGTCTTCTTTCTGTCTGTCTTTTTCCACCACGTAGAACCCTCCTCCGAAGAAGTGTCTGACTAGGATATCCCGAGGGTCGCTCTTATCTCCGCAATCCAACGGCCTTAACTCGGGGCGATAGCCAGCTTGGGCTCGGCAGCTGCGAGCATGCCAAACAAGGAGGTCAACAATCGGGTAGTGCAACTAGAGGAGGAAAACTTCAGCCTTCGAGTGCAACTGGAGAAGCTACAGCTGGTGCTGCAACAGAGCAGGTGGGCTTCGTCAGTATGGCTCTGGGTGTGGGGCACTATTGGGCTGTGTGTCCAGAGGAGCCATGTGTAATGGGCACGGTGCTGTGTGGGGTTGAAGTGCTCATGGCCCATAGAGTGGCTGTAGGGATGCTCCAGCTGGTGCTGCAGCAGAGCAGGTGGGCTTTGTCAGTATGGCTCTGGGTGTGGGGCACTGTCGGGCTGTGTGTACAATGGGGCCATGCACGTAATGGGCACAGTGCCGTGTGGGGTCTAAGTGCTCTTGGCCCATAGATTGCCTGTAGAGAAGCTCCAGCTGGTGCTGCTGCCTAGCAGGTGTGTATTGTGGCTCTGGGTGTGCGGCACTGTTGGGCCATGTGATTATGCAGCCATGCAGGGGCCATGTATCATGTGTACGGTGCCATGGGGGATTGAAGTGGTTGTCCCTCTTTACAGTGCATAAGGTATAGCTGGTGCTGCTGCATAGCAAGTGTGTGTATTATGTGTATCAGGCTCTTGGGTTGGGGCACTGTCGGGCTGTGTGCACATTGGGCTCGTGCATCATGTGTGCAGTGGCTTCTGAGGGGGGTTGAACAGATGAAGTACATTGCTACAACAGATGAAGTACATTGCTACAGCAGGTGAAGTACATTGCTGCAACAAAGCAGGTGGGCTGTGTGTATTGTGGCTCTGGGTGTGGGGCACTGTCGGCCCGTGTGTACTATGGAGCCATGCAGGGGCCATGTATCATGCGTACGGTGCTGTGGGGGGTTGAAGTGGTTGCCCCTCTTTATAGAGCATACAGTCTAGCTGGTGCTGCTGCATAGCAAGTGTGTGTGTTGTGTGTATCAGGCTCTTGTGTTGGGACACTTGTGTTGGGCTGTGAGCACATTGAGGTCATGCATCATGTGTGCAGTGGCTTCTGAGGGGGGTTGAACAGAGGAAGTACAATAGTGCAACACATGAAGTACATTGCTGCAACAGATGAAGTACATTGCTACAACAGATGAAGTACATTGCCACAACAGATGAAGTACATTGCCGCAACATAGTAGGTGGGCTGTAAGTATTGTGGCTCTGGGTGTGGGGCACTGTCGGCCAGTGTGTACTATGGAGCCATGCAGGGGCCATGTATCATGCGTACGGTGCTGTGGGGGGTTGAAGTTGTTGTCCCTCTTTACAGTGCATAAAGTCTAGCTGGTGCTGCTGCATAATGTATTGTGTGTATTGGGCTCTTGGGTTGGGGCTCTGTTGGGCTGTGTTCACATTGAGGTCATGCGTCATGTGTGCAGTGGCTTCTGAGGGGGGTTGAACAGAGGAAGTACAATGCTGCAACACATGAAGTACATTGCTGCAACCAAGCAGGTGGAATGTGTTAATGCAGCTCTGGGTGTGGTGCACCGTTGTGCCTTGTCTACAATGGCGCCATGCGTCATGTGTAAGGAATGTACTGCAGTACACACTTGCAAGCTGTAAGCAACACTTGCCCCAAGCTCAGGAGCAAGTACCAAAGCTGCAGCACTTACACCCTAAACTCAACATCCCTCAACCTTAACACATAATACACTACGTATCGATGGCTTTCTTTGCTATACTGTCGGGCACCAGCAGCTAACAAGAACAATATAGCACCTGCAAGCTTTAACCAAAAGTCGCGCCAAGCTCAGGGGCAAGTAGCAAAGCTGCAGCACTTGCGCCCTAAACTCTACAACCCTCAAACCTCAAACACATAATGCACTAGGTATCGATGGATTTCTTTGCTGCGCTGTCGGGCACCAGCAGCTAACAAGAACAATATAGCACCTGCAAGCTGTAACCAAAAGTCGCGCCAAGCTCAGGGGCAAGTAGCAAAGCTGCAGCACTTGCGCCCTAAACTCTACAACCCTCAAACCTCAAACACATAATGCACTAGGTATCGATGGATTTCTTTGCTGCGCTGTCGGGCACCAGCAGCTAACAAGAACAATATAGCACCTGCAAGCTGTAACCAAAAGTCGCGCCAAGCTCAGGGGCAAGTAGCAAAGCTGCAGCACTTGCGCCCTAAACTCTACAACCCTCAAACCTCAAACACATAATGCACTAGGTATCGATGGATTTCTTTGCTGCACTGTCGGGCACCAGCTGCGCTCAAGGACAGCGGACCACCAGTAAGCTGTAAGCAACACTTGCGCCAAGCTCAGGGGCAAGTAGCAAAGCTGCAGCACTTGCGCCCTAAACCCTACACCCCTCGGCATTTACAAATATTGCAATACGTATCCAGATGTATCGATGGATTTCTTTGTACAACTGTAGGGCCCCAGCTGCCAACAAGGAGAGCAGTGCACTCGCCAGCTGTAAGCAGCACTTGCGCCAAGCTCAGGAGCAAGTAGCAAAGCTGCAACAGGAACTTCAGACTTACAAGAGGCGTGCTGATGACCTGGCTGTCGACAACTCCAGGTAACACTGTCTCATTTATTTGTTTGACTTAGGCTTCCAAGAGGCGTACTGGTGACATGGCTGCTGACACCTCAGGGTAACAGTTTCTCGTATCAGATGGCACAATCAGCTATTTGTTTTATTGTTTGATGCAAGTAGCAAAGCTGCAGGATGAGCTTCAGACTGCCAAGAGGCCTACCTGGCTGCTGACAACACCAGGTAACACTTTCTTATGTCAGATGGCACACAAAACCATTTTTGGCAGAGCCCCCTCCTCATGGGGGCGGTGATGGTGACCCGTCTGTCGACAACTCATTGTAACAGTTTCTTGTTTCAGATGGCACACAAAACCGTTTGTTTGATTGAATGATGCAAGTAGCAAGGAGCTTCAGACTTCCAAGAGGCTTGCTGATGACCTGGCTGCTGACAACTCCAGGCATCGATTTCTCATGTCGGAATTTAGAACTAAACTCGGGTATCCATTTCTTGTTGATTTGTGGTTCACAAGGGGGTGCTGATGACCTGGCTGCTGACAATTCAAGGTAACTCTTTCTTGTGTCAGATAGCACACACACATATGTATGTGTTTAATTGTTTGATGCAAGTAGCACAGCTAAAACAGGAGCTTCAGGCTGCCAAGAGGCATACTGATGACCTGGCTGCTGACAACTCAAGGTAACACTTTCTCATGTCAGACAGCACACACATATGTATGTGTTTGATTGCTCGATGCAAGTAGCAAAGCTAAAACAGGAGCTTCAGGCTGCCACAAGGCATACTGATGACCTGGCTGCTGACAACTGTAGGTAACACTTTCTCATGTCAGACAGCACGCACATATGTATGCGTTTGATTGCTCGATGCAAGTAGCAAAGCTAAAACAGGAGCTTCAGGCTGCCACAAGGCATACTGATGACCTGGCTGCTGACAACTCTAGGTAGTAGCACTTTCTCATATCAGATGGCACACAAACCCATTCCTGTGTTTGATTGTTCGATGCAAGTAGCAAAGCTGTAGCAGGTGCTTCAGATTTCCAAGAGGCTTGCTGGTGACCTGGCTGCTGACAACTTCAGGCATTGATTTCTCATGTCAGAACTTGGAACTAAACTCGGGTATTAATTCCTCGTTGATTTGTGTCTCACAAAGGTGTGCTGGTGACATGGCTGATGGCACCTCAAGGTAACAATTTCTCATTGGTATGTTTGGCTCAGACTGCCAAGAGGCGTACTGGCGACATGGCTGCTTGCAACTCCAGGTATCACTTTCTTATGTCGATACTTGGAACTTGGGTTTCCAACTTGGAACTTGGGTTTCCATTGTTGTTTATTTGTGGCTTCCAAGGGTGTGCTGGCGACATGGCTGCTGGCAACTCCAGGTTGCACTTTCTCATGTCGATACTTGGAACTTGGGTTAACATTATTGTTGATTTGTGGCTTCCAAGGGTGTGCTGGTGACATGGCTGCCAACAGCTCTAGGTTGCACTTTCTTGTGTTAGTCAGCGAACTGTTTTTGGTGGAGCCCCCTCTTCAAGGGGGCGGGAGCCCCCATGTTTACCCATTTGTCCATCTGTCCGACCGAAAAACGAAACTTGAAGCCTGACACGTCATCCAACGGTCGCGTAACTAACTCGCTTCGGTCAGCTCCATCGTTGCCACCTTTCATTTCGTTGTCAACACACTCCGCCAATTTTTCGCAACGCTTGCGACGCTGCATAGGACTTGTTTTATTTGTTTGATGCGAGTAGCAAAGTTGCAGTAGTTGCTTGAGGCTGCCTAGCAGGGATATTTGTTCCTGAAATATATTCCGATCGGAATACGAGACCCCGTGTTCGCCAAAATTTCATTGAATAAGAAACCTAAAAAATAGTTTTGTTTCTACTCAAATTGACTAAATGTGACCCAAATCGACCCAAATCGGAATAAGGATCCTGTTTTGGGTGGGAAAAAGGGAGAAAAAAGAAGAAAAATGGAATACAATGTCCTCTTTTTGATTTGAAAAAATGCCACTGCTGCCTAGAGGTGTGCTGGTGACATGGCTGCTGACATCTCCAGGTATCGTTTTCTCATGTCGAAACTTGGAATTTAACTCGGTTATCCATCTATCTTTTATTTGTGGCTCACAAAGGTGTGCTGGTGACATGGCTGACGACACCCCAAGGTAACAATGTCTCATTGGTATGTTTGGCTCAGACTGCCAAGAGGCGTACTGGCGACATGGCTGCTGGCAACTCCAGGTATCACTTTCTCATGCTGCAACTTGGAACTTGGGTTTCCATTGTTGTTTATTTGAGGCTTCCAAGGGTGTGCTGGCGACATGGCTGCTGGCAACTCCAGGTATCACTTCTCATGCCGAAACTTGGAACTTGGGTTTCCATTGTTGTTTATTTGTGGCTTCCAAGGGTGTGCTGGCGACATGGCTGCTGGCAACTCCAGGTTGCACTTTCTCATGTCGATACTTGGAACTTGGGTTAACATTATTGTTGATTTGTGGCTTCCAAGGGTGTGCTGGCGACATGGCTGCTGGCAACTCCAGGTATCACTTTCTCATGCCGAAACTTGGAACTTGGGTTAATATTATTGTTGATTTGTGGCTTCCAAGGGTGTGCTGGTGACATGGCTGCCAACAGCTCTAGGTTGCACTTTCTTATATCAGATGGAAAATTGAAAATGAAAATTGAAAGAAGAAAAAAATGGAAATTTAAACATCCAAGAATTGTCACAATGACCTCTGGTGGTGCCCAGTTGGAGTAAGGGAACCGAATCGTAAGTATGCGCTGCTCGAGCCAACATCGCATCTAGATACCATTTACCGTGCCAGTCAACGACCCTCCGGACGGGCCCAAGCGCACTCGAGGGGGTTCGAACCCTGCACCTGCCTCAATTTTTTAACCTGTGCTCTGCCACTGAGCCATTCGGTTCTGATCGGTGATATATCAGATGGAACACAAACCAGTGGGAGGGGGGGGGGGTCTGCAGAAGGGTGCCTCAGCACTTTGGGGGGATGGTGTATTTCACTTTTTGTTTTGCCCCCCCCCCCCCCCCTTGTTATTGTGACACTACAATAATATTAGTTAATATTAGTTTTTCAAACACTAATATAAGTTGCCGTTCCCTAGTCATATCAGATGGATCACTGCTCTGTTTGATTGTTTGTTTCAAATAGCAAGGAGCCTCAGACTTCCAAAAGGCTAACAAGGGTGTACTGGTGAAATGGCTGCCGACAACTCTAGGTAGTAGCACTTTCTCATATCGGATGGCACACAAACCCATTCATGTGTTTGATTGTTTGGTGCAAGTAGCAAAGCTAAAACAGGAGCTTCAGGCTCCCAAGAGGCATACTGGTGACCTGGCTGCTAGCAACTCTAGGTAGTAGCACTTTCTCTATCGGATGGCACACAAACCCATTCATGTGTTTGATTGTTTGGTGCAAGTAGCAAAGCTAAAACAGTAGCGTCAGGCTGCCAAGAGGCATACTGGTGACCTGGCTGCTAGCAACTCTAGGTAGTAGCACTTTCTCATATCGGATGGCACACAAACCCATTCATGTGTTTGATTGTTTGGTGCAAGTAGCAAAGCTAAAACAGTAGCGTCAGGCTGCCAAGAGGCATACTGGTGACCTGGCTGCTAGCAACTCTAGGTAGTAGCACTTTCTCATATCGGATGGCACACAAACCCATTCATGTGTTTGATTGTTTGGTGCAAGTAGCAAAGCTAAAACAGTAGCGTCAGGCTGCCAAGAGGCATACTGGTGACCTGGCTGCTAGCAACTCTAGGTAGTAGCGCTTTCTCATGTCGGATGGCACACAAACCCATTCATGTGTTTGATTGTTTGATGCAAGTAGCAAAGCTGCAGAAGGAGCTTCTGGCTGCCAAGAGGCATGCTTATGACATGGCTGCTGACTACTCCAGATAACACTTTCTCGTGTCAAATACAAAATGACGTAGCAAGGCTGCAGCAGGAGCTTCAGGCTTCCAACAGGCGTGCTGGTGAAACCTCTAGGTAACACTTTCTCATGCCAGCTGGCACACTGCTGTTTTCATTTGTTGAATGCATGCGACGAAGCTGCAACAGGAGCTGCAAAGTTCCGAGAGGCGTGCTGATGACATGGCTGCCAACAACTCTAGGTAGTATCACTTTCTCATATCTAGGGAACGGCAACTAATATTAGTGTTTGAAAAACTAATATTAACTAATATTATTATAGTGTCACAATAATATTAGTTTTTCGAATAATTTCGAAATTCTGGTGAGACGGCTCGTCCGACTAATATTATATAATATTATTTATTCACTAATATTATATAACATGGCCAACCCCTACTCATATCAGATGGCACTTTTTGGCGGAGCCCCCCCCTTCTGGAGGGCGGGAGCCCCCAGTGTTATCCATTTGTCCGTTCGACCATCCATCCATCCATCCATCCATCCATCCATCCATCCATCCATCCATCCATCCATCCATCCATCCATCCATCCATCCATCTGACCGTGATGAAGCCTGACACGTCAGCCAACGGTCTCGTAACTACCTCGCTTCCGTTGCCACCTGTCGCTCAGTCGCGATCACTCTCCGCCATTTTTTAGCGTCGCAGGCGACGCTGCATATAATTTTTTTTGTTTGCAAGTAGCAAGGAGCTTCAGCCTTCCAAAAGGCTTCCAAGAGGCGTGCTGGTTACTTGGCTGGTGACACCTCTGGGTAACACTTTCTTTTGTCAGCTGGCACACTGTTTTTGTGTTTGGTTTATGCAAGTAGCAACTCTAGGTAACACTTTCTCATATAGTCATATCAGATGGAGCACTGTTTTTTTGTTTGGTTGTTGGATGCAAGTAACAAAGCTAACACAGTAGCTTCAGGCTGCCACAAGGCATACTGATGACCTGGCAGCTGGCAACTCAAGGTAACACTTTTTTGTGTCAGATAGCACACACACATATGTATGTGTTTGATTGTTTGATGCCAGTAGCAAAGCTGCAAGTCAGGTATCCATTTCTTGTTGATCTGGTGACCTGGCTGCTGACACCTCTAGGGAACACTTTCTTGTTCATTTAGTGACCTGGCTGCCGACACCTCTAGGTAACACTTTATTGTGTCAGATGGCGCACTGTTTGATTCAAGTTACAAAGTTACAACAGGCTTGCTGGTGACCTGGCTGCTGACAACTCTACGCATTCCTCCGGCCATTCCTCCAAGTGGGTTCGGAGCCGGGTGGGGGTGGGGGGGGAGGGTAGGCTGCTCAGCCAACTTTACGATTTTTAGGCATGGGGTCTAGTGATTTGTTTTTGCCCCCCCCCCCCCCCCCCCCCCCCCTCCCCCCCCTTCCACCCTCGTGTTTTCCATGTTTTTGTTAACTTGTTTTCGTGGCAATGTCTGCGGTTGACACCAGCTGAAGAGTACCTGTGGCGGCTTTGCAGGTTGCGCCAACAGCTATCTGTCCCTCGGCCCAGCATCTCTGGAAAAACATCCCAACCCAGCTCCTGGCCCCAGAACCAAACTACGCACCTAGCTGACCCCGGGCCCTCAGGCCCTCCTTTGGTCAGCCCCCCTCATGAGGCCCCCCTTTGCCAGCCCCCCCGGGATGCTGCCTTCCAGGAGCACAGCACCTTCAGCTTCAGCCAGCATGGTCGCATGCAGGACGCCAAGAAGCCAGCTAGAGCCGCTATTCGTCAACCAACTCAACTGACGCAGGGCAAGGTTAGCCTCATAGAGTCGGAGATCCAGATGCTCCAAGAACGATTGGAAGAAACACGGTGCGCTTTGTTATATATATATACTAGTACGGTAGCCCGTGTGGCCGGTGGCCACATCTGCTCTCACGAAGACCCCCCCCCCCCCCCCCCCCCCCCCTCCCCCCCCCCCAATCATAGTACGGTGCCCGTTTGGCCTTTGGCCACACCTATTTTGGGCTGGTTACATAATGGTTTACACTTGAAGCCCACACCACCACCACCAAACCATTATCCGCCCCCTCCCCCCTTCCCTCCTGTTGGCCACACCTGTTTTGGGCTGGGTTGCAAAACGGTTTTCTCTGCAGTACATGCAACTTAAAACATTGACGGACGCACATCCCTTGCGATGGTCTCCCTTGTGCACCCACAAGCACACAAACACCACCGTACTCCCGCCCCCCCCCCCCCCCCCCCCCCCATCTATCTCCACCCCCACCCAACCATGTACCCCCGCCCACAAACATACTCCCTTACTCTTCCTGACATATTTCCTGACTCCATCCCTCCCCTCACCCCAGCCATCCCACCAGCCCCCACCCTCTCCCCACTCTCATCCCTCCCCTCCCTCCTACACGCACCCACCAGCACACACATACTCCATATCTGCCCCCCTCCACTTCAGCTGTGGGCTTTGCCATAGCTGAAAGGCAAACGGGACGATAAGCATCGACAACGTTTGTGCATCATCCGACTCCGCTAAAAGCATCGAACCTGCTTCCCTGCCACCTCAGCTGTGATCGATAGTCGACCCCACTGAAAAGGCTGAACCTGCGAAATCGCAACTGTATATAACTAAAGCTTCTTCTTCGCGAGCATGTATTCAGTTCGGCCGAAGAACAATCCTGTTCACCGCAACTGCTCCCGAAGTCAACTCGATCTGGGACTTGGAAACATTGCTAGGTTCATCCATTCAACTTAGCCGCGCGCTCGCTATAGCACAACGCACAGCGACGACATGTTTCTCGATGCAGTGGGAAGAAGTTACAGTCAAGTTGCTGATTTGAGATGTTCGGTCAAGTTAGGGCGAGAATGCTCAGCGAGATTTTTCATTCGGTCAACTTTGATGCGTACTTGCTATGGCACAATGCGGTGCGACATGTTTCTCAATACAGTGGGAAGAATTTGCAGTCAAGTGTGTGACATGGGATGGATGCGATTCGGACATTTCTGACAGGTCCGCTGACTCACCACGTCACCTCCAGTTGTGAGGGTGGTAAAATTGGGAAAACGGTCGGACCCCCCCTCCCCCCCCCTCCCCCCCCCCCCCCCCCCCCCCCCCCCCCCCCCTCGTATCTCGGCCGCCCGTGGGTGTATCGACATGATTTTTTTTTATCGACTATTGCTCGCGGTTCTCTATCCATATCGAACATGCAGTACGAAATCTTTTTCCTTGCCCCCCCCTCGTATATATATATATATATATATATATATATATATATATGTATATATATATAACAAAATACTCGCGGTGTGCAGTGTCATTGACATGATGCTGCAGCAACAATTGGAAGAGACATTGTGCGCGTTGTATATATATATTGTATAGTTTTGTATTGTTGTATATATATTTGTGTGGTGTCTTATATGTTTATGTGTTGTCATTTTTTGTGTATCATGCTTCGCATTTGTGTTAAATCTTATCTTTGTATTTGCTGTTTGACATTTGTCGTCATTGTCATTTATCGCATGCCTCTTATTTGTGTTGCATCTTATATTTGTTATTTGTTGCCTGTGTCATTTATTCCATGCATCTTATTTTTGATGTACCTTATATGTCGTATTATTGGTTTATTGTCATTGTCGTGTATCCCATGCATCATATTTTTGATGTATCTTATTTTTCATATTTGCTATTTATTGTCATTGTTGTGTATCTCAATCTATCTCCATAGGTGCCTAAGTCAGACCCTGAGTGATACGGATGGATTGAGCCTATGCCCTCAAGTCCAAAAACAAAGATTTTTTGCTAATAAGTTGCCCAACCACATCAGTTCAACACACAAATACTCGGATTTGGGTTTTCTCAAATGGTGGGGACCAGGTCAAGTGAAACATGCTAATTTGTTACTATGGGGTTCCCTAAGTCGATATGGGTTTTACGTAGGAAGTGATAAGGAGCCTATCGCGACCGAACAAGCCATTTTAAAAGAACACTGGGTACAAATGTTGTGTAACGTCTTTCCCTACCAGTAGTTATTACGGAAAGCCTTGGAAGGCAGTACACAGGCAATACAGTTGAGTACGGACCCCCAAAACACTGATTATTTACATTTCGTGGGTGTCCTAAGTCTAGGTCAGAGTTGCACAGCCTCAATTGAAACATTTTGGGCCTCGGTTTTGCTCCATCTTAAAATATAGCGTGCAGAACAACTTTTTCTTTTTTTTCGAAAATTCAAAATTCAAATATTTTTGAAAATAAATTCAAAAAACAAACTTATTTTTTAATTTGTCTTCAAACATCCATATCTGAACTCAGTTTTTGATTTGGGGTAGATCATTGAAAACACACCCTAATCCTGAGCCATGGTGTGGTAGGCCACAGGGAGGTGAAATCTTGAGATGTACAGCTATTTCAGTAGATTCCGAGGCCAAGGCTGAAGCGCAGCCTCCAACCTTGTAATCAGGGTTCGATAAGCCTTTCGTCCCGAGGGACCTTTCTTCGGAATAGCTCGCGCGGCCTCGTATCTGACGCGATCTGGATTTGTATCACTAATTATCGCACATCTGATGTACTGCCACCGGCCTGCCGAACAAGGCTGCTCGCAACCAGATGCGAACGCGCACAAAAAGTAGCTGCGCGCATAGCTGACACCGTCGCGAACAATATGAGCCTGACAGAATTCGATTCCGAGCAGTTTGGGCCATGTACGGCTCTGTATCACATTCTTGTATCGACTTAGGGCGTTTTCGGACTTAGGCACCTATGGAGATACTTATTTGTGGTGTATCTTGAATTTCTTTTTTGCTATTTTTTCGATGTTGTGTATCTCAATCTACTTATTTGTGGTGTATCTTGAATTTTGTAATTCTGATTTGTTGTCATTGTCGTGCATCCCATGAATCTTATTTGTGGTGTATTTATGATTTATGGTTTGTTGTCATTGTCGTGCATCCCATGAATCTTATTTGTGGTGTATTTATGATTTGTTGTCATTGTCCTGCATCCCATGCGTCTTGTTTTTTCTGTATCGTACATTTCATGTTTGCTATTTTGTGTCATTGCTGTGTATCCCATGCATATTTGTTGTGTTGTATCATCTATTTCGTAATTATGATTTGTTGTCATTGTCTTGCATCTCATGCTACTTATTGTGTCGTACCTTATATTTCATATATTGTTTTGGTTGTCATTGTTGTGTATCTCATGCCTCTTATTGTTTTTCGTATATACCATCTCATATTGTTTGTCGGTTGACATTGTTGTGCATGTCATGCTACTTATTTATGTCGTATCTTACATTTCTTATTTGTTGTCATTGTTGTGCATTTCATGCATCTTGCTATTTTTTGGCGGAGCCCCCTCTTCCAGGGGGCAGGAGCCCCCAGGGTAACCCATTTGTCCGTCCGACCAATCGACCGATCGTCTGACCAAGATGAAGCCTGACAAGTCATGCATGAAGCCTGACAAGTCAGCCAATGGTCTCATGAAGCCTGACAAGTCAGCCAATGGTCTCGTAACTAACTGGCTTCTGTTGCCACCGGTTGCTCGGTCGCGATCACTCTCCGCCAATTCCTTGACGTCGCATGCGACGCTGCATAGAACTTGTTTTATCTTATATGTGTTGTTGTTGTTGTCAGTGCCATTTATTTTGCCATGCTTTTTTATTTGTTGTATCTTATATTTCATATTTTCTATTTGTTGTCATTATCGTCGAGGGGGGGGGGGGGGGGGGGGGGGGGGGCAGAAAATATATATGACCCCATGCCCCAGATGTGTAGAGCTTATTTTTGATGTACCTTATATTTCGTAGTTGTGATGTATTGTCATTGTCGTGTATCGCATGCTTCTTATTTTTGATGTACCTTATATTTCGTAGTTGTGATGTATTGTCATTGCCGTGTATGGCATGCTTCTTATTTTTGATGTACCTTATATTTCGTAGTTGTGATGTATTGTCATTGTCGTGTATGGCATGCTTCTTATTTTTGATGTACCTTATATTTCGTAGTTGTGATGTATTGTCATTGTCGTGTATCGCATGCTTCTTATTTGATGTACCTTGTATTTCGTAGTTGTGATGTATTGTCGTTGTCGTGTATCGCATGCTTCTTATTTGATGTACCTTATATTTGATATTTGATATTTGTTGTTGTTATTGTCGAGGGGGGATGGGGGGGGGGGGGGGGGGGGGGGGGGGGGGGGGGGGGGGGGGCCAGGAAAAAAAATGACGCCATGCCCCAGATGTGTAGAGCTTGTTGAGAGGATGAAGAATCTGGTCTTATTTCTTTTTTTTTGCCCAGTAGGAAAACAGATTTGGGCCTCCAAAGTTGGGGGGGGGGGGGGGGGGGGGGGGGGAACTGGAATTTAAGAAAAAATAGGTAGTTTTCAAGATTTGTTTTTCATAGCCCACAGAATGACATGGGAGTGGAACTGGGGTGTTCCTGTACTAAGGACCAGTCTCCATTGGTGCTATCAGGGCTTCCTCCCCCCCCCCCCCCCCCCCCCCCCCCCCCACACACACACCAAACCAACCCAGCAGTACAAAACGAGGAAGGAACAAAACCGCAACAAACGTAGTGCATGCTCTTCTTTCTTCCCACCTCTTCTTTCTATCTGGGACCATTTCATGTTGTTCGATGGACCCTTCGCTTCTATAAGGTGCAAGAGGCGCAAGATCTATTGCAGGCTGAGGCAGCCCTAGTAGAGGTGCCGGCATTGTTCTGGAGTAGGGTGATTAAGAAAGAGTAACAGGGAGAGGATGAGGGAGGAGAAGGAGGAGAGGTAGAGGAGGGTGATGAGGATGGCCCACTGGTGCTAAACCTCTAGGATAAATAAAAAGGTTGGTCGTCTAGGTGATCGATTGTAATAGTCCGAGCATGTGATTCGTATTGGCAGAGCATGAGATTAAGATAGGCCAAGCATGTTATTATAATAATGTGATAGGCTATGGCATATTAGGGGGCTGGGGGACCTAAACCCCAGGCCCTACCTCTCATGTAACATTTATGGTGATGATGCGCTTCGTCCGTGTGCCCACCAACGCTGATTGTATTGTCTTATTTGATTTTCTTGCTCCGTATAGGGTGCACAGTTATGGGAGTAGCACCATTAGATAGGCCTTTTCAAGCTATACAAAATACCCCCTCCTTTGCCCCCCTAATTATTATTGTGGGAGGAGATAATGGCCTCCAAATGGGTTCCGGAGCCGGGGGTGGGTGGTAAACTCAGCCCTCTGTAGGAAAAATGGGCATGGGGTAGGAGTTTTGTTTCCCCCCCCCCCCCCCCCCCCCCCTCGATTGTTGTGTTTATTAATCTTATATTTCATTTTTTCATTTTTGTGTACCTCATGCTTCTTATTTTTGTTATATCTTCCATTTGCTGGCATTGTTGGGTGTTTGTCTTATTATTTGTCTATTTATGTGTGTGTCTTATTATTTGTTTATTTATTTGGTGTCGTTGTTGTGTATCTCGTGCATTTTGTTTTTATCTTATTATTTATTTGTATCTTGTGCTTTTAAAATCTTATTATTCATGTATGCGAGGGGGGGGCAAGGAGAAAGATTTCGTACCGCATGTTCGATATGGATAGATAACTGCGAGCAATAGTCGATAAAAAAAACATGTCAATACAACCACAGGCGGCCGATATACGAGGGGGGGGGGGGGGGGGGGGGGGGGGGGGGGGGGGGGGGGGTCCGACCGTTTTCCCAATTGTATTTGTACCTGGTGTAACATACTTGCCAGTGCGAATTTTCGAGCGTGAGGTACACCAATGAGTATGTCTCGACGAGAGGAGTGCAAATCTGCAGTCCTTAGTAAGTTACATGCAGGGTGTAATTGGTGGATCTCCTGGAAGGTACATCCAGGCTGGACGCCAGGCTGGACGTCACCCAGACCTTCGCGCCCAGCTTCGCACAAGCGGCAGTTGGGCAGAAAAAGGCGCGCGCGCAACGCGTTTGGATGTGCGTTCTGAACTCTGGTCCCCTACGAGGTTCCTAAAGCAGTCGAGCCTGGGGTCGACCCCCCCCCCCCCCCCACACACACACACACACACACAAACCACACCACACACACCAAACGCACACACACCACCCAAGCAGACCATCAGGCTCCATAATACAAGTTGAGTCGATTAAGCCATGATAATGATGATGATAAAGATAGATAGACAGATAAATAACGCCTTCGGTCCTTTAAAAACCTAAGTGAACTCCTCCAAGGGCGCTGACGACTGCCGAGCGCTCAAGAAAGTTGCAAAAATACTAAAATCCTAATAACTTTGTCCAAACTTGATATTTGTATCTTTTGGTTGTATGGTTGGAAAGGCCTTGACGGGATGATGCTCATGGACCCCCCTTTCACTATGTAATGCTGTCTGGGTGTTCAGATATGAGGTCTCAAAGGGGGGGGGGTCCCCAGGGGTCGACATAACAACTTCCGAACATGCTGTCTGCCAACTATATTCTTGCCCCCCCCCCCTCATCTTTACTACTATTTTTAGCAGACCTATGTGACTGTGTGTGGTTGCTTCTTGTTCTACTCCTGCTCCACCCAAACCAAGCCAAAGCAAACCTAAAATAAACAAGCCAAACCATAATAAACAATTTCAAACCTAACCTAACCATAACAAACCATATCAAACCATATCAAACCATAACAAAGCATATCAAACCATAACAAAACATAACAAACCATAACAAACCTATCCTAACCTAACCATACCAAACCGTACCAAACCTGAGAATAACAACTAGACCATAACAAACCTAACTAAACATGAACCTAACCTAACCATAACAAACCTAACTAAACATGAACCTAACCTAACCATAACAAACCTAACCAAACCTGAACATAACAACCGAACCATAACAAACCGTAACAAACCAAACCATACAAACCACACAGGGCACGATTGGACCCCCAGGCTGTACGCTTCTACGATAACGGATCATCTGAAGTACATGGGGGGCTTAGTCCACAGGAGTGGGCCCCCCCTGAACCGCACTGTGCTGACTCACCATCTCCAAATGCCAATGCACTCATCCACGAGCTGAATGGACTAAGGTGCCAAAATAGGCAACTGGGGCAAGAGCTGAAAAGGAGGCAGGCCGGATCTCCAGCACAGGTGCGCAGGGGCACCCAACAAAACAGAAATTGAAATTGAAATTGTTACATCCGTGTAAAACCGTAACTCACAGGACGTGAAGTTAAGGACACCATAGCGTAAGCCGGAGCTAGCCATAGTCACCGTAGGGCCACCTCAACAAACAAAACAGACTCAATCAAACTAAATCATATTTATGTTAGCTTATAGCAGCTCAAAGCTATTCATAAAAACGGAAACCAAACCAATACAAGCGCATAGCTGTAGGTGAAACTAAAGCAGACTCATATAATCTCGTTTAGATAGCTATACATTAAACTAAATCAGACCCATATAATCTCGTTTAGATAGCTATACATTAAACTAAATCAGACTCATCTAATCTCGTTTAGATAGCTATACATTAAACTAAATCAGACTCATCTAATCTCGTTTAGATAGCTATACATTAAACTAAATCATACGTATATAAGCGCATCTAAATAGCTATAAATGAAACTAAATCAAACGTATATAAGCACATCTAAATGGCTATAAATGAAACTGAATCATACGTATATAAGCGCATAGAACTAGCTACAAATGAAACGAAATCATGCTTATATAAGCGCATATAAATAGCTGTAAATGAAACTGAATTATACGTATATAAACGCCTGATAAACGCATATAAATCTATATACATAAAGAAATCATGGTCGCGGTCGTGGTCGTGGTGGTGTCATCATCGCGTACCCACGTGCCATGGGCGTGCGAAGTGTAACCGACTTGCAACCGACTTTCCGTACACCCAAGTCTTCGCCCAGCGATTTCAATTGCCGAAACAGCAGATGCGCTAAGCTATGTTTCATGTCCACAACTGCCTCCCATACTGTGACTGCAATGAATTGCAATGAAATGAGTGAGGAGATCCTCTCCTCAGAGGTCATTTGCTGACCCTCAGATCGCTTTGCACGGCGCTCGGAATAATAGATTTCAGTGTATTGCTTCACGGAGCGACCTGCAGGCTGCGGCTCATGCTCCAGAACTTTCACTTCGGATCATGATTCGGCTGGCCCTTGACTTTCACTTGGCTCACGCATGCGCACTTCTTTCTTCATCTCAGCAATACATTCGTCGTCGCATTATGCTATCACATCGCCTGATTCGCTATCACATCGCCTGATTCGTGATTGGAGGTAGTTCACTTCCATTCTCCAGTCTTTCTGCAGGCTCTATCGATACATTCATCTTGCTCCGAGCTAAGACACTGGCGCGGCTCATGGTATCTCAGCACGATCTAAGTCCCTGCAACCCTGTGACGTTCTTCCGACGTCCGACTTCCTTCTTGCTGCGTGCTCCTTGCACCGCGTGCAATACCTGTTCAAGATCTTCCCCCCCACCCCACACGACTCACACCCTGCAACGATAAGGTTATTTTCGAGCGTATTTTGTAGCGAGTGCGTGACAGAGTTGACCGAGCGAAGGCCCTTTCGGGAAACAGCTTGCACGCCCAACCAGGTATCTATGCGCGAAGAGGAAGCTACAGTTAAGCACCTTTGCTCTCGCGCAATTCCGATATTTCAAGCTGAGTCTGAAACTGCGCAGACGTTCGTTTGCAATTTCCAAAAGTCTTCGCATTTCCGCGTCGTCTGACGAAACGTCCAAACGTCTGCGCGATTTCGAACTCAGCTGGAAACATCATAATCGCTTCTGTTAAACCCATCTGCTAAAGTGGCCGAGAGAAGATCAGATTAATGGGAACGGAGAAGCAGGGAAGTGCGTGTGTGTTGGCTGGTAAAGGGGTGAGGCAAATTTGAGATTGGGCCTGGGTCGAGGTTTGGGCAGAGTGGGGACTGTGTGTGTGTGTGTGGGGGGGGGGGGGGGGGGGGGGGGGGCATGGGAAGGGATTAGTGTGTGGGTAGTTGTTGGTGCTGGGGAGGGGGGGGGGGGGGGGGGGGGGGGGGCAGATGCGTCAGGATTTGAAGTGGGGGAAACATGATGACTGTGTTTATGAGAGGGGTGGAGGTGAGGACATATGTGTAGCCCATTCTGTAACCCAGCCCCACAGGCACCCTATTATGATTGGGGTAGGGGTGATGTGTGTCTGTGTGGCCACCGGCCACACGGGCTACCGTACTAGTTGCTATAAATGAAACTAAATCACACGAATATAAGCGCATATAAATAGCTTTAAATGAAGCTAAATCATATGTATATAAGCGCATATAAATAGCTATACATGAAACTAAATCAAATGCATATAACACATAGAGATAGAGATAGATATCTCCCCTCAAGAGATATAATCAAACCAAGGCACCACTTTTCAATGTTTTGACCTTTCTACGAACCTCCGTCCGCTGCAGGGATGCCGGTGCTGATCTCCCCTCAAGAGATGTAATCAAACCAACTCACCACTTTTCAATGTTTTAACCTTTCTACGAACCTCCGTCCGCTGCAGGGATGCCGGTGCTGATCTCCCCTCAAGAGATATAATCAAACCAAGGCACCACTTTTCAATGTTTTAACCTTTCTACAAACCTCCGTCCGCTGCAGGGATGCCGGTGCTGATCTCCCCTCAAGAGATGTAATCAAACCAACTCACCACTTGTCAAATTTGCAACCTTTCTAAAAACATCCTTCTCCTTACATCCCACCGGGGTGCTGGTGCCCATCCAACCCCGTGGGATTTCATCCAACCAACAAACCACCATGTCCATAATATATACGAACATCCATCCATCGCATGGCCACAGCAGCATGGGGGTGCTGGGGCCATCTCCCCCCGTGGAATTTAATCCGACCAACACAGCACTGTTAATTGTATAACCCAAGACCAAAATGTAACCATCATCACCATCATCATCACTATCATCACCATCATCGCAATCATCACAATAATCACAATCATCGAGGTTTGGGCAGAGTGGGGACTGTGTGTGTGTGTGGGGGGGGGGGGGCATGGGAAGGGATTAGTGTGTGGGTAGTTGTTGGTGCTGGGGAGGGGGGGGGGGGGGGGGGGGGGGGGGGCAGATGCGTCAGGATTTGAAGTGGGGGAAACATGATGACTGTGTTTATGAGAGGGGTGGAGGTGAGGACATATGTGTAGCCCATTCTGTAACCCAGCCCCACAGGCACCCTATTATGATTGGGGTAGGGGTGATGTGTGTCTGTGTGGCCACCGGCCACACGGGCTACCGTACTAGTTGCTATAAATGAAACTAAATCACACGAATATAAGCGCATATAAATAGCTTTAAATGAAGCTAAATCATATGTATATAAGCGCATATAAATAGCTATACATGAAACTAAATCAAATGCATATAACACATAGAGATAGAGATAGATATCTCCCCTCAAGAGATATAATCAAACCAAGGCACCACTTTTCAATGTTTTGACCTTTCTACGAACCTCCGTCCGCTGCAGGGATGCCGGTGCTGATCTCCCCTCAAGAGATGTAATCAAACCAACTCACCACTTTTCAATGTTTTAACCTTTCTACGAACCTCCGTCCGCTGCAGGGATGCCGGTGCTGATCTCCCCTCAAGAGATATAATCAAACCAAGGCACCACTTTTCAATGTTTTAACCTTTCTACAAACCTCCGTCCGCTGCAGGGATGCCGGTGCTGATCTCCCCTCAAGAGATGTAATCAAACCAACTCACCACTTGTCAAATTTGCAACCTTTCTAAAAACATCCTTCTCCTTACATCCCACCGGGGTGCTGGTGCCCATCCAACCCCGTGGGATTTCATCCAACCAACAAACCACCATGTCCATAATATATACGAACATCCATCCATCGCATGGCCACAGCAGCATGGGGGTGCTGGGGCCATCTCCCCCCGTGGAATTTAATCCGACCAACACAGCACTGTTAATTGTATAACCCAAGACCAAAATGTAACCATCATCACCATCATCATCACTATCATCACCATCATCGCAATCATCACAATAATCACAATCATCGAGGTTTGGGCAGAGTGGGGACTGTGTGTGTGTGGGGGGGGGGGGGGGCATGGGAAGGGATTAGTGTGTGGGTAGTTGTTGGTGCTGGGGAGGGGGGGGGGGGGGGGGGGGGGGGCAGATGCGTCAGGATTTGAAGTGGGGGGGAAACATGATGACTGTGTTTATGAGAGGGGTGGAGGTGAGGACATATGTGTAGCCCATTCTGTAACCCAGCCCCACAGGCACCCTATTATGATTGGGGTAGGGGTGATGTGTGTCTGTGTGGCCACCGGCCACACGGGCTACCGTACTAGTTGCTATAAATGAAACTAAATCACACGAATATAAGCGCATATAAATAGCTTTAAATGAAGCTAAATCATATGTATATAAGCGCATATAAATAGCTATACATGAAACTAAATCAAATGCATATAACACATAGAGATAGAGATAGATATCTCCCCTCAAGAGATATAATCAAACCAAGGCACCACTTTTCAATGTTTTGACCTTTCTACGAACCTCCGTCCGCTGCAGGGATGCCGGTGCTGATCTCCCCTCAAGAGATGTAATCAAACCAACTCACCACTTTTCAATGTTTTAACCTTTCTACGAACCTCCGTCCGCTGCAGGGATGCCGGTGCTGATCTCCCCTCAAGAGATATAATCAAACCAAGGCACCACTTTTCAATGTTTTAACCTTTCTACAAACCTCCGTCCGCTGCAGGGATGCCGGTGCTGATCTCCCCTCAAGAGATGTAATCAAACCAACTCACCACTTGTCAAATTTGCAACCTTTCTAAAAACATCCTTCTCCTTACATCCCACCGGGGTGCTGGTGCCCATCCAACCCCGTGGGATTTCATCCAACCAACAAACCACCATGTCCATAATATATACGAACATCCATCCATCGCATGGCCACAGCAGCATGGGGGTGCTGGGGCCATCTCCCCCCGTGGAATTTAATCCGACCAACACAGCACTGTTAATTGTATAACCCAAGACCAAAATGTAACCATCATCACCATCATCATCACTATCATCACCATCATCGCAATCATCACAATAATCACAATCATCGCCTTTACCATCATCACCATCACCATCACCACGACCCTACAGGGCCACAACAGCACTATCAGTAGCACCACCGTAACCCTCCAGGGCCATGGCAGCACCATCATCATCACCAACACCGCCATCATCATCATCATCATCATCACCATCACCACCTTAACCCTACAGGGCCACGGCAGCACCGCCATCATCATCATCATCATCACCTTAACCCTACAGGGCCACGGCAGCACTGTCATCATTATCACCATCAAAACCTTACAGGACCACGGCAGCACTATCATCATCATCACCATCAAAACCTTAACCCTACAGGGCCACGGCAGCATCATCATCATCACCATCACCACCTAATCCCGACAGGGCCACGGCAGCACAGGGGTACTGGTGCCCACCTCCCCCCGTGGGATATATTCTACCCAACACACCACTGTTAGTTGTATGACCCAAAACCAAAACGTAACCATCATCACCATCATCACCATCATCACCATCATCATCAACACCTAAACCCTACAGGGCCACGGTAGCACAGGGGTGCTAGTGCCCATCTCCCCCCGTGGGATTTATTCAAACCAACACGCCTCTGTTAATTGTATCAACCAAACCCAAATTGTAACCATCATCACCATCACCATTACCACCTGAACCCTACAGGGCCACGGCAGCACAGGGGTGTTGGTGCCCATCTCCCCTCGTGGGCGACTGGCCAAGAACACGAAGCAGAATAGGGGGGGGGCTACGTCCAATCTGAGCCCCAGACAGCCTTTTTGGTCAGGCGTTAGAGGTGATCCTTCTGCCTCGAACCCTAACCCTAACAGCTCCCATGGGGCCGGCAGAGGGGGGAGGGGCAAGGGGCAGCAAGGGGGGAGGCAGTCACGGCACCAGTCGCCTGCGAACTCTCGCAGACAGCAAGCGCAGCAACTGACAGCTAGTTTGTTGGCCGCTGGCATTCCCACCATCAAGCAAAGCTTAGTGGACGGCAGAGAGCTGAGGTGTAAACGCTAATGGGTTTTTTCAGGGGGGGGGGGGGGGGGGGGGGGGGGGGCACCAGTCACCAGCAGCCTCCCATAGATAGCAAGCGCAGCAACTGACTGCTAGTTTGTTGGATGCTGGAATTCCCACCATCAAGCAAAGCTTAGTGAAGGGTAGAGAGCTGCGGCGTAAACGCTAATATTGTTCTGGGTGTACGTGTGTGTGTGTGTGGGGGGGGGGGGGGGGGGGGGGGTAAGGTCTGACTTGAAGCAGGCGCAGCACCAGTCACCATCAGGGTACTTCCAAGCGCGCGCTGGCGCGCTGCCTTTTTGAGCCCCGCTGCGCGTTTCGCGCGGTTTTTTGCACCCCCCTGTAGGCGCAGCAAGCATTTTTTCGCTTTTGCACCACAAGGCGCAGTTTTATGTTTTCCAAGTGCGCTAAAGCGCTGGCCAATTTGGTAAATGGAAGTACCCTGGTCGCCATGGTAAGCATAGACACTATGTATGCTGTTACAGTCCAGGGGTAAACCAAATAGGCTAGAGGGACTTGCCTAACCATGGAGGGGCTATAACGAAAAAGCACTGATGAACTGACCCCCAAACAATCATTTTACCAACGGGGGGCCTGAGTTCGTGCTACAGTGAACATTTAATTGTATGATTAATCACTAATATTAAACACTATAAGTCTACAGCACCTCGCTTTCGAGAACAGAACGCAATCACTGCAGACTTATAGTGTTTAATATTAATGATTAATCATACAATTAAATGTTCACTGTAGCACGAACTCAGGCCCCCCGTTGGCTCCCGAGTACAGAACGGAATCACTGGGCTGCAGACAGAGACACTTGAAGGGAAAAAAAGATAACGCCTGGAGAGGCGTGGTGTTAAGGGGACCCTCCCGTACGCCGCACCTGGGGAAAATCACCATGGCAGACATAGTAAGTGTCACCCTCCAGGCGGGAGGGACTCCTTCATGCGTTGTGTGGCAAGAATGCTGGTACAGGAGGCGATACATTCGAGACACTTGATGTATATATTGGATGTTTCAATCCCAACCTGTGTTCGAGGTAATATTTCTGCCTTGGACTTGAACTTGGTTACATAGCTTCAGCCAGCAATTTGGCTGCTTGCCGTTTTCAGCAGTAAAACCATCATTATTATTATTATTAAATGTAAACGCGAACAAATCACTTTTTTATTTTTCATTTCTGTCTTCAACTATTTTTTCGTGTTTTTCCTAATCTTCTTCTGAATGATAAAATAAGTCAAAAATGACTTATCATGCCTATACAAAAGACTTGATCCAATATCTTCATAAATTCAAGGATGAACTGAGGAAGCTTCGCTCGACCTTCAACTTTTGGATTATACATCAGGTAATGTAGAGGAATCATTTTACTCTCAGATTGGGAAATCAGGTTCTGATACTTTCTTCTTGAATCTAGTAAGGCTTCGTCAGTACATTCAAAAACCACATGGTGTTCATCTTGAACTTGAACTTGGTTACATACCGGTAGCTTTAGCCAGCAATTTGGCTGCTCGCCGTCAGCAGCAAAACAAAATGTAATTTGGCTGCTCGCCGTCAGCAGCGAAACAAATATAATTTGGCTGCTCGCCGTCAGCAGCAAAACAAATAGCAAGAAATGTAAACTCGAACAAATCACTTTTTCATTTTTTTCATTTTGCGTTTTTTCTCTTTAATATGTTCATCTTGGACGGTTCCAGAATCACGTAAGTGACAATTGGCCTGTACCCGGCCGCTGGAAACTAGTGATGGGAGGGCGTGGGGCTGTGTGGTAGGAGCGTCTGACAAATGTTCGTTCTAAGAACGCGAATGAGCGAGATGGTGTGCAAAATGGAAGGCGTCAGTTAGCGCCTCCGTGTATGATCGATGGGTGCAAGGGCATCAACTGACATATTCGACATGATATTCTCTGCCGGGACATCATTCTGGCCCGCAGTAGTCAAATTATGCGCATGGTTCTCAGTAGGTGCCTGTGCCTTCTCCGATGTAGAAGGCGCTGGAACCTTGTGCACCTCGTTTCTTCGCAAGGAGTCTTCATACTTGCTTGAGCTTCTTATTGTGCTAAGAATAAATTAAGGGCGAGACTGGACGAGATAAAGATACCCGCCGGGTATTACCGGGTAAACAAGTATTATGCAGTGTCGCAAGCGACTCGGAATTTGGCGGAGTGTATTGGCAACGAACAAAGGTGGCAACGGACTGGAGCTGACCGAAGCCAGTTAGTTGGCTGACGTGTCAGGCTTCAATTTTTCGGTCGGCCGGTCGCGGTCGGACAGACTGACAAATGGGTAAACATGGGGGATCCCGCCCCCTTGAGGAGGAGGCTCCGCAAAAAACGCGCGCGAGCGAGAATATTACTGTGCATCCTGACTCAATTGAATGGTTCTTGGATGGGTGGATTTGGTTTGACAGTTCATGGATGGCGCTTCGGTTCGGCTTCGGGTGGATGTCTAGATTAACACGGTGATTGAAAACTTTTCACGCCTCGAAGTTAACTCAGGTTATCGACATAACTGACGCTTGACAATTTCTGACAGGTTATCGACAAAACTGACGCTTGACAATTTCGAGGTTGTCAGGATGCGATTATTTTCGGGCTTCGATTATTTCTAATCGGGCGAACCTATCTGTTCGTCTACTTATTCCGGGGATTCCTTTCACGCCTCGACAGTAACTCTTAAAATATCTTTACAAACTCTGACAAAATTACACTAAAATTACACTAAAGGTTCACGAAACAAGTCACGCTGTGCACTGCAAGCTTATTGTCTACCGTAGTAGCTATAGCTATAGCTAGCTCCGGCTTACGCTGTGGTGCCCTTAACATCACGTCCTGTGAGTAACTGCATTACACGGATGTAACAGTTTATACCATACTGGGCATCTCAGGTTTCCCACTGTCGCAGGACGCAACATGGGAGGGTCCGTTGCGTCCCGGACGCAGGTTCAAGATGTTGTTTGCGTCGCAGACGCAGGTTCAGGATGTTGGTTGCGTCTCACCCATCAGTTTATTGGCCCACCACCACTCCATTGCCGTGAGCTACGGGTTCTGCTGATGAATTGAAAAGTGCATTGCGTCCCAGGACGCAACCTACCGAATTAGAATGCGTCCCAGGACGCAACCCCTGGGGTCCGTTTGAAGTTCCCTGGCAACGTTCCTCATCATACCAGACATCACAGTATTTAACGATGGAATTCCAGAATTTAATAACTGGTAGAGTAATAGTGAATTGTGTATTGAGAATTAACCTGTTTCTTTCAACACAACAATAATAATAGTTTTTATTTAACTCCGACGCACTTTATCCTTTTCTCATGGCCGCCGAAAAAATCTGTCGGAACGCAACAGTTACATATGGCGGGTAGTAGTAAGAGAGGTATGAACTGGTGAGAGGGCGTTCTAGGCGACGACGGTTGGTGACGATGTAGTGGGCTTGTTGGGCAACATGGGCATTGAGGGGGCGCAGTAGAGAAAGGAGCGTGGTGGTGGTGGTGGTGGTGGTGGTGGTGGGGGGGGGGGTGGGGTGGGGTGGGGTGGTGGGGGTGGTGGGGGGGGCAAGGCACACGAGAGTATTGTGATTGGGGGAGAAGATGGTGCCGTAAAAGCCGATAAAAGTCATGTCATGGTCAACAGGGGTAGTGGTGAATGTTCGTTTGGTCGTGGGTTGGTATCTCTCTGGTACTTTGCATATTGTAGGAGTGGCTCCACCATTCGAACTGAATCCTCCGTGTCGCTGGTTTGTGTCGGGAGACCCACCTCCTGGGGTGAAAATCCTTTCACAACTTAAAAAAAAAAAATGTGAGGACTGAGGAGTGGTGGGAGCGATGGTCCAGCCAGCAGCACGGAGAGAGGTGAGGAGGGTAGTATGTTGGGAGAGTTTGACGATGGAGGTGGCAGCGTAGTGGGAGTCACGAGTTTAAACGAGTCCAAGTAGATGGATAGTGCATGTGCGTTGTAGGGTGTGGTGGGCGAGGCCGCGAGGGGGCGCAAGAGCTGGGTTGAGTCCTTGTACAATGAGGATGTCGGGGCGAAGTTGGGCAAGGGAAATGTCCAGAAGAAGCCAGGCGGGGAGACGGGTACTAAATACATGTGGAAGTTTGTCACATGCGGTAATTTCCATGAGGAACAAGGAGGGGTGTACTGAACCAAAATATATAGCTTGGGATTTTTTAATCAAGGCCTTGTTATGTCTACAGATACACAGGGGTGAGGGGTGGTTACATGAGCCAAGAATGTGGCCTGAAGTGTCGAAGGCGGAGGAGGGTGGGCAGAGGGGGCAGTGACCTTCGGCGATATCGCCGGATGGGAGACGGTAGGAGCAGCCACGGGTGAGAGCAGTAGCGGCGGTTCAGACTGAAGCGGCATTGGAGGACATTGAAAATGCTTTTGTCAAAACAAACTGTATCAAGCGTCAGAAATGGGTGGCTAAAATGGCGAAGTCATGTCGCAACGGGTTGTCCAACGCCCCCTATCTGATCCTGCCGCCAGCGCCCACTTGATTATGTTCCAGGAACCCACCTCCAATCCAATAAGATCTCTAACCACTTATCGCATTGCCCTGCGCAATAGCAATCCATAGAAGGCAACGCCAGTACATTTCTCCGTCCGTGCTTTTAATTCCGTCCGATCACCAGCAATCATGGCTGATACAGCTGATACAGGCGAGACTGCCATAATGGAGGTTTCTAGCCTCCCAGACGCTGAGGTACCTACAGATGCGTCTGTTATGCACCACCCCTCCCAATTGGATGATGCCGAGAGGGTCGAGATCGAGGCTGAGTCTGAGGCCGAGCTGGAATCAGAGGCCCCACTTCCTCCTCCCCCACCCCCTGTCTACGTCCAACCTAGGTCAGCTGCCCCAGTTTCCTCGTCCGGGCTTAGGAGGCGAAGCAATTCTGCTGCGGTTCCCCAGAGCCGTGGATCCTCTTCTTCCTCCGGAGGAGGGGGTGTGATCGTTGTTGCAGGTGTCGCTGTGGCGTTGGTGACCGTGGGTGGCCTGGTGGCCTGGCTGTTTGGCAGAAAGAAGGGTGGGAAGGAGGATAATGTGCCTGCCCCCAAGGCTGGAAAAGTGAGTGTTGCTGGAGGGGGGTGCATGGGCGTCCGAATTTGGGAATTGGGAAATGGGAATTGTTGAAAATCTGGGATAAGCTGAGGTACGGCTTGGTCCGCCAGAGAAGCTGCATGGGCTCTTGGCATTACGCGAGCTGTCGACGGGAACATGCGTGACCGCACTGCGGACTGAGTGCTACACCACGATTTGCGTATGATCCCGAGACCAGCCTGGATTTACCGCTGTGATCTAACGAAACCGTCGCCAAATCCAGCTCAGTGAACGGGTATGCATGTGGCAGCCTAGCTCATAATCTTCCTTGGTACCTTGAATAGTAACTTCGCCACCAAACAGATCAGTGGACTCCACCAAGCTTCTGGCACAAAGAGAGTCGAGAAGGGCACTAGTATAGTTTACCCATCATCATAACGACCATCTCCTAGTACTACGAATGATGACCGTGGTTACATTATCCTAGTGCCCTCTTCCCAATGTGCCAGCAGCTAGGTGGGGTTCAATGATCTGTGTGGTTGCTAAGTTATTGTTTGCAGAAAAGGAGAGTGCTGATCATAATGCCGAACTCTGCAGTCAGGATTGTGGTTAAGTAGTGTGTATCATACCCATGCTTATTCCATCTGCAGACGGTGAACAGCCTGGAGGCTGATTGAGCATGTGACCAAACCAACCTAACAAGCCCCCAACCCATGTATACACTATTATTTACTGACTTGGTTCTGCTTTGTTTTAAAAATCCAACTGAGCAGCATATGCAAGAGCCTGGTGCCCATGCACACTGTTTCTTTTTTAGCACTATGTAGCAGCTTCTAAGCAGCTCCCTTTCCCAGTAGCCAAACGTGAAGCTAGCTGATGCATCTGACTGCTGTCATGGCAGGCATTCTAACGCAGCTGAAAGCTTTGGTCTTGAACTAGTGGCTGGGTCAGGGAGCTGTGTGCACGCTGTGTAGCCCTCAAAATAATCATTGCCCATGCAATATCTTTGCAGGCATATTTGTAGCTACTGTCACTTTCGCAAGATTTCACATTTTGCATGCAAGGATTCAATCAGGTACATGGAACAGCCTGGTGCCGCTGCAGCAGCTGTACCGCCACGTACAAAGCTGCTGTTGTCGTCCTTGCAAGCCCTCTCTGATACATACCACCTCTCCGACCCATGCAAGGATCTCCTCATCACACCTGCATTGTCCATGCAAACTCTCCACACTCCCTTCATTATGCAAACATTCCCCCATGCCCATGCAACAGCTTCACTGCCACATGCAAAGCTGTTGTTGTCGTCCTTGCAAGCCTTCTCTGATGCATGCAACCTCTTCGATGCATGCCTCGAATCCCCTCATCACACCTGCATTGGCCATGCAAGCTCTCCACACTCCCTTCATCATGCAAACATTCCCTCATGCCCATGCAACGTCTTCACTGCCACATGCTAAGCTGCTGTTGTTGTCCTTGCAAGCTTTATGCACACCCTTCCTGATGCATGCAAGTATCCCCTCGTGCCCATACAACAGCTTTACGGCTACATGCAACAGCTTTACTGCCACATGCTAACTCACATGCATGCTACACATCCCTCGTTACACCTGCATTGGCCATGCAAACTCTCCACACTCCCTTCATCAGGGAAGTATCCCCTCATGCCCATGCAACAGCTTTACCGCCACATGCAACAGCTTTATTGCCACTTGCAAACTCACATGCATGCCACGAATTCCCTCATTACACCTGCATTGGCCATGCAAACTCTCCACACTCCCTCCGTCATGCAAGCACCTCATGCCCATGCAACAGCTTAACTGCCACATGCATCAGCTTTACTGCCACATACAAAGCTGCTGTTGTCGTCCTTGCAAGCCCTCTCTGACGCATGCAAGGATCCCCTCATCACACCTGCATTGGCCATGCAAACTCTCCACACTCCCTCCGTCATGCAAGCATCTCATGCCCATGCAACAGCTTGACTGCCACATGCATCAGCTTTACTGCCACATACAAAGCTGCTGTTGTCGTCCTTGCAAGCCCTCTCTGACGCATGCAAGGATCCCCTCATCACACCTGCATTGGTCATGCAAACTACCCGCACTCCCTCCATCATGCAAACATTCCCTAGTGCCCATGCAGCATCTTCACTGCCACATGCTAAGATGCTCTTGTCGTCCTTGCAAGCTCTATGCATACCCTTCCTGATGCATGCAAGCATCCCTCATCACACTTGCCCGATTATTTTTTTATTATTAATTCCTTGTACTCCGTTCCCTAACACTTGCGTTACAAGTCAAAGGCAGGGTCAAAGTCAAAGGCACATGCACAAGCAGCACTGTGGGGGGGCTGGAGCGCAACTGTGCCTTCTTTGATTCTTCTTTTTTTACTTATTGCATGTACTCTGTTAGCTACCACTTGCGCTAACACTTGCGCTAGAAGGCAAGGCAAATGCAAAGGCACAAGCAGCAATGGGGGGGGTCTAGAGCGCAACTGTGCCTTCTTTGATTCTTCTTTTTGTATTAATTGCGCGCACCCTGCTCGCTACCTCTTGCGCTAACACTTGCGCTAGAAGGCAAGGCAAAGGCTAAGGCACAAGCAGCACTGTGGGGGTTCTGGAGCGCACCTGTGCCTTCTTTGATTCTTCTTTTTGTATTAACTGTGCGTACTCCGTTAGCTAACACTTGCGCTTACACTTGCGCTAGAAGGCAAGGCAAAAATGTAGGCAAAGGCTAAGGTACAGGTGGGGCAAAAATGTAGGCAAAGGCTAAGCAGCACTGTCGGGGGTCTGGAGTGCCCTGGCTTCAAGCTCCTGGCTTTAAGCGGTGCAGCGAATGCGTTGACCATGCAAACTCTTGACATTCACCATGCAAACATTTGCATTGACCATGCAGACTCTTGCTCTGACCATGCAAACTCACATCACACCCACATCACACTTGTGTTGAGCATGCAAACTCACATCACACCCGCATCACACTCGCATTGACAATGCAGACTCATGCGTTGACCATGCAAACTCTTGCGTTGAGCATGCAAACTCACATCATACCCGCATCACACTCGCATTAACCATGCAAACTCTTGCGTTGAGCATGCAAACTCACATCACACCCACATCACACTCGCATTGACCATGCAAACTCTTGCGTTGAGCATGCAAACTCACATCACACCCACATCGCACCCGCATGGACCATGCAAACTCTTGCGTTGAGCATGCAAACTCACATCACACCCGCATCGCACTCGCATTGACCATGCAAACTCATGCGTTGAGCATGCAAACTCACATCACACCCACATCACTCTCGCATTGACCATGCAAACTCTTGCGTTGAGCATGCAAACTCACATCACACCCGCAGCACACTTGCATTGACCATGCAAACTCTTGTGTTGAGCATGTAAACTCACATCACTCCCGCATTGCACTCGCATTGACCATGCAAACTCTTGCGTTGAGCATGCAAACTCTTGCGTTGAGCATGCAAACTCACATCACACCCGCATCGCACTCGCATTGACCATGCAAACTCTTGCGTTGAGCTTGCAAACTCACATCACACCCGCATCGCACTCGCATTGACCATGCAAACTCATGCGTTGGGCATGCAAACTCACATCACACTCGCACTGACCATGCAAACTCTTGCGTTGAGCATGCAAACTCACATCACACCCGCAGCACACTCGCATTGACCATGCAAACTCTTGCGTTGAGCATGTAAACTCACATCACTCCCGCATCGCACTCGCATTGACCATGCAAACTCATGCGTTGAGCATGCAAACTCATGCGTTGAGCATGCAAACTCACATCACACCCGCATCGCACTCGCATTGACCATGCAAACTCATGCGTTGAGCATGCAAACTCACATCACACCCGCATCGCACTCGCATTGACCATGCAAACTCATGCGTTGAGCATGCAAACTCACATCACACCCGCATCACACTTGCATTGACCATGCAAACTCTTGCGTTGAGCATGCAAACTCACTTCACACCCACATCACACTTGCAATGACCATGCAAACTCTTGCGTTGAGCATGTAAGCTCACATCACTCCCGCATCACACTCGCATTGACCATGCAATTCTTGCGTTGAGCATGCAAACTTACATCACACCCACATCACTCTCGCATTGACCATGCAAACTCATGCGTTGAGCATGCAAACTCACATCACACCCGCAGCACACTCGCATTGACCATGCAAACTCTTGCGTTGAGCATGTAAACTCACATCACTCCCGCATCGCACTCGCATTTACCATGCAAACTCATGCGTTGAGCATGCAAACTCATGCGTTGAGCATGCAAACTCACATCACACTCGCATCGCACTCGCATTGACCATGCAAACTCATGCGTTGAGCTTGCAAACTCACATCACACCCGCATTGCGCTCGCACTGACCATGCAAACTCTTGCGTTGAGCATGCAAACTCACATCACACCCGCAGCACACTCGCATTGACCATGCAAACTCTTGCGTTGAGCATGTAAACTCACATCACTCCCGCATCACACTCGCCTTGACCATGTAAACTCTTGCGTTGTGCATGCAAACTCTTGCGTTGAGCATGCAAACTCACATCACACCCGCATCGCACCCGCATCGACCATGCAAACTCATGCGTTGAGCTTGCAAACTCACATCACACCCGCATTGCACTCGCATTGACCATGCAAACTCATGCGTTGAGCATGCAAACTCACATCACACCCACATCACACTTGCATTGACCATGCAAACTCTTGCGTTGAGCATGCAAACTCACATCACACCTGCAGCACACTCGCATTGACCATGCAAACTCTTGCGTTGAGCATGCAAACTCATGCGTTGAGCATGCAAACTCACATCACACCCGCATTGCACCCGCATCGACCATGCAAACTCATGCGTTGAGCAAGCAAACTCACATCACACCCTCATCACTCTCGCATTGACCATGCAAACTCAAGCGTTGAGCATGCAAACTCACATCACACCCGCAGCACACTCGCATTGACCATGAAAACTCTTGCGTTGAGCATGTAAGCTCACATCACTCCCGCATCGCACTCGCATTGACCATGCAAACTCTTGCGTTGCGCATGCAAACTCATGCGTTGAGCATGCAAACTCACATCACACCCGCATCGCACTCGCATTGACCATGCAAACTCATGCGTTGAGCTTGCAAACTCACATCACACCCGCATTGCACTCGCACTGACCATGCAAACTCTTGCGTTGAGCATGCAAACTCACATCACACCCGCATCACACTTGCATTGACCATGCAAACTCTTGCGTTGAGCATGGAAACTCACATCACTCCCGCATCACACTCGCATTGACCATGTAAACTCTTGCGTTGTGCATGCAAACTCTTGCGTTGAGCATGCAAACTCACATCACACCCGCATCGCACCCGCATCGACCATGCAAACTCATGCGTTGAGCTTGCAAACTCACATCACCCCCGCATCACTCGCATTGACCATGCAAACTCATGCGTTGAGCATGCAAACTCACATCACACCCGCAGCACACTCGCATTGACCATGCAAACTCTTGCGTTGAGCATGTAAGCTCACATCACTCCCGCATCGCACTCGCATTGACCATGCAAACTCTTGCGTTGCGCATGCAAACTCATGCGTTGAGCATGCAAACTCACATCACACTCGCATCGCACTCGCATTGACCATGCAAACTCATGCGTTGAGCTTGCAAACTCACATCACACCCGCATTGCACTCGCATTGACCATGCAAACTCTTGCGTTGAGCATGCAAACTCACATCACACCCGCATCACACTTGCATTGACCATGCAAACTCGTGCGTTGAGCATGTAAACTCACATCACTCCCGCATCACACTCGCATTGACCATGCAAACTCTTGCGTTGAGCATGTAAACTCACATCACTCCCGCATCGCACTCGCATTGACCATGCAAACTCATGCGTTGAGCATGCAAACTCACATCACACCCGCATCGCACTCGCATTGACCATGCAAACTCATGCCTTGAGCATGCAAACTCTCATCACACCCGCATCACACTTGCATTGACCATGCAAACTCTTGCGTTGAGCATGCAAACTCACATCACACCCGCATCACACTCGCATTGACCATGCAAACTCTTGCGTTGAGCATGTGAACACACATCACACCCACATCACACTCGCATTGACCATGCAAACTCTTGCGTTGAGCATGCAAACTCACATCACACCCGCAGCACACTCGCATTGACCATGCAAACTCTTGCGTTGAGCATGTAAACTCACATCACTCCCGCATCGCACTCGCATTGACCATGCAAACTCATGCATTGAGCATGCAAACTCATGCGTTGAGCATGCAAACTCACATCACACCCGCATTGCACCCGCATCGACCATGCAAACTCATGCGTTGAGCATGCAAACTCACATCACACCCACATCACACTCGCACTGACCATGCAAACTCTTGCGTTGAGCATGCAAACTCACATCACACCTGCAGCACACTCGCATTGACCATGCAAACTCTTGCGTTGAGCATGTAAACTCACATCACTCCCGCATCGCACTCGCAATGACCATGCAAACTCATGCATTGAGCATGCAAACTCATGCGTTGAGCATGAAAACTCACATCACACCCGCATTGCACCCGCATCGACCATGCAAACTCATGCGTTGAGCTTGCAAACTCACATCACACCCACATTGCACTCGCATTGACCATGCAAACTCATGCGTTGTGCATGCAAACTCACATCACACCCACATCACACTCGCACTGACCAAGCAAACTCTTGCGTTTAGCATGCAAACTCACATCTCACCTGCAGTACACTCGCATTGACCATGCAAACTCTTGCGTTGAGCATGTAAACTCACATCACTCCCGCATCGCACTCGCATTGACCATGCAAACTCTTGCGTTGAGCATGCAAACTCACATCACACCCGCATCGCGCTCGCATTGACCATGCAAACTCATGCCTTGAGCATGCAAACTCTCATCACACCCGCATCACACTTGCATTGACCATGCTAACTCTTGCGTTGAGCATGCAAACTCACATCACACCCGCAGCACACTCGCATTGACCATGCAAACTCTTGCGTTGAGCATGTGAACACACATCACACCCACATCACACTCGCATTGACCATGCAAACTCTTGCGTGGAGCATGCAAACTCACATCACACCCGCAGCACACTCGCATTGACCATGCAAACTCTTGCGTTGAGCATGTAAACTCACATCACTCCCGCATTGCACTCGCATTGACCATGCAAACTCTTGCGTTGAGCATGCAAACTCATGCGTTGAGCATGCAAACTCACATCACACCCGCATCACACTCGCATTGACCATGCAAACTCATGCGTTGAGCATGCAAACTCACATCACACCCACATCACTCGCACTGACCATGCAAACTCTTGCGTTGAGCATGCAAACTCACTTCACACCCGCAGCACACTCGCATTAACCATGCAAACTCTTGCGTTGAGCATGTAAACTCACATCACTCCCGCATCGCACTCGCATTGACCATGCAAACTCATGCATTGAGCATGCAAACTCATGCGTTGAGCATGCAAACTCACATCACACCCGCATCGCACTCGCATTGACCATGCAAACTCATGCGTTGAGCTTGCAAACTCACATCACCCCCGCATTGCACTCGCATTGACCATGCAAACTCTTGCGTGGAGCATGCAAACTCACATCACACCCGCAGCACACTCGCATTGACCATGCAAACTCTTGCGCTGAGCATGTAAACTCACATCACTCCCGCATCGCACTCGCATTGACCATGCAAACTCTTGCGTTGAGCATGCAAACTCATGCGTTGAGCATGCAAACTCACATCACACCCGCATCGCACTCGCATTGACCATGCAAACTCATGCGTTGAGCATGCAAACTCACTTCACACCCGCAGCACACTCGCATTAACCATGCAAACTCTTGCGTTGAGCATGTAAACTCACATCACTCCCGCATCGCACTCGTATTGACCATGCAAACTCATGCATTGAGCATGCAAACTCATGCGTTGAGCATGCAAACTCACATCACACCCGCATCGCACTCGCATTGACCATGCAAACTCATGCGTTGAGTATGCAAACTCACATCACACCCGCATCGCACTCGCATTGACCATGCAAACTATCGGCATTCCTTTTCTTATCCATGCAACCCGCTCAATGCAACCCGCTCATATTATTTGACAACATTTAAAACCTTTAATTTGTGTGTGCTACTCGTAGCCCATGTGTTTCGTTATGCACCCTGGCATTTCCTTTCTTATCCATGCACACCCGCTCATGTTCTTGGGCAACATTTAAAACCTTGGATTTGAGTGTGCTACTCGTAGACCAAGTGTTTCATTATGCACCCTGGCATTCCCTTTCTTATCCATGCACACCCGCTCATGTTCTTGGGCAACATTTAAAACCTTGGATTTGAGTGTGCTACTCGTAGACCAAGTGTTTCATTATGCACCCTGGCATTCCCTTTCTTATCCATGCACACCCGCTCATGTTCTTGGGCAACATTTGGAACCATTAATGTGTTTGTGCTACTCATAGTCCAAGTGCTTCATTGCACACCTTGGCATTCCCATTCTTATCCATGCAAACCCGCTCATATGCTTTAGTAACATTTGGAACCAAACCCGCTCATTTGCTTATGTAACATTAGAAACACTGAATTTGGGTGTGCTACTTGCAGTCAAAGTGCTTCATTACACACCTTGGTATATTTGGGAAAGACACAGTTTGTCGCGTGCTGTTGTGTTTTTGATCATCTTGATGAATTCTGGTCATATTTATGTGCTTATCATGACTGTCTTAGTGTATTTCTTATCATGATCATGTGTTTTGATCACCATAATGCGTTTCTTATCAACTACCTACATCCCCTACACGCAGTCTGCCGCCAAGAAGCCAGCTGCCACCGTCACATCCCCTAGGACAACTCCCAAGTCCGCCGTAGCAGCCAAGCCAGCCACCGCCGCCACATCCGCTCCCAAGTCAGCCGCAGCAGCCAAGCCAGCTGCCAGGTCAGCTCCCAAGGCTGCCCCAGTTGCGGCCAAGGCCGCCCCTGCTTCCGCCCCTGCAGCTGCCAAGGCACCGGCAGCAGCAGCTGGGGCCAAGCCAACTGCCATGCCTTCGCTTCCAACACGGGCTGCAGCAGCAGCGGCAGCTCCAGCAGCAGCTGGGGCCAAGCCAACGGCCATGCCTTCACTCCCACCAAGAACAGCAGCTCCAGCAGCAGCAGCTGGAACCAAGCCAACTGCCATGCCTTCACTCCCACCACGAACAGCAGCTCCAGCAGCAGCAGCTGGAACCAAGCCAACTGCCATGCCTTCGCTCCCACCACGGGTTGCAGCAGCAGCGGCAGCTCCAGCAGCAGCCGGGGCCAAGCCAACGGCCATGCCTCTACTCCCACCACGGGCAGCAGCAGCACCTCCAGCAGCACCTCCGGCAGCATCAGCAGCATCAGTTGGGGCCAAGCCAACTGCAATGCCTCAGCTCCCACCTAGGAAGGTTATAGCCAAGAGCAGCGCAACTGCCACCCCTGCCTCAACACCAGCTGCTGCACCCGCTGCCCTATCTGCCCCTACCCCTGCTCCTACCCCTGCCCCTGCCCCAGCCCCTGCTGCTGCTCCCGCTGCCTCAACACCAGCTGCTGCAACCGCTGCACTATCTACCCCTGCCCCCGCTCCTACCCCTGCTGCAGCCCTATCTACAGCTGCCCCTGCCCCCGCTCCTGCCCCTCCCTCTGCCCCCATCCCTGCCCCAGCCCCTGCTGCTGCTACCCCAACACTCGCCCCTAGGTCTGCCCCAGCACTGGCACCCGCACCAGCACCAGTACCCACGCCTGCACCAGGACCCACCCCCGCCCCAGCACCCACCCCCACACCAGCCCCTGCACCAGCACCCACCCCCACACCCACTCCCACCTCAGCACCCACCCCTACCTCCACCCCAGCACCCGCAGCAGCCCCTACCTCCACACCAGCCCCCACACCAGCACCTGCACCTGCCGCAGCACCCACCCTCACCCCAGCACCTGCAGCAGCACTCACTCCCACAGCAGCACCCACCCCAGCACCCACCCCCTCCCCAGCACCCGCAGCAGCACCCACACCCGCTGCAGCACCCACACCCACACCATCTCCAACCCCAGCACCCGCAGCAGCACCTACCCCCACACCAGCCCCTGCACCAGCACCCGCACCCGTCGCAGCACCAACCCCAGCACCCGCAGCAGCCCCAGCACCCACCCCCCACCCCAGCACTCGCAGCAGCCCCCACCCCCCACACCAACCCCCACACCCGCACCCGCCACAGCACCCACCCCAGCACCCACCCCCACCCCAGCACCCGCAGCAGCTCCCACCCCCCACACCAGCCCCTGCACCAGCACCCACCCCCACACCAGCCCCAATTGTAGCTCCCTCCCTCGCCCCAGCACCCACACCCACACCAGCCTCAGCTGTAGCACCCACACCCGCAGCAGCACCCACCCCTACACCAACTCCCGCCCCAGCACCCACCCCCACACCAGCTCCCGTAGCATCTTCCACCCCCGCACCAGCCTCAGCCCCCGCACCTGCCCCCACACCCGCCCCAGCGCCCACCCCCCACACCAGCCTCAGCCCCCGCACCTGCCCCCGCACCCGCCCCCTCTCCTACACCTACCTCTGCGGATACCCCTGAGCCCGCCAGCAATGCCGCTGCCCTCAAGCCCGCTTCCCCTGCTCTCTCCGCTACCGCAGCTGCTTTCACCCCCAAGCCTGTCGCCTCGGGGGAGGTAAGCCCTAAGCTCCCTGACAGCCTGGAGGGGGATGCCAGGGCGGGCCTGAAGCCAAGTGGGGCTAGCAAGGAAGCCAATAGCGACAGCAAGTCCAAGAGCGAAGTCAAGGGCGGCGAGGCTGTGACGGATAAGGTGTTGGAGGCTGTAGCAGACAAGGTGGAGAAGGGTGTGGCGGTACAGGTGGAGGAGGGTGTGTCAGTTGAGGATGTTGACGAGGATGCTGAGGATGGGGTGAGTGAGCAGCCCGCGGACGAAAATTCTATCATGGCCAAGGACGAGGTTCCAAAGACCGACTATGAGAAGGCAACGGAGAAGAAGCTGGCTGAGGCAACTAAGTTGTGGAAAGCACAGGTGAGTGGGCGTTAGGGGGGTGAGGGAGTGATGGGGTCAGGGGAGGTGGTGATTGAGCAGCCCGCGGACGAAATTTCTATCATGGCCAAGGACGAGGTTCCAAAGACTGAGTATGAGAAGGCAACGGAGAAGAAGCTGGCTGAGGCAAGTAAGTTGTGGAAGGCTCAGGTGAGTGGGCAATGGGGGGGTGGTGGGGTCAGGGGAGGTGGTGGTTGATTCACATGCTGATGAGGCTGCTACTACGGTCAAGGTCGAGATGTGAACGACTGAGTATGAAAAGGCAACGGAGGATTGTTTTCCCATAATTTATTATTATATTATTCATCGTATTATTTACACAATTTCTTCATCTCCTACCTAGCCCATACTGCCATACAACTGAAGTACAAGTTCCTTATTACCAATACTCAGAGTTACACCCACATCCACATCCACACCCACATCCACACCCACCCTCATGACATAATAAGCAAGCTGCGCTGAAGGCAAGCAAGCAATGAAGATGATTGAGGAAGGAACTGTGCGGCCTATCATAAATCCTTCATCTCCAACCTAGCCTATATGTACGGTAGTTGTACAATACATGAATCATACGTTCCTTTTTTTACATAATTAATTTTTTTTAATATATAATGGGATTTTGTTTATATAATTAATTCTGATCTCATGTATCCTATTATTGACATAATTCCTTTCCATCTTCAACCTAGCCTGTACAACTGAAGCATACGTTCCTTTTTCACGTAATTCGTTTATTGATTTATAATACGCTTTTGTTTACATAATGAATTATTATGAAATTTATCACAGAATTTACTTAAATCCCACTTCTTAAACCTAGCCCGTACAAGTGAAGCATATGTACCCTTTCTACAATATTAAATTTTAAATGTATAACATGATTTTGTTACATAATTAATTATTATATTATTCAGCCTATTATTTACATAATTCCATGACATCGTCAACCTAGCCCCTTCAACTGAAGCGTATGTTCCTTTTTAACCAATACTGGGTGTGACACCAAGACCTGTATCTACACCTTCACCCTAACCCACATCCACACCCACACCCTAACCCACATCCTAACCCAATCCTAACCCACACCCTAACCCACATCCTAACCCACATCCTAACCCAATCCTAACCCACACCCTAAGCCACATCCACACCCAATCCTAACCCACACCCTAACCCACACCCACACCCTAACCCATATCCACACCCACACCCTAACCACACCCTAACCCACATCACAGAGTAAGCAAGCTGCGTTGAAGGCAGGCAAGCAAGCCATGAAGATGTTGGAGGAGGGAACCGTGCGGCCAAAGATTGTAGCCGAGGTAGGTGCCAGGCTGTCACTCAGTTTTTTGTTACCAGGGTAATTGAAGGTCGTAGCTGAGGTTAGTGCCAGGCTGTTGCTCAGTGTTTTTGATACCAGGGTAATTCAAGATTGTAGCTGAGGTAGGTGCCAGGCTGTCACTCAGTGTTTTTGGTGCCAGGGTTATTTTATGGTGTCACCCTGGTGGGTGCCAGGCTGTCACTCAGTTCTTTTGGTACCAGGGTAATTCAAGATTGAACCCTCCGCAGTGTCTTGACAGGTTCTTTGCCCATGATGTGCGGGATGACCCATACCCCCCTCCCATATCCCCCTCTCATAACCCCCAAACGATACCCTCCCAATGATACCCCCCCCACCCATAACCCCCCACCCATACAACACCCTGGTCTAACTGTGATCTACTAGGCGCAGGTCTCCTCCCCTCACCACTCCACCCGTCCCGTCACCACTCTATCCCACCCCTCACCACTCCACCCAACCACTCACCAGTCTGTCCGCTACTCACCAATTCACTATGTGCACCGTCACCACTCCATCCCACCCCACACCACTCCACACCAGCATTCACCAATTCACTGTGTGCACCTTCACCAATCCATCCCACCCCACACCACTCCACACCAGCACTCATCAATTCACTATGTGCACCGTCACCACTCCATCCCACCCCACACCACTCCACTCCACACCAGCACTCACCAATTCACTATGTGCACCGTCACCAGTCCATCCCACCCCACACCACTCCACCCCACACCATTCCACCCCACCACTCACCATTCCACCCCACCACTCACCAGTCCATCCCGCTACTCACCAATTCACTACGTGCACCGTCACCACTCCATCCCACCCCACCCCACACCACACCACCACTTACTACTCCATCCCTCCATTCACTAATCGACTATGTGCAGGTCTCCTCCACAGTATCTGACATGTTCTTTGCCCATGAAATGTGGTATGACGCACACACACCCCACCCATACCCTCCCACCCAAATAGCACGCTGATCTAACTTTGATGAACTATGTGCAGGTCTCTTCCACAGTGTCTGACATGTTCTTTGCAAATGAGATGTGGGATGAGGCTGCCAGTGCCGTGAAGCAAGCAATGAACTCTGCAGAGGAGTGTGGCAACATAGGCCTTGCTATCAAGCTGTCTAACAACTTGGGCGCTGTGTACAAGAGGCAAGACAAGTGAGTGTGGGTTGGGGGTCAGGTGGGGTTGGTTGGGGGGACAGGTGAGGTGGGGGAAGGGGTGGGTGTTGTGGGGAGGTGGGGGCGCAAAGCGTAGGGTGGAAGAACTTCCAGAGGAGTGTGGCAACATATGCCTAGCTATCAAGCTGTCTAACAACTTGGGAGCTGTGTACAAGGGGCAGGACAAGTGAGTATGTTTGTTGTGTGAGTGTGGGTTAAGGGTCAGGTTGTTTGAGTGTGGGTTGGGGGGACAAGTGAGCGTGGGAACATAGGCCTAGCTATCAAGCTGTATAACAACTTGGGAGCTGTGTACAAGAGTCAGGACAAGTGAATGTGGGTTGGGGGTCAGATGGGGTGGGGTGGGGGTGGGGGGGACAAGTGAGTGTGGGTTGGGGGTCTGGGTGGGGTGGGGGGACAGGGTGGGGTGGATGAGTTGGGGTAAAGGGGTGGCTGAGGGACAGGTGGGTTGGGTTGGGTGGACAAGTGAGTGTGGTATGGGGGACAGGGGGTTGGGTTGGGGGTCAGGTTGTGTGGGTGAGGTGGGTGAAGGGGTGGGTGGGGTGAGGAGGTAGGTTGGGGTAGGGGGACAAGTGAGCGTGGGTTGGGGGTCAGATGGGGTGGGGTGTAAGGACAGGTAGGGTGGTGTTGGGGGACAAGTGAGTGTGGGTCCAGGCTCCGAAACGAATTGTGGTAAACTTATCACTTATCGGGGCTGTACTTCAGTAACCTCAAGTCAGGGGCATGATCCCTGATTTCAGACCCAGAGGATATGTGGGTACTTGGTTGTTTTTGTGCAAGGAGTTGCATGAGCACGCCTTGAGCCTGGCCTGGGCCAACGTGGGCCAGTCCCATCTTTTTACCCAGCTTGCACAAGGCCATGCCCTCTCACCTCCCTCCCCACCCATTACACTGACACATGCATTGACCAAGTGGTTGGTCATGTGCAAGGAGTTGCATGAGCACGCCTTGAGCCTGGCCAACATGGGTCAGTCCCATCTTTTCTCCCAGCTTGCACAAGTCCATGCCCTCTCACCTCCCTCCCCACCCATGCATTGCCCACCAGGTTGGGTAAGTGCAAGGAGTTGCATGAGCACGCCTTGAGTCTGGCCTTGGCCAACGTTGGCCAGTCCCATCCGTTCACCCAGCTCGCGCGATGTAACTTGGTGGAGGCTCTGGACAGTGCTGATGAGAGGCCTGCTGCTAGGTGAGGCTGGTTGTTGGTCGGAGGGCTGGTTTGTTGGTATTGGTTGGTGGAGGCTCTGGACAGTGCTGATGAGAGGCCTGCTGCTAGGTGAGGCTGGTTGTTGGTTGGTTGGTTAGCTGCTAGGTGAGGCTGGTTGTTGATTGGTTGGTTAAGTTGCTTGTAGGTGAGAGTGCTTGTTGGTTGGTTGATTAGTTTGGTTGCTGCTAGTGAGTCTGTTTTTTTGATTTCTCAGTTGTTTGGTTGCTGCCTATTTATAGAGAGGTAGCAGACCTGCGAGAGAACGAAATAAAGAGCAACGGCAAGGAAAGAGAGCGATACATAAACATATTAACAGAAAGGGAACAAAGAGGGAGCACGTAAAAAAGATAAAAGCACTGAAGAACTAGCAAAAAGCTAGAAAACAAAAACGAGGACGAACGCCACTAAAGTCAGGAAAACTAAAAAAGGGAGAGCAGGGTAAAATAGAGGCCAGAGGTGAACAAAGAAAAAAAGACACGCAGCACGAGAGGGAGAAGGGCAAAAGATGCACAGGCGAGCGAGAACAATACAAAAAGGAAAAAAAGAAAGAGCGCGAATGGAAATAGACATAAAAGAATACAGCAACGCGTAGATGAAGGGAAAGAAAGGAACGAAAAGAGAATAGGCAAGACAAAGAGGAAAAAAACAGAAGCAGAAGAAAAAACACTCTTTCTTTTATTCTTATACAGAGCTTGGTTGGTTGCCATTAGGCGAGGGTGGTTGTTTAGTTGGTTTGGTTGGTTGATCCTAGGTGGGGATGATTGTTGGTTAGTTGGTTTGGTTGGTTGCTCCTTGGTGGGGGTGATTTTGGTTGGTTGGTGATAGGTGAGGGGTTTGTTTGGGATTGTTGGTGCTACAAACCACATCGTATGGTTGTTGGTCGGGTTGTGCAAGGTGATGGTAAAGTTTGTTTTGCGTAGTTTGCTGTTAGGGGTCAAGGTGGGTGGATTATTGGTTGTTTTGTTTGCTGCAGGTGAGGGTTGATTGTTTTTTGGTTTCGCTAGATGAAGAGGGGGGTTGTTGATTTGTTGGTGCTAGGTGAGGGTTGTTGGTTGGTTTGTGCCAGGTGAGGGTTGTTGGTTGGTTGGTTGGTGCTAGGTGAGGGTTGTTGGTTGGTTGGTCCTAGGTGAGGGTGGTTGGTTGGTTGGTGCTAGGTGAGAGCTGCTTAGGACTTGTCCCTCTATTTTTGACAACCCCTGTTGCTCTAAAAGCTATATTTCGACAAACACTGTCCCTCTAGAACCTATATTTGGACAAACACTGTCCCTATCTATCTTATATTTTTGACAAACCCTGTCCCTCTACAGCCAAGCAGGAAGATCTTAGAAGACGCTATTGTGGTTCTGCATGCTGCAGTTTTCCCTCAATTCTTGACAAATCCTGTCTCTCTATAATCTAGATTTTTGACAAACCCTGTCCCTCAACAGCCAAGCAGGAAGATCTTAGAAGGCGCTATTGTGGTTCTGCATGCTGCAGGTTTCCCTCAATTCTCGACAAATCCTGTCTCTCTAAAATCTAGATTTTTGACAAACCCTGTCCCTCAACAGCCGAGCAGGAAGACCTTAGAAGATGCTATTGTGGTACTGCATGCTGCAGGTTTCCCTCAATTCTCGACAAATCCTGTCTCTCTAAAATCTAGATTTTTGACAAACCCTGTCCCTCTACAGCCGAGCAGGAAGATCTTAGAACCTGCTATTGTGGTACTGCGCAAGGAGGAGGTGATCAACAAGGTTGCTGCTGCTGCTGCTGCTGCTGAGAAGATTCTATTTGACAGCCCCTAGCTATACCCTATCCTTCACCCCTTTCTCCCGGCCCCTATTTCCCCTCCATTTTTGACGAATAAACGAATGTTTGTTGATGTTCTGAAGTCCCCCTTGTCAAGCATCGGGCTCACTTGGAGTCAAGTAGGGCATCAGGAAAATGAAACCACCACCACCATTATCATCAGCATCATCATCATCATCATCATATTTTTGACATAGCCTGCCCCTGTACAACCGAGCAAGAAGATCTTAGAAGATGCTATTGTGTTACTGCATGCTGCAGATTTCCCTCAATTCTTGACGATTCCTGTCTCTCTAAAATCTATATTTTTGACAAACCCGTCCCTCTACAACCGAGCAGGAAGATCTTAGAAGATGCTATTGTGGTTCTGCGCGAAGAGGAGGTGATCAACAAGGCCGCTGCTGATGATGATGAGGAAATTCTATTTGACAGTCCCTACTAGCTAGGCTAGCTATCCCCTACCATATTCCCCTACCATCATCATCATCATCATCATCATCATATCTTTGACAAGGCCTGCCCCTGTGCAACCGAGCAGGAAGATCTTAGAAGATGCTATTGTGGTTCTGCGTGAAGAGGAGGTGATCAACAAGGTTGCTGCTGCCCAGGAGGAGGCTAGCAATCCTGCCGAACCGAACACAGCCCCCAAGGCCGAGGAGGGCAAGGTATGCCGCCCTTGCTTGTAACCTGACTAACTAACACATATGTATAATATAACCCTAATAACCCTAAACCCTCATATCCCCATTGAGATATACATCATAACCCTAAACCCTATATATAGTTTATATATAGTCATGTACTCGTATATAGTTAGTTATATATATTTCATATACTTAATCCCTATAAATATTTATATACTTATATTTGTAGTTGTACCGCCTTGTAGGTATCCCCCGCACTGTCTGCATTGTCTTCACTGTACTCAAGCTTAAAATTCTGCCTGGCTGGTTGCTGTCTTGGGGCTCTTAACCACGATGGGGTAGCTATCATTGGAATCCTGGACTGCAACATATGTACAGACATACACATGTACGGAGGGGGTCATTTTGTCTACGAAACGCCCTACATAGATGCAAACGTACTAACATCCAAGCATTGGAATCTTGCCTTGCTGGTTGCTGTCCTGTGTCTAGCAACCATGACGGGCTGAAAGTGATGAAAAGGATATGCTGACGCTTCGGCGGGAGAAGCTCCATTAATCCTAATCAGTCTTCAAAGTTTTCTGAATCACCCCATGGTCCGCTACCCGTAGCCTTAAAAAGGAACAGTGTTTAGGTGCATGTTGCCTTGTATTGCCTGTTTTCTGAATCACCCCATGGTCCGCTACCCGTAGCCCCAAGAAGGAACAGTGGTTAGGTGCATGTTGCATTTGCCGTGTATTGCCTTGTATTGCCTGTTTTCCGAATCACTCCATGGTCCGCTACCCTTAGCCCCAAGAAGGAACAGTAATTAGGTGCATGTTGCATTTGCCGTGTATTGCCTAGTATTGCCTGTTTTCTGAATCACTCCATGGTCCGCTACCCGTAGCCCCAAAAAGGAACAGTGGTTAAGTGCATGTTGCATTTGCCGTGTATTGCCTTCTATTGCCTGTTTTCTGAATCACTCCAGGGTCCGCTACCCGTAGCCCCAAGAAGGAACAGTGGTTAGGCGCATGTTGCATTTGCCGTGTATTGCCTTCTATTGCCTGTTTTCTGAATCTCCCAAGGTCTGCTACCCGTAGCCCCAAGAAGGAACAGCGTGTAGGTGGATGTTGCATTTGCCGTGTATTGCCTGTTTTTGGCGGAGCCTCCCCTTCTGGGGGGCTAGAGCCCCCAGTGTTACCCATTTTTCCGTTCGACCGACCATCCATCCGTCCATCCATCCATCTGACCGTGATAAAGCCTGACATCTCAGCCAAGGGTCTCGTAACTAACTTGCTTTCGTTGCCACCTGGGGCTCCGTCGCGATCACTCTCCGCCAATTGTAGCGCCTTCCGCGACGCTGCATATAACTTATCTGAATCACTCTGCCCTCCTTAAAGTCGTTTGTTTGTGTGTGTGTGTGTGTGTGTGTGGGGGGGGGGGGGGGGGGGGGGGAAGTGAATGCAGGAGTGGAGAAGGTGGTCAAAGTCTTCCAGATATGTGGTGGTGGTGGTGGGGTATGGTAGGCGCGATTTCCTAATCAGACCGCACCTGAGGGACACTGGGGAGAAATTAAAGCTGTCTTGATTCATCAACCTTGGGCAAGTCCCTTCAGCCTAATTGGCTACCTCTGGACTGGGCCTGTGCATGGTGCCATGTTAGGTCATGTGCCATATAAGGCCACGAACGATGCTTGGTCACATTTTCCTTGCCTTCAGAAAACCGAAGGAGTCCATGCAGCAATTACTGGGTTCCCAAGGAGGGTGATGGTGAACGAAAACACAAAAAACAACTACGAATAACAAACGGTGGCAAGTTGAGGTGCAGGGTGATGAAAAGGATGTGCTGACGCTTTGGCGGGAGAAGCTCCATATATCCTAATCAGTCTTCAAAGTTTTCTGACTCACCCCTTACTGCCAGTCCCACATGCATGCTCCTTAATCCCTGACCCCTTCATCTTGCCCCAGCCTCACCATCTCCTCAGCCCCACCTGCATGCTCCTTAATCCCCGACCCCTTCATCTTGCCCCAGCCTCACCATCTCCTCAGCCCCACTTGCATGCTCCTTCACCCCCAACTCCTTCATCTTGCCCCAGCCTCACCATCTACCCAGCCCCACTTGCATGCTCCTTCGCCCCCAACCCCTTCATCTTGCACCAGCCACGGCCTCACCAGTTAGATGGCAAGACATTAACCACATCGTTGATGGCAGTGTTAATCGCATTGTGAATTGAACTTGGATTTGAATTGAACTTGGCTGCATAGCTGGCTTGAACTGGAATGGAACTTGAACTTGGATAGAACTTGAAATTTAAATTTAAATTGAACTTGGCTGCATACCCGACTTCAACGTGAATGGAACTTGAAATTTGGATTTTAATTTAAATTGAACATGGCTACGTAGCTCAGCCCAGCAATTTCGCTGCTTGCTACTTCTTCAGTAAAATTAATTACCAGGAGGAATGTAAACGTTATCAAAAAGCAATCAAAGTGTAATATACTAATATAAGCAAAGGACAGTTTTATGACTTAACAGGTATTTGTATAGCGATGTTTGTTGGCAAGTTGTGGTGCAGGGTGATGAAAAGGATGTGCTGACGCTACGGCGGGAGAAGCTCCATATATCCTAATCAGTCTTCAAAGTTTTCTGACTCACCTCTCCTTGCCCGCCCCACTTGCATGCTCCTTCACACCAATCCCCTTCATCTTGCACCAGCCACAGCCTCATCCGGTAAAAAGCATGACATTTGAAACATAGCTGATGCGTGAAGTAATAGTAACTAGTGCAATTAATACTACTATTGTAAATGACGGTGTCATGACATTCAAGATATTTGTTTAGCCATGTTTGTTGGCACGATGTGGTGCAGGGTGATGAAAAGGATGTGCTGACGCTTCGGCGGGAGAAGCTCCAAATATCCTAATCAGTCTTCAAAGTTTTCTGACTCCACCTCCTTGCCCGCCCCACATGCGTTCTCCTCCACCCCCAACCCCTTCATCTTGCCCCAGCCGCAGCCCATCTACTTGAATCACGCAAAAAAAAGAAACCCGCTAAGCCTGTAGACCCAAAGTTACGTGCCAGGCACTGCCAGCACTTCACTTGAAGATCACACACACACGCATACACACCCTCTTCCTCCCCACCACTGCCACCCAGTGTTTTTCTTCAGCTAAAAGCAGCAGTTTCTAGGCAGCTACCCTGACTGGCTATTAAGTCAGGGATAATGCATTCTAGTGTGTCTAGAAACTGACAGCATCCGCTGTCCAGAACTGTCAAAATCCCGGGGCTTAGCCCAGTGGCTGGCTCAGAGAGCTTCCTAGAAGCTGCTGCTCGTAGCTGAAAAGAAAACACCACTGCCACCCAACCTGCAGGTTCTACAGGTGGGTTCCCCCTTCCCCCCCCCCAAACACACCACACACACACACACTCCTCCTCCCCACCACTGTCACCCCAAGTTACGCGCTAGGCACCATCTGCACTTGACTAACATATCCACTTTTACATTTTTCATAAATCCCAAAATGGCAAAATGTAGTGCCCTGCCTAAATCCTTAGACCGCGCTCTTTCCCAACCCACCTCCCCCCATCCACCCCCTCTGACATGCTCTCCCTCCCCCCCCCCCCCCCCCCCCCCCCCCATCCTGCATTATCTTGTGATCACTTGGCTGTATTCAAAGTTGAGGTGCAGGGTGATGAAAAGGATGTGCTGACGCTTCAGCGGGAGAAGCTCCATACATCCTCATCAGTCTTCAAAGTTTTCTGACTCACCTCTCCTTCCCAGCCCCATTTGCATGCACCAACACCACCACACACCAGTAGGTCAGCAAAACTTCTCACTTCCCCCCCCCACCACCACACGCACACATACACACACACACCGTCCCCACCCTGCCCCCCCCCCCCCCCACCAACCAACACACACACACACACACACACACCACACACACCACATATCTGAAAGACTTTGACACCTTCTCCACTCCTGGCATCCACTCTCTCCTCAACCCCAACTATCCCCCGCCCCCCCCTCCCCCTCCCCCCCCCCCCCCCCAACCACACACCACACACACACCCTTTCCCACCCACACCCTTCCCCACCCCCAGCAGCCAGACGAGAAACCCAAGAGGCCGCTTTGCTACATAGCCTACCACTCACGCCCTTGTGCGGACCCACATCGAGCTAGGCGCTTCGACTTTGCAACCCTCTCCTCAAACCACCATCTACCCCCCCCCCCACCTCCTTTCCCCACCCTTACCCACTCCATTCCCCCACCCTCCTAGCAGCCAGACGAGAAACCCAAGGCCACTTTGCTTATAGCCTACCACTCCGCCCTTGTGCGGACCCACATCAAGCAAGGCGCTTCAACATACACCCTCTCCTCAACCCCATCTACCCCCCTTTCCCCACCCACACCCTCACCCAGACCCTTCCCCCCTTTCCCCCCTTTCCCCACCCACACCCTCACCCCCACCCTTCCCCCACCCCCCGAGCAGCCAGACGAGAAACCCAAGACCGCCCTGCTGTGAGCCTGCCAATCTGCCCTTGGACCAACCCATGTCAAGCTGGGCCGCTTGTAGTTACACTCTCCCCTCAACCCCATATACCCCCTTTCCCCACCCTCACCCTCACCCCCACCCTTCCCCCACCCCCCGAGCAGCCAGACGAAAAACCCAAGGCCGCCCTGCTGCGAGCCTGCCGATCCGCCCTTGTGCGAACCCACGTTGAGCTGGGCCGCTTGGAGTTACGGGAAGAGAAGTACGACTTGGCCATTGTGCAGTACGAAGAGGCTCTGAGCATGTGCAGCCTGGCCTACGGGGAGGGGTCCGCTGAATCTGGGTCGCCCATGTTTGCCCTTGCGAACTGTTACCGCGTGGCCAACCGCCCCACTGACGCCATCGCCATGTTCAAGAGGCTGCATGCGCTCACTGTACAGTACCAGGTAATGGGGGGGAGTGGATGGGTGGGTGGGTGAGGGGGGGGGGGGGGGGGGGTGTACCAGGTAATGGATGGAGGTGGGTGGGGGGGGGATTAGGTGGCTGGGAGTGGGGGGGGGGGCAAGAGGACGGGCCTGGCCTTTGGGGAGGGGGGTACCAGGTAACGGGTGGGGTTTGGTATTGGAGAGGGTGGGAGCCAATGGGACGGTCTGGAATATGAGGAGGGGGGGTACTTGGTAATGGGTGGGAATGGATGGGTGGGTGATCAGGTGTGTGTGTGTGGAGGGGGGGGGCCTGCCGCACACGCTTTGAGCTTGAGGACCAGGCGAACAAATACAAGCGCGTACAATGTATCCCCTACTTGCCTCTGCTAAACAACCTTGGACTTTCATGTGTGTAAGGCACCGAGTGTGAAAACATGGTAGGCACCTGCCGCACTCTCATTGAGCTCGAGGACCCAAAGCAAACAAATACAAACAAATTGAAGCAAAGAGAGGCAAAGAGAAGCAAACACAAACACGTTTAAGTTAACCCCTACTTGCCTCTGCTAAACAACCTTGGGCTGTCATGTGTGTAGGGCACTGGGTTTGATAACGTGGTAGGCATCTTTGGGCTGGAGGACCAAAGCAAACAAATACAAACGAAGACAAGCACATGCAAGCAAAAGAAACAAACATAAAAAATATCACATGAAATCAAAATGCTAACAAATACATACGAAGACAAGCACATACAAGCAAAAATAAACAAATACAAGCAAATGGAATTTAACCCCTACTTGCCTCTCCTAACAACCTTGTCTTTGTGGTATGTAGGGCACCGAGTGTGAAAACATGGTAGGCATCTGCCGCACTCTCTTTGAGCTGGAGGACCAGGCGGACAACTTTGCAGAAGCTGCCAAGTGGGCTGAGCTAGCTCTTGAGTCCATGCAGCAACTCATGGGTACCAAGGTGGGTAAGGTTTCAAAGTTCGAACAGAAAAAGAAGGGAAACGACAGAAAACAACGACGGGTGGGTGACACTTGAACGGAGAAACATAAAAACGACGAAAAAAGCGCCTGGTGGTTGACGTTTGAACAATCAAAACGGAACAATGATGGAAAACAGTGACAGGTGATCTGAGCTAGCTCTGGAGTCCATGCAGCAACTTATGGGTACCAGGGTGGGTGTTTGGAGTTCGACAAAAACTGTAAAGAACAACTGGTGGGTGACGTTTTGAACGGGAAAACAACGGGGGAAAACGCCAAGTTGGCTGAGTTAGCTCTGGAGTCCATACAGCAACTCATGGGTACCAAGGTGGGTAAGGTTTCGGAGGGATGGTGCCAAAACAGATGCTCGCAGCACTCAAGTGGCTACTAGGAACACGTTGGTGCCATAGTAGGTCACATTTGCCTTCCCTTCAGAAAAACAAACGGGAGTCCATGCAGCAACTAATGGGTACCAAGGAGGGTGGCGTTTTGAAGGGATGGTGCCAAAACAGATGCTAGCTGTTCTCAAGTGGCTACTATGAGCCATGTTAGGTCACATGCCATATTAGGACACATTTGCATGGTGCCATATTAGGTCATGTGCCATATTAGGTCGAGTGTCATATTAGGACACATTTGCATGGTGCCATATTAGGTCATGTGCCATATTAGGTCGAGTGTCATATTAGGACACATTTGCATGGTGCCATATTAGGTCATGTGTCATATAAGGACACATTTGCATGGTGCCATATTAGGTCATGTGCCATATTAGGTCATGTGCCATATTAGGTCGAGTGTCATATTAGGACACATTTGCATGGTGCCATATTAGGTCATGTGCCATATTAGGTCGAGTGTCATATTAGGACACATTTGCATGGTGCCATATTAGGTCATGTGCCATATTAGGTCGAGTGTCATATTAGGACACATTTGCATGGTGCCATATTAGGTCATGTGCCATATTAGGTCGAGTCTCATATTAGGACACATTTGCATGGTGCCATATTAGGTCATGTGCCATATTAGGCCACAAGCCATATAATGTCACATTTTCCTTTCCTTCAGAAAACCTAAGGGAGTCCATGCAGCAATTACTGGGTGATGTTTTGAACAAAACACACATAAAACAACAACGAATAACAAACGGTGGCAGCTTGAGGTGCAGGGTGATGAAAAGGATGTGCTGACGCTACGGCGGGAGAAGCTCCATATATCCTAATCAGTCTTCAAAGTTTTCTGACTCACCTCTCCTTGCCAGACCCACTTGCATGCTCCTTCACACCAATCCCCTTCATCTTGCCCCAGCCACAGCCTCGCCTGTTAAAAGGCAGGCCATAAAAGACATCGTTGATGGCAGTATAAATGTTATTCATGCAATTAATACTGACTAATGAAATTCATACTACTATTGTAAATGTCAGTGTTATGACATTACAGATATTTGTATAGCCATGTTTGTTGGCAAGTTGTGGTGCAGGGTGATGAAAAGGATGTGCTGACGCTTAAGCGGGAGAAGCTCCATATATCCTAATCAGTCTTCAAAGTTTTCTGACTCACCCCTTACTGCCAGTCCCACATGCATGCTCCTTAATCCCTGACCCCTTCATCTTGCCCCAGCCTCACCATCTCCTCAGCCCCACTTGCATGCTCCTTAATCCCCGACCCCTTCATCTTGCCCCAGCCACACCATCTCCTCAGCCCCACTTGCATGCTCCTTCACCCCCAACTCCTTCATCTTGCCCCAGCCTCACCATCTCCTCAGCCCCACTTGCTGACTCTATCCCTGACCCCTTCCTCTTGGCCCCAGCCTCAACCATCCCTCCTCATCCCCACTGCATGCTCCTTCACCCCCAACCCCTACATCTTGCACCACCACAACATCTACCCCACCCCACATCTGCATGCTCCTTATCCCCGACCCCCTTCATCTTCCACATTCTCTTCCTCCATCTCTCAGCCCCCTTGCATGCTCCTTATCCCTGACCACCGTCATCTTGCCCAGCTCTCACCGTCTGCCTCAGCCCCACTTGCATGCTCCTTAACCCTGCCCCCTTCATCTTGCCCACCTCACCATCTCCTCGCCCCCTTGCGATGCTCCTTAATCCCTGAACCCTTCATCTGCCAGCCCGAACCATCTCCTCATCCCACTCGCATGCTCCTTTATCCCTGACCCCGTCATCTTGCCCCAGCCTCAGCATCTCCTCATCCCCACTTTTGCATGCCCTTAATCCCTGACCCCTTCATCTGCCCACCCCCGCCTCACATCTCCTCAAGCCACCACTTGCATGTCTCCCTTAATCCCTGACCCCTTCATCTTGCCCCCCTCACCAATCTCCTCAGCCCCACTTGCATGCTCCTAATCCTTCCCTGACCCCTTCATCTTCCCCAGCCTCACATCTCTCAGCCACTTGCATGCCCTTATCCCTGACCCCTTCTCTTGCCCCAAGCCTCACCATCTTCCTTACCCCCTTGCATGCTCCTTAATCCCCAACCCCTCATCTTGCCCCAGCCTCACCCCCCCCAAATCTATCCTCAGTCAGCCCCACTTGCATGCTCCTTAATCCTGACCCCTTCATCTTGCCCAGCCTCACCATCTCCTTAGCCACTTGCATGCTCCTTATCCCGACCCCTTCATCTTCCCCAGTCTCTCATCTCCATCTCCTCTCCCCCCTTGCATGCTCCTAATCCCTGACCCCTCATCTTGCCCCACGCCTCACCATCTCCTCGCCCCACTTGCATGCTCCTTAATCCCTGACCCCTCATCTTGCCCTAAAAGCCCCAGCCTCACGAGCTCCTCAGCCCCACTTGCTGCCTCCTTAATCCCTGACCCCTTCATCTTGCCCCAGCCGCACCATCTCCTCAGCCACCACTGCATGCTCTTAATCCCTGACCCCCCCGTTCATCATCTTGACCCACCTCACCATCTCTCCATCACCCCACTTGCATGTTCCTTATCCCTGAACCGCCTTCAAATCTTGCCCCCGCCTCACCATCTCTAGCCCCACATTGCAGGCTCCTTGATCATCCTGACCCCTTCCGCGTGCCCCAGCCTCACCATCTCGCTCAGCCCCACTTGCATGCTCCTGTAATCCCCGAACTCCTTCATCTTGCCCGCAGCCTTCACCATCTCCTTAGCCCCACTTGCATGCTCCTTAATCCCTGACCCCTTCATCTTGCCCCAGCCTCACCATCTCCTCAGCCCCACTTGCATGCTCCTTAATTCCCTGACCCCCTTCATCTTGCCCCAGCCTTCACCATCTTCCTCAGCCCCACTTTTGCATGCTCTTAATCCCTGACCCCTTCATCTTGCCCCAGCCTCACCATCCTCCTCATGCCCCCTTGCAATGCGCCTAATCCTGACCCCTTCATCTTGCCCCAGCCTCACCATCTCCTCAGCCCCACTTGCATGCTCCTTAATCCCTGACCCCTTCATCTTGCCCCAGCCTCACCATCTCCTCAGCCCCACTTGCATGCTCCTTAATCCCTGACCCCTTCATCTTGCCCCAGCCTCACCATCTCCTCAGCCCCACTTGCATGCTCCTTAATCCCCTGACCCCGTTTCATCTTGACCCAGCCTCACCATCTCCTCAGCCCCACTTGCATGTTCCTTAATCCCTGACCCCTTCATCTTGCCCCAAGCCTCACCACTCCTCCCCCACTTGCATGCTCCTTAACCCCTGACCCCTTCTTCTGCCCCAGCCTCACCATCTCCTCAGCCCCACTTGCATGCTCCTTAATCCCTGACCCCTTCATCTTGCCCCCATCCTCACCATCTCTCCTTAGCCCACTTGCCATGCTCTTATTCCCCAACCCCTTTCATCTTGCCCCAGCCTCACCATCGTCCTCATCCCCCCCTTGCATGCTCCTAACCCTGCCCCTTCATCTTGCCCCGCCTCACCATCTCCTTAGGCCCCACTTGCACTCCTTAATCCCTGACCCCGGTCAATCTTGCCCCACCTCACCACTCCCCGCATCCACTTGCATGCTCCTTAATCCCTGCCGCCCTTCATCTTGCCGCCCAGCCTCATCACCATCTCCTCAGCCCCACTTGCATGCGTCCTCCTAATCCCTGACCCCTTCATCGTGCCCATCCTCACCATCCCTCCTCGCCCCACTTGCATGCTTCCTTAATAATCCCTGACCCCTTCATTTGCCCCAGCCTCACCATCTCCTCAGCCCCACTTGCATGCTCCTTAATCCCTACCCCTTCATCTTGCCCCACCTCACCATATCCTCAGCCACACTTGCATGCTCCTTATCCCTGAACCCCTTCAATCTTGGCCCCAGCCTCACCATCTCCTCAGCCGCTCCCTCAGCCCCACTTTGCATGCTCCTTAATCCCTGACCCCTGCATCTTGCCCCAGCCTCACCCATCTCCTCAGCCCCCCTTGAATGCTCCTCACTCCCTGACCCCTTCATCTTGCCCCCGCCTCACCATCTCCTCACCCCACTTTGCAATGCCCTAACTCCTGCCCCTTCAGCTTGCCCACCTCCCATCTCCTCGCCCCACTTGCATGCTCCTTAATCCCTGACCCCTTCATCTTGCCCCAGCCTCACCATCTCCTCAGCCCCACTTGCATGCTCCTTAATCCCTGACCCCTTCATCTTGCCCCAGCCTCACCATCTCCTCAGCCCCACTTGCATGCTCCTTCACCCCCAACTCCCTTCTCTTGCCCCCAGCCTCACATCTCCTTCAGCCCCACTTGCATGCTCCTTAATCCTGACCCCTTCATCTCCCCAGCCCTCACCATCTCTTAGCCCCACTTGCATGCTCCTTAATCCCTGACCCCTTCATCTTAACCCAGCCTCACCATCTCCTCAGCCCCACTTGCATGCTCCTTAATCCCTGACCCCTTCATCTTTCCCCAGCCTCACCATCTCCTCAGCCCCACTTGCATGCTACTTAATCCCTGACCCCGTTCATCTTGCCCCAGCCTCACCATCTCCTCAGCCCCACTAGCATGTTCCTTAATCCCTGACCCCTTCATCTTGCCCCAGCCTCACCATCTCCTTAGCCCCACTTGCATGCTCCTTAATCCCCACCCCTTGACCCCTTCATCTTGCCAGCTCACATCCTCAGCCACACTTGCATGCTCCTTATCCTGACCTCACTGCCCCAGACGTCACCATCCTCAGCCACTTGCATGCCCTTAATGCCATGAAACCTTCATTCTTGCCCCAGCTCACATTCATAGGCCCCACTTTGAGCTCTAATACACTAGACCCCGTCCTCTTGACCAGCCTCACCATCTCATCAGCCCAACTTGCAGGCTCCTCACCCCCAACGCCTCATCTTGCCCCGCCTCACCTACTCCTCAGCCCCACTGATGCTCCTAATCCGACACCTTCATTTCCCCAGCATACCATCTCCTTAGCCCAACTTGCATGTCCTTAATCCTGACACATTCAGTCTTAACCAGCATCACCATCTCCTCAGCCCCCACTTGCATGCTAATTACTCCCTGACCCCGTCTCTTTCACAGGCTCTACCATCTCCTCAGCCCCATGCAGCTACTTAATCCCTTGAAACCGTTCATTTGCCAGCCTCACATCTCTTCAGCCACTGCATGCTACTTAATCCGCTGACCCCGGTCATCTTGCCCAGCCTAACCCTCATAAGCCCCTGCATGTTCTTAATCCTGACCCTCACTTATCCCAGCCCCACATCTCCTCAGCCCCACTGCAGGTCTCCTAATCCTGACCCTTCATTTGCCCAGCCTCACCATATCTCAGCCCCACTAGAGCTCTAATGCTGACCGGGTAACCCTTCATCTTTGCCCCAGGCTTCAACCATCTCCTTAGCCCAACTGATGTCCTTTAATCCCCAGCCCCTTCATTTGGCCCGCCTCACCATCTCTCAGCCACCTTGCATGCTCAGTAATCTAGACCCCTTCATCTTGCCCAAGCCTAAACCATCTCCATTAGCCACTGCATGCCCTTATGCCCTGACCCCTTCATCTGCCCCAGCCTCACCATCTTTCTCAGCCCCACTTGCATGTCTTAATTCCTGACTCCTTATATTGCCCAGGCCTCAACCATCTCCCAGCCCCCTGCATGCTAATATCCCTACCCCTTAATCTTGCCCCAGTCCCACATCTCCTCAGCCCCATGCATGCTCCAATCTACCCCTAATCTTGCCCCAGCTCACCATACTCAGCCCCACTTGCATGCTCATCAATCCTTGACACCTCATCTTGCCCCAGCCTAACCATCTCCTAGCCCAATGCAGGACATTACCCGACCCCGTAATCTTGCCCGCGCCTCACATCTCCTCAGCCCCAATGCATGCTCCTTAATCCCTGACCCTCATCTGCCACCAGCCATCACCATTCTCAGCCCCATTGATGTTCTTAAGCGCCCTTCCATCTGCCCAGCCTCACCATCTCCGCAGAACCACTTGCATGCTCCTTCACCCACAAACTCTTCATTCTGCCAAGCCTCCCATCTCCTCAGCCCACTGCTATGCTCCTTACTCACGACCCTTCATCTTGCCCCAAGCCTCCCCTATGCATCAGCCACACTTGATGCCCTAATCGCATGACCCCCTTAATCTTTCCGCTAACCAAATAATCCCTCACATCAGAAAGTGGCAGGCCTAAACACACCAGTACAACAATGGTAGGCTCTTTTTGGCAATTCTTTGCCTGCTCAACCTAAAGTCGTGCCATCCTGTGCAAGTGAAGGAAGCATCGATATCATCTCCCCTTGAATCAGACACACTCATACACTCACACACACACTAGCACTAACACTAACACACTAACAGGCACGCACAAGCACGCTAACACACAGTCGCATACACTCACTCACACTAACACACACGCACTCACATTACAAGCCACACGTACTAACACAGACACACACCCGCACACACAACACACACGCCCTCACACACATACACTCACACACTCACACTAATACACACACTAACACACACTCCCACTCCAACACACACACATACACACTATCCATTTTCCCAGGTGCATCCTTACATGGAGCCCATGTTCCAGGCTGTCATGGCCACCAAGGCTAAGGCGGGGGACGAGGCAGGAGCGGAGGCCATGAAGAGGATGTTCCTCAAGGGTATGGTTCAGTTCCAGCAGCAACAACAGGCACAAGCGCGGAGCGGACGAGGGGGCAGGGTAGGGCGGGGCCCTCCTGGTCCCGGGGCGCCAGCAGCAGCGGGCAGGGGAGGCAGGAAGGGTCGGGGCTAGATACTGCAGGCACAGAAGTGAGATGGGCGTGGATGCAGGGGAGGTCGGGGAGGAGGTGCGTGTGTGTGTGAGTTCTACAGTGTAGGGGCGGCCACCTTTAGCACAGCCTCTTTGTCTACCCCTGGACTGGAACGCACACAACACAAACATAAGTATCATATGTGTGTGTGCAGCCAAACCACCTTGTACCTTCATTTATTACCATTTATTTATTTATTAGTTTATTTGTGCCAGCTGCTAGTGTGAGCTTAACTAATGTGTGCAAGGCATGACTTGAGCTTAAAAATCCCTAGCCACAGTAATGTGGTAGGGCATAGCTTTCCTTTTCAGCTATGAGGGGCAGCTTCTAGGCAGCCCCCGGGCCCTCACTTCATCCAAACCTTAAGCAACCGAGGTCACCAGCAGGCTGATATCGTCAGCTTTCCAGTGCTCCTATCATCTTTGGATTTGGCCCAGTGGTAATTTCCGGGAGCTGCTTAGAAGCTGCTGCTGGTAGCCGAAGAGAAAAACCCTGTGGTAGGGCACCTGCTCTGTGGGGTAGTGTGTTTTCACAGTCTAGCCGGTACAGGCATAGCCAAATAGGCCCAATAGACTTTCCCAACCTCAATATTGGGAAGGGCTGCGTACAAACATGCACTGGTGCAAGGCACTACAAAACGTACATTAAGCACGTGAGCCTTTGGAGCCCATTTACATGAATCACGAAAAAAAACGCCAAGCCTGGAGATCCAAAGTTCACGTGCCAGGCACTGCCAGCACCGTAACAGTTCACGTGCCAGGCACTGCCAGCACGGTAACAGTTCACGTGCCAGGCACTGCCAGCACCGTAACCTGAAGTCCCCCATCTACGTTTTTCGCGGAACCCAAATGGCAAAATGTAGTATCCTGACAACCACTGGTGGACGAAGGTAGGATTGAACGGAGTTTTTACATGGGTTCTCAGAGAACTCTGGGCTGCTTACTGTCTTCCAATTCCAAGTCTCCACTTGTGGTGCGGAAAGCACGGGGCAGGGGGGCATACTGAGCGGGCTTAGTATCTAAATCGGATTGAGTTGTTACACTTACAGAGACCAGGTTACCAGGGGGCATACTAAGCGGGCTTAGTATCTATATTCAATTGGGTTGTTGCACCTACGGAAAACAGGGGGCATACTGGGTGGGCTTCGTATCATATTAATATGGGTTGTTACACCTAAGGACAACAGGGGGCACACCAAGCGGGCTTAGTATCTACATTGAATTGGGTTGTTACACCTACGGAAAACCCTAAGCATGCACGATAGACGGACTGTGCAGTTGAAAGTATAAATTGAATTGTTGAGCTTTGCGCTTGTGAGGAATCGATTTAACAAGAACTTGGTCTTCTTTCATAGCTTCGGCCAGAAATTTGGCTGCTCGCTGTCTTCGGCAGTTAAATAATCATGCCAAATACAAGCATATTTACTCTGCGGGAGAGCAGTTGCAAACCATGTACAAATTCAAATTTACTCTGCTCTCTGCGGGAGCGCACTTTTTATTGAAAGGATCTTCACCCCAGGAAGTGAGCCAAGTAGTATGTGCGTACTCTCCAGACCGTCTGGGTAACATTAATACTTATTACTGTCTCTTAAGGAAAATGTGCAACTACCGTATTCAGAATAAGTTCATGAAAAGGGCTCTTGGCGTTAGAGATATCACCTCTACCGACTTGGTCCTCAATGAACGCGATATATCACCTACATGGGCTCAATGGTCGAAGCAATGCATTGGCTTTGGGAATAAATCGTTGATCGCAAGGACGATGATTTTGTGAAAATAGCCTTGCTAGAGAATGGCGACCAGAGATAGCAGCAAACAATGCTGGTCTGGTCTCGTGGATTATTAAGATGCATTCAGAGATAAGGTGATAATGTGATATGTAGAACATTTCTCTGGTATTATTCAAGATAATCAGACTTCGCTAAGCAAGATCGAAAAATGGATGAAGGCATCTTTAAAATAACAGAAGTTGACTGGCAATCCCGGACAGTGAACCAGTGGCAGGGTTCACTGTAGATTGAAGCCAAACTGCGCCCCAAACCTCTTGACGTTAGGATTCGGCAGTCAAGTCACCTCGAAAGAGACTGCCTAGTCACAGCCGGAGAGTGCACAGCCCCAGTTTATGAGGCGACGGCGCAACTGTGTACCAAAGCGCGGTGTACGAGACACACATTCCGCAAGAACTGCCACGAGGACAGCAGCAAGGTTCACGAGGGCAGCAACAAGGTTACACTGCAAACAAAACAACTTTGTGACAGCGAGGCTCGGCGGGGCTCCCCATCCCCATCACCAGCGCATCCCCAATTCCCCATACCCAACTCAAGGGCAGTCACGCCCTTGTCATCATTAGCCAGGCTCTACAGAATCCAGACGAAGCCGCGAAACTGCTACTGGCCAATGAAGCTTCCTACATGTCCTCCTGGCTGGAGCAAGTTTACGATCGAAGACATAAAGGTGGGTTTAGCTGAAGTTGCGCCTGCTTCAAGGAGCGCCTGCCGGCCTGGCTGTGCTCCGAGCTTGCCAAAGTCAGTGGTTTGGTTGCGATTCGATGCAAATCGCGGATGCTCGTGAGTTGCGAGTGCCGCACGGCTTGAGTTTTATGCGTTGCAGTCTATTCAACCAATTTATAGAGAACACAGAGATTCTAGATCTAGAGCATAGACATGATAGATTCTATGTAGGCTCCAGAGACAGCCTAGAGACTCAAGATACAGTACAGACACGCAGAGCCAGTACAGATATTGGCGAGTTCCCTGAATGTATGGATTGTTTGGATACTTCCACACTCAAACACGCATGCACACACTAGCAATGACGCACACACGCACACTAATACACACACACACCAACGCACACACTGACAGACACGCACGAACACTTGAACACTCACACTCTCACACTCTCACATTTACACATACACTTACACACACACTAACACACACATTTACAGACACACACAAACTCTCCAACACACGCACACACAAACACAATTACGCACACAATTACACACACACACACAATAACTGACACACACAAACTCTGTAACATACACTCTCACACTAACACACAGGCAAATTAACACACGTACACACACACGTACACACACACTAACAGACACGCACAAACACACTAACAGACACACACAAACTTGCTAACACTCACACTCTCAATCTAACACATAGTCAAACTAACACACTTACACACACACTCGCACACCCACACCCAAACTTATACACTCACTAACACTCTCAGACTAACACACACCCGCATACACAAAGACACGCACACTAACACATCCACACCAGGGTTGTGCAGGACGCGTGTCCTTGCGTCCCAGGACGCAACATGGGAGGGTCCGTTGCGTCCCGGACGCAGGTTCAGGATGTTGGTTGCGTCCCGGACGCAGGTTCGGGATGTTGGTTGCGTCTCACCCATCAGTTGATTGGCCCACCACCACTCCATTGCCTTGGGCTGTGGGTTCTGTTGATAATATGACGCAGCCTGCAGGGTCGGGCCTGGGGGTCGGGTGCGTCCCAGGACGCAAACTACCGAACTGGGTGCATCCCAGGACGCAACCTACCGAATTAGGGTGCGTCCCAGGACGCAACCCCTGGGGTCCGTTTGAAGTACCCTGATCCACACTAACACACTCACAATGTAGCATACATTACATTTCGTTACATTACATGTTGGTACATTACGTTAGGTTACATGTACATTACGTTAGATTACATTACATAGGTACATTACGTTACCGGTACATTACATGATGTGTACATTGCGTACATAACGTTGCATTACATGTAGAGTACGTTGCGTTACATTACATATCATTTCAAGTAAGATAAAAACATTTATAGACTTTCATGCTGGGATGAGAATTGCAGAGAGCTAATAGAAATGGCTCGACGCAGCCGCTTTAGTGGGGGGGGGGGGGGGGGGGGGGGGGAGTGAGGGAGCAAATGTGGCCCGCACTCTACACTCCCCCACTCCCCACGTCTTGAGACGATGATGGGGGAGCGGGGGGTGCAGGGGCAGCAGCAGTATCAGGAGAGGTAGCGCCAGCAGGGGTATAAGGAGCAGCATCACTGTCAAAGTCATCCTCCTCCACTGCAAACTCATGCATGGCAGAAATATGGTCTCTGGTGAGATAAGAAGGCATCTCTGGGTTGCAACTCTCATCCCATGGAGAGGACATCCAAGTACACAGAATTATTCCTTCCTTGTGATCCAGTGCTTTCAGCTATATGGCGTATCTGATGACTTGATGTTATAGTAATAGGGAATATGAGTGGAGAATAGGACCTCCTCCGCTTTGTCCAGTTAACTGGTTGAAGGTTAAAGCCCGACTCAGTTTAGTTTGCTCCCTGGTTTCCTTGGGTATCGGTCGGGGGGAATTGGAAGGCGGTGAGCACTGAGCAGACCAGAGTTGGTCGGGAAAACATGTTACAATCCAATCATATATTCATATTAGAGCTCTTCTCTTGCGATCTCATTTGCCTTGGCTTCCTCTGCACTGACCCCAAACTTCACGGCCCCAGGTCTCAGTATAAATCCCTGGTGGGATCCCTTCTTTTTAGCCCAGATCCCCAGGGCAGTGCTCAACTTGTTCCAGCGCATGTAGTAGGCATCATTCAAAATCTCCCCGAGGCGTGTGTTATAGGGGGCGTAGAACTCTGTCAGCCGGCGGCGAGCGATGGGGTCCATATCACGACCCTGCAAGTTAGAGTAGAGTTTTTATGGCATTGTTTCAGTTTCCGCTTCTATTGTTTTCGGTGGTGGTGGTTTCGCCGATTGATGTTATTGGGAGGTGAAAACTAGTTCTAGTTTCATATGGAGTTTTATACTTTTTTTTTTTTAAGTTGTGAAAAGACTTTCACCCCAGGAGGTGGGTCTCCCGACACAAACCAGCGACACGGAGGATTCAGTTCGAATGGTGGTGCCACTCCTACAATATGCAAAGTAGGCGCACTTAGGGTTGGCAAGAGATACCAACCCACGACCAAACGAACATTCACTATTGGTATATATAGGGCGAATCAAAGCCCGGTAGATCTATACATTGTATATATTATATATGTGAGCAAAACTGGGTTTTGAAAAAGGGCATAGGGCACTTTTTAAAATTAAAAAAATGTGTGTATGGGAAGGGCGTAGGATACCATATATATTGCAGGCCGCTTCTATAGGATTGTTTTTCTATGTCTATCTGATGTAAGTATGTAACTGCCTATATTATGGATATACCAAATATGAAATATATATATTTGCGTCACAAATATACATACTTTTTTAATATATATACATATATATATCCATAGGTGCCTAAGTCTTGGTGAGCATGACTCGCATGGTTTTAGCCTATGGCCTCCAGTCCAAAGACAAATATTTTTTGGCATAAATTTGCCCAACCACATCAGTTCAATATATAAATACTCAAATTTGGGTTTGCTCAATTGGTGGGAACCAGATCAAGTGAAACATGCTAATTTCTGAACTATGGTCTTCCCTAAGTTGAATCACCTTATTCGTAAAGATGATTTAAGGTCTATCGCGCTCAAAACAAATTCCATTAAGATAAAAAGTAGGTAGTCCTATAGCTCACACCTTCCTTTACATGTCATGGTGATGGCAGGTTGTGGGATGTAGCGTACAGGCGGTACGGCAGTACACAGAGCCAAAAAGCACTATTTATTTGCATTTCGTGGGTGTCCTATCTCATGTACATAGCTACATAGACTCATTTGCATCATTCTGAGTTTCAGTTTTTGCTTGATAGCATGTAGAATAACTGGAAAAAAAGTTTTCCAAATTTCAAATTTCAAATCACACTTTTCAAATAAATTAAAACATTTTTTTTTATAACTTTTCTTTAAACGTCCACATCTGAAGTTAGATTTGTATTTGGGAATGGGGTCTAAGGGGGCTGAATTTTCGAGTTGTACTGCTATTCCAGTAAATGCTGAAGCGCAGCCTCTGACCTTGTGGCAGGGGTTTTATACGCCTTTCATCCCGCGGAAACTTCAGTCGCGGTAGATCGCGCGATCCCGTACCGCGATCTCGTAGAAGTGGATTCAAGCTTTTTATACATCTCGTGTACTGCCAGCCGGCCTCCAGAGCTGGGCTGCTCGCAGCTAGATGCGAATGCGAACAGAAATTAGCTGCGTGCCTAGCTGACGCATTTGCGAACAATATGATCCTCTCATAATTCAATTCCGAGCAGTTGGGGTCGTGTAGGACCTTGAATCACAAAAGCGATTCAATTTAGGGCGTTTTAAGACTAAGGCACTTATGGATATATATATATATATATATATTTACTTTTTACCCCCCCCCCCCCCCCCCCCCCCCCCCCCGGGCACCCACCTTTGCATGGCTTCTAGGCGTGTGCTTTGCATTGATCTTGGCCAAATCCTGGGTAGAGGGAACGTCCACTCCTACATGGAGACACACCTGGCGTAACACCTCGATCTGTGCCTCCTCACTGTCGAAGTACTCATCAGCTCTGCGACAAAAAACGTATATAAAGTTAGAATAAAATAAATAAAATAATATATGTATGTATAACTGTATAAGGGGGGGGCAAAAAAAGTGAAAGACCCCATCAGGGGGGGGGGCAAAAAAAGAGGTGCTAGACCCCATCACAAAGAAGTGCTGAGGCACCCTTCTGCAGACCCCCCCCCCCCCCCCCCCCGGCTCTGGAACCCACTGTACAGTCACTATCTCAGCCACCACTAAGTGTAATGGTGTCTAATTAGGCTCATTATGCAGGGTTTTCAAAGGCCTATTCATCGAGGTTGGTCTAGAGACCATTGGGAATGTTTGAAACATAGAAAATCATCATCACCAATGTTACATTGTTTGGTGGGGCTTGTGGGTCAGGGCCCCTTGGCCCCTAATGTGCCCACCTTCAATACTCTTCAATAATCAGGCCTTCAATAATCAGTTCTTCAATCCAAGCTTCAATCAGGCATTAAATAATCAGCCAAGCACGCAAGAGAATACTGATGACGCTCTAAGTTTCCGTGGTCGCCGCTAAGCAATTGTTTACCGCACTTAGTCGCAGGTAGTGCCCTTTGATTGTGGGTCCATCGAATAACATCAACTAGCACTAGTCACCAGAACGAAAACAGATGCACAGCGACTGGAAGGGAAAAAGAAGAATGAGGTCTCGCTCTGTACGTTGTTGTACAAGTGTTGGTTAGGGCATTGTGTGTGGAGAGAGAGAGAGAGAGAGAGAGAGAGAGAGAGAGAGAGAGAGAGAGAGAGAGAGAGAGAGACCCTGGATCCCCCCCCCCTCCCACCCCATGTGCCCTGGGCAAAACATGTGGTGGGTTTCTCCCCCAATTGCATTTTTTGACTGTTATTTAGTAGAGGAACACCCTAGTTCCACTTCCATGTCATTCTGAGGGCAAGAAAAAATTGCCTGGAAATACCTAATTTTTGAAAATGTCAGATTGTTTCCTTGACCCCCCCCCCCCCCCCCCCCCCCCCCCCCCCGCGGCCCCAAACTTAGGAGGACCGTTACTTTTTTTCTACTGGGCTAAATCAAGAAATAAAACCGGATTCTTCATCGTCTCTATGATATCTACAAAGTTGGACGGTGGGGTCATTTTGGTTAGAAGCTGCCCCCCCCCCCCCCCCCTGGATGTTTACACATTTATATATTTACACATTTATCTCGCATTTATTTATATATTTATTTATTTGATCACTCGACTCACTTGATAAACAGGATGGAAGAACGAGGGAAGAACCGTAGCCAGCGCTCCACATAGATAGAATACATTCCTTGCAGGATTTGATCGACATGGAAATTGACCTTCTCCTGCTCCAAGCCCAAGGCCTCGAAGATAAGGGTGCACTTCACTTCGCCGTGCTGCAAGGCAGTCGGATAGGGAAGAGATGGGTGGTGGGTGGTTGGGTGGTGCATGGAGAAGGGTGCTCGGGGTGGTGCGAAGAGTAGGGTGCACTTCACTTCGCCGTGCTGCAAGGCAGTCGGATAGGGAAGAGATGGGTGGGTGGGTGGTTGGGTGGTGCATGGAGAAGGGTGGGTGAGGTGGTGCGAAGAGAAGGGTGCACTTCACTTCGCCTTGCTGCAAGGCAGTACAAGATAAGGTGCACTTCACTTCACCGTGCTGCAAGGCAGTACAAGAGAAGGGTGCACTTCACTGCACCCCTTCAGTGGGTGGGTGGGCTGGGGTGGGTGTAGGGGTGGGTTGGGGGTGGGCGGGTTGGGTGGCCTCGAAGAGAAGGGTGCACTTCACTTTGCTGTGGTGCAAGGCAGTACAAGATAAGGTGCACTTCACTTTGCTGTGGTGCAAGGCAGTACAAGATAAGGTGCACTTCACTTTGCTGTGGTGCAAGGCAGTACAAGATAAGGTGCACTTCACTTTGCTGTGGTGCAAGGCAGTACAAGATAAGGTGCACTTCACTTTGCTGTGGTGCAAGGCAGACGGATGAGGAAGGGGCCTTAAACACAGCACCTCTTTAACCCCCCCCTGGTTGGTTGGGTGGGGTGGAGTGGTTAGGTGGTTGGGTGGGTTGGTATGGGCAAAGCCTAGAAGCTGGTACATGTTTCCAACACAAAAATCATTGTATAATATAATATAATATAATATAATATAATATAATATAATATAATATAATACAATATAATATAATATAATATAATATAATATAATATAATATAAGATTATATAACATGATATCATATGATATCTATATATATATAAAGAAATCATGGTCGTGGTCGCGGTGGTCGTGGTGGTCGTGGTGGTGTCATCATTGCGTGCCCACGTGCCATGGGCGTGCGAAGTGTAACCGACTTGCAACCGACTTTTCGTTCACCCAACTAGCAACTCCCCGCCTAGCGGAATTTTCAAATACCAAAACTGCAGATTCGCTAAGCTAAGCGCACGCGCTCATAGCATGTCCACAACTGCCTCCGATACTATGACGGCAAGACATTTAGAATCAGAAGATCCTCTCCTCGGAGGTCACCAGCCGACCCTCATATGGCTTGGCATGGCGCTCGGAATAATAGCTTTCAGTTCTTCACGGTCCCAATGGACAGGAGGGTCCGCAACACCGCCAGCCAGCGCTCAAAGCGAGCTTGCCAGAGCAAGGAAGACGGGGAAATAGCCAACAAGCGTCGACGTGATGCCCGCGCTGCCCGATCCGAGGAGCTACGTCATGCCGGTAATCTCGCAAGGAGTCAGGAACGAGCTACCGTGCCTGAGGAGGAACACGAAGCTGCTAACCAATCCAGGCGAGAAGATTATGCTGCCCAGCCTGAGGAGTTATGCCAGGATCATAATCAAGCCAGACTTTCATATCGTGATGCTTTTTTTCTCCGTCTGCGAGCGGTGTCACCATTCATCTCACGCATGCGCAATTTTGCCATGCCATTGCATCACATTCGTAGTGATTGGCATCCAGTTGCGATTAATCACCTTTGTTCAGATCGCCATGGCCATTCCGTCCCCCTGGACACTCTCGCGCTTGCCACGCCCATCCCATCTTTGCAAGCTCTTTTCGTTGTATAGAATATGAAGTACGTTGCTGCGATTTTTGCTGTTCTGAGTTGACCGAGTCTCGACTGGGGCACTGTACGAGAAGACAAAGCTGCAGGTTTGTAGCCATGCAATTGCACCGGTCCGGTGTTCTCGGGGCGATCGGAATCTGAGAGTTTGCAATGTTGGTAGGTTCGAAGCACAGCGGGTCCCTCTTTCTGCACGATTGAATCCCACAGGGTGAAGTGAAGGGTACGAGGTAGGGAGAAGAAGATTGTGTGTGCGTGTTGGTGGTTGGGGGGAGGGAGGGTGGTGGGGGGTAAGGTGAGAGAAAGAGAGTGCGTGTGGATGGGGTGGGTGAGGGTTAGGGAGAGGTCAGGATGGGGGGGAGGGGGGGATGGTATGTGTGTATGACAGGGTGGGAGACCACACCTGAAGCAGAAGGGGAATAGGTAGGGAGAAGAAGTGTGTGTGTGGGTGTGGGTTTGGGGGAAGAGGCAGGGGAGCGTCGAGCAAGGGCTGAGATGGCTGATTTCTTGACTGTGTGTAAGGGAGGGGAGGGGGGGGGGGGGGGGGGGGGGGGGGGGCATACAAGGGCGTTACCCCGTTATATAACCCAGACCAGACTAGGACCCATGGCCTGGGTGGGGGGTGGCCACCGGCCACACGGGCTACCGTACTAGTTATACATACTAACATACATGATGCCGGCACTACATATATTATATCATTTATTAATACATATCATATTATATTATTTATAAATGCATACATGATACTATATATGTTAAATTGTTTTATATTCTCCATACTAACACACATGATACCGGCACTACATATATTATATCATTTATTAATACATACATGATACTATGTAGGCTATATTATAGTATATTCTATTTTACATATAATATAAATATATACTATACCCGCATGCATACCTGTTGCTGGCACGTTTGGAACTCTAGATTATATTATATTCTACACCTGTGCTACATATAACACAATAGACCCGCATGCATACCTGTCGCTTGCACTTTTGGAAATCGGCCACTATTATAAATATGTAAGAGACCCACATGCACACCTGTCGCTGGCACGTTTGGAAATCGGCCACTATTATAAATATGTAAGAGACCCACATGCACACCTGTCGCTGGCACGTTTGGAACTCGGAAACTTGCTCCTCGACATAGCTCCCAAACCCCTCACTGCTGTTTCCGTACTTCGCATGGTACTTCGGGTGGTCGAAGTAAGCAGAGTGGAGACGGTCAACTGGGTTCCGGAGCATGATGACGAGTTTTGGGACAAAGCTGCCGTAGACACCGCGCATCAGCATCGGCACGTTTTGGTCCTTCATCCAGTCATAGCCAAAGCTTCTAGCAGCCTGGGTGTTGGGTGTTGGGGTCAGGGTTAATGGTGTTTTCGTGGTGGGTGGTGGGGTTAATGGGTCAGGGTCAATGGGTGTTTTTGTGGTGGGTGGTGGGTGGTGGGGTCAGGGTTAATGGGTCAGGGTAAATGTTGTTTTTCAAGGCAGGCCTTCACCTTTACCCCTTCACCTTCACCTGATCATATATTCATATCGCAAGGCCTCAGGTAGGTCTTCACCTTCACCCCTTCACCTGGCCGTATCGCATGGCCTCAGGCAGGCCTTCACCTGTACCCCTTCTCCTTCACGTCTTCACCTTCGCAGGATCATATCGCAAGGCCTCAGGTAGGTCTTCACCTTCACCCCTTCACCTGGCCGTATCGCATGGCCTCAGGCAGGCCTTCACCTGTACCCCTCCTCCTTCACGTCTTCACCTTCGCCGGATCATATCGCAAGGCCTCAGGTAGGTCTTCACCTTCACCCCTTCACCTGGCCGTATCGCATGGCCTCAGGCAGGCCTTCACCTGTACCCCTTCTCCTTCACGTCTTCACCTTCGCCGGATCATATCGCAAGGCCTCAGGTAGGTCTTCCCCTTAACCCCTTCACCTGGCCGTATCGCATGGCCTCAGGCAGGCCTTCACCTTTACCCCTTCTCCTTCATTTCTTCACCTTCACCGGATCATATGGCAAGGCCTCAGGTAGGCCTTCACCTTCACCCTTTCACCTTCACCTGATCATATCGCAAGGCCTCAGCAAAGTATGTACAGTCCTTAGCTTGAAATATACAAAAACAATGCATTGCTTCAATTTGAAATGAATACAATTGTAGTATGTTCTCACCTTCTGATCATAATCCAAAGCCTCGGGATAGCAAGTCTGGTCCTGAGTTTGAAATTCATTATTATTTATTTATATTTTATTTGTTTATTTGTTTATTTTGAAATGTTAGTATGGTCTTACCTTCTGATCAGATTCCAAAGCCTTGGGATAGCAAGTCTGGTCCAGAGTTTGAAATTAATTTTTAGTTATTCTTATTCTTATTTATTTTTTTATTTTGAAAATTGCAGTAAGAACTTACCTTTTGATCAGATTCCAAAGCCTCAGGATAGCAAGTCTGGTCCTGAGTTTGAAATTGATTATTGGTTATTTATATTTCATTTGTTTATTTGTCTATTTTGAAATGTTAGTATGATCTTACCTTCTGATCAGATTCCAAAGCCTTGGGATAGCAAATCTTGTCCAGACATTCTTCCTTCTCCAATTCCTTTGCGTTGCATTCATCCACACATGAAGAAATACTATCGGCAAAGTCTTGATGAGCCTGTGGAGTGTCGTTGGGTAAAACATTATGAGAAGGCTTTGCATGCATCCACATGTGCAGAAATACTATCAGCAAAGACTTGATGCGTCTATGGAGTGTTGTTGGGTAAAAAGTTATGAGAGGGCATTGCATGCATCCACACATGCATAGATACTATCGGCAAAGTCTCGATGTGCCTGTAGAGTGTTGTTGGATAAGTAATGAGAGGGTGTCGCATGCATCCACACATTAATTCCAAAAATACACATGAATAGGTATAAACAAACATACAAATGAATGTAAATAAACAAATAGAAACACACGAATAGATATACTCGAATATATACAAATAAATAGATATAAACAAATGAATAGATATACTCGAATATATACAAACAAATAGATATAAACAAATGAATAGATAAACTCGAATAGATACAAATGAATAGATACACACAAACAGATATACTCGAATAGATATACTCGAATATATACAAATGAATAGATATAACAAATGAATAGATACTGGATGTTGCATGAAGTGCCTGGATAATACTGTGGATATATAATACGTGGATATATTATTATATATAATAATATATTAGATATAATACTGATTTATTATATATACAACTGTGGATACATAATACGTGGATATATTATTATATATATTATATATAATAATATATTATATATAATACTGTGGATATATAATACGTGAATATATTATTATATATATTATATATAATAATATATTATATATAATACTGATATATTATATATAATACTGTGGATATATAATACGTGAATATATTATTATACATATTATATATAATAATATATTATATATAATACTGATATATTATATATAATACTGTGGATATATAATACGTGAATATATTTACATATATATTATACATAATAATATATTATATATAATACTGTGGATATATAACACGTGCATATACTATTATATATATTATATATAATAATATATTATATATAATACTGATATATTATATATAATACTGTGGATATATAATACATGGATATATTGTTGATAATAGCCACCTTGCCGCCTGCTGAGGTGTAGAAGGCAAATGTCAACAATTTGGTGGTCCATGCTGTTGCATCACTGCAGCATCTTATTTAGTGAGGAATTGTCAACATAACTTGCCGCTGCCGACTGAGGTGTAGAAGGCAAATGTCAACAATTTGGTGGTCCATGCAGTTTCATTTACATCAGCACCTAATTAAGAAGTAAATTGCAAACCCACCTTCCCACAGGCTGAGGTGTAGAAGGCAAATGTCTACCAAGTGGTGGTCTATGCTGTTGCATCTACTACAGCACCTAATTTAGTGATAAATTGTAAGCCCACCTTGCTGCCGGCTGAGGTGTAGAAGGCAAATGTCTACCAAGTGGTGGTCCATGATGACCAGGGACTTGTCTTTCGTCACCTTGTCTAAATAGCTACACATTTGGGTTCCACTAGATACAAACATAGGGAGTGGTCCCTGCAGTTGCATTTAATGCAACAACTAATGGAGTGAGAAGTCGTCAACCAACCTTGCCACCAGCTGAGGTGCAGAAGGCGAACGTTGACAGTGAGTGGCCAATGATGACCAGGGACTCGTCTCTCTTTACCTTGCTAAGCAGCTACACATTAGGGTACCAGTAGATACAGACATAGGGTATGGTCCATGCAGTTGCATTAAATGCAACAAATAAATAATAATTGTTACAAGGTTCTATACGCCAGGTTAACCGTTACCGCCAGGTATACGCCAGGTTGTGCCAGGTAACTGCCAGGTATACGCCAGGTTAACCGCCAGGTTGTGCCAGGTAGCCGCCAGGTATACGCCAGGTTTACCGCCAGGTATACGCCAGGTTAACCGTCTGCACATTGCAGCCAAAAATTACCCCCCGTGCGAGAACCACGGAAACCAGGGATTTCTAGAACACATGTCTTGGTGCAGATTCGAACTGGGGACTCCTCCGGTTGTGGTGACCATTCTACCCTGTACACTACTCTAATGCAACACATACTTAAGTGAGAAGTTGTAAACCAACATTGCCGCCAACTGAGCCGTAGAAAGCAAATGTCAACAGTGTGGTACATGCTGTTGCATCTACTGCAGCGCCCAATTCAGTGATTAATTGTCAACATAACTTGCCGCCTGCTGAGGTGTAGAAGGCCAATGTCAACAGTATGGTACATGCTGTTGCATCTACTGCAGCACCTAATTTAGTGAGAAATTGTAAACCCACCTTGCTGCCAACTGAGGTGTAGAAGGAAAATGTCAACAACTTGGTGGTCCATGCTGTTGTATTTACATCAGCATCCAATTCAGTGATTAATTGTAAACCCACCTTGCCGCCAGCTGAGGTACAGAAGGCGAACGTTGATAGTGAGTGCTACATGTTGTTCTATCTACTACAGCACCTAATTGAGTGATACATTGTTAACCCACCTTGCCGCCAACTGAGGTGTAGAAGGAAAATGTCAACAGTGTGGTCCATGCTGTTGCATTTACATCAGCATCCAATTCAGTGATAAATTGTAAACCCACCTTGCCGCCAGCTGAGGTGCAGAAGGCGAACGTTGATAGTGAGTGCTACATGTTTTTCTATCTACTACAGCACCTAATTGAGTGATACATTGCTAACCCACCTTGCCGCCGGCTGAGGTGTAGAAGGCGAACGTTGACAGTGAGTGGTCCATGATGACCAATGAACCATCTCTCTTTACCATCTGAGCTTCAGATTCGAATATAGTTTTTAAGAGAGCTTGAACTTGGTTATATGGCTCCAGCAAGCAATTTGACTGCTCGCCATCTTCGGCAGTAAACAAATGCTTTTATGTAGAAAATATGTTTTTAGAGAGAAATTGAAACCCTACCTTGCCGCCAGCTGAGGTGTAGAAGGCGAACGTTGACAGTGAGTGGTCCATGATGACCAAGGACTTGTCTTTCTTCACCATCTGCGATGCTGTCATACAGCCTCGTACATAATCTTCGGTTGTCTCGTACATCTCAGACCAGTAGTGGCTATCAGAGGCAGTGTCCTAAGAAAGGGTGGCAACAAGCCGTCAGTGCGGGCGGTGCATAAATCAAGCTGGGTCTTTGGTTGTCCTGCGCATTTCAGACCAGTAGTGGCTGCTACAGGCATTGTCCTATGGCAGTATGGGAACACGCTGTCAGTGCGGGCGGTGCACGGATCCAGCATGGGCTTTCGGTTGTCTCGTACATCTCAGACCAGTAGTGGCTGTCAGAGGCAGTGTCCTAAGAAAGGGTGGGAACCAGCCGTCAGTGCGGGCGGTGCCTGGATCAAACATTTAATTCATATACATAGTCGTTATCACTATCTCCTTCAGTTCAGACCAGAAGTGGCTATCAGAGGCAGTGTCCTAAGAAAGGGTGGGAACAAGCCGTCAGTGCGGGCGGTGCATAAATCAAGCAGAGTCTTCGGTTGTCCTGCACATTTCAGACCAGTAGTGGCTGCTACAGGCATTGTCCTATGGCAGTATGGGAACACGCCGTCAGTGCGGGCGGTGCACGGATCCAGCATGGGCTTTCGGTTGTCTCGTACATCTCAGACCAGTAGTGGCTGTCAGAGGCAGTGTCCTAAGAAAGGGTGGGAACCAGCCGTCAGTGCGGGCGGTGCCTGGATCAAACATTTAATTCATATACTTAGTCGTTATTACTATCTCCTTCAGTTCAGACCAGAAGTGGCTGTCAGAGGTAGTGTCCTAAGAAAGGGTGGCAACAAGCCGTCAGTGCGGGCGGTGCATAAATCAAGCAGAGTCTTCGGTTGTCTCGTGCATTTCAGACCAGTTGTGGCTGCTACAGGCATTGTACTAAGACAGGGCGGCAACAAGCCGTCAGTGCGTGCAGTGCATGGATCAAGCAGAGTCTCTGGTTGTTTTGTGCATTTCAGACCAGTAGTGGCTGCTACAGATGTTGCCCTAAGACAAGTTGAAAAGAAACAGTCAATGCGTGCAGTGCCTGGATCAAACATTGCATTCATACACGTAGTCTTCTGTTGTCTTGTGCATTTCAGACCAGTACAGCCTGCTACAGGCATTGTCCTAAGACAGGGTGGCAACAAGCCGTCAGTGCGGGCGGTGCACGGATCAAGCAGAGTCTTTGGTTGTTTCGTGCATTACAGACCAGCAGTGGCTGCTACAGGTGTTGCCCTAAAGCAGGGTGGGAACAAGCCGTCAGTACGTGCAGTGCCTGGATCAAGCATTTCATTCATACAGTCAATATTGTATCAGTTACTGCATTCATAAACAGTCCTCTGCAGTCTTGTACAAGTCAGACCAGTGGTGGCTAGTAGCAGTGGTGGCTAGTAGCGGTACTAGTGGCAGGGACAACAATACGCATATATAGGGTACGGATAAAGCGGTGGGTACCCACACACACAAAGGGTTGGCTTTAAATGCCTCCGATACCAGAAATGGTGTGCAGCCAACAGCAATGATGAGAATGGCTTGATTCCCTTTACATCTGCCTTACATAAGCAGGATCAGATTCGTTCTATAGCACAGTTTAGAATGGGTTCCCACTGGCTGAACACAGAAAGAATGAGGGTGGTGGATAGAGCACACATCCCTCGTCCAATGAGACACTGTCGAATGTGTGGGTTCCAAAAACCTGAGGATGAAATGCATATGTTTGAGTGGCCTTTTTATAATGATGTTCACACACATACACTCCCTGGCTAGTAGTAGTGGCAGGGACAACAATACGCATACACATACATAGGTTACGGATAAAGCGGTGGGTGCCCACACACACAAACACACACATACACTCCCTGGCTAGTAGTAGTGGCAGGGACAGCAATACGTATACATGCCTCGATCAGTCCTTCATTACAGTATTGACAGTTCGTCAAAGGTGGAGAGTCAGCATGTTACATGTTGCCCTACTGTCACGAGTGCTCGTGGCCCCTCTGAGTCCAGGTCACTCTAGTGTCCCCTTTCCATCTTGACTGACGTCAGCTGTAAAAGTACCTTAAACCCTTTTATTTTGCTTGACGGTTCTTACAATAGCCATCGCATATACTCTGTAACTTGATCGGTACTAGCTTCACTTTGTATCTCTTCCGCCTCTCGTTCCATCTCATCCGCTTACAAAGCTGGGACAACAATACGCATACATGCCTCGGTCAGTCCTTGAAGCTTACCGTGAGGATACCAGGTATACATTTCATTTTTTGTGCCAGCCCCATGGCCACACTGTGGTTTCCACCCAGGAGCAGCAGGCCTGGCAGGGTAGTAGCAGTGGCAGTGGCAGGGATAACAATACGCATACATGCCTCAATCAGTCCCTGAAGCTTACCGTGAGGATACCAGGTATACATTTCATTTTTTGTGCCTACCCCATTGCTCCACTGTGGTTTCCACCCAGGAGCATCAAGCCCGGCAGGCTTATTCATAAACAGTCTTCTGTTGCCTTGTACAAGTCAGACCAGTGGTGGATGGAAGCAGTAGTAGTGTCAGGGACAGCAATACGCATACATGACTTGATCAGTCCTTGAAGCTTACCGTGAGGATACCAGGTATATCTTTTAATTTTTGTGCCAGCCCCATGGCTCCACTGTGGTTTCCACCTAGGAGAAGCAAGCCTGGCAGGCACAGCAGCTTCCCTGCGTCTGTATTCTTGTTTTCAGAACCAGAGTTCTCATACGCCTCTTGCCTCTCCCAGCACGCGTTCTTGTATCCTGCACTGGACCAAATGCAGGAAAGCGTGAAGTACAGAAAATTATTGACAACGCTTGGCAGGCACAGCAGCTTCCATGCGTCTATATTCTTGTTTTCAGAACCAGGGTTCACATACGCCTCTTGCCTCTCCCAGCAAGCGTTCTTGTGTCCTGCACAGCACCAAATTCAGGAAAGCGTAAAAAAAAAAGACATCGCCTGCAGGGGCGTGGTGTTAAGGGGCCCCTCCCGCACGCTGCAGCTGGGGAAAGTCATCATGGCAGACATAGTAAGTGTCATCCTCCAGGCGGTAGGGACTCCATCATGTGACGTGCGGCAAGAATGCTGGTACAGGAGGCAATAGATTCTCTGTGCAGCTTAGGGATGAGTTTGCCGTTCTTGTACCCTACACAGCACCAAATCCAGTGTCAGCGTTAGCTGTTATATGGTTCTACTTGTCTGTCTAAACCTGTATCGTATTATATTGTATCATACACAGCACCAAATCGAGTGTCAGCGTTAGCTGTTATATGGTTCTACTTGTCTGTCTAAACCTGTACCGTATTCTATTGTATCATACACAGCACCAAATCCAGTGTCAGCGTTAGCTGTTTTATGGTTCTACTTGTCTGTCTAAACCTGTATCGTATTATATTGTATCATACACAGCACCAAATCCAGTGTCAGCGTTAGCTGTTATATGGTTCTACTTGTCTGTCTAAACCTGTACCGTATTCTATTGTATCATACACAGCACCAAATCCAGTGTCAGCGTTAGCTGTTCTATGGTTCTACTTGTCTGTCTAAACCTGTATCGTATTATATTGTATCATACACAGCACCAAATCCAGTGTCAGCGTTAGCTGTTCTATGGTTCTACTTGTCTGTCTAAACCTGTATCGTATTATATTGTATCATACACAGCACCAAATCCAGTGTCAGCGTTAGCTGTTCTATGGTTCTACCTGTCTGTCTAAACCCGTACCCTACACAGCACAGCGTTACGAGATGATCTGCCTCAACCTTACGCCTCATAATAAGGCGTTTACTTATGTTTTGTAGATAGATAACGCCTGGAGGGGCGTGGTGTTAAGGGGACCCTCCCGTACGCCGCAGCTGGGGAAAGTCACCATGGCAGACATAGTAAGTGTCACCCTCCAGGCGGGAGGGACTCCTTCATGCGACGTGTGGCAAGAATGCTGGTACAGGAGGCGGTAGATTCTCTGTGCAGCTTAGAGATGAGTTTGTCTACGTGTTCGCGACTGATCCCTAAGGTGGAGAGATTGGTAATAGTTGGGATTGGTATGGTACCAGTGGTACCTATGGTGAAGACTAGGTAGTGTACAAGGAATCATTGTTGTTGAAGGATACGTTGGAGCTCCTTATGCTGAACGCTCTTTTCCTGGAATTTGATTTGGTGGTTAGTGTCTGAGCAGTAGCCCAGTTCAACTACGTAGGCTTTTCTTGGTTTGGATTCGTCGTCAATGAGGAGGAGATCAGGCCTGTATTTATCCCATGTGGCTTGGGGAAGATCAGGGGGTTTGAGGGTGGCTGGGGGTCTTGTGGGAATGTCGGAGGTCGCTTCACAAGTGCCTGCATCCATGTACATGGGGAGAGCCCCCAGAGCTCCTTTGGCTACTGCCTTTTGGATGAGTTGGACCGCCTTATTATGTATGTTAATATACATTCCTTTGAAGACAGGGTGGCTGCACCCAGCAAGAATATGACCAGCTCCGTCCTGTGCTTTGCGACAAAGAGGGCAGTTATCATCAGAGGGGGGGCTAGTGCTAGTACCATAGGGGCGTTTGTATCTGTACGCCAATTTCCTAGTCCATAAGCGTCCCCACCGAGCCTTGTGGATTTGTATTTTTTGCCACCATTTCATGTCGGTGGATTGCCAGAAACGATTACTAGCCTGAGGGAGGAGGAAGGGGTTGGCTTGCTCCCACATGGAGGCGTATATGCCCGTGGTGTTGGCATGCCCGGTGTGCAGGGGGGTGGGGAGGTTAGCCGTGATACCCTTGGTGAGATTGTTGGCCGGGTGCCGGGGGGGCTGGTCCCCATTAATAGATTTGGGGGGCTGGACAGACGGCCAGTGCATATTGAGGTGCGCAGGTTCCCCTGTTTTAACTGGCCCAATTACATTGTATCCTGTCGTCGCTTCTTTCGCGAGCGTGTCTGCCTCGTCATTCCCTATGATTCCTGAGTGAGATCGGACATGGGGGAAAAGGGGATTCGTTAGTGAGTTTCTCGATTGCATGGAGCCTTTGCTCCTGGCAGCGACCATCAAGAATGCGCCAGGGATGTGCGCTTCGCATCCCCCCCTGTTGGGAAGTCCAGGGAGAGGCGCATTCTGTCCGGTAGTGCATACTTTCGGCTGCCCAGAGGTGCAGCTCGCTACCAAAGTAACCGTCTACCACCCTGCGACCACAGCACCAAATCCAGTGTCAGCGTTAGCTGTTCTATGGTTCTACTTGTCTGTCTAAACCTGTATCGTATTATATTGTATCATACACAGCACCAAATCCAGTGTCAGCGTTAGCTGTTCTATGGTTCTACCTGTCTGTCTAAACCCGTACCCTACACAGCACAGCGTTACGATATGATCTGCCTCAACCTTACGCCTCATAATAAGGCGTTTACTTATGTATTGTACAGTACCAAATGCAGGATGTATGTATTGTACACAGTACCAAATGCAGTATGCATGTTTTGGACACAACACCAAATTCAGTATGTATTGTACACAGTACCAAATGCAGTATGTATGTATTGTACACATCACCAAATGCAGTATGTATGTATTGTACACAGTACCAAATGCATTTTGTATGTATTGTACACAGTACCAAATGCAGGAAAACGTGAAGTATTGCAAGGTAATGATAACGCCTGGTGGGGCGTGGTATTAAGGGAGCCCTGTATTACTGCGGTAGAGAACGGGCTTCTACTTTACCTGGGCGGTGCTACCATGGCGGATGACAGCGACCGCGAATACTAAAGCGCACCCGTAGGGGTTCGAACCCCGCACCTTCTGATTTCAACACGTGCATGATTTCAACGAATTGCATGCCATTAAGAACACAGTGCCTGGTGCCTGGTTCATGCTACATAGTGCATGGTGCCTGGTACACAGTGCCCGTTGCCTGGTTACTGGTACATAGTGCATGTTGCCTGGTTCCTGGAACATAGTGGCTGGTGCCTGATGCCTGGTGCATAGTGCCTGGTGCATGGTGCTCTGCACGAATCATTTCCCAAAATGGCGTAATGCAATACAAAGCTGCACACCTGCCTCCATGCTCCCGGTGATAGCTCTTGGTCATACCTGGGTCTATAGCAATACAAATCTGCACACCTGCCTCCATGCTCCCAGTGATAGCTCTTGGTCATACCTGAGTCTATAGCAATACAAATCTGCACACCTGCCTCCATGCTCCCGGTGATAGCTCTTGGCTATACCTGAGTCTATCACAATACAAATCTTCACACCTGCCTCCAAGCTCCCAGTGATAGCTCTTGGTTCTACCTGAGTCTATAGCGATACATATCTGCATCTGCACCTCGTGCTAGCTCTTGGTTCTACCTGGTCTATAGCGATACAAGCATGCATCTGCACCTCGTGATAGCTCTTGGTTCTACCTGAGTCTATAGTGATACATATCTGCATCTGCACCTCGTGCTAGCTCTTGGTTCTACCTGAGTCTATAGCGATACAAGCATGCATCTGTACCTCGTGCTAGCTCTTGGTTCTACCTGAGTCTATAGTGATACAAGTATGCATCTGTACCTCGTGATAGCTCTTGGTTCTACCTGAGTCTATAGCGATACAAGTATGCATCTGTACCTCGTGATAGCTCTTGGTTCTACCTGAGTCTATAGCGATACAAGTATGCATCTGTACCTCGTGGATAGCCTTGGTTCTACTGAGTCTTATTATCGATTACAAGCATGCATCTGACCTCGTGATAGCTCTTGGTTCTACCTGAGTCTATAGCGATACAACGTATGCTCTTACTCGTATTAGATCTTGGCTTTCTACCCTGAGTTTTTTTCTATAGCGATCCACGCATGCACTCTGCACCTATTGGCTTAGCTCTTGGTTCTACCTGAGTTATAGCGATACAAGTATGCATCTGTCTACCTCGGACGCTCTTGTTCTACCTGAGCTATTATCGCTTACAAGTTATGCATCTGTACCTCGTGTGATAGCTCTTGGTTTACCTGAGGTCTTATAGCGCTACACGTATGCATCTGTACCTCGTGATAGTCTTGGTCTCCCTGAGTCTTAGCGATACAAGTATGCATTGACCTCGTTATAGCTCTTGGTTTCCCTGAGGTCTATAGCGCTAACAAGTATGCATCTGTACCTCGTGATAGCTCTTGGTTCTACCTGAGTCTATAGCGATACAAGTATGCATCTGTACCTCGTGATAGCTCTTGGTTCTACCTGAGTCTATAGCGATACAAGTATGCATCTGTACCTCGTGGTAGCTCTTTGTCTACCTGAGTTCTTATTAGCGATACAAGTTGCATTCTTACCTCGTGATTAGCTCTTGTTCTACCTGTAGGTCTTATAGCGATACACAGTATGCATCTTTACCTCTTGATAGCTCTTGGTTCTACCCTGAGTCTATATAGCGATACAAGTATGCATCTGTACCTCGTGATAGCTCTTGGTTCTACCTGAGTCTATAGCGATACAAGTATGCATCTGTACCTCGTGATAGCTCTTGGTTCTACCTGAGTCTATAGCGATACAAGTATGCATCTGTACCTCGTGATAGCTCTTGGTTCTACCTGAGTCTATAGCGATACAAGTATGCATCTGTACCTCGTGATAGCTCTTGGTTCTACCTGAGTCTATAGCGATACAAGTATGCATCTGTACCTCGTGATAGCTCTTGGTTCTACCTGAGTCTATAGCGATACAAGTATGCATCTGTACCTCGTGATAGCTCTTGGTTCTACCTGAGTCTATAGCGATACAAGTATGCATCTGTACCTCGTGATAGCTCTTGGTTCTACCTGAGTCTATAGCGATACAAGTATGCATCTGTACCTCGTGATAGCTCTTGGTTCTACCTGAGTCTATAGCGATACAAGTATGCATCTGTACCTCGTGATAGCTCTTGGTTCTACCTGAGTCTATAGCGATACAAGTATGCATCTGTACCTCGTGATAGCTCTGAGTCTATAGCATTACAATAGCATCTGACCTCGTGTAGCTCTGGTTCTACCTGAGTCTATAGCGATACAAGTATGCATCTGTACCTCGTGATAGCTCTTGGTTCTACCTGAGTCTATAGCGATACTAATACAATAATAACAATAATAATAGACAATGGATAACAATACAAATCTGCATCTGCGCACCTGGGTGATAGCTCTGGGTTATATCTGAGTCCACGGTCCACTTGTTGTCAAACATGTCGGGATGAATGGCCTGCCAGGTTGGGAAACAAAAGTTAGTTACAAATTAATTCTGGGTCCAAACGTGGTCCAAACGTGTCCAAATGTGGTCCACACATGGTCCAACCGTGGTCCAAAATCTAAAAAAAAAAAATTCCAGACAAATATTCCAAATTTGTATTCTGTCCAACCTTAATGCCTAGTTCATTTCGGTTTAATTGGACATTGTCGAATTTGTTCTGGAAATACATTACCTTGGCGAAGAGGTTAATGGCTGTGAGGGTGGAGGCCACTGGGTCGAAATCGTAGTTGCGGACACTTGTAGGGAGGGAGATCACCCTCTCGGTGAGGTTGGTGGGGAGAGCACTGAGGGGGCGTATATGACCTCGCCTGAACGGGGGCGTGGCTGTCATGGGTTTAGGGCGGGCTACTGAATCTGTAGCTGAGCCTGTAGCTGAGTCTGCAGCTGGGTCTTTAGCTAAGGCTGTAGCTGGGCATCCAAGCAGAGTGACACATATGGCTAAGCTTACCACCAAACTACTTACTTTCACACAAGGGATTTTAGATAACGGCCTCATCCAGTTATCTGACTGGTGGGGATGGTAGTCGTGGGGGTTGTGGTAGTCTATTGCTTTGGTGTGGCCACCAGCTGGGAGGTAGGAGCTGGGGGGTAGGAGGTAGGATCTGGGAGGTAGGAGGTAGAAGCTGGGAGTAGGAAGTAGGAGGTAGGATCTGGGAGGTAGGAGGTGTGAGCCTATGCCCTATGTGTGATCCCAGTTGTTGTTTTGTGTGACGCGTCGCAAATTCAGCGACTCGGTGCGACGTGGGTGCGATGCTCTGGTGTGGCAGTTTCTTCGGAAATGTGCCTTGCGTCACAGCGTTTGCGACGCCAGTGAATTGAATTGAATTGAAGTGAAGTGATCCTATAGCCTTGTGTGATGCTATGGCCTATATCCCATAGGGGGCCCCTGAGTGTCACCAAGAGTGTGCAGATAATATCTTATTGCTCCTGCGGTGATAATGTTGGAAAGCCTGCTGCTGCTGGTGTTGGTGCTGGTGATGTGTTGGTGCTGGCAAATCTCCTCCTGCTGCTGCTGCTACTGCTGCTGCTCCAGGGGTGATTCAAACCTGCTGGTGGTGTGGTGATGGTGGTGGTCAACCTACTGCTGTTACTGTTGACGATTCTGCTGTGGTGGATGTGGATGTGGTGGTGGTGGTGGTGGTCTGCCTTCTGCTGCTTATGAAATCCAAATCGCAACTTTGTGCAGCTGTGTAGGGTGTAGACCTGCATAGAGACAGATGTGCATATTTGTACTGTGCGCTGTAAAAGGCTTGTACCATGTTTTGTGCAGAGCCTGCCATGGTTACATGCACCATGCATAACATATGTATGTAGGAGAAGCCTTGGAGCTGCAATATATATCTGCCCATATTTTGTGCATTGTACCAGGAAGCGTACAGATGGTTTTGTGCACCACGAAGAACTTATTTGGCAGACGTCTTTGGGGTACCACATAAATATCTGCTGAGATATCTGCTGAGATATCATGAAATGAGCCATGCATTACATACAGTATTTAGGTGAGTCCTTTGCCACAGGACAGGTAAGCAAACGATGCTTATCCCAGCTAGGTGAAATATACCTAGGATTCGAGCTGGAAAACTAGGTGCTGCTTTTATCTCAGGCTCCGAGGGGAAGACATACGGACGGGAGCTCAAACGCGGTTTCTCGTTGCCCACCAAGGGAACCAATTTGTTTCGAAAGAAAAGAAACGAACGCTCAGCGGCGTGGCTTAGGACAGGACAGAGAGAAAGAGGGCGCCAGGTGGTGTAAGCGATGAAGCAGCGTATATGTTATGGACGGGTGTATGCACTTGTGCATGAGTCAGCTCAGTCAGCTGATGCTGATCATAGCCAAAGTTGGTAGTCTACGCTTTCCCCGCGCCCGCGCCCGCGCCCGTACCTGTAAGAGTGACGGCACTACGATCGATGTACCTGTACTTCCACGCCTATTCGATCGCCATCCAGGCAGCCAAATTATAACGCTCAGCGCGCACCTTGGTGGCCACAACAGACTCTTCAATTTCTTTTCTTCTAATTTTACTCTTCGGATCGCTCTGAAAACGCGCCCTCCTTGTTAGCAAGCTTGTCTTCCGAGTCCTTTGTCGCTGGCCTCAAGTCCGAGGATGCACCGTCCCGGTGGGGTAACTGTTCGCGTAGGTGGTATCGGAGATCCATACTTGAGCCCCGATGCCTTCGCACGCACGTTCGCTGGTCTTCCTGGATGCCTTGGAACCCGAATTGAGGTGCACGACGGCAGCCGAGTCGGTTTCATCACTTTTTCGGAGATAGGATTCGCCATGCAAGCACAAGGGAGTTTCAATGGTTGGCGTGGCTATAGTTTGCCAGGTCAAAACCTTGGGCTGATCCTTGAGATAATTGGACCACAAGATCCGCTGAAGCGTCAGAGAGAGGACAACCAAGCTTATGGTGAGCTACTTTCCAGTACGAGGCTCCCAGATCTTTCAGACATGCAGGAAGTCCCTAACTAGTAAGAAAATAAGTGTCTGAAATCTCCCCACCAACAGGCGTCACATGAGCCACATGAGTGCGGACAGGGTGACATAACTATGATATAAGCTGAGATGGGAAATTAAATTGCCTGGTCTGGCAGGTGAGATCATACATGGAAGGTGTGCGTCTGACAGCGTCTGCCATCACCCCCAAATGACCAAACGGGACACACCCCGCCCCCAACCCACCTCACCCCACCCCCCTGCCCAGAAGTGTGCACATGTACACCCACTGTCACTCACACCACTTGGTATTCTCTCTATATATACACGATATGATACTTGAACCAATACAAATAGAACGCGTGGACAACTTGCTGTACGGCAAGAGGTTTGAAAGGGAAGATATACAAGGATTTGGCCAGAATCTCTGTGGGATCTCTTGCCAATTAGCCACTTGGAGTTGTCAGCTGGGTTGTATCCATCATCCGTCCCCCCCTCCCTCTAGTTTTCCTCCCAGTGCTGCAATCCACATCAGTGTTTCTGCCTACCATGAAATGTGCCGGATTATAGATGCTGCTACAGATCCAGAATTCATATTATTGTTTGGACCTGATCAGAAGCTACATCAAATTTTGGACCATGGATTTCAAATGCTCATCCAGTGGGACTTCTCGACTCATGAGTGGTACTCTGACGGAGTTAGAACTGCTAACTGTGACAGACTCGGAGGCTACCTCTCAGATTTAAGCCTTTATATCTATGTCTGCAGAACCCAGGCCTGCATTATGTGGCCTGGGATGTATACCCCCCCTCCCCCCCACACCCTTTTTTACGATATATGACATGCAATGTGCGACCTGAGATTTTAAATTTGTTGCTGACAGCCTCAGCTTCTGCGTAGATGAATGAACCACCTTCAGCAACTGCCTACTGACCAAATGTTTTGGCTGTGAGTTTTGGGACTGGTTACTTGGGATGTGACTCGAGACATCATAAAGTTAGTGTTCCATTCAGCCTGATAAGAAGATGAAGAAGTGATTCCCAGTGTTGAGGTGTTCAGCCTAAATGTATGCTGTCAGATGTCCAGCCTCAGGCACAAGGCTGTACACTGAGAAACATCGAAGCCATCCACTGTTTTTCTATGTGCGATGCGTCGCAAATCTAGCGACTCGGTGCGACGCGCTGACCCCCAGACCTTGTGGAGCCCAGGGGGTTCGGAGGGGCATTCCTGACTAGTTTAGCCAGACCCATGCAGCGCCATGCAGCGACGGAATTGCGGGGCGATGCTGGACAAAAATCAAGTCATCCTGACTGATGAGCTTCTAAGCCGAGATATTGTTGGTGCTTTTGTCAGCTGCAGTGATGACCATCTGTCCAATATTTAGGCTGTCAGATGTCCAGCCTAAGCTACAGAGATGACCCCCAGACCTTGTGGAGCCCAGGGGATTCGGAGGGGCATTTCTGACTAGTTTAGCCAGACCCATGCAGCGCCATGCAGCGGCGGAAATGCGGGGCGATGCTGGACAAAAATCAAGTCATCCTGACTGATGAGCTTCTAAGCTGAGATATTGTTGGTGCTTTTGTCAGCTGCAGTGATGACCATCTGTCCAATATTTAGGCTGTCAGATGTCCAGCCTAAGGTACAGAGATTTGGGTTTGATCTCACGGTCTATCAGCCTGCAAGCCGCTCTCTATCTGCGGGTGGAGTATATGTGGGTGGTAAAACAACTACTGCATCACATTCCTGTGGAGAAAATCCAAGCTCGCGGATAAAAACATGATCAGGTACCCAAGTGCACACCCTCCTCTCTCATTGTTGTTGCCATGGTGTGGGCTGTTGATACGCGTCGTCCGCGAGAGTGTCTGCGAGCGCGGCATTCAACTGGAAAGCTCTACCTGCCGGCATCGAACCCGCGACCTAAAAGTATAAGATGTAGGTGTGTAGGCCCAGTTGAAAAATTAATTACATAGGTAAGACTCCAGACTGAAATATTTACTAGACCAACTAGGATTTCCCGATGAAAATCTTGATCCTCGAGCAAAGATGCTGAAAACAGGGGACTCTTTCATCAATAAACCTGCCTGCACATAGAGGTATAAGTAGGGAACGTCAGTATGATGTCATACAACATCATGTGATGCAGTCAGTCTGACTAGGCTTAAGTTACCATGTATAGACAGTATCATATGATACCATACTCGCCTTTGGTTTACATCATATGATATGCAGGTCCATATGTATATAGATTTCAAGTTGTGGATAAACTCAGGGAGTAATGGTATGTAAGCTTGCCACATGCATTGCGGGATGTCACACCCTTCAGACCAGGGTACTACATTTTGTCAAATTGGTCAGCGCCTAAAGCGCACAAACGTTAAATTGGTCAGCGCTTTGAAGTGCAAAAAGTACAAAATCTGCGCGCTGCGCCCATAGGGGGTTGAAAAAACTGCGTGAAACCCAGTGGGGCTAAAAAAGTGCGCAAAATACCACCCACCACCAGCACCACCATCAGCACCACCACCAGAATCACCACCACCACCAGCATCACCACCACCACCACCACCACTCTGTCACGCGTGCTTAGTAGTACACTGCTTCAGACAGGATGCAAGATTTTGACAGGACAAGTGAAAATTGGGGCAACTGACAAGGTGTTACCCATCTAAACACTCTCTGTGCCCACCCCCATTGAGTTGAGAACCCCTCCCTAACCCCCTGGGGTTAAGGGGCGGGGGGTTAAATATGGTAAAAAGCAAAGCGTAAACATATAGGCCATATTTACCCCCCCTCCCCAGGGGGGTTGTGGAGGGGTTCTCAACTCCTCTGTGGGTGCATTGCTGTTTCTTGCTTCCTTGCCATACACCATGACATGAGTGCATCCCCCACGTCAGCCTGCACCTATTCAGGTTTAAGCACGTGTTCAGGGTGTTCAACACCTGTTCAGTTAACTACAAGCTTAACCAATGATGCACATACACAGGTGTTTAACAACCTGAACAGGGTGCAGGCTGCTGTACGGAACACAAGGCATGCGTAAAGTAAACCAGCGGAGGTCTTGGTATCGACGGTCGTAGGTCGTACATCATATCTCGACTTTTTCAAGCCCAATTTACGACAATTCTCCCAGAATTCCGAGAATCGTAGGGTTAAACCTGCGAACGACAACCTGTTCCAAAATCTCCTAGTGCGAATCATCCGCTGCATTGCTATATATTGAAACTGCGTGCAATACAACTGCGCTTCGCTTGATAGGCCTTACAGAAGGAGAGTTTGAAGGTTGGATGAAAGCTGCCAGATATAGTCCATTTTTTTCTTCTTCTTTTCATTACATGGTCTTTTGGGGCCTTCAGACTGCTCACTGTCTGCGGGCGGAGTAAACATGGGTAGCTAAAGCACTAGTACACCAGGGTAATTCAAAGCGCACGCTTTTGAGCGCTGACTTTTTGACCCCCTCAGCGCTTTAAGCACAGTTTTTTGCAACCCTTTGTGGGCGCTGCAAGCAATTTTTGCGCTTTTTGCACTACAAAGTGCAGTTTTTTTGTTTTCAAGTGCGCTTAAGCACTGGCTAATTTGGCAATTTGAAGTACCCTGTAGTACACCACACTCCTGAGTTCAGAATCCAATCATAGGGCTGTAGACAGTTTAGAGCGTGTCCAGGTCCGCAACATATAATTGAACACCAAATATCAATTATCAAATATCAAACACCATATATCAATTATCAAATATCAAACACCATGTATCAATTATCAAATATCAAGCACCATATATCAATTAGCAAATATCAAACACCAAATATCAAACACCAAACATAAAACTTCAAACGCCAAATATCAAATATCAAACGACAAATATCAAATATCAAATATCCCCAAGGATATTCACCCTTCCTTCCACTTAAGAGGATATTTTGTGTGTTGGTGTTTGTGCGTGCGTGTGTATGTTTGCGTGCGTGTTTCGTACTCTGATCACCGGAATTGCAGACTTTATGTGCAGTCCTAGTGAACTCTCCTTGGCGCAAAGGCAGTGGGACTATCCAATGGTCATGAAGGAGGTCAAAACAACTGGTCTTGGCCGCGCTTAGCAAAACAAAAGCATACAAGGCTTACCAAGTATGAGCAGCTAAAAGCAGTATAGCGACATTTTTTGCCTGAGCCCCCCCTCGTGGGGGGCGGGAGCCCCCAGATTCGCCCCGTCGTCCGTTTGTTCGTCCGTCCGTCCTTGGGCGCGTGCAACGGCCACCATCGCAATCCAAGTCATACAACTCTGTCGAACCATAACTTGTGATGTGCACCGTGTCATGAACAGATGAAAGATTTTCAGGGAACTGCAGCCATTATATTGCTTGCCTCATAGCCTTCCCCTTACCCCCCTTTCCCTTCTCCCCCTTTCCTTTCCCCTTCCTCCCCTTGCCTTCCCCATCCCCCCCTTCCCCCTCCCCTTCCCCTTCCCCATCCCCCCCTTCCCCTTCTCCCCCTTCCCCCTCCCCTTCCCCCTCCCCTCCTCCTTCCCCTTCCCCTCCCCCCTCCCCTGCCCCTGCCCCTGCCCCCTTTCTTGGACGTGTGCAACCACCACCAACGCAATCCAAGTCATACAACTATGCCGAACCACAATTTGCGCAGAGCTTGCATTATGCATCTCCCTCCTCCAGGCCTTGCACTCCCATCATCAATTACTTGAATTCCAGGTGGTGGTGATGGTGGTCCCTCCTTCAGGCCTCACACTCCTATCTTCTAACACATAGGCTAGGACAGTTCTCAGTCAGGCTTCATCCCTAAGGCAGCCTGCACCTGTCCAGGTTGTTAAACAGGTGTTCAGGGTGTTCGAACACCTGTTCAGCAACTACGTTTTTAACCAATGATGTACATAAACACCCTGAACACCTGTTTCACTACCTGAACAGGGTGCAGGCTGCTGTAGGGTATCGGTCGGCGTGCTTTAAACCCACGTTCTCCGTTATGGTCACCGTTGTTTGCTTGCTAGCTCTATTACTTGTATTGCAGGTGGTGGTGGCGGTGGTCGTGCCTGCGGCTAGTTATAGCAAATTTAGGGGGTATTCTGCACCAGGGTACTTCAATGGCCAAATTGGCCAGCGCTTTAGCGCAGTTAAAAAAAACTGCGCTTTGTAGTGCAAAAATCGCAAAAATTGCTTGCTGCGCCCACAGAGGGTTGCAAAAAACTGCGCTTAAAGCGCAGAGGGGGTCGAAAAGTCAGCGCAAAAGCGTGCGCTTTAATTACCCTGTTCTGCACCCTTTTCTCCACCCTTTTGGCATCCCTTTCACCCACAATGCACCCTTTCAAGCCAAATAAAAAAGTGCCGTCGACCCCCCAAATTAGCTGTGTCGGGTGGGTGGCGGAGTGGGTGTGTCCACCTGTTTACATCGTTGCAGTAGTCTGGTCCTTCTCCTCTCTGTTGTTGCAGTCTCATCCCAAACCCAACGTCAGCCTGCACCTGTTCAGATCGTTAAACAGGTGTTCAGATTGTCAAACAAAAGGCATTTACTTAGGTGGATGCATCTTTGGCTTTTGGTGCCAACTCTAGTTTAGTGTTTGCCCCAAAAGCCTAAGGCACAACCGCCAAAGTGAGTGCCTTTTGTTTGTGCCAACACTTGCTAACCAATGACGTACACCAACCGGTGTTTACCACCCTGAACACCAGTGTAACAACCTGAACAGGGTGCAGGCTGCCGTAGGTAAACGTCGCACACTCGGGTTACCAAGTGCAGGCATGTAGTGCTGCAGGAGTGTGTGGTGTTGTGTGTGTGTTGATGTGGGTAGGGAAACATTGACACTTGGAATACCAAGTGCGGGCAAGTAGTGCTGCAGGAGTGTGTGGTGGTAACGTGTGTGTGGTGGTTTGTGTAAGTGTGTGTGTGGTGATGTGTGTAGGGAAACATCACACACTTGGGTTACCAAGTGCGGGCAAGTAGAGCTGCAGGAGTGTGTGTGTCTACCTGCTTTCCGCGATGTAGTCGTCTGCCCCCCCTCCTCTCCCTATTTCCCTTTCTCAGTCCCTCTCGACAGTTTTGTTGCAGCAGCATTCCTAAACACCACACTATCGCTTTACCAACCGCTGACTGTCAACCACTTCTGCAACCACTTTGCAACCACTTCTGCAACCACTTCACAACCAGTTAGCAACCACTTCTACAACCACTTTCGCAACCACCCACTGACAAGATCATCTTCTGCTGCCCACCATCACCTCGAACTCGCTTGAACACATGGACGATTGCAGACAGATAACTCCCAACCCAACCACTTTGCAACCACTTCCGCAACCACCCACTGACAAGATCATCTTCTGCTGTCCACCATCACCTGGAACTCGCTTGAACACATGGACGATTGCTGACAGATACCTCCCAACCCAACCACTTAGCAACCATTTTGCAACCACTTCCGCAACCAACCACTGACAAGATCATCTTCTGCTGCCCACCATCACCTGGAACTCGCTTGAACACATGGACGATTGCTGACAGATACCTCCCAACCCAACCACTTAGCAACCATTTTGCAACCACTTCCGCAACCACCCACTGACAAGATCATCTTCTGCTGTCCTCCATCACCTGGAACTCGCTCGAACACATGGACGATTGCGGACAGATAACTCCCAACCCAACAAGCAAGCCCGGGACATGGTAAGGAGAGATGTCACAATATACTACAATAGTTCAAGTTTAGTATATTACATATGTATATGTATAATACAAGATTTGGAGTAAATATATATATATATATATATATATATATACATGCAATAATACAAGTAGAGTATACATACATGTACTACATATTTGAAGTTTAATATATATTTATATATACACACTACAATATTTCAAGGAGAGTATTCAGCAGGGTTCAGATAGAAGGCAGAGAGGGGGTGGGTTGGTGGTGTGTGGGGTGGGGGGCTGGTGGGGGTTGGGGGAGGGGGTTGGGAGTGGGTGGGGTGTGTGTGTGTGGGGGGGGGGGGGGGGGGGGGGGGGGGGGGGGGGGGAGGGGGCTTGCTACCGAGTCAAACCTGGAATCAAGATTGCCTCTAATCATAGCTGTTCTTTTCATCTGTGAGCAGTAGCTTCTAGGCAGCTCCTTGCATGACACCAGGATAATCATAGGTTTTCATTTCATCTGCAAGCTGCAGCTTCTAGGCAGCTCCCTTGGCTTGCTACTGAGTCAAAACTGGAATCAAGATTGCCACTAATCATTACTTGTCATTTCATCTGCAAGCAGTAGCTTCTAGGCAGCTCCCTTGGCTTGCTACTGAGTCAAACCTGGAATCAAGATTGCCACTTATCATAGCTGTTATTTTCATCTGTAAGCAGTAGCTTCTAGGCAGCTCCCAGTATGACAGGGATAATCATAGCTGTTCTTTCCATCTGAGAGCAGTAGCTTCTAGGCAGCCTCCAGCATGACACCAGGATAATCATGGCTTTTATTTTCATCTGAGAGCAGTAGCTTGTAGGCAGCTCCCTTGGCTAGCTACCCAGTCAAACCTGGAATCAAGATTGCCATAAATAGCAGCTTTTCTTTTCATCTTCGAGCAGTAACTTCTAGGCAGCTCCTAGCATGACACCAGGATAATCATAGATTTTCATTTCATCTGCGAGCAGTAGCTTGTAGGCAGCTCCCTTGGCTTGCTACCCAGTCAAACCTGGAATCAAGATTGCCACTAATCATAGCTGTTAGTCTCATGTAATCAGTAGCTTCTAGGCAGCTCCCAGCATGGCACCAGGATAATCATAGCTTTTATTTTCATCTGCAAGCAGTAGCTTCTAGGCAGCTCCCTTGGCTTGCTACCCGGTCAAACCTGGAATCAAGATTGCCACTAATCATAGCTTTTGTTTTCATCTGCGAGCAGCAGCTTCTAGGCAGCTCCCAGCATGACACCAGGATAATAATTTATTTTCATTTCATCTGTGAGATGTAGCTTCTAGGCAGCTCCCTTGGCTTGCTGCCCGGTCAAACCTGGAATCAAGATTGCCACTAATCAGTTCTTTTCATCTGTAAGCAGTAGCTTCTAGGCAGATCCCTTGGCTTGCTACCCAGTCAAACCTGGAATCAAGATTGCCTCTAATCATAGCTTTTGTTTTCATCTGCGAGCAGCAGCTTCTAGGCAGCTCCCGGCATGACACCAGGCTCCTCTGGCTTGCTGCCCAGTCAAACCTGGAATCAAGATTGCCACTAATTAGTTCTTTTCATCTGTGAGCAGTAGCTTCTAGGCAGCTCCCTTGGCTTGCTACCCAGTCAAACCTGGAATCAAGATTGCCTCTAATCATAGCTTTTGTTGTCATCTGTGAGCAGTAGCTTCTAGGCAGCTCCCAGCATGGCACCAGGAAAATCATAGCTTTTCATTTCATCTGCAAGCAGTAGCTTTTAGGCAGCTCCCTTGGCTTGCTGTTCAGTCAAACCTGGAATCAAGATTTCCACTGATCATAGCTTTTGTTTTCATCTGCGAGCATTAGCTTCTAGGCAGCTCCCAGCATGACCCCAGGATAATCATTGTTTTTCATTTCATCTGCGAGCAGTAGCTTCTATGCAGCTCCCTTGGCTTGCTGCCCAGTCAAACCTGGAATCAAGATTGCCACTAATCATAGCTGTTCTTTTCATCTGTGAGCAGTAGCTTCTAGGCAGCTCCCAGCATGGCACCAGGATAATCATAGCTTTTCTTTTCATCTGCGAGCAGTAGCTCCTAGGTAGCTTTTCCTTACATTTGCAATATGTTTTCCTGCTATTTCTGGAGGGAGACAAAGCTTGAGACAATCTGCCTCTTTTCATCACGTTTGTTCCCGAAGGATACTAAGTAGATAGTAGAAGTAAGGATTCCAGCATGACACCTGGATAATGAAAGCTTTTCTTTTCAGCTGCAAGCAGTAGCTTCTAGGCAGCTCCCAGCACGGTACCATGATAATCATAGCTTTTATTTTCATCTGCGAGCAGTAGCTTATAGGCAGCTCCCCCGGCTCCCTCTTCATCCTCAAAACTAAACCTTGCCTTGCAGGGTTGCGGCATGCAGCCCCAACCCCCGCAACGGCAAGTTGATATCAAGGCAGGCAAAACTAACCAAAAGAAGGCAGCCAAAACTAACCAAATCACCCCAAAACTGTGCACCAATTCAGGCAAATCACCCAAAACTAACCCTTGCCTTGCAGGGTTACGGTATGCAGCCCCAACAGGACTACCCAGGCGGTGGGAATCAGAGCATCATGGGCAACAGCAACTCCCTTGGTCAAGGTACGCTGTACTTCATGGACGTTGTACGTCATGGACGTTGTACTTCATGGGCGCTGTACTTCATGGACATTGGAAACCCGTACTTCCAAGCAAACCCACATGCTTCATAGTTGTGACTTTGTCAGTTTCTATGTTTGTCTAGAAGTTTGTCCCCTATGGACGTCGTATCACTGTTTCATTTTTGGGCTACACGTAGCAGCTTATAAGCAGCTCCTGTACCCCGTCCTTTGGACAAAACTCAAGCTGGTGCGTCTGAAAGCTGCCATTACTGGCATGTCAATGCAACTGCTAGCTTTTGGCTATATCCAGTGGCACAGAAGTACCCGCATACCCCATCAAGCCCTGGACGCACTCGGGGGCCAGTAGACCCAGCAGGGCACCAGGATAAGCATTGAAATTTTGAACATCCAAGAATTGCCACAGAATGACCTCTCAGGGCGTGCTCAATGGGTATTAAGGGAACCGCCTCGTAAGTATGCGATGGACGGGCTTACATCTCACCTAGAGTCAGGATAAGCATAGCTTTTATGTTCATCTGGGAGCAGTAGCTTCTAGGCAGCTCCCTCGGCTCTCTACGCATCCAAACCTTAGGCAACCTAGTGCACCTTGAAGCTGGAATCGTCAGCTTTCGTGGCAACCAAGGGCCCATTTTGCCCTAACTTTGCACACCTGAGGGTCGCACACAAAAAACTGCAGGTCAACCCTTTCAGACTCCCGCCTTTCTATAGTTTTCTTTTTGCCAACCAGCAGCAGTTTCTAGGCAGCTTCCTGCGCCAGCGACTGGGCTAAATTTTGAATTGTTACATGGTTTTTCAGCCAACTCTGGGCTGCTCACTGTCTTTCCATCCCAGGCCACCCGGGCAATACCCACAGAAACCAGGGAGCAGATTAAGCTGATCGTGTAGTATAAAGACTTGTCCAGGTCCAGGCCACTGGGCTAAGCCCCAAAAATCCAGCAGTTATGGGGTGTTGATTCTGTCAGCTTCCAGATGCACTACATCGCTTTAGGTTTTGGTTGGGTAGCAAGCCTGGGGGAGCTAACTAGAAGCTGCTGCTCGTAGCTGAAAAAGAAAAAACTAGCAGCCTTTCAGGCTACAGCCTTTCAAGTTGCTAGCTGTCTTCAGCTGGAACATCAACAACTAAAACAGGACTTATCAACTTATCATCCGCCCACTCCAGGCATGTACCCCCATCCAGAGGCAGCATGGTAGACATGTTGCGGGGTGCAGGCAAGCACCCAGTCCACCCACCAAGCACTTACCCTAATCCATTTCCTTCCACCCACCCCAGGCAACAACCCCCAGGCAGGGGCCGGCATGATTGACGTGTTGCGGGGTGTAGCAGTTTCATCAACATTCAAAAATATCACCAACACCGTCACCAACACCACCAGCAGGATCATCACCAACACCATTACCATTCGCAGGATCGCCCCCACTATCACCAACACCATTACCATCGCCAGGATCGCCCCCACCATCACCAACACCATTACCATCGCCAGGATCGCCCCCACCATCACCAACACCATTACCATCGCCAGGATCGCCCCCACCATCACCAACACCATCACCATCGCCAGGATCGCCCCCACCATCACCAACACCATTACCATCGCCAGGATCGCCCCCACCATCACCAACACCATTACCATCGCCAGGATCGCCCACACCATCACCAACACCATTACCATCGCCAGGATCGCCCCCACCATCACCAACACCATTACCATCGCCAGGATCGCCCACACCAACACCATTACCATCGCCAGGATCGCCCACACCATCACCAACACCATTACCATCGCCAGGATCGCCCCCACCATCACCAACACCATTACCATCGCCAGGATCGCCCCCACCATCACCAACACCATTACCATCGCCAGGATCGCCCCCACCATCACCAACACGACACCCCTCCAGCTTTTCTACCGTTGAACTTGGCCTAACCCGTTTCCTTCCACCCACTCCAACTTGAACGTGGTGATATGGTTTATTTATTACCATCGTCACTGCCACCACCACCACCAACACGACACCCCTCCAGCTTTTCTGCCGTTGAACTTGGCCTAACCCGTTTCCTTCCACCCACTCCAACTTGAACGTGGTGATATGGTTTATTTATTACCATCGTCACTGCCACCACCAACACCAACACGACACCCCTCCAGCTTTTCTGTCGTTGAACTTGGCCTTTATCCGTTTCCTTCCACCCACTCCAATTTGAACGTGGTGATATGGTTTATTTATTACCATCGTCACTGCCACCACCACCACCAACACGACACCCCTCCAGCTTTTCTGTCGTTGAACTTGGCCTTTATCCGTTTCCTTCCACCCACTCCAACTTGAACGTGGTGATATGGTTTATTTATTACCATCGTCACTGCCACCACCAACACCAACACGACACCCCTCCAGCTTTTCTGCCGTTGAACTTGGCCTTTATCCGTTTCCTTCCACCCACTCCAACTTGAACGTGGTGATATGGTTTATTACCATCGTCACTGCAACCACTACCACCATTCATCACCCCTCCAGCTTTTCTGCCGTTGAACTTGGTCTTATCCGTTTCCATCCGCACACTCCATGCATGTACCCCCAGCAGCCAGGGGCTTGCTTGGTTGACATGATGCATGGTGCTGGCAACCGCCCTCCATCACCACCTTGTCCACCATCACCACCATCACCAACACCAACACGACACCCTCCAGCTTTTCTGCCGTTGAACTTGGCCTTGTCCGATTCCTTCCACCAACTCCAGGCATGCACGCCCAGCCAGGGACTGGCATGGTAGACATGATGCAGGGTGCAGGCAACCACCCACCATCACCACCATCACCAACACCAACACGACACCCTCCAGCTATTCTGCCATGAACTTGGCCTTGTCCGATTCCTTCCACCCACTCCAGGCATGAACCCCCAGCAGCCAGGGCCCGGCATGGTTGTCATGATGCAGGGTGCTGGCAACCACCCACCATCACCACCTTGACCACCACAAGGTTCCACAACAAATACCACCTCCATCAAACCATCGGCACTACCACCATCAACACCATCCTCACCACCAACACCACCAACACCAACACATCAACACCAAGACCATCGTCACCACCAACACTACCAACACCATCAACACTAACACAACCCCCAACAGCTTATATGCCGTTGAAATCAGCCTAATCCGTTTCCATCCACCCACTTCAGGCATGCACGCCCAGCCAGGGGGCGGCATGGGTCCAGACATGATGGGGGGTCCGGGCGCAGCCCCCCCCCAAAGAATGGGTCCGCCCGGCAGTGGCTTCTCCCACCACATGGGTCAGAGTATGGGTGCCCCACCCCCGGTCATTGCAGGTCCAGGGGGCAGCCGAGGGGGGCCTCCTGCCGCGCCTGGCCTGAACCCCGGACCCCCACGCACAGCTGGCATGGGCGGTGGCATGCCCCAGGGCCCCCCTGGGCTAAGGGGCCCCGGCAACAACCCAGGCGCCGCTGCAGGTAGCCAGTCTCTGGTGAATGGTCCAGGAGGTGGTCCAGGTGGCAATCTCACTACTGCTGGTGGTGTTGGCGGCTACCCACCAGGCGGTCCTGGCCCCCCTGCCGGTGCTGGTAGGAGTGGCTTCTCACCAGGAGCTCCTGGTCCCCCTGCTAGTGCTGGTGCTGGTAGAAGCGTGTACCCACCAGGGGCATCTGGTCCCCCAGCCAGTGCTGGTGCTGGTAGGAGTGCCTACCCACAAACCTACCCTGGGGGTCCTGGTCACTCTGGTGCTCCTGCTGCTGCTGGTCGTGGCTATGCTCAAGGCGGTGGGGGAAGTGGTTGTGGATATCCTCCAGGAGCTGCCCCTCCCCCTGGTGCTGGTGCTGGTACTGGTCGTGGCTACTCTCAGGGGGGGCCTGTCGGAGGGGGGCCTCCTCCAATGGGGGGGGGGCCCAGTCAAGGAGGTCCCACCCCCCCTGGTAGTGGTGGTGGTGGTCTTGCCAGCGTGGCCGGTACTGGTAGCGCCAGCCTGGCGCCTCAACAAGGCCCTCCACCAGGCGCGCCGCCTCCCCTTTTGTCTCCTGAACATCCCGCTACTCAACCAAGTCCCTCTCCTGTCCACCCGTCTGGTGGCCCGCCCCTCCCAGTGCACACCTCGGGCGCAGCCCCCCCTGGACTGGGGACCCAAGGAGGCCAGGGGACAGCTGCGGCCACCAAGCTGCAGCAGCTGGCGTCTGGAGGCAGTGGCGGCAACCTGGCGGCAGCCCTAGCTGGACTGACGCCAAGCCAATTAGCCAGCCTGGCAGGTTTATTAGGTAAGATTGCAGCTTTGGTTTGATTACATGGTCTATCAGACTTCAGACTGCTCATGATTTGCTTGGCTTGTCTTGGTTCAGTTTGGCTTGCCTTGGTTAGTCTTGGTTCAGTTTGCCTTGGTTTGATCACACATAGTCTATCAGACTTCAGAATAATCACCTACAGCTTAAAATAATGTGCAGGTGTACTGTGTAATGTCCAGGTATATATTGTATTATAAGGTTAGAGCCATACCTCAAGCGTTTAGCTATTAGCTTTGAGAGAGCGTCAAGCTATTAGGTTGGAGCCATACCTGAAGCGTTTAGCTATTGGCTTAGAGAGAGCGTCAAACTATTAGGTTACAGCCATACCTCGAGCGTTTTAGTAATGATAACGCCTGGTGGGGCGTGGTGTTAAGGGAACCCGTCGTACGCGGGCAGAGAACAGTCTACCACCTCGACTGGACAAGCTACCATCGCGGTTGACAACAACCTGCAACGCTAAGGGTGACCGTAGGGGGAATCGAACCCCCTACCCATTGTCGTTAAAGCGATTTGGTGTACCACTAGACCAATCGTATCACTGAAACGGGCTCAAGTGTTTGAGTCTTCATCCAATCGATGATGTTATTTTCTTCTGAAATTTGAATTTGAAATTTGCATCGAAGACGTTCTTTCCTTCTTTTTTCACTTGTTGCCTCACTTGAATTTGAATTTGAATTTCCCTCAGTTGAATTTGTTGCCCTCCCGCAATTCCAAACATAAGATTGTTTAAATTTTGATCTTTGAATTCGAATTCAAATTTTGCATGCAGCCACGTCCGGGGGCATCTCGGCAGCTTCTGTCGCCCCCAAGGTTCAGCCATCGCATGACCACCCACCCAGTGGGCCCCCCACAAGCACTACAGGCGGCAGTACACAAGCTGAGCACCCCATTGGCCAGAGTCTGATGGCAGGGTTGAAGCAAGCCACGCCACCTGGTGACCCTGATCACATGGGTGGGGGGCAGGAGGGCATGGCGGGTAGGGGCCAGCAACCGCGCCTGGATGGTGGGGGGCAGGGATGGGGGGCAGGGGCGGGGGGGCAGGATGGGAGAGTGGGAGGGGCAGGGGGATGGCAACAACAACAACAGCAGCAACAGCAGCAGCAGCAATACCAAGGCAGCATACCCGTTGTATCTGGCGCCCCTCTTTTGGGCAGTGGGCAGCACTCTGGCAGTGGGCTAGTCCCCCCCCCTCCAATGGGCGGGGGGCCAGGGGGGCCCCCTCTAATGGGCGGAGGGCCAGGAGGGCAACATATGGGCGGTGGGCAATCAATCCAGCACGGAGGAGGGCAGCAGCAAGTGCCTGGCCTAGGTCAGTCCCTGGGGGGCATGGGTGGAGCTGCGGGTGGCAGTGCTGGTGGCGCAGGTCAAGGATACCAAAACGAGCCCAATGGGCCCCCCGGACCCAGCAGACCCCCTGGTGGATCCAATGGGCCAAGCTCCAACCAGGGCCAGCACCCTGGTGGGGGACCCCCTGGTGGACCCAATGGGCCAAGCTCCAACCAGGGCCAGCATCCTTCCTACCAGCCCATGCATATTAAACAAGAAGCGCAACCAGGAGCCAGGCAAGAGGATTCCCGTCACATGCCCATGCATCCTAAACAAGACATGCACCCAGGGGCAAGGCAGGAAGATTCGCGCCCCATGCACATGCATCCTATACAAGACATGCACCCAGGGGCAAGGCAAGAAGATTCCCACCACATTCCCATGCATCCTAAGCAAGACATGCACCCAGGGGCAAGGCAAGAAGATTCGCGCCCCATGCACATGCATCCTAAACAAGACATGCACCCAGGGGCAAGGCAAGAAGATTCCCGCCACATGCCCATGCATCCTAAACAAGACATGCACCTAGGGGCAAGGCAAGAAGATTCCCGCCACATGCCCATGCATCCTAAACAAGACATGCACCCAGGGGCAAGGCAAGAGGATTCCCGCCCCATGCCCCCTCCTAGTCTCACGATGCCCAACGTTCCCCCCCACCTACAACCACACATGCAAGGGGGCATGGGTGGTGGTGGGGGGGCCATGGGGGGCGAAGGTGGGATGGGGGGTCCTGGATTCATGGGGCCCCCAGGAAGTAGGCCAATGGATGGGGGGCCTGGATTCGGAGGTCCTCCTGGGGCTGGGTATGGGGGCTCACCTGGTGAGGGTATTGGCGGACCTAGTGGTATGGGTCCGGGCAGAGATGGGGCATGGCATGGACAAGGAAATATGGGACCAGGAGGTCAGGGCATGGGGCAAAGCATGGGAGGTATGTACCCTGGGGGCTCCGCCCAACACCCTGGCAATGCAGGACCAGGAGGCGTCCCCATGGGTGTGGGGGACCAGGGACCTGGAGGAAATTTGGGTCCAGGGGGCAATATGGGTGGGCCTGGTGGAAACATGGGACCTGGCAGGGGGTTCAGCCCGGTAAACATGGGCACTGGGGGAAATATGGGACCAAGAGGCCCACCAGGAAATATGGGGCCTGGAGGCCCACCTGGAGATATGGCCCCCCCGGGCGCTTGGGGGCAGGGGCAGAACGCTTCGCTTGAAAATGATCCGGACAACCGCGACCAAGGAGTTGGGAGGTATGGACCTATGGTTCCAGCCGGTGGGGGCGGGGGTGGGGGACCCCTCCCAATCCCAGGCCCCCCCACGGGGGGGAGGGGGAGACAGGGAGGGCAAGGCCCCCCTCCTAGTGCGCAGCCCACCCTGTACGTGGACGGCCTGCCAATGGACTTCACCAAGAGGGAGGCAAAACACATCTTCCGCCCCTTTGCAGGCTTCAAGGTGCGTTTTGTTTGTTTCGTTTGAATCTGAATTTGAATTGTTGCATGTGTTTCCATGTTTTTTGTTTGCCGGAGAGTACTTTTTCCCCTTAGCGACGCGTCGCAAAGCAGTGTTGCATAGGGTAAGAGTATATGACAGAAAGGGCAGCGCACCACAACAGAAGGGGCAGCGTACTGCTCTGCAAGGTGCAAGAAGGGAAATTAGAGCGTACTGCTGAGCAAGGGGCAAGCAGGGGAGCGATTCGGTGCAACCCCAGTGCTATGTGCTGCCAGCCAAACCCCGGAGAGCACTAAGCGCGGAGCCTGGGGTGTTCAAGGGGGCATTTATTACTAGGGAACGGCAAATCATATGATGTTCACCAAAGACGAGTATGATATCATATGATCTCATACAAACATCATATAGGTTAATATCATATGATCTCATACAAACATCATATAGGTTAATATCATATGATCTCATACAAACATCATATAGGTTAATATCATATGATATCATACAAACATCATATAGGTTAATATCATATGATCTCATACAAACATCATATAGGTTAATATCATATGATATGGCGCCCCAGGCCAAAGTTACCTAGTCAGACCGCCGGCATCATATGATATCATATTGCCGATCCCTATTTATTACTAGCTTAGCCGGACCCTTGAGTCCCCATGCACAACCAACCAACCAACCCCAAACAATCCCAGACAACCTACCCCAAACAAAAAAGGCTGAGGGGAAAGGCTGGAGGAAAAAGGCTGAAAGAAAAAGGCTGACAAAAAAAGGCTGACAGTCAAGGCTAAATGAAAATGGCTGACGAAAACTAGTTGCAACAACCCAAAACATGACGACGCGTCGCTAAAACAATACAGTGCCAGGAATGTGTGTTGGATTGATTACATGCACCATCTGTCTCAAAAATTGTCGCGTGGGCAGGGTAACTAGCCAACTATCCAACCAACTATCTGACCAACCAACTTACTGTCTACAGCCACAAACAAATCAGTGCCAGGAAGTTGGATTGGATTGATCTGCGGAGCCCCCCCTTCTGGGGGGCGGGAGCCCCCATGTTTACCCATTTGTCGGTCCGACCATCCGTCTGACCGCGATGAAGCCTGACACGTCAGCCAACGGTCTCGTAGCCAACTCGCTTCCGTTGCCACCTGTTGCTCCGTCGCGATCACTCTCCGCCATTTTTTAGCGTCGCAGGCGACGCTGCATAGAACTTGTTTCATGTATCAACAGCCTTGAAGCTGCTCACTGTCTGTGGGCAGGATAACCAACCAACTAACTGTCTGCAGGCAGGGTAACCAACCAACTAACCAACCAACTTGCTGTCTGCAGGCAGGGTAACTAACCGACCAACTTACTGTCTGCAGGTAGGGTAACTAACTAACCGACTAACCAACCAACTTGCTGTCTGCAGGCAGGGTAACCAACCAACTTGCTGCCTGCAGGCAGGGTAACTAACCAACCAACTTACTGTCTGCAGGTAGGGTAACTAACTAACCAGCTAACCAACCAACCAGCTTGCTGTCTGCAGGCAAGGTAACGAATTAACCAACTAACCAACCATCTTACTGTCTGCAGGCAGGGTAACAAACCAACCAACTAACCAACCTACTTACTGTCTGCGGGCAAACATGGGTCAAGTCCCTTTAGCCACAATGGCTTCCCTTACTGTAACGTACATACTTGGGTATAGCCAACACAAATCACTAGGGGTCGGCAATATGATATCATATGATATCATGTCATCATATAATATCATATGATGCCGGTGGTCTGACTCGGTAACTTTAGCCTGGGCCATCATATATTCATATGATACGATATAAAATCATATGATTTGTGTATGATAACATATGATATCATACCCGTCTTTGGTCAACATCATATGATTTGCCGTTCCCTACAAATCACTATCCAGCATCGCCTGAGCAAACCACCAAACTAACTAACCAGCCAATTCACCATCCAACATCGCCTGAGCAAACCACCAAACTAACTAACCAACCAATTCACCATCCAACATCGCCTGAGCAAACCACCAAATTAACTAACCAACCAATTCACCATCCAACATCGCCTGAGCAAACCACCAAACTAACTAACCAACCAATTCACCATCCAACATCGCCTGAGCAAACCACCAAACTAACTAACCAACCAATTCACCATCCAACAATCGCCTGAGCAAACCACCAAACTAACTAACCAACCAATTCACAATCAACATACGCCTGAGCAAACCACCAAACTAACTAACCCACCAAATCACCATCCAACATCGCCGAGCAAACCAACCAAATAACGAAACCAACCAATTCACCATCCAAACATCGCGAGCAAACCACCAAACAAAGAACCAACCAATCACCATCCAACATCGCATGAGCAAACCACCAAACTAACTAACCAACCCAATTCACCCATCAAACATCGCCTGAGCAAACCACAAATAAACTAACACAAAAACCAATTCACCTCAACATCGCCTGAGCAACCACCAAATTAACTAACCAACCAATTCACCCTTCCAACCATCGCCCTGAGCAAAACCACCAAAATAACTAACCAACCAATTCACCATTACAACATCGCCTGAGCCAAACCACCAAAAACTGAAACGAACAACCAATTCACCATCCAACATCGCCTGAGCAAACCACCAAACTAACTAACCAACCAATTCACCATCCAACATCGCCTGAGCAAACCACCAAACTAACTAACCAACCAATTCACCATCCAACATCGCCTGAGCAAACCACCAAACTAACGAACCAACCAATTCACCATCCAACATCGCCTGAGCAAACCACCAACTAACTAACCAACCAACAATTCACTATCCAACATCGCCTGAGCAAACCACCAAACTTAACTATCCACCGATTCACTATCCAACATCGCTTGATCCAACCACCAAGCTAACTAACCCAACCAATTCACCATCCAACATCGCCTGAGCAAACCACCAAACTAACACTAACCAACCAATTCCACCATCCAACATCGCCTGAGCAAACCACCAAACTAACTAACCAACCAATTCACCATCCAACATCGCCTGAGCAAACCACCAAACTAACTAACCAACCAATTCACCATCCAACATCGCCTGAGCAAACCACCAAACTAACTAACCAACCAACCAATTCACCATCCAACATCGCCTGAGCAAACCACCAAACTAACTATCCAACCGATTCACTATCCAACATCGCTTGATCCAACCACCAAGCTAACTAACCAACCAATTCACCATCCAACATTGCCTGAGCAAACCACCAAACTAACTAACCAACCAATTCACCATCCAACATTGCTTGATCCAACCACCAAACTAACTATCCAACCGATTCACTATCCAACAGGATTTACGGCGCATGGTTACGGAGTTTTCTGGAAAGATGAAGTGCAAGGTAAGCACATTACTATGGACCGGCATATCGTGTGATGTTGGCATCTATGTTCTATCTGAGTGGTGCATCATGTGTGTAGTACATGTGTGGTTCGCCATTTGTGTAGTACATGTGTGGTGCATCATGTGTGTAGTACATGTGTGGTGCATCATGTAGTATGTACAACGAGGATGTTCTGTCTGTTCAGTCCTCACCTGCACTGCAACCCCCACACCGCCCCACCCCCTTCCTCACCCACACCGACCAACCCCCCCTCACCCATCACAAAAAAAAGAGAACAATAAACAAAAACAAAAAAAAAAAAAAAGAAACAAAAAAAAAAAAAAAAGACAAAAAACCCCCCCCCCCCCCCCCTGCCCCCCCCCCCCCCCCCCCGCCCCCCCCTCACCAGCGGGATTCAGTTACAATCCCACGCTGAGCATGTAATTAAGCAAGAGCTCCCGCATCCTTCTTACAAAGCACTGCCACCACCCCTTGCCTTGCCCCCCCCCCCCCACCCCCCCCCCCCCCCCCCTCACCAGGATTCAGTTACACTCCACGCTTAGCTTGTCAATTGAGCCAAGAGCTTTCCGCACTTTCTTACAAGCACTGCACAACCCCTTGCGGCAAGGCCCTTGGCCATACACTTTTTTGTTTAGTTTTTTTATAGCGATAATTTCGCCAAAACGGGGTCAAAACTAGCAATCGCTATATATAGCAGGGAAAAAAAAATCTTGCCCTGCCTGCCCCCCCCCACCCCCCCCCCCCCCCCGCCCTCCCTGTTGCAGGGCTTGTCTAGCAACGTGGATAAATGAATTCTGAGTTACAAATTGCTTTGTGACTCAGGGTGTTGAATCTATTATGTTGTATATTATCCTCTCAGACTCAACCTTCTAAAGAATTCAGCCCATCAGCACCCAATCCCACCTCCATCCAATCCCTCATCACCACCCAACACAAAGCCACACAACAAGGCAAAGTTAAACAAATCACATCGCAACACACCACAACAAAACAAACCACATCACAATACATCATAACACATAACAACAAAACACATCGTAACACATAACAACTCTTAACAACAAAACGCAACACAACATATTACAATACAACACATCACAACACAACACAGCACATCACAACAAAACACATAACAACACATTGCAACACATAACAGCAAAACAAAGCATATCACAGCACAACAAAACATATCGCAACACACACACAAAAAAAACATGTGTGCCTTCTCCGCAGATATTTGTGGACTTCGTGGATGTGGACTCTGCATTTGCAGCTATGGAGGCATTAAGGGTACGTAGGATTTGCATTTTTCCATTTTTGTTTTTTGTTTATGGAAGGCAGAAGATATTTTTGTTATGGAGCAGGTCATCACCTCTACTCTAACGGCCACATGTGGTCTGTAACCAAACGAAACTTGTAAACCTGTGTTCACACTTTGGGGGCACCTGTCCGCGTCACCGGATATCGCCTGGACCTGGATGCTGAGTCCATCACCTCTATTCGCCACAGTGGTCTGTAACCAAACGAAACTTGTAAACCGTGTGTTCACTGCGCGTACACCGGTATCGCCTGGACCTGGATGCTGAGTCCTCCCCTCTACTGCCACATTGGTCTTTCACCAAACTGAAACCATTGTAAAACGGTGTTCACTGTCGCTACCCGGGAATATCGCCTGACTTGAGGCCTGAGTCTCACCCCACCTCTACTGCCACAATGTGGTCTGTAACCAAACAACGAACGCTGTAAACGTGTGGTTCCACTGTCGCGTACACCGGGATATCGCCTGGACCTGGAGGCTGAGTATCACCTCTTCTGCCACATGTGGGTCTGTAACCAAACGAACCTTGTAAAACGTGTGTTCACTGTCGCGTACACCGGGATATCGCCTGGACTGGAGGCTGAGTCATCACCTCTACTGGCCACATGTGGTCTGTAACCAAACGAAACCTTGTAAAACGTGTGTTCACTGGTCGCGATACACCGGGATATCGCCTGGACCTGGAGGCTGAGTCATCACCTCTACTGCCACATGTGTCTGTAACCAAACGAAACCTTGTTAAAACGTGTGTTCACGTCGGCGTTACACCGGGATAATCGCCTGGACCTGGAGGCTGAGTCATCACCTCTACTGCCACATGTGGTCTGTAACCAAACGAACCTGTAAAACGTGTGTTCACTGTCGCGTACACCGGGATATCGCCTGGACCTGGAGGCTGAGTCACACTCTCTACTGCCACATGTGGTCTGTAACCAAACGAAACCTTGTAAAACGTGTGTTCACTGTCGCGTAACCGGGATAATCGCCTGGGAACCTGGAGGCTGAGTCATCACCTCTTGTACTGCCACATGTGGTCCTGTAACCAAACGAAACCTTGTAAAACGTGTGTTCACTGTCGCGTACAAACCGGGATATCGCCCTGGACCTGGAGGCTGAGTCATCACCTCTACTGCCACATGTGGTCTGTAACCAAACGAAACCTTGTAAAAACGTGTGTTTCACTGTCGCGTACACCGGGATATCGCCTGGACCTGGAGGCTGAGGTCATCACCTCTCTAATGCCACCTGTGGTCTGTAACCAAACGAACTCTTGTAAACGTGTGTTTCACTGTCGCGTCCACCGGGCTCCCGCCTGGCCCTGGAGCTGAGTCATCACCTCTTACTACTGCCACATGTGGTCTGTAAACCAACGGGTGTTCCTGTCGCGAATACAAACCCGGATAGATTAAGAGAGTTGTCAGCCTGAATACCTTGTGCGGCTGTGAGTAGCATTTCTGACACCAACAAAATCGTAACATGCCACAAATCTAGTGCTCGTGTAACCCAGTGTGTCAAACGAAACCCTGAATGGTAAAACGCAATTGTGTCTTCACCACAGTGTCGCTTACACCGGATATCGCCTGGGCTCCGTGCGAAGGCTGTTCTCACCTCTACTGCCACATGTGGTCTGTAACCAAACGAAACCTTGTAAAACGTGTGTTCACTGTCGCGTACACCGGGATATCGCCTGGACCTGGAGGCTGAGTCATCACCTCTACTGCCACATGTGGTCTGTAACCAAACGAAACCTTGTAAAACGTGTGTTCACTGTCGCGTACACCGGGATATCGCCTGGACTTGAGCTGATCATCCCTCTATGCCACATTGGTCTGTACCAAACGAAATCCTTGTAAAACTTGTGTTTTTCACTGTCGCGTACAAAAACCGGGATATTCTCCCTGGACCGGGAGGCTGAGTATCACCTCTACGCCACATCTACTCTCCTGCCAACAAAAGAAATAAAAGCAAGTTGTTTGTTTTTTTGTTGTTCTTGTAAACCCAACTACCTTGTAAACTTGTGTACTGTCGCGTACAAAACAAACCGGGATATCGCCTGGACCTGGAGGCTGAGTCATCACCTCTACTGCCACATGTGGTCTGTAACCAAACGAAACCTTGTAAAACGTGTGTTCACTGTCGCGTACACCGGGATATCGCCTGGACCTGGAGGCTGAGTCATCACCTCTACTGCCACATGTGGTCTGTAACCAAACGAAACCTTGTAAAACGTGTGTTCACTGTCGCGTACACCGTGGATATAAATCGCCTGGACTGCTGGAGGCTGAAGTCATCACCTCTACTGCCACATGGTCTGTACGCAAAACGAAACCTTGTAAAACGTGATTGTTCACTGTCGCTTACAAAAAAAAAAACAAACGGGGAGTAGTGGCCTGGCAACCGGGACCTGGAGGCTGAGTCAGTCACGGGGGTCTACTGCCACATGTGGTGCTGTAACCAAACGAACCTTGTAAAGCTGTGGTTTCACTGGTCGCGACAGACCGGAGAAGTCGCCTGGACCTGGAGGCTGAGATCATCACCTCTAACTGCCACATGTGGTCTTTAGACCAACGAAACCGATTGTAAACTTGTTTTCCCTTTCGCGTACACACCGGGATATCGCCTGGACCTAGGCTGAGTCATCAGCCTCTACTTCCACATGTTGTCTGTCACCAACGACACTTGTAAAACTTTGTTCACGGTGGCGCGTACACGCGGATATCGACTGGACTTGAGCCGAGTACCTCCCAAAATCTACTGGTGCAAGATTTGGTCTGTAACCAAACGAGCGGAAAAACGGTTGTAAAGACCGTTGTTCACTGTCGCGTACAGGGGGCGGATATCGCCTGACAGGGAGCTGAGTCTCACTCACGACTGGCCGACAGGTGGGTCTGTACCAAACGAAACCTTTTAAAACGTAGGTGTTCACTGTCCGCTACACCGGGATAGTCGCCTGGGACCTTGAGGCTGAGTCATCACTCTACGCCACAAGAATGTGGTCTGTAACCAACAACTTGGTAAAGACGGGTGTTCACTGTCGCGTACACCGGGATAGACGTCCGTGGACCTGGAGGCTAGGGTCCTCACCTCTACTGCCGACATGTTGTCTGTCCAAACTCAAACCAACCGTTTTGAAAACGTGTGTTCCTGTTCGCGTACCGCGGATTCGCCTGGACCCTGGAGGCTGAGTGGTCATCACTCTACTGTGCCCGCAGTGTGTCTGTACCAACGAAACCTTGTAAACCTTGTTGTTCACTGCACGTGTCGGCGTACACCGGGGGAGGTAAGGTCTCCTGGGACCTGTGAGGCTGGTCCCATCACCGTCTACTGCCACAATGTGCTGAGAATGAAACAAACAAACCGATTGTAAAACGTGTGTTCACTGTCGAAGCAAAGTACAAACCAGGTGATCGTCGCCTGTACCATAGGTAGGCTGAGGTCCTCACCAAATCTACTGGCCCACAATGTGGGTCTTTAAACAAGGCCTAAACCGTTGTAAAACGTGGTTGTTCACTGTCGCGTACACCGGGAAAAGAGTCGCCTGACCTTTGAGGCTGAGTCCATCAAGCCTCTACTTGCCACATGTTGGGGCTGTAACCAAACGAAACGCTTGTTAAGAACGGTGTTACACTGTCGCGTACCCGGAATATCGGGTCCTGGACCTGGAGGCTGAGTCATCACCCTCGTAACTGACTGCCACATGTGTCTGTAAAACCAAACGAACCTTTTGTTGTGGGGGTAAAACTTTGTTCAGGCGTGTCGCGTTCACAGGATAAGGCCCCTGGATCTGGAGGCTGAGTCATCGCCTGTGCTGAAGCCTGTGTTTGCCAACCCACAGAAAGATAACACCAGGTGCGTACTGCATGTACTTCATGCCACACCATGCATGCAACCTCACCATAACCCACAGAAAGGGGGGAACAGGTGCGTCCTGCATGTACTGCATGCATCATCCTGCATGCAACCTCACCATTACCCACAGGAAGATGGCACCAGTTGCGTACTGCACGCCTCATCATGCATGCAACCTCACCGTTACCCACAGAAAGAGGGCAACAGGTACATACTGCCTCCTTGACCTATTACTTCCTCCTGGAGTTTGGGTCAACCCCTGTGCTGAAGCCTGAGTTTGCCAACCCACAGAAAGAGAGCTTCAGGTACGTTATTGAACTTTTTTGACATTTTTGGGCGTAGCCCCCCCCCCCCCCCCTGACACACACACATACAGGAGGGCGAGAGCCCCCAGAGTCACCTCTTTGTCTGGTTGATTGTCGTGTTGTCTGCACGTAACCCGGGGCCTGACCATGTCGTAAACCCTGGCTTTAATCCGCTGCACTCGATGCCAGTGCCAACACTCTCCGCCAATTTTCTGCGCCGCTCACGACACGCCTAGGACTTGTTTTGTTTACTTGAACTTGTTTACATGGCTCCAGCCTTGAATGTTGCTTGCCGCATTCAGCAGTAAGATCGTTGCCTAAAACATGGTTATCAAAGTATACGTGTTTTGGCTCCCGTTTTGATAATTTGCTCAACGGTTGAGTTCGTTGAAATCAGGCAGAATGTGCGGGGTTCGAGTCTCTACAGGTGCGCCTTGCTTGCGGTCGCTGTCAACAGCCATGGTAGCACTGTCCAGGTAAAGTAGCAGCCCGTCCTCGACCGCCGTAAGACAGGGCTCCCTTAATCCCACGCCCCACCAGGCGTTACCATTACTTTATATATGTGCTGGCTTTGAACATTTGAACTTGAACTCGGTTACATGGCTCCAGCCTTGAATGCTGCATGCCGTCTTCAGTAGTATCATAATCAATTCAAAGCTAAGCATTCTTATCAAAATACATTGGATCCAATCTCTTCATACAATCATTGACAAACAAAGGTGTCCTCTCATGACCTAGGTACGTTCTGCCTCGATGACATGTCCACCATCACATGTCTGGGATTTTCTTTTCGTCTTTTCTGATCAGCTTTAAGGCAGCTCCATGAGACAGCGACTGTGCTACATCAAAATATTCCAGCAGTTGTACGTTTGACGTACGATTGATTGTGCAAACCTTCAGAAAGCGCGTACCACGGGCCTCGAGATCGGGCTCCTAACCCCAGGACTGAGCTATCATACATATAGTGCGTACATCATACGAGTAGTGCTTATCTTATTCTATCTTACCAGAAGACTTATATAATTGTATTGTATTGTATTGTAATCTAACTCTCTCACCAAACTTGCAGGGAGCCTAAACCACGACCCTCGAGGTGGGAGTCCTCACCCTCTGACAATATGGGACAGCGGCAGGACATGCACCTAGGCTCTTCGCATGGGCAGGACATGCAACCCCCACATGGGCGGGACATGCAGCAGCCGCATGGGCAGGACATGCAGAACCCACATGGGCGCGACATGCAACCACCACCGCATTTGCGTGACATGCACGGGCAAGGCCAAGAGTTGGAGTTCGTACAGGGTCGGGATATGGCGATGCAAGGGCGGGACATGCACGAGCAAGGCCAAGAGTTGGAGTTCGTACAGGGTCGGGATATGGCGATGCAAGGGCGGGACATGCATCCACCACATTCGCGTGACATGCCCATGGAAGACCAGGCCATGCAATATCAACCAGGGCAAGATATGGGGATGCAAGGGCCTGATATGCCATCCCCACATGGGCGGGACATGACAGGGCGTGATATGCAAGCCCCACATGGGCGGGACTCTCCCTTGCAGGGGCGGGACATGCCTCCACATGGGCGGGACATGGCAGGGAGGGACAATGCCCCACCTGGACGGGACAATCCTCCACATGGGCGGGACAATCCCTCAAATGGGCGGGACAACGCCCCACATGGACGGGACAATCCTCCACGCCGGCGGGACAACACCCGGGATCGACGAGGAAGAGACCGTAGCCCCCCACCACGAGGTACAGGGGGGCACGCGGGAGGGCGAGACAGGGGGCGGGACAGTAGGAGTGACAGCAATCGGTCTGGGGGCAGTCGGCGTTGAGTTGGAGAAAGAGACTGTAGCCTCATCTGTTCGATACCTAGACATGGGATTGAATCCATTTTGTGTGTAGCATGAGGGGACTGACCGACCTGAATCTCGGACTTGGGTCTTGGGTCAACTATGGCCTGACGCCCTGACTATGACACTAAAATGTAATGTAATTGTTGAAGTTGTTGCGCTAAAATATAATGAATCTGACCGCTGTACTGAGGCGATGCGTTTGTATTTTATAGTTTTTATTGCTACCACCATCACAGGCTGTCTTGAGCGGCAATTTAATCTGATTAACAGCACGCATCGGGGGAATAGCACATGAGCCCAGATTGCATTGGGAGGATGGATTGGATTGTAACCAGGGTTTTCAGGGAACTCTAGGCTGCCCAACGTCTTGCAATTCCAAGTCCCTCCCCATCCCTAAGTGCGCCTACTTTGCATATTGTAGGAGCGACACCACCATTCGAAATGAATCCTTCGTGTCGCTGTTTTGTGTCGGGAGACCCGCCTCCTGGGGTGAAGTCCTTTCACAACTTAAAAAAAATGGCATGTGAAAGCAGGGAGCCGCCTAAAAGGATTGGAACTTGAACTTGGTTACATAGCTTCAGTCAGTGTCAGCAGATCGCCGGTAAAAGATGTCTGGCTGACCGAATACAATTTGGCTGCTCGCCTTCTTAGGCAGTAAAACAACTTATTACAAGACAATGTACACGCGAGCAAACCACTTTTTCAATTTCCATTTTTCTCCTCTTCTTCTGAACCATAAAAAGAGTACAAAAAACGAATCATAATCATCGATCATACCTCTAAAAAATACTTGATCCAATATTTTCATAGACTCATGGATGAACAGAGGAAGCTCCGCTCGACCTTCAATTTCTGGATTGCACAAAAGATAATGCAGAGGAATCATTTTACTCTCAGATTGAGAAATTAGGTTTGGATACTTTCTTCCCGAATTAAGTAAGGCTTCGTCAGTACATTCGAATACCACATGAGGAGGACATCCAAGTCTAGTACACAGAATTCTTCCTTGTGATCCAGAGCTTTCATCTCCAGGGCGCGTATCTGATGACTTGGTGCTATAGTAAAAGAAAAGATGATTGGAGAATAGGACCTTATCCACTTTGTTCCAGTTAACTGGTTTAAGTTTCAAAGGTCCAAAATCTCCATGTAAATTGGTGGCCAGAGATTCATCCTGGGAAGCTCCCACGGAGTACAACGTCGCTAGGGCATCAGACATAACCTTGCTCCAACAGTCTTAGCATTATCTAGCCATATTGAGGTCGGCAAGGGCGAAGTCCCTCATCATACGGTAGTTACTATCACAGTATTTCACACTGGAGTTCTATAATGTAATCACTGATTTCAACAAGTAATAGTGAATTTGGAATTGACCTGTTTATTTACGCGGAGCAGCTTCTAGGCAGCTCGTGCGTTCTTCCAACTTGACAAACCCTCGAAATTCTGCGTTTGACAAGTGAAACGTTACATTTTAAACAGCCAAGGATCGGACTCTTCAACCTGAGACAATAATGAGCGACTGATGGCTCCGCCACATCACGTCTAATTCTTCCCAGGGGCCCCTGATTCTTCCAGTCTAGGGCTAGTGTAGGGCCCACCTTACACTTGCAGGAGAAAATCCTCCTCGTAAAACAAACTAGCTTATCCAAGTTGAATTCCTTCATGGCCAGAACGTCTTTGAATCTTAGATATGATTATTTGTTTTTTAACATGCAATTCGGTGATCGGACCAAACATGATCATGCTTGGTCTGCCACTCTGCTTACTTCCCTTATCCGAGGACCTGCACATCGCGCACCACGCTAGTACACTGCATGCTACGCTTCACTCCAAGCTGCTCGGTCCGGCTGTCGCTTCTGCAGCTCAACCCTGCCCGGTTTATCACAAGTTCACAACCCTGAGCCGCACGCTTGCGCTTGCCCCTACCTGGACTTGGGGGGAGCAGGATCCAGCCTGCTTGCCGGGAATACCGGAACCGATTGGTTAGCTGCTACCCCGCTGCCATCCGCTGCCATCTGTACCGCAATCTGGGAATCTGTACCGAAAATCTTTTCGGTTACCCTCTGGACATTCTCCACGTCATCGCCTCGACCGCTGTGACATCAATCCGGAACAAACTCTTCACCTACCAACGCTGCATACCCTTTTCGACCGAGCTACAATTGGGATATCCATCGAGTGCAGATATCAGCTTAAAGTCTGGTCGAAAAACGATACATGTTGGGTGAGTTTTTTCTGAGGAGTCTTTCGCAAGGCGATGATGGCATAGTGGACGCTCTTGCGCCTTCACAGTGATGGCGATAGCACTCCTGAATCCCACACCCCGTGTAACTGGAACAGAGGGTTCCTTGCTCAATCGTCAAGTGTAGCTGTTTGTTTGTTAGCTTTCGATCGCACCGAGATACTCTGCCCCGTTTCCTCACGGCAATTTTGGAATGCTGTTCAAATCTTCTCAGTGTTTGACGCATGGCTCTGTCAGACGATCGAGATGCTGGGAATCTGAAATGTTCATATCCCCCTCCACCCCACCCTCTTCTCCCTTCCCCACCACCCCTGCCCGGCTGTCCCGACCGGTTCCATCCCACGACTCCACCGCGTCTGCAGGATCAAGTGAGAACGGAAGGTGAGCTGCTATAATTACGTTTGCTTGCTTGCAGTCATGTGGTATCTCGAAGGTAGATTAGATAGCTAGTTAGCCAAACCTGATGCAACCTATAGCACCTTCACCTCGAACGTACATAACCAGCTTTCCTGTAGTGTTGCCATCTTGCAAATAGGTGCATTGGTACAGTCATATGGTCAGCCTGTCAGCCCTTATTTCTTCCAGTCTTTTGTTCCTTTTTATGATGATGATGATGATGATGATGATGATGATGATGACATTTTTCCTGGTGCCCTACTGAACTCCAAATGTGCCCTCGGCTTGACTGAGTCAAAGGGAACTATCAAAGAATGCAAAGGAAAAAAAAGGAAAAGAAACAGAAACAGAAAAAGAAAAGGAAAAGGAAAAAGAAAAAGAAAAAGAAAAATAATTTTGTTTGTGCCAATCCGTTTGGTGGATTTTTTCGTCGGTCTTCTGAGTCCATCAATCCAGACAGAATTGTGATCCAAGCACGCTAGGGGCACACCCAGTGAAATCAGTAGATGTAGCAGTCTTAAGAAGGTGTGCATGAATGCCCCCCAACCTCAACTGCATGGCCTATCATGTATTTAAACGTGCGATGAGAATCGCACAATTAATTTACTGTAGCAAGTACTCAGAGCCTCTGTCGGTAACACGCTTGTTTGGGGTTCAATTCATCAGTGCCTTTTCTCTATAGCCCCTCCTGATTCCATGGTTGGGCAAGTCCCTTTAGTCTATTTGGCTACCCCTGGACTGTAACAGCTTATACAACATACACAAACACAACATAATTACACCCCCTACCCCTAATCCCTACACTCACTACTTCGTCCCCACAGCCCCTCTAGAATCAACCTCCACCATGCGCACCTACCCCCGTCCCTAACCCCTAATCACTGCCCCGTTCCTAACCTCAACCCCCAAGTCCCCTCACTACTCTGTCCCTACAGCTCCTCTAGAGCTAACCTCCACCATGCGCACTAGCCCTCGACCCTAGCCCCAAACCCTACCACTTACCTGCCCCTACAGCCCCTCTTTAATCAACCTCCACCATGCGCACCTACCCCTGTCCCTGACGCCCACCCCCTGCCCCGTTCCTGACCTCACCCCCCAAGTCCCCTCACTACTCTGGTCCCTACAGCTCCTCTAGAACTGACCTCCACCATGCGCACTAGCCCTCGACCCTAGCCCCAAACCCTACCACTTACCTGCCCTACAGCACCTCTTTAATCAACCTCCACCCTGCGCACCTACCCCCCGTCCCTGACGCCCACCCCCTGCCCCGTTCCTGACCTCACCCCCCAAGTCCCCTCACTACTCTGTCCCTACAGCTCCTCTAGAACTGACCTCCACCATGCGCACTAGCCCTCGACCCTAGCCCCCAAACCCTACCACTTACCTGCCCCTACAGCCCCTCTTAATCAACCTCCACCATGCGCACCTACCCCCCCGTCCCTGACGCCCACCCCCTGCCCCGTTCCTGACCTCACCCCCCAAGTCCCCTCACTACTCTGTCCCTACAGCTCCTCTAGAACTGACCTCCACCATGCGCACTAGCCCTCGACCCTAGCCCCAAACCCTACCACTTACCTGCCCCTACAGCCCCTCTTTAATCAACCTCCACCATGCGCACCTACCCCCGTCCCTGACGCCCATCCCCTGCCCCGTTCCTGACCTCACCCCCCAAGTCCCCTCACTACTCTGTCCCTACAGCTCCTCTAGAACTGACCTCCACCATGCGCACTAGCCCTCGACCCCAACCCCAAACCCTACCACTTACCTGCCCCTACAGCCCCTCTAGAATCAACCTCCACCGTGCGCATCTACCCCCGTCCCTAACCCCCAAAACCCTGCCCCGTTCCTGACCTCACCCCCCAAGTCCCCTCACTACTCTGTCCCTACAGCTCCTCTAGAACTGACCTCCACCATGCGCACTAGCCCTCAACCCTAACCCCAACCTCTACCCCGAACCTGCCTATACAGCCCCTCTCGAATGAACCTTGCAAACTCCCTGGAAGAAGCCATCAGACTGCACAAGCTTGAACTGCCTACCCCCTCCTACCCCTACCCATAACCTACCACCATATCCCTGTTCAACCCCTACCCCTACCCCTAACCTGCAATTACACCCCCTCTAGAATAAAGCATGCACTCTCACTGAAAGAGGCCATCGGACTGCACTAGCTTGAACTGCCTACCCTCTCCTACCCTGTGCACACCCTACCCCTACCCCCAACCTGCCCCTACAGCCCCTCTAGATTGAACCATGCACACTCCCTGGAAGAGGCCATTGGACTGCACAAGCTTGAAGAGGCACGGGTAGCGGCGCACAGCTCATCACCCACGCTAGCAGCGATCATCGAGTCCAAGAGAGAGGAGGAAAGAGCTTCTGTTGAGAAGGAGGAACAGCTGAAACAGCAAAAGTCACTACAGGTACATGA
>JACBWV010000338.1:8351681-8399181 GCA_013435795.1 Chlamydomonas sp. ICE-L | reverse complement strand
CATCACCCACCACCACACCAGCCATGCATGTTTCTTCCACTGATGTCGAGTGCATCGTATTGACTGGACTTTAACAAACAAACAAACAAACAAACAGACAGACAGACAGACAGACAGACAGACAGACAGACAGACAGACAGACAGACATCACCCACCCCCACACCAGTCATGCATGTTTCTTCCACTGATGTCGAGTGCATCGTATTGATGATGAGGAGGGTGTTGAAATAGGACAAGGATGCGGATGATGAAATAGTATGTACTGCCCTCAATGAAGCACAGACCCCTCTGTTACACTTGTTACACCAGAGGTCCCGATTATGCCCAAGGATTCAGCGCTGACCAAGGCCTTCAGCCCACGCCACCTGCGCATGAACCCGCAACATGGGCAGGACACTTCGGGTTGATAAGGACGGTCAGGTTCTTTAGTTGCGCTGTGGGTGAGGGAGGGTGTGGGAGATGTGCCTTGTGTGTGTGTGTGTGTGTGTGTGTGTGTGTGTGTGTGTGTGTGGGGGGGGGGGGGGGGGGGGGGGGGGGGGTCCTTGTGTGGGTGAGGGAGGGTGTGCTTTGTGTGTGTGTTGTGGTGTGTGTGCGTGCGGGTGTGTGTGGGGGGGTCCGTGTGTGGGTGAGGGAGGGTGTGCTTGTGTGTGTGTGTGCGTGCGTGTGTGTGTGGGGGGGGTCCTTGTGTGGGGGAGGGAGGGTGTGCTTGTGTGTGTGTGCGTGTGTGCGTGCGTGTGTGGGGGGGGGGTCCTTGTGTGAGGGAGGGAGGGTGAGGGAGGGTGTGCTTGTGTGTGTGTGTGTGTGGTGTGTGTGTGTGTGCGTGCTGTGTTGTGTGTGTGGGGTGTGTGGGGGGGGTCCTTGTGTGGGTGAGGGAGGGTGTGCTTGTGTGTGTGTGTGTGCGTGCGTGCGTGTGTGTGTGGGGGGGTCCTTGTGTGGGTGAGGGAGGGTGTGCTAGTGTGTGTGCGTGCACGCGTGTGTGTGTGTGTGTGTGTGGGGGGGGGGGGGGTCCTTGTGTGGGTGAGGAGGTGGTGCCTGTGTGTGTGTGCGTGCGTGCTTGCGTGTGTGGGGGGTCCTTGTGTGGGTGAGGGAGGGTGTGCTTGTGTGTGGTGTGCATGCGTGTGTGTGTGTGTGGGGGGGGGGGGGGGGGGGCCTTGTGTGGGTGAGGGAGGGTGTGCTTGTGTGTGTGTGTGCGTGCGTGTGTGTGTGTGTGTGGGGGGGGGGGGGGGCCTTGTGGGGTGAGGGAGGGTGTGCTTGTGTGGTGTGTGTGTGTGTGTGTGTGGTGTGGGGTCCTTGTGTGTGTGTGGGGTCCTTGTGTGGGTGAGGGAGGGTGTGCTTGTGTGTGTGTGTGCTTGTGTAGGTGTTGCTGGGCTTATGTTATCGCGTCTCTCTCATGTCACATTGCCTCATGAAATAATTTGCTTCACATACGTTTGCGTGACTTTCTCACATAACATTGCGTTGTGAAATAATGCGCTGCACATACCCCCCACACACCCCCACACAAGAACACTCAAACCTTACATGAGCTATTCCCCCCCCCTCCACACACACACACACAACCGACCCTACTCCCTGAACCTTGCCCCCCCCCCCCCCCCCACCCCACCCCCCCCCCCCACCCCACACACACACACACCGACCCTACCCCCTAAACCTTGCCCCCCCCCCCCCACCACACACGCACACACTCACACACACACACAAGAACACTCAAACCTTACATGACTAACCCCCAACCCCCCCCCCCACACCACCACACCGACCTCCTGGGGACAACTGAACAGGCCCCACCATGCCCCCCCCCCCCCACCACCCCAACACACAACCACACCCGACACACACAAGAACGCAAACCTTACATGAGCTACCCCCCCACACACACACACACAAACACAACCCAACACCACACACCCCCCACGCACACACACCACCACACACCGGACACCCCTCCCTCCCTACCCCGCTGCTGTGTGACTTGAACCTTGCCCCCCCCCCCGCCCCCCCCCACGCCCCCCCCCCCCCCCCCCCCCCCCCCCACACACACACCACACACACACACACGAACACCCCAAAACCTTACTGAGCGAACCCCCCCCCCCCCCCCCCCCCCCCGCCTCCACACAACACACCACCCCAAACCTACATGAGCTACCCCCCCCCCCCCCCCCCCCCCCCCCCCCCCACACACACACACACACCCACACACACAAGAACACTCAAAAACTTACATGCAAGCTCCCCCCCCCCCCCCCCCCCCCCCCCCCCCCAACACACACACAACACCTCCCCTCCCCCTGAACCTTGCCCCCCCCCCCCCCCCCCCCCACACCACACACACACAAGAAACTAAACCTTACATGACGACCCCCCCCCCACACAACCAACCGACCCTGACCCCCTGTAACATTTGGGCCCCCCCCCCCCACACACACACACACCAACACACAACACACAAGGAACACTCAAAAACCTTACATGAGCTAACCCCCCCCCCCCCCCCCCCCCCCCACCCCCCCACACACCACCACGACCTACCCCCTACCTTGCCCCCCCCCCCCCCCCCCCACACACACACACACACACACACACACATAGAACACTCAAACTCTTACATGAGCCTACCCCCCCCCCCCCACACACCACACCCCCCCACACACACACACAGACCCTACCCCTGAAACCTTGCCCCCCCCCCCCCACCCAACACACCACAAACAAGAAATCCCTCAAACAACCCCCCCCTACATGAGCTACCCCCCCCCCACACACACACACACAAGAACACTCAAACCTTACATGAGCTAACCCCCCCCCCCCCACACACACACACCGACCCTACCCCCTGAACCTTGCCCCCCCCCCCCCCCCCCACACACACACACACACACACACACACACACACACACACAAGAACACTCAAACCCCTGCTCAACCTGACACAAGCCCCCCCCCCCCCCCCCACACACACACACACACACATGAACACTCAAACCTGACACCAGACACCCCACCCAACCTATCCTCCTTCAGCCTCGGCTCATGCCGAGCTTATACTGGCCATGGCTGGACTGGCAGCGGCCAAGGCAAGGGCTGCAGCTGCTGCCGCCTCTGCTGCCGCAGCACAGGTGGGTGTTGGTGGTGTGGTGGTGGTGTGTTTGTTGTTGTCGCTCTCTTGCTCATAACCACTAGATTGCATACACCAGAACCCCCCAAAGCCTGGACTGGCAGCAGCCAAGGCAAGGGCCGCCTCTGCTGCCGCAGCACAGGTGGGTGTTGGTGGTGTTTTGGTGAAGGTGTTTTGGTGGTGGTGGTGTGTTGCTGATGTTTGGGCGTTGTTGTTGGTGTTTCGGTGGTGTTGGTGTTGTGTTGTGTTGGTGTTGCCCATAAGCACTAGATTGCATACACACACACAAAAAAAGCCTGGACTGGCAGCGTCCAAGGCAAGGGCCGCCTCTGCTGCTGCAGCACAGGTGGGTGTTCGTGGTGGTGTGGTGGTGTTGTTTTGGTGTTGTGTTGTGTTGTTGCTCTTGCTCATAACCACTAGATTACAAACACCAGAACCCCCCCCAAGCCTGGACTGGCAGCGGCCAAGGCAAGGGCTACCGCAGCTGCTGCCGCCTCTGCTGCCGCAGCACAGGTGGGTGTTGGTGGTGTTGTGGTGGTGTCGTGTTGTTGGTGTTTCGGTGGTGTGTTTTGTTGTTGGTGTTTTGGTGTTGTGTTGTGTTGTTGTTGTTCTTTCTCATATCTAGATTGCATAAATCAGAAACCCCCAAGCCTGAACTGGCAGCAGCCAAGGCATGGGCTGCAGCTGCTGCAGCCGAGGCACAGGTGGGTGTTGTTGTTGGTGTGCTGCTGTTTCGGTGGTGGTGGTGGTGTCTCAGTGGTGGTGTTTTGGTGGTGGTGGGGGTGTGTTGCTGGTGTTTGGTAGTGTGTTGTTGTCGCTCTCTTGCTCACAACCACTAGATTGCCATTGACACCAGAGCCCCCCCAAGCCTGGACTGGCAGTGGCCAAGGCAAGGGCCACCTCTGCTGCCGCAGCACAGGTGGTTGTTGTTGGTGTTGTGTTGTTGGTGTTTTGGTGGTGTGTTGTGATGTTGGTGTTTTGGCGGTGTGTTGTGTTGTTGGTGTTTTGGTAGTGTGTTGTGTAGTTGGTGTTTTGGTGGTGTGTTGTTGGTGTTTTGGTGGTGTGTTGTGTTGTTGGTGTTTTGGTGGTATGTGTGCTGTTGGTAGTGTGTTGTTTTGATGGTATGTTGTTGGTGTTTTGGTGGTGAGTTGTTTTGTTGGTGTTTTGGTGGTGTTTTGGTGGTGTGTTGTTGGTGTTTTGGTAGTATGTTGTTTTGGTGGTGTGTTGTGGTGTTGGTGTTGTGTTGTTGTGTTGTTATTGTTTTGGTGGTGTGTTGTTCATGTTTTGGTGGTGTGTTGTTGGTGTTTTGGTGGTGTGTTGTTGTTCTCGCTCATAACCACTAGATTGCATACACCAGAAATCCCCCAAGCCTAGACTGACAGCTGCCATGGCAAATAATAAATAATGCTGAATAATAAATAAATACTAAACAATAATGCTGCCACCTTTGCGGCCGCGGCACATGTGGGTGTTGTGGTGGTGGTGGTGGTGTGGTCTTGTTTAACTTGCTTAAAACCACTTATCAAGCTTTTTATTTGTTTTGTCTGTTGATGTTAGATTGCATAAACCAGAATCCCCAAAACCAGGTCTGGGAGCCCTGCACACATGCTCCCATACCAATATGCCATGGACTGTGCGAACAACTTACCATACACCATGCACGTTTTGCGCCGGCAGCTGCATTTTTTTTTAATTGAACTTGATTTAAATTTAAATTATATTAAACCTAAATCGACATCAAACTCCAAATACGTTGTGCATCGGCAGGTAGCTGCAGAGGCAGCAGAGGCGGCTGCCCATCATTAAACCTGCACACATGCTCCCATACCAATATGCCATGGACTGTTCAAGCAACCTCTCATTCACCATGCATGATGTGTGCTGGCAGCTGCAAAAAAACTGAATTTCAACCTAAATCGACATCAACCTCCCATGTGCATTGTGCCCTGGCAGTCAGCTGCAAAACAAACTCAAATTTAAACTAAATCAAATTTTACTTCCTATGTATGTTGTGCACCAGCATGGTGACTACTGCTAGCTCCAGCTTACGCAGTGGTGTCCTTAACTTCACGTCCTGAGAGTGGCGCATTACTCGGATATAACAATTTCAATTTCAATTGTGCACCAGCAGGCAGCTGCAGAGGCAGCAAAGGCGGCTGCCCAGGCTGCTACGGCATCATAGCTTGCAGCCCATCATTAAACCTGCACACATGCTACCATGCCAATATACCATGGACTGCCCAACTAAATTGACATCATCCACCATGCATGTTGTGCAAAGGCAGCTGCAACAGAAAACATAAATTTTACATAACTTTGATTTTAATCGATATCAAACTCCCATGTATGTTGTGCACTGGCAGGCAGCTGCAAAAAAACTAAAAAACAATTAATTTAAAATTTAACTTAATTTAAACATTAATTTAAATTCAACCCAAACCGACTTCAAACTCCATTTATGTATGTTGTGCACCGGCAGGGAGCTGCTGAGGCAAAACTTAAATTTAACTTCAATCAAAATCAAACTCCCGTAAATGTTGTTCACTGGCAGGCAGCTGCAAAAAAACAAAACACAAATAGATCGACATCAAACTCCCATGTATGTCGTGCACTGGCAGGCAGCTGCAAAAAACTTAAAATGTAATTTAATTAAAAATCGAACTTAATTTTAAATTTGATTTAAATGTAACCTAAATCGACATCAAACTCCCATGTATGTAGTGCACTGGCAGGCAGCTGCAAAAAACTTAAATGTAATTTAATTAAAAATCGAACTTACTTTTAAATTTAATTAAAAATCGAACTTACTTTTAAATTTAATTGAAATTTAACCTAAATCGACATCAAACTCCATGTATGTTGTGCACTGGCAGGCAGCAACAGAAGCAGCGGAGGCATCAGCCCATCTGGCTGCCCATCATTAAACCTGCACACATGTTACCATGCCAATATACCATGGACTGTTCAAACTACTTCACGTCATACACCATGCATGTTGTGCTGTGCACAGGCAGCTGCAGAAAAGAAACTGTAATTTAACCAACTTCAATCAAACCAAATTGACATCAAACTCCATGTGCGTTGTGCACTGGCAGGCAGCAGCAGAGGCAGCAGAGGCGGCTGCCCAGGCTGCTGAGGCAGCAGCCCATCTGGCTGCCATCACCTTCGGCATGAGCAAGGCCAAGCCACAAGGGACTGTCTCCAGGGTAGGTGTGGAGACTGTTAGGCGCTGAAAGGACAGAAGTAATGATAACGCCTGGTGGGGAGTTAAAAGTATTAAAAGAGCCCCGTCTTGCGGCGGTAGGGAACGGGCTGCTAAAAAAGGTAATGATAATGCCTGGTGGGGCGTGGTGTTAAGGGAGCCCGTCGTACGCGGGTGGGGAGCGGTCTCCTACCTCAACTGGACAAGCTACCATCGCGGTTGACGACGACCTGCAACGCCAAGAGCGACCGAAGGGGGAGTCGAACCCCCGACTCTTCATTTTTTAGCGATCTGGTCAACGGGCTGCTACTTTACCTGGATAAAGCTACCATGGCGGTTGACATCAAGGATCAAGTAGCAATTCTTCTTCTGCTGCTGCTGCTGTAATTGGATGGGAGGCAGACTGTGCTGCTGTCCTGTCTCGGCAATGATTTGCTGAGTTTCTGTAACAACCCCTCTCTCTCTGCTTCTTCTTCCACATCTCTCTCTCTCTCTCTCTCTCTCTCTCTCTCTCTCTCTCTCTCACACACACACACAAACACAATCCCTCCTACACTCACGTTTTCACCCCTCCTACACTCCTACACACACAACCACTCCCACGCCACAACCAACCTCTTACGCTCCCTCCTACACGTTTGCACCCCTCCTACACTCCTTCACACACAACCAATCCTACACTCTACATACACAACCACTCCCACACCACAACCAACCTCTTACGCTCCCTCCTACACGTTTGCACCCCTCTGTGCTGCACGCAAGAGCTCTTCCATTGAAGAGAAAGCACCTTTGTTTCCGGTGTTTTCCTTTTCAGCTACGAGCAGCAGCTTCTAGGCAGCTCCCCTGACTGGCTTTTCAGCCAAACCTGGTGTAACCTCGAGCACCTTGAAGCTGGCATAATCAGCTGTCCAGAACTGCTGAAATAGTTCGGTGAAGCCCAGTGGCCGGCTGAGGGAGCTGCCAAGAAGCTGCTATGAAAAGCTGAAAAGAAAAAACCTGTCTGTTTACGCTGCCGCTGCGGTGGCCTAGGCCTGCTGGCATTATATGATATCATGTCGCGTGTATGTGTATACTTGTATCTGTTTATGCTTACGCTGCTGCTGCTGTGGCATAGGCCTGCCGGCATCATATGATCTCATATTGTACCACACGCCTCATAATAAGGCGTACTATTTATTTATTCATATCATATTGCCATTGCCCTACATACCGGTGTTTGGCAATATTCAACGTATCCCATGGCTGTCATCGTTTCGAACGCTGTCTCCCAACAGTGAAAAAATTTACTGGCCTGTGTATACATTTATCTGTTTACGCTGCTGCTGCACTGGCCTAGTGTGTGACAACGTTTGGGATCAGTCTGAATAGAGTGACAAAGCAACGAGAGTGATTTCGCAGTTTTTTATGGTAGCCGGCAGGAGGATACCAGGAGCCATAGAAAATCCGGCACGGCCCATCTTGGGGTAATTCGCAGTTTTTAATGGTAGTCAGACAGTGATTTGTCTACGTTTTTTTGCCTAGACTTATTACTAATATTACTGATAACCACTCAATAATGCATCGGTCAAGTCTAGAGCTCTTGGTTACATCCATTAGGTTATAAAATCTTTTAATCCAACTGAGTTAGGGGAAGGTACCTTTTTGGCAAGTAATGGCCCTCTAATACCTGAATATCCTAAGGGATGTATCGAAATCATCTAGGGTTCAGGGTTCCCCGGTTGTCCAATGCATGAATTAATAAATACCTACACCAGTGTCCTACAGTAATGATAACGCCTGGTGGGGCGTGGTATTATGGGATCCCCGTCTTACGGCGGTAGGTAACAGGCTGCTGCTTTACCTGGACAAAGCTACCATGGCGGTTGACAACGACCCCAAACACTAAATTGCACCCGTGAGGATTCGAACTCGGCAATACCTACACCAGTGGCCTACAAATACCTGAAGAGCCAAAGGATTGTCCTAAACTTGAATTAAAATACTTGAACTTGAACTTGGTTACATAGCTTCAGCCAGCAATTTGGCTGCTCGCCGTCTTTGGCAGTAAAAACAATTATTACCAGATAATGTAAACTCGAACAAATCACTTAGAAACGAAAACCCCCCCGTTTGAATTAAAATACGGCAATGCCTAAATATGCAAACCAGAAGCGGTGGCATGTCAATTAGACAGAACTAAAACCCGACCTGCAAGTCTGTAAATTGTTTAAACCGCTTAGTGAGTGTGCTTCCTGGTTCGCACGGTTGGAGTTGGAACTTGCCGACATCTCATCCGAACAAATCCCGGAGTGCCTTCTGAAAAGATCGTTAGAGCTTCAACATAATTCTTATCCGAGTTATTAATAACGAGACTTGTGAAACTACCTTATTTACCATTCGCAGATTTTGTTTCAGTTCTGGAGAGAGGGAGCTACGTTCGAACCCCCCTTGATGTGGTCGCCCCTTGTCGGTCTGGGCAGAACAGTGTACAGCCAGGGGGCTCATATTTACAGGGCAAATGCACAAACAAAAATACTCCTCACTAAAATACTACCGTATGCTGGTGCTAGACAAATAATATTCTAGAGACACAGTACTGCAAGATTCTGCTATGGCACTACTATTTTGGTGCTTTAACACACAAACACTTGCCGCCACCAACCACACACACCCCTCTCCACACCACCAACTCTCCATTACCCCCCCCCCCCCCCCCCCCCCCCCCCCCACACACACACACACTCCCCCCCCCCCCCCCCCCCCCCCCCACCCACACACAACACACACACCCCACTCACAGGGTGGGTGCTCAGGGGTGGGTGGGATCTGCATTGGGACGCCAGTCATGTCGACTTTCCAACCCACTGGCTGGCTTCAGGTTTGGTCCAGGGACAGGGAAAGGGAAGCTGCCACGAGTAGCCAAAAAGCGAAACAGTGCTGTTTTCCCTATCAGACTTTCAGTTTATCTTCAAAAACTCGAGGTGTCTAAGATATAACTGAAAGTCTGATAAGGAACACAGCACTGTTTCGTTTACGGCTACGCATGAGCTCGCGAGCTCACACCTGCATCTGGGCGCACAACATAGGTGGGCGTACTGTAATGACTCCTCTAAATTATATGATGTGCAATCCAGATGGTAAGGTCGTGCTCAGCACAGCTTTAAGCGTTCTACCTCATTCATCAGCCATAATCAACCCCCAATTCTGATACCTCCCATCATTATTAAGCAACACATTATTACACACTCATGCAATAAAAACATCAAGCTGCTAGTGCAGGCTGCTGCATACCATTTCAGTCCACACATTATTTACTTCAAGTACTTATTCTGTCTTAGCCCAAGGGTGGGTGAAATGAGCTGCCTAAAAGCTGCTGCGGGCAGCCCAAACAATAAACAGTGCATAAGCCCCTCCAAGTTATCTAGAGTTGAACAGCATAGGTAACACCAACATGTTAGGTTTCCTGAGGCACACCTATCCTCAACAACCCCCCTCCAAGTTATATGCAGTTGAACCGCATAGCTAACCATTCTACAGGTGCCTGGGCATGCCCACACACATGTTGTCATTGCCTGTGTCATTTCCCATGCCAAGCTTGATCCCAGGCACCTGTACAACGGTTAGCTTTGCTATAGGGGTATGGGCATGAAGGCATGGCAAATATGTTTGATTCAAACCTGGACCTCGCCCAAAGGCGAGAATACTGATTCCATGGAAAGCTCTGTATCAGGGCCGCCATCATTGACCATTAGCAGCATAGCTTTTCTTTTCAGCTACCAGCAGCAGCTTCGAGGCACAGGGTAGGACAAAGGCCTCCTTGGAAATTGCTGCGAAAAAGGAACTCTGATTTTAGAGCTCCGGTACACGTTTTGGGCAATTTTTGAAAACCGCACTTTTTTTGTTTTCCTTTTTTTTTTCCTTTTCGGCCGCACTTCTGGTTTTAAAACTTCCGGTACACTTTTAGTGGTCATTTTGGGGCCTCTGTGTGACAAAATTTCGTATTTGAGTTCTGCTTTAAAAATAAGACACATAGCAGATTGGAATCATCATTCATTTTTTTTTTTTTTTTTTAGTTGTGATAGGATTTTCACCCCAGGAGGTGGGTCTCCCGACACAAACCAGCGACACGGAGGATTCAGTTCGAATGGTGGTGCCACTCCTACTCCACTCCTCATTGCAAGGTATGATATTCTAGAACTTGGAGCCTGCAAACCCTATAACATTTGAAGTAAAGCTGAGCTCCTGGGTCACCTGCGATCAATTTAATTAGGCCAGCAGGCCACAAATTGCACTCAACATTGATCGACTGATATAGGTCGCACTATGCTGTAAAACCCAGGTGCCTAACAACAGCCCCATTTGAAGTAAAGCTGAGCTCCTGGGTCACCTGCGATCAATTTAATTAGGCCAGCAGGCCACAAATGGCATGGGACCAAGTGGCATCTGGGGATCAAGTGGCTGGCAATTCTGCTTGGATATATCTGATAATCTGGTATGTCTCATGGCATCGCAATGTTGACTGAGCCTGAACCTATTGCTACATGCCTGGTATTTATGTTAGAGAGGGCTGCAAGTATTGCATGAATGGATACAAAGTTCTAGAACCAGATCTGGAGTGCAAGAGGCATCAGGGGATCAAGTGGGACAAAACGGACACTTGAATGAAGGGTTCGCTGACCACCAGTGGGAGTTTTGGCACGTGTTGAGTCCATGAAGACCAGGCGCCAAAAGCTACAGTACCTCGCGCTTAGAAGCCTTCCAAGCGCAGCAGCAAAAGGGGAGATCCAGAGGGGAGAGGCGGAGGGGGAGGAGGAAAAGGACGAGGAGGGGAAGGGGGGGGAGGAAGCAGGAGAGGGAGGAGGAAAGGACGAGGAGGGGGAGGAGGAAGCAGGAGTAGAGGGAGCAGGAGGAGGGGGAGGAGGAGGAGAGGAAGAGGAGGAGGGGAGAAGGAGCTCCAACAAAGGCGAAGAGCCAGTCAACGACTCAATGACGAGGGCGAGGAGGAGCTGTTGCGGGGTAACGGCACCTTTTGTCGCTTCAACAGACGCGACGAGCCAGTCAAGGACTCTAGGACAAGGGCGAAGGGGGGGCAGTCGAGCAGATGCTCGAATGAACGAATTGCTGAGCAGTCGATTAAATACCATAGCTTTCAGTTCAAATTTCGCTGTCAAATTGAACCCTGAGGGAATTGGTGGTTATTGTGGGAGAAAGGGGTTCCGTCTTCATCTTCTCGAAGGGCAGGTGTTTGAATGTTGGGAAGTTGAAGAAGATGAAGTTCCAACTGTTGATAAGCTGCTGGGCTCGAGGTATGTCAGCTACACAGCTACTCAGCTTAGTCTTGACAAAGATAAAAAGGATGAGAAAGGATGAACCAAAAACCATTGTAGTACTCCGAAATGTAGCAGCAAAAAACTTGGGTCATACCGAGCTGAGCTGAGAACAAAATGGAAATGTAACCATCCATGGTAAGCGCAAAAATACTATTCATCCAGAATAGTAGGCACCAAACCAGAAAAGCACAGGGAGGTCAAACAGAAATCAAACCTTATACCAAAGGAGGGGGAACAACGGTGACTGAAAGAACCGAGAATTTAACCTAAAGAGAAGACTGAAATATCGTGTGAGAGCAGCACACGAGAGAATTAAAGCCTAAAGGACGCAGACAAGAGGACACTAAAGTCCACTATTGAAAATAAAGTCGATGGAAAAATCCACTACCTTAAAAACTATTCTTAGCATAGAATTCATGACTAGGCTGGGATGAAAAAACCATGTTGAACTGGTTTCTTACCCGAAGGTGGAAGTAAGAAGATTTATGAAAGTTGATTATCATAAATCCCCAGCTACGGCACTAGCTAAAACATTCTAGGGGGTGGGTATCGCACCGCAAAGAACTTGTGCACTCAAGACAAACCAAGCGCCTAACCACAAGCAAACCAAACCTGCAGCAACTGAAAATCCAAAGGATGCGAAGTTAAATTTCAAGAAACTTGTAACCAACAAAGGAAACACAGTTCAATTATCAATAGAAGTTTAGATGTACAGACATAGTACAGAAAACCTATCGTCCACTTGAAAAATAGTAAACGCAGAAAAAAGGACTTCAAAGAATTTACTGCAAAGAATAGATTGAAAAGGCGCTTGAAATACATTCGGAAGAACAAGAAAGAGGTGAGCGGCGGTACATCTGCAAGTACAACTGCAAGATTACCCAGCCCACCAATTCACAGTAAAATCCGAAGGGAAACAACTACTACACTCCACAAAAAGTTCTAATCACTTGAGGGGCTGGTGACCTAAAAACAGTGTGGAGTAAAAAGAAATAGCGAATCTATGATGAGCTCCACCGAATGAACCATCTGCCTATGGAACTAAGAGTCAGAAACCATCGAGACGCTATAACGGTGGTCTGAATTAATGACCACCTTCCACCAAAACCAAGAAAGACAGTTGAAAGGAAGCTGCCTAAACAAAGCGTCGTTACGCTCCACCAATCTAGACTACCCTTAGGCCCTTAGGCCCTTAGGCCCTTAGACTACCATGGGCATGCAAGGATGCCATCTCATCCTTCATAGCAAGCAGCCACTGATCCCTGTCAGGGTTGGAAGGAAGCATGGCAGCTTTATAAGTTAGTCCAGATGAGGTAGAAATATATGCTCCCACGTACAAGCAGTGTACTTGTACATGAGTAGCACGGGTATCAGCAGTATCAGCAGTAACCGGTAGTAAAGCCCCTAGCGCAGCACTAATGCCTGGTTGAACAAGGCCGGCATTCTTTGCCTCTAAATCAACGAATCCTGGGTCGACCGGTACACCCCAGCCATACGCAGTATCGGAACCAGTCCAGTGTTCAAGGACATCACTCACACTTTCGGTGACGGCTACATCATCACATGGGCTTGACCCGGGTAATCCACCAGGGACAGCAGGAGGCGAAGGGAGGAAAAACACCCGCGAGCCGTCCGAACTGGTGGCCGGAGGTTGGCGACTATTAGACAACGGACCTATGACAGGCTCCACTATGACCTGCGGCTGTCTTAATCCTAGGGCTTCGCCGACGGAACGTGGCGCAGAGGAGGGCCTGGCGACTCCCTGAGATTCGGGTAAATTAAAATTCGGAAATACAACTCCCACCCGCCCTAAAACTTCACACACAATACAGCATGATCAGTCCCTGGTCTGGGATGCAATCTGGATACATCCCAGCCAGGACAGCCATCAACAATTGGGGTTGCTAAAGGGCGTAGGGAATTACCGGCGACACGAACATATCACCGTTTGATGACAGGAGGGATGCAAGCGGGCACGGGGACCCATACTAATGGGAGAGCCCAGGAAGACAGTTTAGAACTGAACTGGATATAGAGAGTACGTCACTACTCTCTACGACCTGGCGCAACATCGGAACCCAAATATAATAACCCTTACTCACCAGGGAATACCCAACCAGTCTACCAAATAACGCCCTTTCGACTAGCTTGTTGCGTTTCTTCCCAATACTAAGATGACATAGCAAGGGCAACCAAACACACGCAACAACGACACATCAGGAACCACACCGTAGAACATCTCATAAAGAGTATGCCACCCTAGTTGTAAAGCCGATTGCGAAGATAACACACTAGCACTCTGCTGAGCAGTGTCATCATCAACAACTCATGCACTGCCACAACTAATCGAGATCAACCATGCCTCTATACCACTTCACTAAAAATTCCTAAGCCCTATCAGAACTCAAAAACTTGAGCACAAAACCCATGTAGCTAAGGCATACACCTAAGGAGGGCACCCAGGGGAAGGACCAGGGGCACGGGAAGACAAAGAACGCGACCTCTGTCGAACCACGGAACGCACCCAGGGGTCCCAAGGATCCTAAGAGAGAAAAATAAATCCACCAAGATATCATGCCAAAGAACCTCCACGGCCGCTGGACTAGGGCCAGGACGGCGTCCACTTCGGCCTTTAGCATGGGCGAAGTCCGGCGCTGCGACACCTGGGATCACAGAAGATGGGGAAGCGTTAGGGCGAAGTCGAGATTTGAGGTATGGGAAAAAGGAGACGAGGATGAAAGTGCAGCAAGTCGCACCCGGTGCAGAAAATCGCACCAATTGCAGAAAATCGCAAATCGCAAGGGCAGAATTCGAAAATTTATTGCTAGGATGCGAAGAGCAGAGCCGAGGCATGTAAAGGTCCTAATATCCCGCCGTCGATGATCAGTCAATCCCAAGTCCCCCCCTCTATCGCTCGACTCACCCGGTTGGGGGGTAGAGGGAGCAGCACCCGTAGTGGTGCTGACCATACCCCCCTGTTTCCTACCACCTCCAGAATCTCCAGGTCCAGACGCGTAGGTCGTTCTCCTCTGGCGAACCCTACGGCAGTGCCGGCGATCCGCCAGCTTGATCGAAAAAATTCTCCAGAAGGTAGCACAGAGCCACTAGAGCGCAAGCTCATGCCAGTAGCCGACCGTCGGCTGGGCAGAGCAAAGGGGATCACAGACGACGTAGACAGGGGAACATCAGCAGGGAGCTTGGTCGGCTTGGCAACCTCCGGGTTCGCAGGCAGAGCCTCAAACACCGGATAAATGTTAGCGACGGCAAGGACGCGAGCAGACGAAGACGGGGAACCTCCACCGATGTCCAGGCTAGTCGCCGACTTGAGTCTGCACGTCACAGTCATCTACGACAGACGGGAGGAGGCGACAGATGGCAGGGGAGGAAAAAGAAGGGAAGATGGAGGAATGATTGGGGGGGGTTACTTCCACGATGGCGGAAGGATCCTCCTCTCCGGCAGCAGAGGCCGCTGGCGCGCAATCAATCAGCCAATTTGTCGGCATTGCAGGACTTCGGAACTTCCAGAATGAAGCTCGTTGAAGCCAAGGAGAGGACGACGTAGAAGATGCATTAAGCAGTGGTACCATGATGGACCCAATGACCTATCAGCTTTAATACACTCCGTAGAGTGGACAGAGATGATTGCGACGGAACAGACGCGCCAATCTATACACGGAGACGAGAATAATGTTACAAGCACAGGAGACCCATTAAGGGGCACCAGTGGAGGAAGGAGCGGCAGCCTGGAACCTGATAAGGGTACAGGCTATACAGCATGTGCTAGGGGATCAGGGGACGCAGCCCACCAGAAGAGCTGTCACCGTGTCATGAAGGATGACACAGTCTACGGGAAGCTGTTACTATCTACAGCTATAGTTCTAAGGAAGTACAGTAGTAGTCACCAAGACATAAAACGATCAAGTGAACCGCAATTGATGCTGATAGCTACTAAGCTGAGTCGGACACCGGAACTCGAGACCAAATTTCGGTCGGTCTGGCCGGAACTCGTGCTCAGAACTGGTCGGTGCAAACCGGACAGGCTTCTCAGAAAGTTGCTGCGAAAACGGAACTCGGATTTTTGAGCTCCGGTAAACCGACCAGGAAAACCCCCAATACCGGAGAACCGACCGGTTTGTTCCACCCTGTCGAGGCAGCTCCCCTGACTGGCTAGTCACCCAAACCTGATGCCACCTTGAGCACCTTGAAGCTGACACAACCAGCTTTCCTGCATTGTTGACATCATGGGGCTTGGCTCAGTGGCTTGCTCAGGTGCAGCTACCGATCTCTGTTGTTCATTTCAGCTACGAGCAGCAGCCTCTCTCAGCTGCGATCACCCGCAGACGTTTTCTAAAGCGACGTGCTTCCACTCGACTCTGAAACCTGTGGGAAAAGCAATTGAGAAGATGTCAGAAAGCTGAAGTAGATGGGATAAAAGGCGGGGGATGTCGCGGTGCCCATTTCGCGGAGGTTTGGAAGACGAGGGCATGAGCTGAGGGGTCAGTGCGTGTCTGGGCTCGGTTCGCCTGCGTCCAAACTTCAAATAACACATACGCAGCCCACGGATACATGGACAGCTACCTCTTCTCAATGCAGTTTCACCTGGCAATATTATTTTCCAGATCCACCCAAAACAATGGTGATAAGGGAATCCACCCGCCATAGGAAGGCTGAATAATTAGATCAATAAGATTTCTCAAAGGGAATAAGGCGCACTGAAGACGCATCGGGCTCATCGGATCGCCGGACGGTAGCTAAAGTTGAAGTCTCGTGTGAAGTAAACTTACTTGAAGCTCCCTCGTATTTCTGTTCCGAGCGCTATTATGATAAGCACTGAAAACAAACGCTTTGCTTTCCCTCCAAATCGTTGCTCAGAAGTGACACGTCTCAAGAAAAACCTTTATCATTCATGGCGACTGGCTCATGAAGCTTTGGCCGCTACAGACGCACTCAATTTAGCTGTGTGTTTTATGCTGTGACGTTGAAAATGGAAGCACCTAGTAGGAGAGGATGTGTGACCTTATGAGAAAGTGATGCAGTACACAAAATGTACAGCCCCATGTACAAACGAAAATTGTCGAATTGTCAAATTGTCAAATTGTCAACCCGCCCACCGCCCATCATATTGAAACCTTCTCCCCTGCTTTTAACTTTTCGAAGAGAGAGTCGCAGCTGTTTCCAAACACGTGCAGTCTTGAAATTGACCTCGCAACCCCCAAAATGAAACTAGCCAGCACCCGAAGCAGCCTGAGTGCTATGTTCAACATTTCACTGGACAGGTGAGAGGCGTCCTGTTGGGTAGCTCGCCTTCAAAAGAAAGAAAGGGCGACTGGAGGTTTAGCAAACGACGCCATAAGACCCACAACTCCAAGACGCTACCGTCCCACTAGAGAGTGGAAATATCGATATCTTGAGTTCTTGACAGCTAACGTGTGTTTGATGGGTTTTTATCATTGGATGCTCGCCGCCTTCAACAGAAACGGGTGATTGGTTGTAGGGGATACTAACGCCATGATTTCAGAAAGCTATCCATTTTCCATTTTCCAACCGCGCCAGCCGACCATACTGCCTGCTTCAAGACCTTGTTTACACCGCCTCTTTCTCTCGTCTCTGCAGGACAATTGTTTCCTCACATCACAGAAGGTCGCCTATCAGCGGCATCATTCCCCTCAGTATTTCAAGCCTCGAGAAGAGAAAGCGGGAATTTGGGAAGCCTTTTGAGGTGGGTCGTTACCAGACCAAGCTTCACCTGCTTTGCTTTGAGCGCCTGCTACTGTCCTAGCATGCATTCATCCTTGCCTTTCTCTTGTACCTGTTTCCACGCTTGCTTCGCTCCCCACTCCAGAGCCCACGATGTTTTGATGATGAAGTCTTAACCATCAGCGGAAGAACAAACAACTTACCCATATCAACCATCCCAACTCACCCAACTCCACCACAATCAGAAGGGGGGCATTCCCTTACGCCAGGTACCCCCGCACAGCGGCCGGTGTTTATTTTATCGGCTACACATGGCAGCTTCTAGACAATTTCATTAGCCAGCCACTGGGCCAAGCCCTACGCTCTCAGCTGCATTGGAACTCCCGTCATATAACACGTTAGCTTTCAGAGGCGCTAGGTTTCGCCAAAGAACGGGGAAAGGAGCTGCCCAGAAGCTGCTACGTGTAGCCCCCCCCCCAAAAGAAACCGGTAGACCTGTGCAGCATCTTTTTCCAGATCCATTAATTATTAATTTAATCCTGATCCATTCTGCCCTCTCAATTCCATGCTTCTTGTGATCTAACCCCCCCCCCCCCCCCCCCCCCCCCCCCCCCCCCCCCTTTCCAAACCGCTGATCGTTGCCTCTTGCCTTTGCCCCTTACCTTGCAGGAGGCCCCCACTGGGAACCAGGAGGTTGAGCGCATTTTACTGGAGGAGTGCATGCAAGGCAAGATTATGGAGCAACTATTGGAATTGCCTGGAACCTGCACCCCCAACATGGGAGTTGCCGCCCCCCTTGTTGAATACCTCAGGGCCAGGGTCAAAATATATTTTGGCCAAAAGCTAGGAGCGGGAGGGTTTGGGACGGTGTACAAAGGCACCATGGATGGAAAGGAGGTAAGTTGGTGCAAGGTGCGAGGTCTTGGGCTTGTGGCTGTGGTGGCTGGGTGAAGTTGATCATATATATGGCTGTTGCGGTGGGTTGTGGTGGGTTCTCTCTCTCTCTCTCTCTCTCTCTCTCTCTCTCTCTCTCTCTCTCTCTCTCTCTCTCTCTCTCTCTCTCTCTCTCTCTCTGTATATATACATATATGTATTTACAACGTGTATTTATGCAGAAAGTTTCACTTTTGGAAGCGGATTTATAAATATGCTGCTGCTGCTGGTCATGTGAATGGAGGAAACAATTAAATATTGTAGCATTTTATTATCGATTAAATGCCTACATGCCTACATGCCTGCCTACCTACCTCCCTACCTCCTTACCAACCACCTTCCTACCTACCTGCCTGCCTGCCTGCCTGCCTCCCTCCCTCCCTCCCTCCCTACATGCATGCATACATACATACATACATACATACATACATACATACATACATACATACATACATACATACATACAAGGTATATAACCACTTCATTTGCTGCCATGATCACCCAGTTCGCCTTCAAGCTTGGCCCGGCCATGACACTTCCCGAGATGTGTACAGATCTCAATGGGCCTAGAGAGGTACGGACACCTTATTTGCGTTCCTGTGGGTGTGGGTGTGGGTGTATGTGCCTGTGCTTATAAATCTAACACAGCAAATTGGGGGGGGGAGGGGGGGGGGGGGGGCACCTGTTCCGCCCCCCTATGTCACCCTTACTTCTCACTCAGAATGCACCTTATAAGCCAAATAAAAGGGTGTCGTAGACCCCCAAATCAATTAGCAGTGTATTCTGTCTTCCACCTTTATCCTTTAATGCCCATGCAGCTTCCTTTGCGACTGCTTACACCCTGGTGTGACATACTCTTCTCTCCCTCTCTTTCTCCTATGCAGATAGTCAACCACATCTTCCTGGGTGACGTAGCACTGATGTGCAAGGGATGGTATGTTAGACCCATACCTGGGTCGGATGAGTTGTTCCAGACCGTCATGGTGGTCGACCTCAAGCACACCACGTGAGTGCTTTATTGAATTAATCGACTGTCAGGGTGGTGCCAGCCTATTGACTTAATTGACTGTCAGGGTGGTGCCTGCCTATTGACTTTATTGACTGTCAGGGTGGTGCAAGCCTATTTGGCGAACCCCTGGACTGTAACAACATACATACAAGCGTACTTACGTATACATTCACCCTCCACTGCAAATTTGGGGGGTCTTTGGTTACCTTGCTGCACCCCTACAGCACCCGTAGACACCCATAATACACCCTTTCAGCAAAAAAATGAAACAATGAAGAAAAAAGTGATTTGTTCACGTTTACATTTTCCTGGTAATAATTATTTTTACTGTCAAAGACGGCGAGCAGCCAAATTTCTGGCTGAGGCTTTGTAACCAAGTTCGAGTTCAAGTAAGCAAAATAAAAGGGTGCCGATGACCCAAAGTAGCAGTGCAAGCGTACTTACATATACATTTCCTCTGTCCTCTGCAGCCTCCATGACTTCTTCATGACGAGGAGGGGGGAACTTGGGATGAATACCTTCATCCTACTCTTGATTGATCTCATTGCTCGTGTGGAAGCCATCCACTTGAAAGGAGTTCACCATAACGATATCAAAGCAGAAAACATTCTGCTGACGATGGTGGACATGGGGTGCTTCATCGACACCGGTGCGGGCCAGCTTCACACCATGATTGATGACAAGTTCTACGTGCTGGACATAGGGGACTTGGGCCTGTGCACCCACAAGTCCATGTCGCATGTCAACCCGTAAGTATAAGCATCGTGAGATATTATATCCTCCCGCCTGCCTTAAGTTGTTAATCCAGTACCACCAGTCCTCATCCTGATCGGTGTATTGCTACTTTGCAGCCGACCGACCAGGATTGAGACTCTTGTAACGTATGAGTTCCTTGCTACTTTCCGTTGCACATGTCCCTCCCTCGACCAGCTGCCATTCAGACTGTGGGAGTTGAACTGTTATTTTACAACATTTCAATCAGTCAAAAACCTGACCCTTCCCACCCTAAGTCCCTATACCAAGCCAGGGCAAACCAATCAAACCAATTAAACCTAACCAAATTCTTCCCTACCATACCCACAGGGGTGGAACTCCCTCGTGCATGGGTTACCGAGATCTAGAGTTTCCGTCTGGTGAGAGGGACGTGTGGTCCATTGGTGCAATGGCGACGTATCTCCTCATGGTGGCACCTTGCCTTCAGCATCTGATCACCACGGATTACAGGTGTTCAGAGCTGTCGAACGTCTTCAACGTGGCCACGCACTCTTTTTCATCACAACGCCCCACGACTTCCCAGGTAAGGGCGGGTGTGAACCTTGCTGCTCACTTTTTGATTTGCTCTTGCCTCTTCTCCTTTCACTCTTCACTTAACACTGATAGTAATCATAGCATATCACTAGTTGTAGCCGGATAGGCTAGCAGGGACTTGCTAGATAGGCTAGCAGGGAGGTTTGGCTGACTAGCCAGTCAGGGGAGCTGCCTAGAAGCTCCTGCTCGTAGCTGAAAAGGAAAGCTATGCAAGCCGCCAGCCGTACCTATCATGGCACTGCTTCATTCCACATTTCAAAAAAAACAAAAACACTGGTAGAACGAACCCCCGACTTAGCAGTGCAAAGCGAACCAACCTTTAACACACGTTTATGTGGAGCGCCTGTTGGCCTGCCCTTGTGACAGTTCCAAGGGCCCTAGGTTGCATCATTCCAGTGACCCCCCAAATTAGCAGTGCAAACCAAGCTTTAACACACGTTCATGAGGAGCGCCTGTGGGCCCGCCCTTTCTTGAGCTCCGAGCTACCAATTAAAGGACTACAACTCAAACTCTCACCCTATTCACCTTCTTGCTTGGAAACTGTCTGAATGCATTATGCACACCCCTATGCACAGCTCATCATGAACTTGGTGGCTATCACCCTCAAGCCTGAGCCTATTGTGCTGCCGGCGCAAGGTGGGCAGCAGTTCTTCCCATGCATGGTAGGTCCTGATGAAATGCTGCTGGTACATGGCGGGCAGCATGATGACATTGCTGGCATGGAGGTTGGCCTGGATCACTGCGCAGGCTTGGCGGATGCTTATGCTATGCTGCAGGCGCAAGGCAGGCAGCAAGACATCGCTGGCATTGATGTTGGGGCTTTTCTGGCTCAGGTTGGCCTGGATGACAACTCAGGCTTGGCGGATGCTTATGCTATGCTGCAGGCGCAAGGCAGGCAGCAAGACATCGCTGGCATTGATGTTGGGGCTTTTCCGGCTCAGGTTGGCCTGGATCACAATGCAGGCTTGGTGGATGCTTATGCTATGCTGCAGGCGCAAGGCGGGCAGCAGCTCTTCCCTGTCGTGGCGGAAATTCCCAATCTGCTGGCTCAGGTTGAGCAGCAGGGCATCGCAGGCATGGATCTAGAGGCTCTTCTGGCCTTCAAAAACCCCTACACGGAGAAGGCAGGAGTAGCTGAGCTCCTGGCAGCTGCAGCAGTAGCTGAGAGTCCGGCAGTAGCTCCTGTCCTGGCTCCTTTGACTCCAGCAACTCCAGCAACATGTGAGAGACTGGTTTCTGGTCCACAGGTGGACCTGATTGAGGGGACTGAGGAAACCAGGACTCCAGCAACTCCAGCAACATGTGAGAGACTGGCTTCTGGTCCACTGGTAGACTTGATTGGGGGGACTGAGGAAGCCAGGACTCCAGTCATAATGCAGACTGTTACCCCCTTAGAGGCTTCTGCAGCTTCCATGGCTGTCAAGTCCGGCACCCAGGGTGCGAGGAGAATGCTCAGATATCTGAGTGATGACGGAGCAATCGGGGAGGGGAATGATGCTTTGAGCAGCATCTTTGAGGCAGGGGAGGCCCCCAAAATCCATTCCATGAGCAGGCCAGCCCCTGATTTCCAGGGGCACAGCTCCCCCACCCTTGCTACCCCCATCATGCCCTCCACTAGTCGACCTTGCCTTTGTCAACCTGTGGGCACATGTATATTCCAGGATAGTTCTTTTCCGTTCATTCTCATTCCTTATCTTACTCTTATTCATGGGGCTAGCAGACCAAGGCCAGCACGATGCCATGGACTGGTGGGTGACCGGCAAACAAGCTGGGCACTATTCCACCTTGCTTTTGACAACCTGTAGGTACATTTAGATGAAAGGAGGACACCACAAAAATACATCCTCATCATTGGCAAGGCAGCACCTGCCTTCCCAAGGCACAACCTACCTTCCCAAGGCACAACCAGACATTTTTCATTTTTTGCTAAGCTACGCGTAGCAGCTGCCACCCAGCTCAATTAGCCAGCAACTGAGTCAAGCCCACAGATTACCACTGGATTGGAATGCCTGTCCTGACAGCTTTCAGGCACACTAGCTAGCTTCAGATTTTACCCAAGGGTGGGTGAAAGGAGCTACCTAGAAGCTGCTACGCGTAGCCCAAAAAAGAAACAGTGGAACCAGGGTGCTATACGTACGATTCGGCAATAGCATGGCCACAAGGCCCCCTTGCCTTTGTTAAGCTGTGGGTGCATCTGGAGTCCGTGTGAACATGGAGCATCTGTCATGAGTCGGGTAGCCTTGGCCCCTGTCATGGTGGCAGTGGAGGTGGTATGCACAGCATGTTGTGACTAGTCACAGCAGATGGCCCTCTTAGTCAGCTCTCGACTGTGGACATAGAGCATGAGTCGGGTAGCCTTGGCCCCTGTATGTCCAAAGAGGCTACCTGCTAATCATTTTTACAATCTGTCACATTCAGACGGATTATTTTTCTGACTCTTCTCCATGGGGCAATCATTTATCTTCCCCTTCTCCAGGATTTGACAATCCATCCTGATAATTCTTAATTGATTACCACCATTATTATCATTCACTAGACATTCATTCAATTCTTACATTCTTACAATTAAATCTAGCACCAACATTGTGATTCAGATGTATCTGTGCGCTCAGCATGTGTGTATGTCATCTGTTTTTGTTGTGTTACTGTATTGACCCTATTGACAAAGATTAAAACCAACCTGAAATATGGTTGGCAAAACTTGTAAACTAAGGTTGCATCAAAAATCTGCCCTCCAGTACGGTATTGTCTTCATTCGCTTGTTGTCCTTAAATTACTTGTCTTTGAATGCTGCCCAAGGAGTGAATCATGTTTGTTACGGTTCATGGACGGGGTAAGCAGGCTGAAAAGGATCTTTCATACGTATCCGTATAGAATACTGGGGTGATAAAAGCCAGTCTTGACTATCAGGAGGCTATTGGTTCACACACACCTATCCTATGATTTTGGATATGCATGTATTTTGTAGCAGTCCAGGGGTGGGCCAAATAGGCTAAAGAGAATTGCCCATCCGGACAGGGGCTAGGGGCTACAACGAAAAAGCACTGCTGAACTGAACCTCAAACAATCGTTTTAACGACGGAGCCCCTGAGTGCTCCACTGATAATTTAATTGTACGATTATAATTTAATCATCCCAAATGAGATGATGATTTAATTGTGCGATTCTTATCCCTTTTTTATAAATTGAATCATATATTTCCGTTCTTCAGAGGAATCATGGTTCATTACCAGCCTAATGCTGGAGTTTGAATCAACCAACTCAGGTTCAATGTTTAGTTTCTCGAAAAGCAAATTTATATCCTCGGAATATAAAGGGCATTCACATGAAATGTATTTCATCTTCTACCACTCTTCAACCATCGACCGCCATTTCACAGCACCTGGAAGTTCCACTATAACTAATGAAAGATACTCCAACCAGATTCAACATTCAAATTGTGAGCTCGAAGACATAGTCTTGCTATGCATTTAATGTTATCATTATTATGTAACAAGTTAATGCACGTGGAACTATAAAGACCAGGGTTGTTCAGGACGCTGCGTCCTCCGTCGCAGATGCAACGACGAAGGGTCCGTTGCGTCGCAGGACACAATGTGGGGAGGGTCCGTTGACCAGAAGGAAGGGTCCGTTGCGTCGCAGGACGCAGGCTATACAATTGGTTGCGTCTCAGGTAGCAGAGCTGGGGGTCCTCCTGAAGGACCCTGATAATGACATCAGCCTTCTTGTAAAAATCCAAGTCCCATAAGTACCGATGTAGGGTTTAGGTAAACCTAAACCCTAAACAATTTTATCCCAAAATCTAATACCATGGTGTTCAAAAAAAAAACTGCGAAAGATTTCACGAAGTTTTTTAGACGAATATAAGCCTGAACATATAATTTCACGTTACACATTTCACGTTTGTTTCCAGAAGTATATAAGCTCACGTTACAAGTTCCACACTTGAATGTTTAATAACACTCCTATTTCTGAATCCTAAAGGTTCCTCTTCACATCTATGCAGTAATACACTTCACTCCCCAATACAGCATATTGCAATCCAAGTAATGAACAATCTGAGTTCTGAATTGAATACATTTTAATTCCTTATTAGGTAGTGATAACGCCTGGTGGGGCGTGGTTTTAAGGGAGCCCGTCGTACGCGGGTGGGGAATTCCTTTTAAAGTAATGGAATGTAATTTGAGACTTTTTGCAGGGTTGTTAATTTGTAAGCAGTATTGAACGTGCCTATAATGTTATGAAAAGCGTACATGTAGATCAGCTTTATTTTTAATAATTTGATGCGCACAATATGAGACCAATCAGAGGTCTGGCTGATTTTATGGAATTTGAACAAGGTATTGCAAGTGTGGGCTGGGCGGAACGTACCGTTCAGGTCTGGGCTGGTCGGGACGTCCCGTTCCGGCAGTTCGCGGCCACCAGGCTGCCACGCTGGCGAATGTTGGGTCCGCGTGTCATGTCAACCAGGTCGCCTCCGATCTCGGTCTCTGCGCAATCGATTGCGACTGCCTCCTGGACCTCGGCTGCGACAAGGGTTGGCTGATTTCAAGCAGGGGTTGGCTGATTTCGAACAGCTGTGGTTTGCCCGGAGGGAAGTCACGTAACAACCCCCCACAAGGTCCTCTGAGTATGGTGGTGTGGAGCTAACACAGGCGGACTTGTCGAACGATCCTCTGAGGGACGATCATTGGGCCGGAGCATGTGATCTGGAATGTCGCGAATTCTCGCTAGCTGCTTTTTGAATCCGCAGGCACCTGGGATCGTTTGTGAGCCCTACATTCAACATAAGCCCTATTATCGCCGCTGTTACTCTATTCACGATCGTTTCGGCCTGGAATACAAGTTACGTTCTAATTTCACGAAGTCATTCGTGAAATTAGAACGTTCTTTTTATGAACTCAACGGAATACATTGTCTCAGCCATCACGCCCATTTAGGTGATCAAGTCAGTTCATGAAGGTCTGGTGACCAAGTAGGTGGAGGTGTTATCTCTAAGGTCAGATCATGCAATGCCAATTTCTCCTTGTACCCACTTTCATACCGTACTAGAATGTACACACAATCATTGAGGGCCTTCTTCTTTTCCCCACCCCCACCCCACCCCCACCCCACCCCACCCCACACACCCCCACCCCCTCGCCCCACCTACCCTCTTCTATGTCAAGCATCCCATACTGATTTAAGACAATTATTTATAATATGAGGATGTAACAAAATAAAACCTGCAACTTTTCAAGAATGCAAATATCTGGCATTCCAAGTATGTCTACTTTAGGATATTAGGACGTGTAAGCAACAACGCAATCTTATATTATTATCAGTTCTTTTTTGCTCCCCTCCCCCCATTCCAGGCACCCACAGGCATGCGCATGTATGCACCCATCCACTCTGGCCCAGTTAGACGAGCCACGCCACCGGCGGTTTGGCAGCTCCCCCCCCCCCCCCCAGTTTCCCCCTGCCCGCCCCTGCCCCCAAGCACGCCCCCGCCTTCTCTCCCGCAATCGCCATCATCTACATAACCTATCCGTTTGATGGGAGGCTGTTTACCCTATTTCGACACCCATTTCTCCTTTCACCCTCGGGATACCCCTGCCCGATACGCAAACGCAAGCACACCGGTGACGCAAGCACACCGACGCAAGCAGGCATCCGCATCAGCATCGAAGCCACGCCACTTTCGACTTTCTTCATTTCTCTCTTCCACCCCACCCCGTTGCTTTGGCTTAGCTGTGATGGTGAGAACTGCCGAGGGGGATGCATCGGCTCGTTCTGATCTGAAACGTGCGCGGTCAGAACACGATGATGAGGATGGGTCCAAAGGGGAGGACAAAGCTCGAAAGTTCGACTTGCATGGGTGGGTGTCGGCCTGGCATTCACAGATGTTGTTGAGTGATTTGGAGTGACTTTGAGTGAATGAATGCTTACATCCATGCATGCAGAAAACTTGCATGTGTGGGTGTTGGCCTGCACATGTGTTGTATAGTGGTTTGGAGTGGTTTGGAGTGAATGTGTGTACCCACACAAGCATACGTGTAAACATGCATGTAGGAAACATGGATCTGTGCTCATGGTAGCGTGCGTCAGTCTCAAGATATGTATGCACCCCATCCACCATTTCACCCTCCCAGACCCCCACCCACCCACCCTCTCGACCCCCCCACTCAACCCCCCACTCAACCACCCACTCAACCACCCTCTCAACCACCCTCCCAACCATCCCACTCAACCCCCCACTCACCCCCCCACCCAGGGACTACTTCCTTGACCCTTCCAACTGCAAGCACTGCCGTTCACGGCTAGCCCTGAGCTTTGAAGCAAACATTAATCATTTGTACTTGTTTATTTATTTGTGTATTTGTGTGTTTATTTAGTTCAGTATCTCCATAAATGCCAAAGTCCTAGAACACCCTAAGTTGAATTGCTTTTGTGATGCACAGCCGTACATGACCTCATCTGCTCAAAATTGAATTCCGAGTAGATCATATTGTCCGCAAATGCGTCAGCTAGGTGCGTAGCTAATTCCTGTTCGCATTAGCATCTGGCCGCGAACGGCCCAGCTCAGGTGCCGATAGCAGTAAACAAGATGTGCGAAAAAGCTTGAATTGACTTCAACAAGATCGCAGTACGGGATTGTGCGAGCTACCGCGAATGAAGTTTCCGCGGGATGAAGGCATATCAAACCCCTTCCACAAGGTCAGAGACTGCGCTCCAGCCTAGGCCCCGGAATTTACTTGAATAGCAGTACAACTCAAAAATACAACTTCCATTGTCCCAATCCCACCTCCCAACTTGAGAATTTACCCCCCAATCCCAAATCAAATCTAAATTCAGATGCGGATGCAAGTGCGGATGTTTTAAAAAAGGTTGTAGAAAATATCGTTTTTTTAATTGTTTTGAAAGTGTGATATGAAAATTGGAATTTGAAAAAGTGTTTGTTAAGCTATTCTACATGCTATCAATCAAAAACTGGAACCCAAAATGATGAGTCCATGCAGCTACGTGCATGACTTAGGACACCCAACAAATGTAATGTATTTTGCCTCTGTGTACTGCCGTACCGCCTGTAAGCTACCTCCCATAACCTGCCATCACCATGACTTAGGACACCCAACAAATGTAAATTATCAGTGATTTTTGGCTCAGTGTACTGCCGTACCGCCTGTTATCTACCTCTAAACTGCTATCACCATGACTTGTAAGTAGGAAAATGTGAGCTATAGCCTGTAGGTCTACCTCCTTTTTGGCGGAGCCCCCTCTCCCAGGTTTACCCATCTGTCCATCCAACCGACCAACCGTTTGAGCGAGACAAAGCCTGACACGTCAGTCAGCGGTCTCGGAACTAACTCACTTCCGTTGCCACCTGTCGCTCCGTTGCGAACACTCTCCGCCATTTTTAGCACCGCCTGCGACGCTGCATAGAACTTCTTATTTTGATGAAATCTGTTTTGAGCGCGATAAGCTATGATTAATTCCTTACGGAAAAGTGGGTTCAAGTTAGGGAAGCCCATAGTAAACAAATGAGCAGATTCCACACACGACCTGCGTTCAGTGGGATTCGATATCCCCCCCCCCCCCCCACCCCTATGGGGGTGGCTGCACCACAGCCAAACCCCTGATACGGGGATGGCCGGGAGGAGGGTACATCCACTGCTCTCGACTCTAAATTTGATGTAGGATGAATATTTACATGTATATCAAGCTCTGACTATGCAGAAAAGTTTCGAGAGGAGTGGACCAAACCCTCATCTAGGCCCCCAAACATGGACAAAAAAAAGGGCCCACTTTTTATTCACTTTTTTCACTTTTTGTTTTACAGAGTTCGGTCGACAATTCTACTCAAAATTGGAAATATGGAAACAACGTTTTGCCAACTGTAGGAGGCCCAAATGGCCTAGAAAATGCCCCAAAATGGGCTTGTAATGCAGGTTGTGGCCTTCAAGGTGGCTTGGACATATCTTCGGCAACTTTTGTATTGCATGTTTATGATATATTTCCCCTAAGGTATTATCACAATGGCCCTATAGAGTCTCAACATGGTTTTGGGGCTATGAAGAAGGTTTCTGGCCCTACATGGCACGCATAGAACATAACAGGCCCTGTGTGCAGTTTTCGGCATCCACGACGCTTCGATCAAACCTGCGACAGTATTATTGTCAATAAAATCACTAAAATAAGGCCCACGTGAGGGTATAGATTTTAGGGCCAAAATAATAAAAAAACTCCTTGTGGTAGTCCCCCACATGAAAATTGAAAATACTAACGCCACGGGGAGTGAGGTTGAAGGACCCTTAAGTGTGCACTAGGGAATGGTGACTAGGATGGGTTTTGGTTTCGCAGACCTCTACTGCGCGCTGCAGCTTGGACTTCAGCGCGCTAGCAAGGAGGGGAGTTCTCTACCTTTTCCAAAGCGGCAGGTCTGAAATTTGGGGACCTGACAAGGGCTTTAACCGCAGACCTATCATGTGGATGGATAATACTAAACTAACCAGCCTGATCTCGATTTGTCTACCGCTTGTTCACATGATAAGAGCGGACAGAGGGGTCTCTCTTCATCCCTAGCACGTTCATCGCCTTGTCCTTGGCAGAGGCCAAGTACTTGGCGAACGCCTCGCCGCTGGGCTGAGTTACAAACTCGCCATCATTCCATGCCATGTCGTTCAACTTGGCAGCTTCATGGTGGGATTAGTGTACCTTGCTGCTTTTAGGCATGGCGATGCCTAGCTGGCCAGCTAGACGGCGTAGAATATATTGGAAATCTGCATGCTCCAAGAACCCCATGAACATGTCGACGGATGGCTTGTATCCACAACCGTTCACCACCAAACTGAACTCGGTCTCAAGGTCATCTGTAGATGCGGCCCGTTCCACAAACAATCTAGCTGCAGAGGGATGATTCTTCATGCTTTGCATGTGACCCTCTATGTTCGCCATGAATACGAACAACAGATGGGTGGTGAATCCCAAGCACTTCTGCTTGACGTCGTTGTTGGCCCACTTAGCTAACTCGGACACTGGGCCGTTGAGAGCTGGTAGTGTGGCCTCCCGTAGCAACCAATGCAAGTTTGCCATGCGGTTGCACCGAACTGGCTTAGTCAGGTGGGGCGAATCCCAAGCTTGGTGCTGGTGGCCCAATATGCGCAGCACCAAAGCCTCCAAGGGATGGTCAGCCATGGCTAACTTGACTTGAAGCCCCTGGTCATACAATAAGGCCTCGACATTGGGCACATTTTGGGAGTCAGCACTCTTTGAAAGAGCCGCTGCCAAGTACCGAAGCGATGGAGACTCATGGATTGTATCCAATATGTGTCGCAAGCTTAGCAACCCAGGCAGCTCACCATCGTCACCACACTGTGCTCGTAATTGGGAGACACAGTTCTTTGACTTGTGGACGAAGTCCTCATGGTCAACCAATAGATGACCAGTCTAACATGAAACCTCAGCCTGCTGTTTGTTGCTTCTTTGAACCCCCTCCACAGCAGCTGCTTGCAGCTTGTGCACTCTTTCTCGCGACCGCTTCAATTGGGCCTCCAAAGATCTGATGCTTGTCCCCCGTAACTTCAAGCACTTCAAAAGCTCTTCTCTGGCCCAGTATTTGTGATTCTTGCGTGGAAGGTTGGCGAGGGTATCTTGTGGAATGAACACTTCTTGGGCAGGCATGATAGCACCCTCCGACATGATGGCATCCTCTTGCATGATGCCTTCCTCCGGCGAGGATTGCAAGTTACGTCTCTTTGCTTGCCCATCATTTTCAAAGAGCTCGAGGTTGGGTTGCTCCGGGGAAAACCCAAATGATGGCTCCCATGTTGTCACGCTAAACCTGGCAGAGAAAAGGTTACGAACTACATTGCTGCTGGCACTTTGGCTGACGGCATGCGTGGCACTTGGACCAGGCTCCATACATGGCTCTTGAGTGCTGGTAGGCTGCCTCCTATCTTGGTAGCGTTGTCTGGTTACCATAGCTCCCTCCTCCTCGCTCAAAATGGCTTCAGTGTTTGCTTCCTCTTGTGCAATGGTCTGGAGGACCACGGCCTTCTCTGCCTTTGACCTGACATGGAAAAGTTGTCCAGCTCTGCATCTCAACCACCCTGGCACCTCCTTAATTTGCGCCACAACCCCTCGAGTCTGCATGCCATGTTTCTGCTCTTGTGCCATATGTTGCAAAGCAGCCTGTGTTTTGGCTTTGCCATTTGCAACATGATCATTCTTGCAGAGGAACACATGAGTCGATCCTCCCTGAGCTAGTTTCTGCCTCAGAGCTTCTGCCCTTGTTGAATCATTTGGGTCCAAGAGCACCTCCTCCACCCGAATTGATAGAAGACCCGTTGCCAAGGCTTTCCTCTTCAGGCTGCGATGCTTTGCCCCACATATGCAACATGCATCTTCATTGGAGGGAATCAGCTTTGGTACCGAGTCGGAGGCTTCCATGGCGCATGGGGTGTCAACACTAAACACTGTCTCGTCTTGCTGCCTGATTTTTGCTTAATTACCAGTAGTACTCCCAATCCAGGGCTGATACTGCTATCTGCGTGCAAAGATTGCTGGTTGGTAGCCTCCTAACTCCACATAAACACATATTTTATGCAATGAGTGCATGAAGAGATCAAAACTTGCATCTTAACACAGCCATATGGGCTCACCCCCAGGTCCAAGGTTGGCAGTTGTGGTACAAGGTCGCCCCCTGGCCCGCGAACTCGGCGAAACAGGTCCTTACAGTGAACCACCCTACTCCAGATATGCCAAATGGATAGTTGCAGCGCAAAATTAGGCCTCGCATCACTACGAATTCCACCGCAAGAGGGGATTCGTACTTTTCCCAAGTACTGGATCTTCGTCTCCTAGCAGTGGCAAGCGGCTTGCAACTATCATAATGACTTACTATGATGTGTGCAGATAATTGCGCGCCATGGAGCTCCTCGAAGCGCGCAGTGGAGCTCCTTGTCGAAGTCTGTTTTTAGGCCCCCCTAGGGCCCAACACGTTCAGAGAGAAAACTTGCGATCGATAGGAGAATTGAATCCATTTTATGCATAAGGTGTCCAATTAACAATTATGTGCGCGTTTAGATTGATGCGATCGATGCGCATAAGTGACCTCAGCATAGTCACGGGTTTTCGAGACGGGCTGTGCCCTAGCCTTCCCCATGGCCCCCCCCCCCCCCCCCCCCTCTCGGGACATGCATTATTGTTGAATAACACGGCTTTGAGTGCTCTCTAGACACCTTGCAAGATGTCTAGAGAGCACTTGAAGCCGTGTCTTTCAACAAGCATGTTTCACTTGACCTGGTTCCCACCAATCGAGCAAACCCAAATTTGAGAATTTATATATTGGACTGGTGTGGTCGAGCGACATTTAATCCCCCAACAATTGTCTTTGGACTGTCGACCATAGTCTAAATCCATGCGATGGCAAAAAGGAAAGGCGAGGGCAAAAAAGCAAGGGAGGCAAAAAGGAGAACCGAGGGAGAGACGGGGGGAGGGGGGGAGGAGGCAGCCAAGGCAGGAAGGCAGGGAGCAGGAAGGCAGGGCACGCAGCAGGCAGCAGGAGGGCAGGAAGGCAAAGTAAGGGAGGAAGGCAGGAAGGGAGGAAGGGCAGGAGGGGAAGGAAGGAATGGAAGAAGGAAGGAAAGGACAAGAAGGCAGGATAGTAAGGCAGGGAAGGACAGGAGGAAGGGACGGGCAGGAAGGCAGGCAGGAGAAGAAAAACAAATAGACAAACCAGAAAAAAAACAACGCAGAAAAAGAAAAACACAAACGGACCAAACACAAATACACTAAGAAAAAAGAACAACACACAACACTAATCCTACACGAACAAAAAAAACGCAGACAACAGCACAACACAACACTAATCAAAAATCCCAACAAAAACGTCTATCCTCATAAACCACCAACACCATACCAATTCCTCACAACTCAGGTCGGTCCAAACGAATTATGAAACTGGTGGGCAGGGGGTGGTGACTGCAAGTAGGATGTGTTTAATCATCGAGCCCCCAACATAAATAAACATCAGAAAAAGCACAAATCAAACGACCCAGCACCCCACCCCACCACCCCAACCCCCCAGCCCCCCCCCCCCCCCACCCCACCCCCTCCACACCCTGCTACCCCCCCCCCCACCCCTCATCACTACAGGTAGTCCGAAGAGTTCATGCAAGCAGTGATGACTGCAAAGATAGGACGTGCTTCATCATCGATTCCCGCCAACCTCCCCATTACAAAGAACACTCACCGCAGCGCCCCCCCCCCACCCCCACCCCCATCTCACCCCACCCCCCTAATCACGACAGGGTAATCCACACGAGTTTCATGACAAGCAGGATGCGCTTCATCATTGATAAACAGAGCAACCCTGTAGATTTCTGGTCCTAGTTGCTGAACGCCTTGCTCATGGAGTTGACGGGAGGCAAGCCTGGTGGGGGGGCCTGGAGGGCGGGCCAGGTCCTGGTTGCTGAACGCCTTGCTCATGGAGTTGACGGGAGGCAAGCTCAAGAGGCAGTCTATCATCACGAGATGCTTCCAGGTGGGTGGGCTGGGCTATGCTCGTGATCGTGCCTTGCTTCGACGGATGTTGCGTGTGGCATTGATGTTGCCCGGTGCAGGGATGTGCGTGCCTTGATGTGCCTTGATGTGCCTGATGTGCGGTTTGCCGTGCTGTGCTGTGCCTGAGGGCTTGATGATGACTGATGTGAGGTGCCGTGCTGGGATGTGCCTTGATCTGACTTGATGTGCCTTGATGTGCGGTGTTGCCGTCTGTGTGTGCCTTGAGTGCCTTGATGTGTGCCTTGATTTTGATAGCGGTGCCGTGCTGTGCTGTGCCTTGATGTGCGGTGCCGTGCTGTGCTGTGCCTTGATGTGCGTCGCCTGATGTTGCGTGCCGGCTGTGCTGTGCCTTGATGTGCCTTGTGTTGCGGTGACCTGTTCTGTTGTTGCTGGTGCCTTGATGTGCCTTGATTGGGCCTTGATGGGCGGGCATGCTGCTGTTGCTGTGCATTGAGTGCCTTGATGTGCCTTGATGTGCGGTTGCGGCTGCGCTGTGCCTTGATGGTGTGCCTTGAGGTGCGGTGCCGTGCGTGCTGTGCCTTTGATGTGCTTGATGTGCCTTGATGATGTCTTGAGTGCGGTTGCGTGTTGTAGTGCTGGCCTTGCTGTTTGCATGATTGCTGTGCCGTGCTGTGCTGTGCCTTGATGTGCGGTGCCGTGCTGTGCTGTGCCTTGATGTGCCTTGATGTGCCTTGATGTGCGGTGCCGTGCTGTGCTGTGCCTTGATGTGCCTTGATGTGCCTTGATGTGTGGTGCCGTGCTGTGCTGTGCCTTGATGTGCCTTGATGTGCGGTGCCGTGCTGTGCTGTGCCTTGATGTGCCTTGATGTGCCTTGATGTGCCTTGATGTGCGGTGCCGTGTAGTGCTGTGCCTTGATGTGCCTTGATGTGCTGTGGCAGTGCTGTCTGAGGTGTGACTTGATGTGCGGGTGCCGTATGTGATGGTGCCTTGATGGTGCCTGATTGTGGCCTTGATGTTGCGGGTGCCGTGCAGTGCTTGTGCCTTGATGTGCGGTTGGCCGTGCGTGCTTGTGCCTTGATGTTGCGGTGCAGTGCTGTGCTTGTGCCTTGATGAGCCTTGATTGTGCCGGGTGCCGTGCTGTGCGGCCTGATGTGCGGTTTGCGTGCTGTGCTGTGCCTTGATGTTGCGGTGCCGGTGGTGCTGTGCCTTGATGTGCATTGATGTGCCTTGATTGGTGCCTTGATTGTGAGGTTGCCGTGTAGTGCTGTGCCTGATGTGCCTTGATGTGATTTGCCGTGCTGTGATGGATGATGTCCGGTGCCGGCCTGTGCTGGCCTTGCTGTGCCTTGATGTGCCTTGAGGTGCGGTTTGCCGGGACAGTGCTGTTGCCTTTTGATGTGCTTGTGCCGTGCTGTGCTGTGCCTGACTGATGTGCTGGTGGCCGTGCGGTGCTGTTGCCTTGATGTGCCTTGATGGGCCTTGATGTGCGGGTGCCGTGCGGTGCTGATGCCCCTTGATGTGCCGATGTGCATTGATGTGAGGTTGCCGGCGGTGCTGTGCCTTGATGTGCTTGATGTGCCTTGATATCGGGTGGCCGTGCATGGGCTGGCCTTGATGTGCTTGATGTGCCCTTGATGTTGCGGTGCGTGCTTCGCTGTTGCTTGATGATTTTTCTGCTTGATGTGCTTGATGTGCGGGTGCTGTGCTGTGCTGTGCCTGTGCTGTGCTTGATGTGCGGGTGCAGTGCTGTGCTGTGCCTTGATGTGCCTTGATGGCCTGATGTGGGTTGCGTGCTGGATGTGCCTTTGATGTTGCCTTGATGTGCTTGATGTGTGGTCTGCCGTTGCTGTGCTGTGGCCTTTGATGTGCCTGATGTGCCGGTGCCGTTGCTGTGCTGTTGCCTGAGTGCCTTGATGTGCATGATTGTGAGGTGCGTGTCGGTGCAGTGTTTGTTTAGGGCTGTGACCTTGATTGTGCTTTCTTGATTGTGCTGTGCCGTTGCTGTGCTGTGCATTGATGTGCGGTGACGTGCTGTGCGTTGCTTGATGTGCTTGATGTGCCTTGATGTGCAGGTGCCGTGCTGTGCTGTGCTTGATGTGCCTTGATGTGCCTAATGTGCGGGGCCGTGCTGATGCTGTGCCTATTTTGGTGAAAAGTGCCTTGATGGCGGTTTGCCGTGCTGTGCTGTGCCTTGGTGTGCTTGAGCTGAGGTGCTTGATGTGCCTTGATGTGCGGTGTGCCGTGTAGTGCGTGCATTGATGTTGCTTTGATGGGCTGTGGCCGTGGCTGTTTTGTGTCTGATGTGCTGGGGCAGTTGATATTGTGTGCTTGAGTAGGTGACTGATGTGAGGTGACGTGCAGTTGCTGTGCCGTTGATGTGCCTTGATGTGCCTGGCCGTGCTGGGCTGTGCCTTGATGTGCGGTGCCGTGCTGTGCTGTGCCTTGATGTGCCTTTATGTGCGGTGCCGCGCTGTGCAGTGCCTTGATGTGCCTTGATGTGCCTTGATGTGCGGTGCCGTGCTGTGCTGTGCCTTGATGTGCCTTGATGTGCCTTGATGTGCGGTGCCGTGCTGTGCTGTGCCTTGATGTGCCTTGATGTGCCGGGAGGTGAGGTTGCGGCTGTGCTGTGACCTTGATGTTGCCTTGATGTGTGCTTGATGTGCGGTGCCGTGCTGTGCTGTGCCCTTATTGAGCATTGTTTGCAGTGTCGTCTGTGCATGTGCCTTGATGGGCCTTGATGTGCCTGGATGTTTGCGGGCCATTGTAGTGCTGTGCCTTGATGTGCCTTGATGTGCTGTGCCGTGCTGTGCTGTGCCTTGATGTGCGGTGCCGTGCTGTGCTGTGCCTTGATGTGCCTTGATTGTTTTGCCGTGATTTGCGGTTGCCGTTGCCCCCCCCCCTTGCTGTGCCTTGATGTGCTTGATGTTGCTGTGCGTGCTGTGATGTGCCTTGATGTGCGGTTTGCCGTGCTGTGCTGGCCTTGATGGTGCCTGATGTGCCTGATGTGCGGTCGGGGTGTGCTGTGCCTTGAGTGCATTGTGTGCGGTGCCCGTTGGTGTGCTGTGGCCTAATGTGCCTTTTGAGTGCGGTGCCGTGCGTGCGTGCCTTGATGTGCCTGATGTGCGGTTTGCCGATGATGTGCATGCCTGATGTGCCTGATGTGCCTGATGTGCTGGGCCGTGCGTGGGCTGTGCCTGATGTGCCTTGATGTGCGGTGCCGTGCTGTGCTATGCCTTGATGTCAATTGATGTTGCGGTTGCGTGCGTGCTGTGACTGATGTGCGGTGCCGTGCTGGTGCTGTGCTTGATGTGCCTTGATGTGCCTGATGTGCCTTGATGTGAATTTGATGTGCGGTGCAGTTGCGTTGTGCTGGCTGCTGCCTATGATTGTTCCTGAGTGCCTTGATGTGACGGTTTTTGCCGTGTGTGCTGGCATGATGTGCGGTGCCCGTGCTGTGCTGTACTCTGAGTGCTTGATTGGGCGGTTTGCCGGCTGTTGCCGTGCTGTGCTGTGCCTTGATGTGCCTTGATGTGCCTTGATGTGCTTTGATGTGCCTTGATGTGTGGTGCCGTGCTTGTGTTGCTGGCCTTGATTTGTTGGTGCCCGTTGCTGTGCGTGCCATTGATGTGCCGAGTGTGCGGTGCCGGTGGGCTGTGCCTTGATGTGCCTTGATGTGCGGTGCCGTGCTGTGCTGTGCATGGCCTTGTCTGTCTTGGCTGTGCTTTGCTTTAAAACTATTGATGTGGCATCCACGGAAGGCAGTCTTTCATCACGAGATGCTTCTAGGTGGGTGGCATGGTTGTTCTACACGCTGCGTGTTGTGTGACACACAGATTTTGAAGGTTCTGTTGCTTTGCAGACTCAGGTTTTGAAACCGGTTGCATCTCATGATGCAGATGTTGAAGTCCCCCAGAACAACCCGAACAACCCTGGTGGGTGGGCAATACAACCCTGGTGGGCGGGCAATACAACCCTGGTGGGCGGGCAATACAACCCTGGTGGGCGGGCAATAAAAACTCGGGTGGGAGGGGCAAATGACAACCCTGTGGCGGGCAAGACAAACCTTGGTTGGGCGGGCAATACAACCCTGTTGGGCGGGGGCAATAAACCCTGGTGGGTTGGGGCATCAACCATGGTGGGCGGGGTTAATAAAAACCTTGGTTGGGCGGGCAATACAACCTTGGTGGGCGGGCAATACAACCCTGGTGGGCGGGCAATACAACCTTGGTGGGCGGGCAATACAACCCTGGTGGGCGGGCAATACAACCCTGGTGGGCGGGCAATACACCCTGGCGTAGGGCCAATACAACCTTTGGTGGGCGGGGGCAAGAAACCCGGGTGGACGGCAATAACAACCCTGGTGGGGCGGGCAAAATACAACCTGGTGGGTGGGCAATACAACCCTTGGTTGGAGGGTTTAATAAACCTTGTGGGCGGGCCAATTTACAACCCTGATGGGAGGAAATACAACTCTGGTGGCGGGCAAGACAACCTTGGGGGGCGGGGCAATACAACTCTGGTGGGCGGGCAATACAACCTTGGTGGGCGGGCAATACAACCATGGTGGGAGGCAATACACCTGGCGGACGCGGGCCATACCAACCTGGTGGGCGGGCAATACAACCGGTGGGTGGCAAGACAACCCGGGTGGGCTGGCGTTGTTTTTTGGGGGATTAACAATCCTGGTGGGCGGGAAAGGCTATGCTAGGTCTTACTCTTTCCCGCGCTTGTGAGGATGATCGTGCCCATGATCGTGCTCGTGATGTAGTTCGTGCTCGTACTCATGATCGTGTCCGTGATCATGACCGTGCTCATGCTCGTACTGATGATTGTGCTTGTGCTTGTGATGATGATCGTGCTTGTGCTCATACTCATGGTCGAGCTCGGAGTGATGATCTTGCTGGTTGGACGCCATGCCTGGCGTATAGAACCTTGTAACAATTATAAATTATAATTTTCAGTTTTCTAGTTTTTTCAGTGCGACCTTAATACGAGACCAGTTCGCTACACAGTACGACATATTAAAAATATTGCACGATAATACAAAATGTTGTACGGTGAACTATATCGTTCGATATCGTGCTTCCCAACCCTAATTGTGACTAACGCCCCGATAACATTTAAGTGAGACGGCTCAGGAGTATACCAGGGTAATTCAAAGCGCGCGCTTTTGAGCTTTTCAGCGCTGATCTTTTTACCCCCTCTGCGCTATAAGCGCAGTTTTTTGCAACTCCCTGTGGGCGCAGCAAGCATTTTTTGCGCTTTTTGCACTACAAAGCGCAGTTTTTTTGCTTTCCAGTGCGCTAAAGCGCTGGCCAATTTGGCAATTTGAAGTACCCTGGAGTATAGTAATCAAAAGCGCGTGTGATAGATAGACTGTGGCAATTATATGCCCGCAACCAATTTTTCACAACCTGTGCAAAGGACCATGAGTTCTCTGGCGGCATTATACATGTATATATATGCACATTATAAGATCATATATCTTGTATATGACCCTGCACCAAACCAACAATTCCCAACCTGTGAATAGGACCCTGAGTTCACTGGCAGTGAGGGAGGCAGGAAAGGGAAGAAGCCTGCACCAACGGGTTTGAAGAAGAGTGCGAAGATGAGTTAGAGTACTGAGGATGGCACTGAGGAGGAGGAGGAAGAGGAGGTGCCCATGCACAATGATGACAATGTGGATACTGTAGACAATGGTTTCAATGATGACAGTGGGGAAGCTATCCAGGAGGAGGAGGGCACTGACGATGTGCAGGGCCAGGGTCCAGCTGCTGCAAGCAGTCACCAGGATGGTCTAGTGCCTAGGAGTAGGAAGAAGGCGAGGAGGGCTGAAGGAATGGTAATGATAACGCCTGGTGGGGCGTGGTGTTAAGGGAGCCCGTCGTACGCGGGTGGGGAGCGGTCTCCTACCTCAACTGGACAAGCTACCATCGCGGTTGACTACGACCCGCAACCCCAGGAGCGACCGAAGGAAGAGCCGAACCCCCGACTCTTCTTCCTCAAGCGATCTGGTCTACCACTAGACCATTGTATATCACTGAAAGGGGCTTGTGAAGGAATGAGTGGGGAATAGGATGACGAGCCCCCTCAGAAAGTACATGCTGGGAGTTGGGGTCCTGCTGGGGTTGGGGACCCCCTGGTGATTGGTGATCAGGAGCAGCGGAGAACTTATACTAGTGGGCTGATGGCTCATGTGGATCTGCAAAGCGCTGTGATAGTAAAGCAAGAGCCAGACTGTCTGGAGCAAGCTGGCGGCGCTCTTCCTGGCCTTGTGTTCCCTGCCCAGGCATCCATGTTCCCCGCTCAGGCTCCAGCATTATCTTTCCAGGAGCTCGCCTCTACAAGCATGGACACCCAGCTTGGCCCTAGCCTGCTGGGCACAACAGCCTATCATAGCATCAGTGGCTGGATCCCACTGGAGAGTGGTGACAGTCTTATTGACGGCGAGCCTCATGCTCAGCCAACTCATCCTCAGCTAATACAAGTGGTGGTCAAACCCGATCCTGATTCAGCTGACATTAAAATTTACAAGTCATATGCAGCGTCGCAAGCGACGCGGAAAGTTGGCGGAGTGTGTTGGCAACGGAACGAAAGGTGGCAACGATGGAGCTGACCGAAGCGAGTTAGTTCTGCGACCGTTGGCTGACGTGTCGGGCTTCAAGTTTTTCTTTTTTTTCCGGCCGGACAGACGGACAAATAGGTAAACATGGGGGCTCCCACCCCCTTGAAGAGGGGGCTCCGCCAAAAATTGAACGTTCATACGCCCTGCCACAGGGTGTGAGGTTGAAGGAATCCTCCCGTTCGCATGCACTGTGCATACTGGATATTTTGTACTACGGTTTTTGGTTTTGCAGACCGCTACTGCGCCTGAGCCTGGACTACCGCGCGACAGCAAGGCGAGAAGATCTCTACCACTTCCAAGGCGGCATGTCTGATATGTGTAGACCTGGGAAGAGCTGACATTATACCACATGCGATAGGATGTGATGTAGTATACTAGCATGTAAGGACTTGACAACACAAGCGAATGCTCAGTTAAGTCATGACACTCAAAATGGTGTGGGAACCAGCCGTGCTCAGTTGGGTCATAACACTCAGCAAGGTGTGGGTACAAGCCACTCATAGCAGGCCTGCCCAATGCTCCTGCCTCTAGACTTCTGTGACAGGTACATCCCTGTATGACTGATCTAAGAGCACCAATAAATGCCCATTGAAATTGAGATTGAAATTGAAATTGTTTCATCCGTGCAATACAGTTACTCACAGGACGTGATGTTAAGGACACCACAGCGTACACCGGAGCTAGCTATAGTCATCGTAGGAAATGCCCACTTCACTGACAAGATGCAGCAGGCTGGCCCGATGGCTTGCCCGATGCCTCTGCCTCTAGACCTTTCTGACAAGTGCAGCCCTGTATGACTGAGCTAAGAGCAGCAGGAAATGCCCACTTCACTGACAAGTGCAGCCCTGTATGACTGAGCTAAGAGCACCAGGAAATGCCCACTTCACTGACAAGAGGCAGCCCTGTATGACAGCTAAGAGCAGCAGGAAATGCCCACTTCACTGACAAGAGGCAGCCCTGTATGACTGAGCTAAGAGCAGCAGGAAATGCCCACTTCACTGACAAGATGTAGCCCTGTATGATAGCTAAGAGCAGCAGGAAATGCCCACTTCACTGACAAGAGGCAGCCCTGTATGACTGAGCTAAGAGCAGCAGGAAATGCCCACTTCACTGACAAGAGGCAGCCCTGTATGACAGCTAAGAGGACCAGGAAATGCCCACTTCACTGACAAGAGGCAGCATTGTATGACTGAGCTAAGAGCAGCAGGAAATGCCCACTTCACTGACAAGAGGCAGCCCTGTATGACTGAGCTAAGAGCAGCAGGAAATGCCCACTTCACTGACAAGAGGCAGCCCTGTATGACAGCTAAGAGCAGCAGGAAATGCCCACTTCACTGACAAGAGGCAGCCCTGTATGACTGAGCTAAGAGCAGCAGGAAATGCCCACTTCACTGACAAGTGCAGCCCTGTATGACTGAGCTAAGAGGACCAGGAAATGCCCACTTCACTGACAAGAGGCAGCCCTGTATGACAGCTAAGAGGACCAGGAAATGCCCACTTCACTGACAAGAGGCAGCCCTGTATGACTGAGCTAAGAGCAGCAGGAAATGCCCACTTGACTGACAAGATATAGCCCTGTATGATAGCTAAGAGCAGCAGGAAATGCCCACTTCACTGACAAGAGGCAGCCATGTATGACTGAGCTAAGAGCAGCAGGAAATGCCCACTTCACTGACAAGAGGCAGCCCTGTATGACTGAGCTAAGAGCAGCAGGAAATGCCCTCTTCACTGACAAGAGGCAGCATTGTATGACTGAGCTAAGAGCAGCAGGAAATGCCCACTTCACTGACAAGATATAGCCCTGTATGATAGCTAAGAGCAGCAGGAAATGCCCACTTCACTGACAAGAGGCAGCCCTGTATGACAGCTAAGAGGACCAGGAAATGCCCACTTCACTGACAAGAGGCAGCCCTGTATGACTGAGCTAAGAGCAGCAGGAAATGCCCACTTGACTGACAAGATATAGCCCTGTATGATAGCTAAGAGCAGCAGGAAATGCCCACTTCACTGACAAGAGGCAGCCATGTATGACTGAGCTAAGAGCAGCAGGAAATGCCCACTTCACTGACAAGAGGCAGCCCTGTATGACTGAGCTAAGAGCAGCAGGAAATGCCCTCTTCACTGACAAGAGGCAGCATTGTATGACTGAGCTAAGAGCAGCAGGAAATGCCCACTTCACTGACAAGAGGCAGCCCTGTATGACTGAGCTAAGAGCAGCAGGAAATGCCCACTTCACTGACAAGTGCAGCCCTGTATGACTGAGCTAAGAGGACCAGGAAATGCCCACTTCACTGACAAGAGGCAGCCCTGTATGACAGCTAAGAGCAGCAGGAAATGCCCACTTCACTGACAAGAGGCAGCCCTGTATGACTGAGCTAAGAGCCGCAGGAAATGCCCACTTCACTGAAGATGCAGCAGGCTGGTGGCAGAAGCGAGACCGGACAGGTCACAGGATGGATTATCATTTAATGATGGCAAGGTAATAGGGCAACCAGGGTGCTTCCATTTACCAAATTGGCCTGCGCTTTAGCGCACTTGAAAACAAAAAAACTGCGATTTATAGTGCAAAAAGCGCAATAATTGCTTGCTGCGCCCACAGGGGGGTGCAAAAAACTGCACGAAACGCGCAGTGCGACTCAAAAAGGCAGCGCGCCAGCGCGCAAAAGCGCGCGCTTGGAAGTACCCTGAGGGCAACATGAGCCTTTGACTAATGGCAAGACCAGTTGGCGGGAAAACCATGTCATCTGAAGGTACACCAGTACATACCAAGGACCTTGACAAATCGATAAACTGAAAGTGTATAGGCCTGGACATGTCAATGATCGGTCTGAGTTCGAACCCTGTCACACTCCTGCATCGCACGGGGGGAAGTATTGTATTCTGTAGACGGGTAGACGCCGGATTGCCGGTGAATAGAATCTTGCTGAATTCGAAGAGAGTTTCAGAAATTCAGAACCCGATGTCCCAAACTAAGAGCAAAACGATTCCTCTACATTATCTGGAAATCCAGAAGTGGAAGATCACGTGGAGTTACCTCTGTTTATCCATGAATGTATGAAGAGATTTGACCAAGTATATTTTGCTAAGAATACTAAGATCCGCATAGATTGAAGTTTAAATTCGTAGTGTTTTTTGTTTTAATCACGATTACATTTTCCTGGTAATTGTTTTGTACAGCCCACGACGGCGAGCAGCCAAATTGTGGGCTGGAGCCATGTAACCAAGTTCGAGTTCAAAGATACAACCTTGTGGCAATTCTTCTTCTTCTATACCGTGCCAAGGAAATTGAAATTGAAATTGTTACATCCGTGTAGAACCGTTACTCACAGGACGTGGAGTTAAGGACACCATAGCGTAAGCCGGAGCTAGCTATAGACACCGTAGGACCATCTCAGTAAAAAGAATTACCACCAATGCCTGACCGTGCCAAGGATACTACATGCCTCAGATAAAGCCAAACTGTCGTCAACCCTGTTATTACCGGTATATTCTCTACTCTTGATTGTAGAGCACAGGGTACTTCAAAGCGCGCGCTTTTGCGCTTTTGAGCGCTGACTTATTGACCCCCTCTGCGCTTTAAGCGCAGTTTTTCGCAACTCCCTGTGGGCGCAGCAAGCAATTTTTGGCCATTTGAAGTACCCTGGTAGAGTAATAGGGCTTATGCTACCCATGTTAACTCCGCCAGCAGACGGGGAGCAGCCTGAAGGCTGATAGACCAGGTTATCAAAACAAAGTAATAACAGATTAAGGGCATCATGCCAGTCCCAGACTTGTCCTGGCAGACCTGGACATATCTTCAAACTGCATATCGAATCATTGGCGTGCTTCCTGTTTTCCATGGGTGTTGCACAAGGGGACTACGAATTGGAAGACCATGATCAGCCTGAAGTACCGGTAGATTGAAAACCCATGTGACAGTTCAAGTCAAAGTCAACAGCCTACAACTATGTGGTCGCACTCGGTATAGATGGCAGTAGGAGTGAGGCGTAACATTTGTTTACAGTCTGGCCCAGGGTACTTCAAATGGCCAAATTTGTCAGCGCTTTAACGCACTTAAAGACAAAAAAACTGCGCTTTGTAGTGCAAAAAGCGCAAAAATTGCTTGCAGCGCCCACAAGGAGTTGCAAAAAACTGCGCTTAAAGCGCAGAGGGGGTCAAAACGTCAGCGCTCAAAAGCGCAAAAACGCGCGCTTTGAATTACCCTGATACTCTCCCACCATCAATATTAGGAAGGTCTGTCCATACAAAAGCTGGGGAAATGAACCCCAAACAATCGTAAACGACAGCACGACGGGGGCCCGGAGTTCGTTCTTATGCAAATTATGTAACATCCATAACATAGTGCTTTTCTTTTCGGTGACGACCAGCAGCTTCTTAATGGCTCCCCAACCCATCCCCTGCGCTGAATCCTAAAATATCGGCAGGCCTAGAATACTGGTGGTAAAAGCTTCCAGGTGCACCATACTACTTTGGGATTGGCTGAATAACCAGGCATTGGAGCTGCCAAGAAGCTGCTGCCCATAGCCAGGCATTGGAGCTGCCAAGAAGCCGCTGCTCATAGCCGAAAAGAAAAGTACTTGAGAAACAGTGTATAAAATGTGCAAGCCGTTTAACAAATACATACAGTGATGCCACTGTGTTTACACAGTATTTGCAGTGCATCACAGCATATACAGTGATACCACAGTGTTTAACAAGTACCCCGCACACAGTGTATCAAGGTATACACAGTTATATCAAATTGTACACATTGATACACTGTATCACTGCATACACCGACTAATAACAATGTATAATAATATGCACGCGATAATGAATTTACAAGTAATGATAACGCCTGGTGGGGCGTGGTATTAAGGGAACCCGTCGTACGCGGGCAGAGAACAGTCTACCACCTCGACTGGACAAGCTGCCATCGCGGTTGACAACGACCTGCAACACTCAGGGTGACCGTAGGGGGAATTGAACCCCCGACCCTGCTTCGTCTAAGCAATCTGGTGTACCACTAGACCAATTGATTCACTAAAACGGGCTAATTTACAAGTAAGTCATACCCACTTACTTGCAAATGCTACCATTACATCTTCAGCTTGTATAACCATCGTTTTTAGTTTTGGGCAGCTAATGGTGTCTGCTTCTAGGTGCACTAAGTCGCATTTGGTTAGGCTCAATAGCCAGTCAGGGAAGCTGCACAGAAGGTACTGCCCGTAACCGAAAATAAAAGTGATGTATCCACACAGCTGGAGCTGATGCTACACACTAGCTACACACCAGCTACGCAATAGCTATACAGGTGCATATAATGCGAAGGGAGAGCAAAGGGTTAACTGGCACAGATGGCCCATACAGGCAGTGGCACTTGTCCCTGACTGGCACGACCTACACACTAAATACACACTAGCTACACATTAGCTACACACTAGCTACACATTAGCTGCACACTAGCTACACACAAGGTACACACTATGTATATATGTTACAGTCCAAAGCAAGGTTGGGCCAAATAGGCTAAAAGGACTTGCCCGACCGTAGTAGAAAATGCTTCAAAATAATAAGCACAGATAAACTGAACCCCAAACAATCGTTTTACCGACGGGGGCCCTGAGTTCGTGTTACAGTGATTATTTAATTCACAATCTATTTAAATCACATCTCACCTGGGATGATCATTTAATTGTGTGATTATTATCGCATTTGTTTATAAATTGTATTAAGTATTTCCATCCTTTAAAGGAATCAGGATTCATTACCAGCTTCATGCTGGAGTTTTTATCCTCCAATTCGGGTTCAATTTTCATGTCTCAAAAATATATTTCCAATCCTCAGCGTATAACAGACATTATAATATGAAATGCACGCCATATTCGACCACTCTTCTACCATCAACCATCGTATCACAGCACCTACACATTCTGCCAGAACAAGAGGTACTCCTTTCTGATTCGACATTTCCCCCTCTAACCACACCATGCCTGCCCCCAGCCCAAGCATCACTCCCAACCTAACCCTCCCCTCCCACCACACCATGCTAGCGACCACACGGATGGGCTATTATAATTTACGAGTGCACGTAATGACCAATATACTGTATCAGATGCATCGCTCCAATCACTAAGGTGGCAAAAATTGAGCCCTAGAGTATGCCAATATAAGTCATAACAGGGTGTGACACATGTGCCATGCTAAAATTACGTTTGTATCATTATATGCAGCCCCAAGAGTGAGCACTTTCATCATTGCACATGTTAGGCACTGCCAGATAGAGTGACCAACACCGTGGGAAGCACTTTCAACGCAATAGCGATACTTCAACCACTGTCTAGCGATCCGCATGCACGTATGTAGTAGGTGTGAAACGTTTTTAGCGGCCTTCGACTGGTGCGGGGTGCAAGCGGTGGAGCTAAATGTGCGATAGAAGTAAAATAGTCCAATACCCGCTGAGTACCAGCAAAGCAGGTTCTGTAAATGCATCAACGTTGGCGAGGAGGACGCAATGAAAGTTCACAGCGCGAATCCGAGCATACCGTCTCCAGCGCACGTCGAGGTTGGCGAAACCCTTTTTTGTGTTAGGAACATCTGCTCGAGGAGAAGGGATTCCAATAAGCCAGAAAGGCTTGACGAGAGCTTAAAAAAATATGGCGCACCTCGGAGCGAGTAGCGTTGCTCCCTGGTGAAAGCTGATTTTCGAGGTTTCAGAGCTGAGAGGATCGATGAGATCAACAGACTTTGGGATTTAATCAGAGTTTGGTTGAGGAAGTATCATCAAAGTTATTGAGCGCTTATAATAACATCGGCAAACACGCTGCGCAGAAAAATGCCTCGGTCGAACGTTTTATCCCCCTCACCTGACTACGTGAGCGTGGTGTGTGTGGGCCTACAATTCTTCCGTCTGGGCATTTCAAAACCCAAACTTGTGAATTACGCAGCTGGGCCCAATATGTAGCAGTCCATCTACCGTACGTCCATATTCTGCAGCTTCTCCCTGTTCCTGACATTTGGCCTGGATCACCATAGCGTCACAGAGAAAAAGGTTTCCCACGCGCTCTGCATAACATCAGAAGCAAAATGAAGAACTCGGGGCAAGACTAAGGAACGCTATGTATCCTTAGGTCCCACCTGATTAAAGCTGGCGATCACTTTCCAACTACCAATGAAAGTACGGCTTAGCTCCGTCAGATCTGTCTCAAGATTTATTCTAGGATAGGCGCAATTCAGCTATTGGGTTAAACGCATTGCTTTCAATTCAAAGCGCCCAGAAATTTCTCCCACCAGACCAATAAGCTAGTGACGCACATATAAACTTAGGCCTTGAGCTTGGCGACCTGATCACGGGCGTTCAGCTGTCTGAAATAAATGCCCCTCAAACAAGCCGATCAAGAGCAGGGAAGCCTTTAACAAAGCACGAGAAGGCTGGCAATCCCACATGTATTGTGAGCAATACAAAATTGCGATACACAGCAAGTACAGGCAGTGTACTTCAAAACTCCCAGCTATCGTTATCTAAACTATCAGCTATCCTTCAATTCAGCAGCTTGCGCGTTGCAATTTTAATTCCTTATCTCCGCTCCAATTAGACAGACGAGGCTCATCTCAAGCTAGAGGCGTCATCCACGGCAGATACTCCACCTCTGCAATTGTGGCCCGACCCAGCTTTCGCCCACCATATCATCCTTGAACCAACAGCTAAAGACAGCTCCGGCACAAAAACTAGCAGGCAAGTGGCTTTCTCGTGTGCCAGTGATTGCTTTCTATGCGGGGAAATATCAAATGTAGAAGTTCCGT
>JACBWV010000338.1:8321681-8346681 GCA_013435795.1 Chlamydomonas sp. ICE-L | reverse complement strand
ACTCTGGTGATTGGTACAACCAGAGCTCCATGTATAGGGACACCGACATTAGAACGTCTTCTGAGCGCAAGGCCAAGAGGGCCAGGAGCAGTGGCGACCCAGCAGAGGGCGCCTGCCCTATCAAGGTCTCTTGCGTGGACCCTTTGCCGGATGTTACCCCCCTGAAAAGGCAGCGGTCCACGTTGGTGGCAGGGGCGTACAACGAGGTGACCCTGGGGGCTCCCGTCTTCCAGAAAAGGCTCCAGCACAACCCCCTTTGGCGGTTCAAGTTGGCAGCCAAGAAGCTCCGGGAAGCACAGCCATCCAAGAGGAGTCAGGATGATCACCCTCAGGGGACCCCTGCATTGGATGAGATTGCGATGTCTCTTCCCAAGACAGCCGAGTCTCCCCAGGGCGCACCTGTGGATCCTGGTATCCCTGCAAAGCATACCCCCTTGCCTCCTGCTGCAACATGTGTAATCATCGATCTTGTTTCTCCTATGCGGGAGCTGACATCTTCGGACAAGCGGCCAACGGCAACAATCATCAATCTCGTCTCCACCGAGAAGTTCACGTGCAAGAGGAGGCGGGAGGAGCACTCTGAGACCCCCCCTGCCAAGAGAGGGCACTACATGTCAGGATGAGCACTCTGAAGCCCTCCCTGCCAAGAGGGGGCACTACATGTCAGGATGAGCACTCTGGGGGCCCTTTTTGTCTAAGCTGCGCGTTGCAGCTTCCATCGAGCTCCATTATCCAGCAACTGAGCCAAGCCCACATATTACCGCTGCATTGGAATGCCTGTTGTTCCAGCTTTCAGACGCACTTGCTAGCTTCAGGTTTGGTCCAAGGGTGGGTGAAAGGAGCTGTCTAGAAGCTGCTACGCGTAGCCCCAAAAAGAAACAGTGGAATCAGGGTGCTGTACGTACGTTTCAGCAATACCATGGCCACTAGACCCCCTTGCCTTTGTTAAGCTGTGGGTGCATCTGGAGTCTCTGTGAACAGGGAGCATGAGTCGGGCAGCCTTGGCCTCTGTCATGGCGACAGTGGAGGCGGTATGCACAGCATGTTGTGACTGGTCACAGCAGGTGGCCCTCTTGGTCAGCTCTTGGGATGTCACATAAACACAGTGCCGCTGAACGAATGAACCAACACATGTGTATATGTTGGAAGGTCTAGGGTCCTTGATTGGCATAGTTAGTGTTAAGGACAACGGCAGGCCGCCACACACAGGGCCACTTCGACAATGAACCAGCATGCACGTTGGCAGGTTTGGTTCCTTGACACACACAGTTAGGAATGGGGACAATGGCAGGCTGTCATACACACAGTGCCTCTGAAATAAAGCAACATATAAACATCTGATAATATGTTGTGAGGTTTGTGATCATTGACATGCATACATATGTTGGTTCAATGATAGTGGCAGGCTGTCACACACACGGTGCTGCTGAAATAAAGCAACATGTGCTGACACGTTGGCAGGTTTGGTTTCCTGGACACACATACATAGTTAGGTATGACAACAACGGCTGGCTGTCGTGTGTCGCTGAACTAAGATGTGCGGATGTGTTGGGGCGAACATTTGGGATCCATGACCCATGCACCCCTCTTCATTCCTTCCTCACCATTCTTCATCCTTCCTTCGCCATTCTTCATTCTTCATTCACCATTCTTTATCCTTCATTCTTCCCTCATTATTCTTCACTGTTTCCTGTCCCATCCCTCATTCTACATCCCCCCATCCTGAACCTTATTATTTACTTGTCATTCTTTGTTCATTGATGTGATCACCTACCTGCTCTCTGATGCATGCACATACTGAGATTTATTTAGGGAATGGCTACGTTAGTTACTATTAGCGAATTCAAATATTAGTGAATGTTCATTCATATAAGTCGGCCGAGCATTCTACTATTAGCAGGATTTGCACTGCCTGTACTTCAAGGCGTTTCCCCCCTTTTCTGCGCTCTGTGTTTTCTTTTTCCTTACACATTTTGAATTAGCCAGCTCATCTAAAGTCTCTAAATCTTCTTGTTCACAATACGCAATAACTTTGACAAAAGCAATAACTAAATTGAGCCATTTTTGAGGGAAATTTACCTTAACTTGGCTTGGGCAAAATATTAACTTTTTGTTTTAGCGAAAATTTAAAATTAGATAGCTGATGTGAAAGGTCTTTGTCTCTTCTTTCACAATATGCAAGAAAACAAACTTTCCAACATACACATTTTGTTTAAATTGGATTTAAAGTTGGCTTGGGGCAAATTTTACCTTGCTTCATGTCTGTTAATATCCAGAGTGGCTTCCATCACAGTCCGGCTCCATTGAAGACTTAGTTATTAAATTGCCAATCTGGCAATCTTTTATATTTGATTTGGAGAATATTTTTCAGGAAATATGATGTCTAATCCTAGTTGAATATGATTTGATATCAGTTTTTCAAACACTAAAATTAGTTGCCGTTGCCTACACATATTACATAATCACACATATTGACATGTATTGCACGATTGCATATATTGATATGTATCACACAATCACACATATTGACATATATTACACGATCATACATATGTACATGTATTGCACGATTGCATATATTGATATGTATCACACAATCACACATATTGACATATATTACACGATCATACATATGTACATGTATTGCACGATTGCATATATTGATATGTATCACACAATCACACATATTGACATATATTACACGATCATACATACGTACATGTATTGCACGATTGCATATATTGATATGTATCACACAATCGCATATATGTACATATAATACACAATCGCACATATTGACATATATTACACGATCGCACATATTGACATATATTACACAATCACACATATTGACATATATAACACAATCGCACATACTGACATATATTACACGATCGCACGTAGTGACATATATTACACGATCGCAAATATTGACATATGTTATGATATCGCACGACAGAAGAACCATCTCTGTATGCCTGGCTAGGCTTATCATTTCTAGGGTTGTACAGTACAATATCATATGATATATCGGCGATATCATGATATATTGTACGATATCGTATGATATATCGCCCAATAAACGTGGGGACCAGTACGATATTGACATTCCTATAACTACCCCAATACATACGAGGAATGGTTGAATAAGGAAATGATTAGCTAATCATTTCCTTATTCAACCATTCCTCGTATGTATTGGGGTAGCTTCTCCGTGATGCATGCAAATATACTTATATACTACACTATCGCACGACAGTCGTCCCACCTCTTAATGCATTGCTAGGTTTGTCATTTTCTTATTCAACCATTCCTCATATTGGGTTGGCTTCATCCTAATGCTTTTATGCTGCATGATCTATTGCACAACACAGGTCCCACCTCCGTTTGCCTTGCTAGCTTCATCATAACATTCTTCACACATTCCTCATATTTGGACTTCGGCAACTAATATTAGTGTTTGAAAAACTAATATTAACTTATATTCAACTAATATTAGACATTATATTTCCTGAAAACGTATTCTCCAAATCAAATATAAAAAGTGCCAGATTGGCAATTGAATCAATAAGTCTTTAAGGGAGCCGGATTGTGATGGAAGCCACTCTGAATATTAACAGACATGAAGCAAGGTAATTTTTTCCTCAAGCCAACTTTAAATCAATTTTTTCAAAATTTGTCTGTTGAAAGTTTATTTTATTGCATTTTATGAAAGAGGTGATGAAGACCTTCCACATAAGCTATCTAAATGTAAATTTGAACTACAAACAAAAAGTCAACATTTAGCCCAAGCCACCTTCAGGTAATTTTTCATCAATAATGGAAAAGTTCATTTATTGCATATTGTGAAAGGAAGGTCCCGAGCTTTCAGATGAGCTGTTTAAATCAAATTTGAACGGACAAAAGGAAACACCTTGAAGTATAGGCAAAACAAATCCTGTTCATATTAGATGGGTCAGCGGCTCATATGAACTAACATTCACTCATATGATTCATTCCCTATTCTAACTAACATGGCTGTTCCCTACTCATATTGGGGTAGCTTCATCCTGATGCTTCCATGCTGCATGATCTATTGAACAACAGAGGTCCCACCTCTTGATGCGTTGCTAGGTTCATCACATCATTCTTCACCCATGCCTCATATTGGAGTAGCTTCATCCTGATGCTTCCATGCTGCATGATCTATTGAACAACAGAGGTCCCACCTCTTGATGCGTTGCTAGGTTCATCACATCATTCTTCACCCATACCTCATATTGGGGTAGCTTCATCCTGATGCTTCCATGCTGCATGATCTATTGAACAACAGAGGTCCCACCTTTGTCTGCCTGGCTACGTTTCGTAGTTCCTTATTCAACCACACCTCATATTGGGGTGTCTTCATCTATTTGGGTTTTCTCTTAGCAGCTGCTAGGCAGCTCCCTGATCCAGCCACTAGGCTACACCGAACCATGTCAGCAGTTATGGGCAGCTGATTGTGTCGGCTTCAAGGCGCACTGGGCTGTGCCAGGTTTGGCTGAATTGTCAGTCAGGGGAGCTGCTTAGAAGCTGCTGCTCATGGCTGAAAATAAAAGGACTGGGATCCAGGATGCGCATGGCTTATTATAGTTGCCTTGTCTTACTTAGATAGTTTAACTTTTATTGATTGATTGATTGATTGATTGATTGATTGATTGATTGATTGATTGATTGATTGATTGATTGATTGATTGATTGATTGATTGATTGATTGATTGATTGATTGATTGATTGATTGATTGATTGATTACATGGCCTATCAACCTTCAGGCTGCTCACCGTCTGCAGGCAGAGTAAACATGGGTAGTATACACACTACTACACCACACTTCTGAACATAGAATGTAATCGCATGGGATGGCTTAGATAGATAGGACTGTAGATGTCAGGATGATGCTCACTGATCAGTACTCTCTCAGGACCCATTTTTTTAATGCTGGGTTTGGCCATCTACTTCAGAGTTGTAACATATACGATCAGCAACATCTTTGTTTAAAGATGACATCTTGAACGTAGTTCCATGGCTCCACCCGCATTTAAGGCTGCTAACCGTTATATTGTGTCTATCGTCTTAACTACCGGAGAAGTTGAGCAGCCAAATTCCTGGCTGGGACCTAAAGCCCCCCCCCCCCCCCCCCCCCCCCCCCCCCTCCCCCCCAAATCTGTGTCTGCGAAGCATGGAACCCTCAAAAGTCTGTTGAGAAATGCTGCAGAATACCCCCCCAAAATCGCGCTGCTACGCGGCACAGTAAACAAAAGGGACACACGCAATATAAGACACACACCCACCTGAAGTGACACCGCTCAACAGCTCCAGCTGTATCAGACCAATGCCCTGATGCTGGATATGCTGATGATTCAAAATCCTGAATCTGAATTGCGAAGGACTTCATAATCTCTGGTGTGTGTGTGTGTGTGTGTGTGTGTGGGGGGGGGGGGGGGGGGGGGGGGGGAGCTGGTTATCTTGACACGTCAAAAACAGGACGCTTATGTGAATCCCTGCAACGTCGCCATGCTATCCGCGTCTGTGAGGCGTCAGAAAAGCGTTGTGAACCTGATCAACCCTATAATATAGCCAGCCCAGCTCATCATATCTCGAGGATGGATTTGCGTAGGAAGTTCCGAGTTGGAACTGAGCGGGTCGAAATGCTGCATGCTGTGTGCTGAAAACTGCGGCAATGGAAGGGAAAGGACCTGAGCCAAACTAAAAACTATATTAGACCGAAAGGCTACAAAGGGATCTGAAAGACTGTTGTGAGGTTGGTGCAGGCTAAATTGTCAAATTGTCCCAGTTTTCCTGCTGTTGAGTCCGGCTGTGACTGACACGGATCTAGCTAGTTGGTCGGCCCGAAGGCGTACCCGTGCATCGACAACTGCGATCTGGCGATTTTTGTGATTTCTGTGATTTTGCCGAAAAATCCTGTCAAATTAGCCGGTTGAACTGACGGCCCTCACATCTAAGGGACCCGTGTTCGATTCTCGAAGGGGATGGATACGGATGTTCCGCATTCCATTAACAGGAAGGGAGTCGCCTTACCTCGAAGGGCACTTATTCCGTTATTCGCGTACGAATCTCAGGGTTGCGGTCTGTGGACGCGGTGTTTCCCTCCTGTCCTGTGGACTCAATCTAGGGACCTGGAGCATGTGTACGATTTCCCCTGGGAAAATTCGCATCTCCTTGCCTCTCACAGCTCATTGCATCAGCTCATTGTACTTGGCAATGAAATCTGCTGTTTCGCACTAATACCTGCAGGTGACGCAGTAGCAACTGTAGCCTTGGCAGTAGCTGCACCTGCCTCCATGGAACTTCGGGGAGTCAGCGAGCTATTAACTTCAAGGCCACAGACTTCGACAGGAGTAAAAAACGACACACGACCCCCTGGGCCGTCCAGCAGGGGACCCTCCAGGGCACCCTACTATTTATACGCAGCTCCTTGAGCCATTCACTGATTTACACACAACCATTTAAGCAGTTCTGGACTACTGATTATGTCAGATTCAAAGTGTAATACACTGCGCTAGGTTTGGCTGAGTAGCCAGCTAGGGGAGCTGCCTAGAAGCTGCTGTTAGCAACCGAAAGGAAAAGCCATCACCCCAAATGAACGCAAGTGCACGAACCCAGTCCCGGTACAATTTGAAGCTCAAAATGTGTTATTTCATTCGAAGAACTAACGCTGCATATGTTACAAAGTTGTCCTTCTCACGGGTAGCTCACACTGGCATAACGTCACTAGGGTCTTCATCATGGGTAGCCCACAGGTGATAAAAACCAGGGCGTGGTTGGTCCCAGTGCACGCAATCCTGAACCCTAAACCTCACGACTCTCAATAAAGCCTACTATTTATTTATTTAAGACTAAGGCCATCCTCACAGGTTGCCCGCACCGACATAACATCACAAGGGTCCTCCCACCTGAGTGGGTGGGGGGCTGGGTGGGGGCTGAGTGTGCAGCCACCAGTAGCTCGACCATCACCACCACCACCACCAACACAACGTCAAGCATTCAACATGGTGGTACACATGCATGGATGTCACATGTACATGTTCAGATGAGTTGCTCGGTGAGCGAAAGTCACATGACACAAACAACAAGGTGGGGTGGCTAGGTGTGTGTTGGGGGGGGCAGGGGCAGGGGGGGGTATGTGTGCGTAAGAGAGCTAGGATGCCGTCAGACTGCAGATGGGGATTGTTCAGCTGTGTGTGTGTGGGGGGGGGTGGGGGGGGCATCCTTGAGGACTTTGACATCGCTGGAGGGGGGGCGGCTGGGGAGGAAGAACAATGGGCTGGGAGAAACATGCCGAGGACACCACTGCTACATATAACTTTATAAGCTATGCCGGCTTTGAACGACTATTACACATTATTAGCTATGTATAACTTTTTAAGGTTTACCGGCTTATAACTATATTAGCTATATCGGCATATACCGGTGCCTATATAAGCTGCAAGGGAGAGAGGGGAGGGGGGGGGGGGGGGGGGGGGAGGAGCTCAAAATAAGCGTAATAATCCCCGTACAGGAATCTAGAGGTCCCCAAAGTTGTTTTGACCCCAAACTTAGCGATAAATCACATTTGGGTAACCCCTTGAAAGACGTAAGCGCTTGTCTTAAACTATCCCCCCCCCACCCCCCCACCACCACCCTCCTTTTTGTCTGAAACTTCCACAATTTCAAATCCCATTTGAATCGGACACCATATTGATGGTGCGGTCAGAAAACTTTCCTGCCCCCTCCCCCCCCCCCCCCCTTGATAAGCTGTAGATAACATGATAAGCTATACCGGCATATAACATTATATGCCATTTATAACTATTTTAAGCTACCTAGAACTACGAGGTATATATATATAACTATTAGAGCTATATATATATATATATATATATATATATATATATATATATATATATATAACTATAACTATTATAGCTACCTAGAACTAAAGCTAACTCCTTGCGACCCAGAATGCACCCTTGTAGGCAAAATGAAGGGTACCATAGACCCCCCCAAATAAAGGGTACCGTAGACCCCTCAAAATTGCAGTGAGGGCTGTGTTCATGCTTTTGTTAGCAGCTAGCACTCATCAGTGGCACGCATACAAAAAGTACAGATAATTGGATTCTCTGGCTTTGCCTTCCACTTGACATCACTTATGAACGTTAAGTGTCATTGGCCTTGGGGCCATTGTCCATGGGCTACGCATACAAAAAGTACAGATAATTGGAAGTAACCTCTCTGGCTTTGCCTTCCACTTGACATCACATCATTATGAACGTAAAGTGTCATTGGCCTTGGGGCCATTGTCCATGGGCTACGCATACACATTTTCCCCTCTCAGATTTCTTATCAGCAAGCACGCATTGCAACCCACAATTGCAGCACACACAGCAACCCACTGTGCCTAGGCCTCCACAACCAGCCAACCCTCATCAGTAGCACGTTTGACGTATGCAGGGCAAGCGTCTTTGGCCTTGGGGCAATAGCCCATGGGCTATGCATACAAAGTCGCCCATCTCAGATTTCTGATCAGCATACACACAGATTGCAACCCACAATTGCAGCACACACAGCAACCCACTGTGCCTAGGCCTCCACTGCCAGCCAACACTCATCAGTAGTGCGCTCGACATATGCAGGGAAAGTGTTTTGGGCCTTGGGGCCATAGCCCATGGGCTATATATGCATACACAGTTGCCACTCCCAGATTTCTTATCAGCAAGCACACATTGCTACCTACAATTGCAGCACACACCCCACAATTGCAACCCACTATCAGCCAACTCTCATCACTAGCATGCTTGACGTGCGCAGGGAAAGTGTCTTTGGCCTTTGGGCCATAGCCCATGGGCTATGCATACACAGGTGGCCTTTTCAGATTTTTGATCAGCATGCACACACAGCAAACCACTGTGCCTAGGCCTCCACTACCAGCCAACCCTCATCAGTAGCACGTTTGACATACGTAGGGAAAGCGTCTTTGGCCTTGGAGCCGTAGTCTAGGGCCTCGTCCACCATGTGGGTCTTGAGGCGGAAAAAGCCCTTGCTCATTTGAGTTTGGTTAATGACGCCCGTGGCAAAGAGAGAGGCCAGCAAGAGCAGAATATCGTCAGCACTGGACTCCTGCAAAACATTGGAATAAGGATAACGATTAGGGGGACAGTGAGAGATTGAACATCAAAACTATTGCCAGCACTGAACTCCTGCAAAATATTATAATAAGGATGACGAGGGGAGTGGGAGATTAGAAATAGAAAAATGTTGTCAGCACTGAACTCCTGAAAACAATGGAATGAGGATAACGGGCGTACTGAGACATTGGGAGCTTGATTTTGGTTGATGACACCCGTGGCGGAGAGGAAAGCTAGCAAGCGCAGAATATCGTCAGCACTGGACACCTGTGACACATAAGAATAAGGATTACGAGAGGAGTGAGATATTCAGAATTGGGGAATATCGTGTCAGCATTAGACTCCTGCAAAAGATCGGAATAAGGATCACGAGGGGGAATATGAGATTGGAAATTGAAAAATGTCGTTAGCATTGGACACCTGCAACACATTAGAATAAGGATAGCAAGGGGAGTGAGAGATTGGAAATTGAAATATGTCATTAGCATTGGACTCCTGCGACACAGTGAAATAAGGAGAACAAGGGGAGTGAGAGATTGATTGGACATAAGAAAAAATCGCGGGCATTGGACTACCGTAAATCATTGGAATAAGTATAACGAGCATAGTGAGACATTGGGAGCTTGAGTTTGGTTTATGACACCCGTGGCAAAGAGAGAAGCCAGCGATATCAAAATAGCTCCAGCATTGGACTCCTGCAACACAACAGATAATAAGGATCGAGATTATGAGGAGAGAGACGCTTGGTATTGAATAATAGCTCCAGCATTGGACTCCTGCAACACATCAGATAATAAGGATCAAGATTATGAGGAGAGAGACGCTTGGAATTGAATAATAGCTCCAGCATTGGACTCCTGCAACACATCAGATACTAGCAATCAGGATTACGAGGGGAGTGAGACATTGTATATTGAAACATATTGTGGGCATTGGACTCCTGTTAAACACTGGAACAAGGATAGCGTGCGTAGTGAGACAGTGGGAACTTGAAAACTCCCTAACACACGTCGGCATCTACGGACATCTATATTCAAACAAAATAAAACAAAAAATTCAACCCTTAGGTTCAATCATACAAGGATTTGTCTAGTTTCCCTGTTTTCTGACCTTCTAAAAAGCAGCCACCATGGCGGTGGCCACCAGCTGATGGTGATTAAAAAGGAAATAGGGCATATTGAGTTACCGAAAACAATTGGACACCCGTGCACATCTGTATTTACAAAATAATAAAAAACAAACATACACCCCAGATACAATAATTCAATAATTTCCCTAATTGTTTCCCCGTTTTCCCGCCTTCTAAAAAGCAGCTACCAATTACCACCAACCCACCTTCCCAAATACAGCCGCCACCACCACCACCACCTTATGAAAAGCCGCCACCAACCACCACCAACCCACCTCCCCCAAAACAGCCGCCACCACCACCACCTTATAAAAGCAGCCACCAACCCACCTTCTCAAAAGCAGCCAGCCACCATCACCGACTCACCACCAGACACTACCCACCACCAACCCACCTTTCCAAATACAGCCGCCACCACCAACAGGTTCTCAAAAGCAGCTACCAACCACCCCCACCAACCCATATTTTCAAAAGCAGCCACCCACCATCACCAACCCACCACCAGAAACCACCACCACCAACCCACCTTCTCAAAAGCCGCCTCCATGGCTGTGACCACCACCTGATGGTGATAGTAGGGCACGTTAAGTTCACGCACACACTTGGATGCTTCTGCCACATCCCTGCTGGTGGTAAACTCCTTAATGGCAACCTGCAGAGGACATAGATTCGTTTCAGTTTAGTATGTATGTATAATATATTATTTTAAAAAATATTTGAAGTACACATTATATATTTTGTACTTATTATTCATGTCCTTGTTGGTGAATAATTATAGTGCTTGAGTTCCTGCACACACTTGGATGCTTCTGCTACATCTCTGCTGCTGTTGAACTCCTTGATGGCACCCTGTAGAGGACAGGGATTCGCTTTAGTTTATAATATATATAATATATAGTTTAAAATATACATGATATATTTTGTATTTTTATTCATGTCCTTGTTGGTGTTTTATTCATGCACGTTGAGTTCACGCACACACTTGGATGCTTCTGACACATCCCTGCTACTGGTGAATTCCTTGATGGCACCCTGCAGAGGACAGCCATTCGTTTCCATTAAGTATTTATGTGGTTGTGGGTGTATTATTATTTATTATTATTATTATTATTATTATTTCGATCTATATTTATATGGTTGCTGGTGGTGTATGATTATTATACTTAGTAGGTACTATTTATGTGGTTGCTGGTGTAATATTCAAGCGGTTGAGTTCCTGCACACACTTGGATGCTTCTTATTCATCCCTGCTGCTGGTGGACTCCTTGATGGCACCATGGCAGAAGACAGTGATTCGTATTTAGTATTAATGTGCTTGTTGGTGTATTCTTATGTAGTTGCTGATGTCTTATTATTATTATTATTATTATTATTATCATTGTGGTTGCTGGAGTGTTAGTTTAATTATAAATAATTATTACCGGTATTAGGTATTATTTATGTGGTTGCTGGTGTATCATTCAATTGCTTGAGTTCCTGCACACACTTCGATACTTCTGGGGGCCCACCCAAGGGGGTGGGGGGTTGGGGCCAGCAGCTGATTGGCCTCGTTTGTCGTGACTATTTATGTGGTGGGCCCAGATGTTCCTTAGGCATTTTGCCCAGCCTCATTCTTTTTACGACTTGCGGGTAGTTAGGGGGCATAGCATATAGGGGAACATGTAGAGCCACGAGGAAAGGTTAAACTTCTGCCTAGTTGGTTCCTGCACATATATATGCATACACTTACATGAATCTGCTCTTTGATTGTATTTGTTCTGATTACTTATGTGGTTGAGTTTGCAAACACACACACAATTTTTATATATATGCATACAGACACTTACATGAATCTGCTCTTTGATAATTGATGTGGTGCACTTTGCACACACACACACACACACACACACACACATATATACATACATATCATACGTTTTTTATACATACATATACTTACATGAATCTGCTCTCTGATTATTGATGTGGTGCAATTTGCACACACACACACACACATATACATGTATAATACGATTTATATAAACACATACACTTACATGAATCTGCTCTTTGATTTTCTCTCGGCTGCCGTCATGCCAGCAGTTGATCGGCCTTCTTTGTTTTGATTATTCATGTGGCTGAGTTTTCACACATACTTAAACATATATATAATACATTTTATGTACATAAATACACTTACATGAATCTGCTCTTTGATTTTCTCTCGGCTGCCGTCATGCCAGCAGTTGCTTAGCCGCTCTGAGCTGTGGCGAGTGGCTAGTAGAGAGGAGAGAGAGATGACCACAGACACGCCTACGCTATCGGCTCGGAGTGACTTGAGGACCTGGAATTTGCGATGTGTATGTGGTGTGGGTGTGGTTGGTGGAGTGGGTTGTGCGTGTGGGTGGTGGTGTGGAGGTTGTGTGGGTGGTGTGGGTGGGTGGTGGTGTGGAGGTGTTGGGGGTGTTGGTGGTGGTCGTGGGGGTGTAGGTGGTGGTGTGTGTGGAAAGGAGCAAGTAGAGAGAAGAGGGAGATGACCACGGACTTAGGGTGACTTGAGGACCTGGAATTGGTGGTGTGGGTGGAGGGTGTGGTTGGTGGTGTGGTTGGTGTGGGTGTGGGTGTAGGTGGTGTTGGTGATGGGGTGTGTGGCGATTGGCAAGTAGAGAGGTGAGAGAGACGACCGCGGACAAGCCTTTGCTATTTGCTCTGAATGATTCGAGGACCTGATATTAGTGGTATGGCTGGAGGGCTTGTGAGGTGGTGTGTGCGTGGTGTGTGTGGAGGTGTAGGGGGTAATGTGTGTGGTGTGTGTGGAGGTGTAGGGGTGTGTGTGTGTGTGGTTTGGTTGGTGGTGTGTGTGCGGTGTGTGTGGAGGTGTTGGGGGTGGTGTGTGTGTGGTGTGGTTGGTGGTGTGTGCGTGGTGTGTGTGGAGGTGTAGGGGGTGGTGTGGGTGTGTGTGGTTGGTGTGTGTGGTTGGTGTGTGTGGTTGGTGGTGTGGGTAGGTGTGATTGGTGGAGGTGTAGGAGGTGTTGTTGTTGTTGTTGTTGTTGGTGTGTGTGTGTGTGTGTAAGTGGTGTGGTTGTGTGTGTGGTGTGGTGTGGAGATGTAGGGGGTGTAGGAGGTGTTGGTGTTGGTGTTGGTGTTGGGGGTTTAGGTGGTGGTGTGTGGCGAGTGGCAAGTAGAGAAGAGGGACATGACCACAGACACACGTAACTATCGGCTCGGAGTGACTTGATGACCTGGAATTGGTGGTGCGGGTGGTGGGTGTGAATGGTGGTGCGCGTGGTGTGTGTGGAGGTGTAGTGGGTGTTTGTGGTGTTGTTAGAGGGGGGGGGGGGGGGGGTAGTGACCATGGGGGTAGTGGTGAGAGTGGCAGTGGTGGTGATCATGGGTGTGTACTAACATGGATAAAGGTGGGGATGTTGCTGAACAGCTCAGCACTCTAGCGAGTAGCTTGCTTAGGGATGTGGCGAGTAGCTAGTAGCGAGAAACATTGCTTAGTGCTGTGGCAAGCAAACCCACCTACACCCTTCCCCCATCCGACCACCTACGCCCTCCATCCACCCACGCCACCACCCCCACCCACTCACTCAACCCCCATCCACCCACCCCCATCCAACCACCTGAGCCCCCCCCACCCCCATCCCCCCCCGCACCCATCCCTATCCGACCACCTACGCCCTCCATCCCCCCCCGCTCCCCCCTATGCCCCCCATCCCATACCTGTGTGAGAAACCTAGGGGGCAGCACTTCGTCGACCACGGCTCGTCCTGCGCCCCCCATCCACCCATGCCCCCCCCGACGCCCCTCATCCACCCACACCCTCATCCCCCCCTACCTGTGTGAGAAACCTAGGGGGCAGCACTTCGTCCACCACGGCTCGTCCTAGGAAATGAGAGAGAAAATGCACCACGTCGGGGCAGTCTAGGGCCAAGTCATCAGCTGCGGCCAACAGGCGGGTGAAGCCCATTGACAGCTGATCCTCAGTGAGCACTGAAGGGGAGAGGGTGGTGGTGGTGGGTGTTGGTTGTGGGTGGTGGTGGTGGGTTGGTGGTACTTGTGGTGGGTTGGTGGTGGTTGCGGCCAACAAGCGGGTGAAGCCCATTGACAGCTGATCCTCAGTGAGCACTGAAGGGGAGAGGGTGGTGGTGGTGGGTTGGTGGTGCTTGTGGTGGGTTGGTGGAGTTGAAGCCCATTGACAGCTGATCCTCAGTGAGCACTGAAGGGTAGAGGGTATTGGAGGTGGTGGGTTGGTGGTGCTTGTGGTGGCTGTAGTTTTGGTGCTGGAAGTGGCGTTGGCTTTGGCAGTGGTGCTGGCAATGGATGTAACCCATCCCTCACACGCACACACACACCCTTACCTGACGGGTATATGTTGTACAAAAGAGTGTACACGAGTACCGTGGTGCGCGTGTATGTTGGTGCTTGGATTTTTTTGCTGGTGGCTGTGGTGTTGGCAGTGGTGGTAACTCATCCCTCAGACACACACACGTTTTGGGTCACCCCCTTACATGGCATTATAGGTTGGACAGAAGAGTGGAGATGAGGTATTGAGGTTAGGAGTTGGTGGTGGTGGGTTGGTGGTGTTGGCAGTGGCAATGGTTGTATCTCATCCCCCCCCCCCCACCCACCCCACCCCCCCCACACACACTTACCTGATGGGTATAGGTTGGACAGAAGAGTGGAGATGAGGCCGCGCTCACGATCCTTACGGTCCAATGCCAGGGTGACCGCCTGCTTTACAAAAATGTGCAGCAGTCCTGGATTGTTCAACTCCGTCAACCTGCATGGTTGGTGGTGGTGGTGGTGGTGGGGTTGGTGGGGGTGTGGGAGGGGTTGGTGAGGTAAAGGGGGGTTGGGGTTGGGGGGATGGATTGGGTGGGGTTGGGTTGGGTTGGGGGGGGGTATGGGTGGGGTTGGTGGCCGCGCTCACGGTCCTTTCAGTCAAAGGCCAGGGTGACAGCCTGCTTGACTAAAATGTGCAAGAGTCCTGGGTCGTTCAACTCCGTCAATCTGCATGGTTAGTGGTGGTGGTGGTGGTGGGTTTGTGTGGGGTTGGTGGGAGTATGTGTGGGGTTGGTGAGGTTAAGGGGGGGGGGGTTGGGTCGGGGTTGGGGGGTTGGGGTGGATTGGGTCGGGTCGGGTTGGGTTGGGTTGGGTTGGGGGGGGGTACGGGGGGGGGTGGTGGCCGCGCTCACGGTCCTTTCGATTAAAGGCCAGGGTGACAGCCTGCTTGACTAAAATGTGCACGAGTCCTGGGTCGTTCAACTCCGTCAACCTGCATGGTTGATGGTGGTGGGGATGGTGTGTGGGGAGGGGGGTACGGGTGGGGTTGTCGGGGGGGGGGGGGGGGGGGTGGGGTGGGGGGGTTACAGGTGGGATAGGTGTTGGGGGTTGGGTGATGCTGGGGTATGGGTGGGGTTGGTGGGGGTGGGGTTGGGTTGGGGGTAGGGGGGTACGGGTGGGGAAGTGTTTGTGGGGTATGGGTGGTGGTGGGTTGGTCGTGGTGGGGTACGGGAGGGGTTGTGGTGGTGGGGTACGGGTGGGGATGTTTTTGTGGGGTATGGATGGTGATGGGTTGGTGGTTGTGGGGTACAGGAGGGGCTGTGGTGGTGGAGTACGGGTGGGGATGTGTTAGTGAGGTATGGGTGTTGATGGGTTGGTGGAGGGGGGCCTATGAGTGGGTTTGTGGGGTGAGGGTGGGTTGGTGGTGGAGGAGTCCGGGAGGGCTTGTGGTTGTGGGGCACGTGGGGGGACGTGTTTGCGGGGTATGGATGGTGGTGGGATGGTGGTCCAATCTCTCACATTCTAGCCACTGCGTCCACGTCACTAGAGTCGAAGTACTCCCGCACCACCGCAATGGAGGCAGATTTTAAGGCTGACAAGCTGCGCCCCCCATTACACCCCCTTCTCCCCCAACCCACACCCCGTCAACACCCCCCCAACCACACACATACCTATCCCAACCCCTACCCACACTCACCTCCTAGCCACCTCGTCCACGTCACTAGAGTCAAAGTAATACCGCACCGCCGCAATTGAAGCGGATTTGAAGGCTGACAAGCTGTGCATCCCATTACACCCTCACCCTCACACACCATTCTATTACACACACAACACCCCTACACACACTCTATCCCCCCCCACACCCACCAACCCATTACACCCTCACCCTCACACCCCATCCCATTACACCCTCACCCACCCACCCACACCCTACCCATTACACCAACACGCTATCCACCCACCCACCCACACTCACCTCCTTGCCACCTCGTCCACGTCACTAGAGTCAAAGTAATACCGCACCGCCGCAATTGAAGCGGATTTGAAGGCTGACAAGCTGTGCATCCCATTACACCCTCACCCTCACACCCCATCCTATTACACACACAACCACCCCTTACACACACTCTATCCCCCCCCACACCCACCAACCCATTACACCCTCACCCTCACACCCCATCCCATTACACCCTCACCCTCACACCCCATCCCATTACACCCTCACCCACCCACCCACACCCTACCCATTACACCAACACGCTATCCACCCACCCACCCACACTCACCTCCTTGCCACCTCGTCCACGTCACTGGAGTCAAAGTAATACCGCACCGCCGCAATTGAAGCGGATTTGAAGGCTGACAAGCTGTGCATCCCATTACACCCTCACCCTCACACCCCATCCTATTACACACACACTACCCCTACACACACTCTATCCCCCCCCACACCCACCAACCCATTACACCCTCACCCTCACACCCCATTACACCCTCACCCACCCACCCACACCCTACCCATTACACCAACACGCTATCCACCCACCCACCCACACTCACCTCCTTGCCACCTCATCCACGTCACTAGAGTCAAAGTACTCCCGCACCGCCGCAATTGAAGCGGATTTGAAGGCTGACAAGCTGTGCGTTCCATTAGTGGCAGGCGCAGATGTGTCTTCCGAGCTACAGCTGGCCAAGTCTGAGGAGGACAACAAGTCAGCGCTCATCATCAACTGCGGGGGTTGGGTGGTGTGTGGGTGGTTGGGTGGTGTGTGTGGTGGTGGTGGTGGTGGTGGTGGTGGTGTTTGTGTGTGTGTGTGTGTGTGTGTGTGTGTGGTGGTGGTGGTGGGGGGGGGGGGGGGGGGGCACAGAGCTACAGCTAGCCAAGTCAGTGGCGGACAACAGGTCGGCGCTCATCATCAACTGCAAGAGACGGGGGATCCGTGTGGGTGGGTTGGGTGAGGTTGGGTTGGGTATGTGTGGTGGTGGTGTGTGTGTGTGTGGGGGGGGGGGGGGGGGGGGGAGGGTGGTGGTGGTCCCACACAGAGCTCCAGCAGGCCAAGTATGAGGCGGACAACAAGTCAGCGCTCGTCATCAACTGCGGATGTCGGGTGGGTGGGTGAGGTTGGGTTGGGTGAGGTTGGGTTGGGTGAGGTTGGGTTGGGTGAGGTTGGGTTGGGTGAGGTTGGATTGTTGGGGTGCAGGCACAGATGTCTCTTCTGAGCTACAGCTGGCTAAGTAGCACTGTGGTGTGTGTGTGTGGGTGGTGTGTGGGTGGGTGGTGGATGTGTGTGGGTGGTGTGTGTGGGTGGTGTGTGGGTGGGTGTGGGTGGGTGGTGGATGGGTTGGGGGGGTCCCCATAGAGATACAGCTGGCCAGGTATGAGGCTGACAACAAGGCGCGCATCATCAACTGCAAGAGACGGGGGATCAGTGTGGGTGTGGGTTAGGGTTGGGGGAGGGTGGTGGTGGGGGTGGGTGAGAGGGGGGGGCGCAGATGTGTCTTCTGAGCTACAGCTGGCCAAGTCTGAGGCGGACAACAAGTCGGCGTTCATCATCAACTGCAGGGGTTGGTTATGGGTGGTGGTGGTGGGGTGGATGGGTGTGGGTGGGGTTGGTTATGGGTGGTGGTGGGGTGGATGGGTGTGGGTGGGGTTGGTTATGGGTGGTGGTGGGGTGGATGGGTGTGGGTGGGTTGAGTTGGGTGAGGTTGGATTGTTGGGGTGGGGGGTGGGGCGGACAACAAGTCGGCGCTCATCATCAACTGCAAGAGACGGGGATCAGTGTGTGGGTGTGGGAGGTGGGTGTGGGTTGGGTGAGGTTGGATTGTTGGGGTGGGGGGTGGGGCGGACAACAAGTCGGCGCTCATCATCAACTGCAAGAGACGGGGATCAGTGTGTGGGTTGGGTGAGGTTGGATTGTTGGGGTGGGGGGTGGGGCGGACAACAAGTCGGCGCTCATCATCAACTGCAAGAGACGGGGATCAGTGTGTGGGTGTGGGAGGTGGGTGTGGGTTGGGTGAGGTTGGATTGTTGGGGTGGGGGGTGGGGCGGACAAAAAGTCGGCGCTCATCATCAACTGCAGGAGACGGGGATCAGTGTGTGGGTGTGGGAGGTGGGTGTGGGTTGGGTGAGGTTGGATTGTTGGGGTGGGGGGTGGGGCGGACAACAAGTCGGCGCTCATCATCAACTGCAAGAGACGGGGGACCAGTGCGTGGGTGTGGGAGGTGGGTGTGGGTTGGGTGAGGTTGGATTGTAGGGGTGGGAGGGCAACAAGTCAGCGCTTGTCATCAACTGCGGCAGAGGGTGGGCCAGGGCTTAACTTTTTAACTTTTTGCAGCTTCTAGGCAGCTCCATGATGATTAGTGTACAATCATATCTTATATAGGAAGCTCCTTGTTGATCATTGTACAATCAAATTATACATGGGAACGGCAATATGATATCATATGATGTCGGCTCTCTGACTAGGCAATAGTTGTAATTTATGCACAATATCATAAGATGCAATTTGTATGATATCATACTCGCACTTGGTCAACATCATATGATATGCCGGTCCCAATATATGTAGCGCGAAAATGGGGGTTGGAATGGGGGTGGTCAGGGTCACAAGCTTGAAGCCCTTGAGAAACTGCACAGATCAGAGCTCCCCCTTTCATCCCCCCCCCCCCCACACACACACCCACACCCCCACCCATCCCCCCCCCCCCCCCACCCCACCCAACTATGTGCAGTTGCTGAAGGGCGTCAAGCAGGTTACTGCCACCCGCACCCCTCCCCTTCTCGCCCTGCTTCAACCCGCACCTTTGTCACCTCCTGGAAGTCCACCTTGGCCGTTGGATTGTCCAGGCACAGGTCGTCCAGGGTGGCAGTCACCCGCTTGACTCCCTTCAGCAACTGCAAAGTGTTGGTTTGGGGTGTGGGGGTGACTGGGGATGGGATGGGTGGGGGGGGGAGGGGGGTTCTGGGTGGGTGGGTGGGCAGGCAGGCAGGCAGGTAGGTAGAGGTAACAGTCCAGGGGGTAGCCCTATTGTGTTAATTGATTTTATAATCTTCACCCTCTATACCACCCATGCCTCTGCAAAGCCAATTTATCAGCCTGACACCCTAGAGGTACTGCACGGAGTTGGGGGAGGAGGGCTTGGGGTAGGTGGGGGTGGGTAGGTGGGCGGGTAGGTGGGTGGGTGAGTAGATAGGTAGCTAGATGAGCAGGTAGGTAGGTGGGTAAGTAGGTAGGTGGGTGGGTAGGTGGGGGAGGTGGTATGTAGGAGGTGGGTGGGTGGGCAGGCAGGCAGGAAGGGTAGGTAGGTGGGGTAAGAGGTAGGTGGGTGGGTAGGTGGGGAGGTAAGGTAGGTAGGTGGGTGGGGGGCAGGCAGGCAGGAAGGTAGGTAGGTGGGTAGGAGGGTAAGTAGGTAGGTGGGTGGGTAGGTGGGGAGGTAAGTAGGTAGGTGGGTGGGTGGGCAGGCAGGCAGGAAGGTAGGTAGGTGGGTAAGTAGGTAGGTGGGTGGGTAGGTGGGGAGGTAAGTAGGTAGGTGGGTGGGTGGGCAGGCAGGCAGGCAGGCAGGTAAGTAGGTGGGTAGGTGGGTAAGTAGGTAGGTGGGTGGGTAGGTGGGGAGGTAAGTAGGTAGGTGGGTGGGTGGGCAGGCAGGCAGGCAGGCAGGTAGGTAAAAGTCCAGGGGGTAGCCCTATTGTATTTGTTTTGTTATAATCTTCACCCAATACCAACCATGCCTCTGCCAAAGAAATGGTATCAGCCTGACGCCCTTGAGGCAATGCACGGCGTTGGGGAGGGGGGGGGGGGGGGGGGGGGGGGGGGGTAGGTCCTGGGGTTAGGTGGGTAGGTAGGTAGGAAGAAGGGTAGGCAGGTAGGTAAGGTTACAGTCCAGAGGGTAGCCCTTATTGTTTTTTAATCTTCACCCATATACCAACCATGCCCTCAGTGAAGCAAATGGTATCGGCCTGACGCCCTTGAGGCATACACGGAGTTGAGTGGTGAGTGGTCGGTGGTGGGGGGGTAGGTGGTAGGTTGGTAGGAGTGGGTTAGGTGGTGAGGTGGGTAAGGTAGGTGAGTGGTAGGTAGGTAGGTAGGTGTGAGGAGGGTAGGTAGGTAGGGGAGTGGTAGGGAGGGGGGGAGTTGGTGTGAGTAGGTAGGTATAGGGAGGTTCAGGTTGTTCGGCGTGGGGTGAGTAGGGGGTACGGGTAGGTTAGGTTAGGTGGGGGTGTGGGTTGAGAAGGTAGGTTGGGAGGTGTGTGGGTGAGTTAGGTTAGGGGAGGAGGTGGGTGAGTAGAAGGTGGGGAGGGGAGGTGACGTGATAACGGTAGGTGGGGTGAGTGGGTGGGTGGGTGAGAAGGCAGGGAGGTAGGTGCGTGGGTGAGAAGGTAGGTTGGGAGGTGTGTGGGTGACGGGTGGTCGGGAGGGGTAGGGTGAGTGCAGCAGGGAGGTTGGGAGGTGAGTTGAGTAGTAGGTGGAGTGAGTGGGTGTGTGGGTGAAAGGCAGGGAGGTAGGTTGGCGAGCGTGAGGGAGTAGTAGGTAGGTGGGCGTGGAGGGGTGGGTGAGAAGGCAGGGAGGTAGGTGCGTGGGTGAGAAGGTAGGTTGGGAGGTGTGTGGGTGAGAGGGTAGGGAGGTAGGTGGGTGAGCAGGGAGGTTGGGAGGTGAGTGAGTAGGTAGGTGGGTGAGTGGGTGTGTGGGTGAGAAGGCAGGGAGGTAGGTGTGTGGGTGAGAAGGTAGGTTGGGAGGTGTGTGGGTGAGAGGGTAAGTAGGTAGGTGGGTGAGTAGGAAGGTAGGTAGGTGGGTGAGTAGGTAGGTAGGTGTGTGGGTGAGTGGGTAGGTAGGTAGGTGAGTGAGTAGGTAGGTAGGTGGGTGAATAGGTAGGTAGGTAGGTGGGTGGGTGAGTAGGTAGGTGGGTAGGTAGGTAGGTAGGTAGGTAGGTAGGTAGGTGGGTAGGTAGGTAGGTAGGTAGGTAGGTAGGTAGGTAGGTAGGTAGGTAGGTAGGTAGGTGGGTGGTAGGGGTAGGTGGGTAGGTGAGTAGTGGTAGGTGGTAGTAGGTAGGAGGTAGGTAGGTAGGTAGTGGTAGGTAGGTAGGTAGATGGGTAGGTAGGTGGGTAGGTAGGTAGGTAGGTATGTAGGTAGGTAGGTGGGTGAGTAGGTAGGTAGGTGGGTGAGTAGGTAGGTGGGTAGGTAGGTAGGTAGGTAGGTAGGTAGGTAGGTAGGTAGGTAGGTAAGTGGGTGAGTAGGTAGGTAGGTAGGTAAATGGTTGGGTCGGTTAGGTAGATTGGTGGGCAGGTGGGTAGGTAGGTAGGTAGGTAGGTAGGTAGGTAGGTAGGTAGGTGGGTGAGTAGGTAGGTAGGTAGGTAGGTGGGTGAGTAGGTAGGTAGGTAGGTAGGTAGGTAGGTAGGTAGGTAGGTAGGTAGGTAGGTGGGTGGGTGAGTAGGTAGGTAGGTAGGTAGGTAGGTAGGTAGGTAGGTAGGTAGGTAGGTAGGTAGGTAGGTAGGTAGGTAGGTAGGTGGGTGAGTAGGTAGGTAGGTAGGTGAGTGAGTAGGTAGGTAGGTAGGTAGGCAGGTAGGTAGGTAGGTAGGTGGGTGTGTAGGTAGGTAGGTAGGTAGGTAGGTAGGTAGGTAGGTAGGTAGGTGGGTGAGTAGGTAGGCAGGCAGGTAGGTAGGTAGGTAGGTAGGTAGGTAGGTAGGTAGGTGGGTGAGTAGGTAGGTAGGTAGGTGGGTGAGTAGGTAGGTAGGTAGGTAGGTAGGTAGGTAGGTAGGTAGGTAGGTAGGTAGGTAGGTAGGTGGGTGGGTGGGTGGGTGAGTAAGTAAGTAGGTAGGTAGGTAGGTAGGGTAGGTAGGTAGGTAGGTAGGTAGGTAGGTAGGTAGATGGGTAGGTGGGTGAGTAGTAGGTAGGTAGGTAGGTAGGTAGGTAGGTAGGTAGGTAGGTAGGTAGGTGGGTGGGTGAGTAGGTAGGTAGGTAGGTAGGTAGGTAGGTAGGTAGGTAGGTAGGTAGGTAGGTCGGTGGGTGGGTGGGTGGGTGAGTAAGTAGGTAGGTAGGTAGGTTAGGTAGGTAGATGGGTAGGTGGGTGAGTAGGTAGGTAGGTAGGTATGGTAGGTAGGTAGGTAGGTAGGTAGGTAGGTAGGTGGGTGGGTGGGTGGGTGGGTGGGTGAGTAAGTAGGTAGGTAGGTAGGTAGGTAGGTAGGTAGATGGGTAGGTGGGGTGAGTAGGTAGGTAGGTAGGTAGGTAGGTAGGTAGGTAGGTAGGTGGGTGGGTGAGTAGGTAGGTAGGTAGGTAGGTAGGTAGGTAGGTAGGTAGGTAGGTAGGTAGGTAGGTAGGTAGGTAGGTGGGTGGGTGGGTGGGTGAGTAAGTAGGTAGGTAGGTAGGTAGGTAGATGGGTAGGTGGGTGAGTAGGTAGGTAGGTAGGTAGGTAGGTAGGTAGGTAGGTAGGTAGGTAGGTGGGTGAGTAGGTAGGTGGGTGGGTGGGTGGGTGGGTTGGATGGTAGGTAGGTAGGTAGGTAGGTAGGTATCTAGGCGATGTACAACAGGTTTCGCCAAAAACATATCTGACCAACCTCAGAAAACTCCCCCCACCCCCACCACACTCCCACCCTCCTCCCCTTCTTATCCAAAATGCATCATCCGACCAAGCTGGGGTGAAGAAAAAAAAGAAAACTCTCCCTACCCCCCCCCCCCCCCCCCCCCCCCTTCACACCCCTTCCCTTCTTGTCCACAATGCACCATCAGACCAACCTGCACAGACCTGAGCTCCCCCGAGGCCATTAGGCAAGTCATAAGCCCAACCGTGGCCTCTCTGCTTCCTGGACTTCCCTTCCACACCACACGCCTCACCCCACCTCACACCCCACCCCACCTCACACACCGCCTCACACCCCACCTCACCCAACCTCACACCCTCCTTTTCCCAAATGCATCATCAGACCAGATCAGACCAAGCTGCACAGACCTGAGCTCCCCCGAGGCCACTAGGCAAGTCAAAAGCCCAAACATGGCCTCTCTGCTCCCATAACTTCCCTTCCACACCACACACACCACACCTCACACACCAGCTCAACACAACACACACCGCAGGGTTTTTCCTAAGGAATTACATTACTTCAAAACTAGAATCATGTGGTGCTATTGTTGGCCAGATCTTGTTACAAAACTAGAGATTGTGGTGCTATTGTTGGTCCTGCTGCAGCCTGTTACAATAGCACCAGCTTAAAAAGTGTGACCTAGAAAACACAGAGTGTAACAAACCAGAATTTTCAATTCAGACAGCGGTCATCGCACATGCTATCTGGGCTTGGACTACCCTTGGTTAGACAAACAAAAAAAGTTTGTCATTTAGTAACCAAGAAAGCCAGTCAGCCCCAAAAGTAACCAATCAATCTGCCAAATACCTGTCAACCTACCAAAAACCCACCCAGCCAGCTAGTCAGTTAGGGCTCCCTATATCTCTTAGTAGCCCTGGTGCGCCATGAGCAACAGAACCGTGGAAGCAAGCATAGGCAAGGCGAAGCTATGGAAGCGATCAAGGTCGAAGCTCGCTATGGAAGCAAAGCAGGCAAAATTCATAGCGAAGCAAAGCAATCTCAGTCGATACGAAGCAAGGGAAGTCGAAGGGAACTGTCAACTGTTGGAGCAGAGCGATCGAAGTCGAAGCGATATCTCTCACACCTTATCTCTTTGTTCGCGCTTCTTCTTTCCATCGATAACATGCTCAATAGTCAGCTCGTCGTCTACATCGTCGTCCACAGGGGCAGGGCTTGGCAAGGGGGCAGGGCCAGGGCGGGCTCACCCAAAGACGATGCCCCCTTTTGCTGAGCCAATTGGAGATGGTCTAATACTTTTCGACAGGAAGCGTCTTCTGGCACTTGTGAATCGTGCTCATGGCGTCAGTTGACGTCAAAAAGGGGCGCAAAGGTTGAACACCCGGGGCTGTTATAGACTTCCAGACGACTCTTCCAGAAGACTCCTTCCTTGCCTTATATAAGTCCTTAACTTGCAGTTACATGCTAACCCTAATTGACTTTGGTACTCATGCATGGTGCGATGACTTAGGGGAGGCAGACGCGAAACTAGAGATGCGTAGTGCGATTTCACCCAGGGCCTGGTCGTTAAACTAGAGATTTGGGTGCGATGAGCAAGGGACAAAAACGACCTGAAATCGCACCAGGCCAAAACGGAGAAGTCTAAAAATCGCACTTTCCGCTGAATCGCACCCTAAGAAAAACCCTTACACACCGCCTCACACCCTCCTTGACCAAAATGCATCATCAGAAAAGATCAGACCAACCTGCACAGACCTGAGCTCCCCCGAGGCCATGAGGCAAGTCATAAGCCCAACCATGGCCTCTCTGCTCCCTTCAATTCCCTTCCACACCACACACACACCACCACACCACACCTCACACCCTCCTTGACCAAAATGCATCATCATACCAAATCAGACCAACCTGCACAGACCTGAGCTCCC
>JACBWV010000338.1:8221681-8316681 GCA_013435795.1 Chlamydomonas sp. ICE-L | reverse complement strand
TTGGTGGTGGGGGGGGACTTGGGATTTGGAAGACCTTCTTACTTGCTCTGGGGGGGAGGGGGGGGGGGAACTTGGGATTGGTAAGACCTTCTGTACTTGCTCTGGGGGATGACCTGGGTGGGTGGGTGGGGGACTTGGATTGGAAGACCTTCTGTTACTTGCTCTGGGGGGGGGGGGGGGGGGGGGGGGGGGGGGGGGGGGGGGGGGAACTTGGGATTGGAAGACCCTTCTGTACTTGCTCTGGGGGGATGACCTGGGTGGGTGGGTGGGGGGACTTGGGATTGGAAGACCTTCTGTACTTGCTCTGGGGGGGGGGGGGGGGGGGGGGGGGGGGACTTGGGATTGGAAGACCTTCTGTACTTGCTCTGGGGGGAGGGTGTGTGTGTGTGTGTGTGGGGGGGGGGGGGGGGGGAACTTGGGATTGGAAGACCTTCTGTACTTGCTCTGGGGGATGACCTGGGGTGGGGGGATAGTTGGTGGGGTGGGTGGGATGGGTTGGGGGGGGACTTGGGATTGGAAGACCTTCTGTACTTGCTCTGGGGGGAGGGGGGGGGGGGGAACTTGGGATTGGAAGACCTTCTGTACTTGCTCTGGGGGGATGACATGGGGTGGGGGATAGTGGGTGGTGGGTGGGTGGGGGGGGATAGTTGTTGTTGTTGTTGTTGTTGTTGTTGTTGTTGTTGTTGTTGTTGTTGTGTTGTTGTTGGTGGTGGGGGACTTGGGATTGGAAGACCTTCTGTACTTGCTCTGGGGGGGAGGGGGGGGGAACTTGGGATTGGAAGACCTTCTGTACTTGCTCTGGGGGGATGACCTGGGTGGGGGGGGGGGGGGGACTTGGGATTGGAAGACCTTCTGTACTTGCTCTGGGGGGGGGGGGGGGGGGGGGGGGGGGAACTTGGATTGGAAGACCTTCTGTACTTGCTCTGGGGGGATGACCTGGGTGGGTGGGTGGGGGGACTTGGGATTGGAAGACCTTCTGTACTTGCTCTGGGGGGGGGGGGGGGGGGGGGGGGGGGGGGGGGGGACTTGGGATTGGAAGACCTTCTGTACTTGCTCTGGGGGGAGGGTGTGTGGTGTGTGTGTGTGTGGGGGGGGGGGGGGGAACTTGGGATTGGAAGACCTTCTGTACTTGCTCTGGGGGGATGACCTGGGGTGGGGGGATAGTTGGTGGGGTGGGTGGGATGGGTTGGGGGGGGACTTGGGATTGGAAGACCTTCTGTACTTGCTCTGGGGGGATGACCTAGGGTGGGGGGATAGTTGGTGGGGTGGGTGGGATGGGTTGGGGGGGGGACTTGGGATTGGAAGACCTTCTGTACTTGCTCTGGGGGAGGGGGGGGGGGGGGGGGGGGGGGGGGGGGGAACTTGGGATTGGAAGACCTTCTGTACTTACTCTGGGGGGATGACCTGGGGTGGGGTGGGGGCCTGCTTCCACCCTGCCTCCTTACTTGCAGCTAACTTGATTCATTAATCAATTTAATTAAATGAACAACTTTATGAATTACACAAGCAAAACAATATGTCACACTGACCTCAGCAGGAACTGAGCAGCAAAGATGTCATATCCCAATGATTTTTGATTCAAATCTGAAAGTGGGGGTTTTCTAGCTTAATGGTTCTAGGCCTCCTCCAGGGACAGCGTTTTAGTGGTTTTATTGCATTTGTAGCTTTTTGAGGCCATTTGGGGCACACACACAAAAAAATCTTTTTCTTTTTGACAGCGATAATTGCTCCAAAACGGGGTAAAAACTAGCGATCGCTATATATAGCGGAACAAATATCCCTGTAATCTCCCTCTCCCTCTCCCACCCCACCTCACCCCAGGCAGTAATACTGACCTCAGCTACAGGGTGCTGAGCAGCACAGCTGTTACCTCCCTCCCCCTGTCACTCAGCTTCCACCCACACAACCCCACACAAGTAATAAATTGATTAAATTAAATTAATTAATTACACACACACACACCATCATACTGACCTCAGCATGTAGTAGGCTGAGCAGCACAGACGTCATCTCTACCCTCCTGTCACCTAGCTTCCACCCAGCCACCCCCATCAAATTGATTCATTGATTCATTCGACACACCATACCCCCCACCACACCACCCCCACCCACCATACTGACCTCAGCATATAAGGAGCTGAGCAGCACAACTGTCATCCCCCTCCCCCGGTCAACCACCCAGCTTCCACCCAGCCACACCCATCCAATTGATTAATTGCTTAATTAGACACCGTATCCCCCCCCCCCCCACCACCACACCACCCCCACCCATCGTACTGACCTCGGCATATAAAGAGCTGAGCAGCACAACTGTCATCCCCCTCCCCCGGTCAACCACCCAGCTTCCACCCAGCCACACCCATCCAATTGATTAATTGCTTAATTAGACACCGTATCCCCCCCCCCCACCACCACCACACCACCCCCACCCATCGTACTGACCTCGGCGTATAAAGAGCTGAGCAGCACAGCTGTCATCCCCCTCCCCCGGTCAACCACCCAGCTTCCACCCGGCCACCCCCATCCAATTGATTCATTGCTTATTTAGACAACGTATCCCCCCCCCCACCACCCCCCACCCCACCACCCCCACCCACCATACTGACCTCGGCGTATAAGGAGCTGAGCAGCACAACTGTCATCCCCCTCCCCTGGTCAACCACCCAGCTTCCACCCAGCCACCCCCATCCAATTGATTCATTGCATAATTAGACACCGTATCCCCCCCCCCCCCCACCACACCACCCCCACCCATTGTACTGACCTCGGCATGTAGGGAGCTGAGCAGCACAACTGTCATCACCCTCCCCCGGTCAACCACCCAGCTTCCACCCAGCCACACCCATCCAATTGATTCATTGCTTAATTAGACACCGAATCCCTCCCCACCACCACCACACCACCCCCACCCATCGTACTGACCTCGGCGTATAAGGAGCTGGGCAGCACAGCTGTCATCCCCCTCCCCTGGTCCTTGCGATCCAGAGACAGGACAACCAAGAGCTTCACAAAGTTGATTCATTGATTCATTAATGAATTGAATAAATAAAATGAGTTAATTAATTAAGCGAATTAATTCATTACACACACATCCTACTGACCTCGTCATAAAGGGAGCTGAGCAGCACAACTGTCATCCCCCTCCCCCGGTCCTTGCGATCCAGACAGGGTGAGCAAGAGCTTCACTAAGTTGATTCATCGATTCAGCAATGAATCTATTAAATTAAATGGGTTACTTAATTAAGCGAGTTAATTAATTAATTAATTACACACACACATCCTACTGACCTCAGCATAAAGGGAGCTGAGCAGCACAGATGTCATCTCCCTCCCCCATCCTTGCGATCCAGAGGCAGGGTGATTAAGCGCTTCACAAAGTTGATTAATGTATTAATTCATGTATTGATTAAATTTAATGAAATGAATTCATTACACACTAGCGCCCATCCTACTGACCTCAGCATAAAGGGAACTGAGCAGCACAGATGTCATCTCCCTCTCGCGGTCCTTGCGATCCAAAGACAGGGTGATCAAGCGCTTCACGAAGTAATGCATCAAGTCCAGCATGCCCAACTCATCCAGGGACTCAGCAACCTCGGCAATGTCCCCACTGCCAAAGTACTCCTCCACGATTCCAGCCACCTATGGGTTAGGGTTTAGGGCATAGGGTAAAGTGGTGCAATGAGTCTAAATCAGTGAAAAAAAGAGAAGTAAAAAAAAAAAAAAACTAGGTACGGTATGCCCAACTCATCCAGGGACTCAGCGACCTCGGCAATGTCCACACTGCCAAAATACTCCTCCACAATTCCAGCCACCTAGGGTTTAGAGTTTAGGGTTAACGGTTTAGTGGTGCAATTAGTGAAATACAAATAAAAATACAAATAAACAAAACTAGGCCAGCATGCGCAATTCATCCAGGGACTCAGCGACCTCGGCAATGTCCCCACTGCCAAAGTACTCCTCCACGATTCCAGCCACCTATGGGTTAGGGTTCAGGGTATAGGGTGAAGTGGTGCAATGAGTCTGAATGAGTGAAAACAAGAAAAAGAAAAAAATCGACTCATCAAGGGACTCAGCGACCTTCCCGCGACCTTCCAGCGATATTCCCGCTACCAAAGCACTCCTCCACGATTCCAGCCACGTATGGGTTAGGATTTAGGGTTTGGGGTTAACAATTTAGTGGTACAGTGAGTGAAATAAAGACACATACAAATAAATAAAACTAGGCCCAGCATGCCCAACGCATCCAGGTACTCAGCGACCTCAGCAATGTCCCCACGCTGTTAAAGCATTCCTCCACTATAACAGCCACCTATGGATGGAGGGGCAATGAGTGAAAACAACATAAAAAATAAAAAATAAAGTCCAGCATGCCCAACTCATCCAGGGACTCAGCTACCTCGGAAATGTCCCCGCTGCCAAAGTGCTCCTCCACAACACCAGCCACCTAGGGTTTTGGGGTTTCGGTATAGGGGGTAGAGGTTAGGGCTAGTACACTAGCTGGGGGTTACTTAGGGTTTGATTCGAACGTTTTGCACTGTCTTGTATGGTACCCATATGATTACTGAAAAAGCATGAGGACTTGTTACTTGTGCCAACTAACACTGATTTGTTTTGGCTGTGCATAGCAGCTTCTGGGCAGCTCCCTTTCCCCGTCCCTGAGCCAAACCTAACCCTAGTCACCACCCCAACCAATTCATGTAAAGACAAGGAAAACAACTGCAGACACTGAGGAGCTACACATATCTGCTGCTTGAACAACAACAAACATGTACAACAAAAAACGTGTAAAACAACAAATGTGTGCAACAGAAAACATGTAAAACAACAAATGTGTACAACAACAAACAGGTACAACAACAAACATGTACAACAACAAAAAAGTGTGCATGTAACAGTAGCTGCTGCTTGTACCGATTCACCTCTTCTTTCAGTGAGTGCTGCAGTCGCAACATAACTGCTGTGCTCTATTTTAATTTTGAAATAAAATCATGTTCAAATATGTGTAAATAATGTTTATTAGTTATTACCTGCTACTTGTACCAATTCACCTCTTCTTTTAGTGAGCGCTGCTGGCCGCAACATAACTGCCCTCCCCTATGTTATTTTTACCTTTTAAAATCATTTTTTAATAATGTTAAACAAAAACTTCAGCTTGTACCAATTCACTTCTTCTTCATTTATTGAGCTCAGCTGGTCGCAATATAACTGCTATACGCTATGTTAATCTTGCAATTTTAAATCATGTTTAATTTGTTTTTTTATAATGCTAAAAACAAAAAATTCTGCTTGTACCAATTCACTTCTTCATCATTTATTGAGCGCTGCTGTTGCAACATAACTGCTGTACCCTATGTTAATTTGACTGGTTCAACTCATTTTTGAATATTTGTTTCATCGTGTTTAACTTTTTGTTTACCCACTGCTCTGTGAGCTCTGCTAGTCGCAACATAACTGCTGTGCGCTATGTTAATTTAACCATTTAAAATCATGTTCAATTTGTTTTTAATACTGCTAAAATAAAACTTTTGCTTGTACCAATTCACTTCTCTTTTCAGGCTTTGCTGCTGTTGCAACATAACTGCAGTACGATACATTCATTTTACCGGTTCAAATCATGTTTGATTAATTTTTAATCGTGTTCAATTTTTGTTTACCTGCTGCTTGTACCAATTCACTTCTTCTTTCAGTGAGCGCTGCTATCACAACAAATAACTGCACTGCGCTATTTTAATTATACTGATTAAAATAACGTTAAATTTGTTTTTAATAATGCCCAAACATAAAAACTTGTGCTCATACCAATTCGCTTCTTCATTCAGTGGGCGCTGTCGCAACAGAAGTGCTGTGCGCTATTTTAATTTTAAAATAAAATGATGTTCACATATGTGTAAATAATATTTAATTCGTTATTATAACCTGCTGCTTGTACCAATTCACTTCTTCTTTCAGTGAGCGCTGCTGTCGCAACATAACTGTTGTACGCTCGTTGTGCCGTCGCATCATATAACTGCACTGCGCTTCGTAATTTTTGCCGATTAAAATCATGTTTGAATATTTTTTTAATCGTGTTCGATTCTTGTTTACCTGCTGCTTGTACCAATTCACTTCTTCTTTCAGCGAGCGCTGCTGTCGCAACATAACTGTTGTACGCTCCTCCTCTGAGTCGTAGTTCGGGTCGCTGCGGTCCAGTGCAACCTCGACATCATCAGCTGTGTAGTTCATAGATGGTGCTTTGTTCATGGCTTGTTGGTTGGTTGGTTGGTTGGTTGGTTGGTTGGTTGCCAGTTGTTGGTTGTTGGCTCGTTGGTTGGATGTCAGTTTGTTGTTGGGTCATGGGGTTGTTGGTTGCTTGTTTATGGTTGTTTGGGTTCTTTAGGACGATTCGTAGTTAAGGTCTTTATGGTCAGCGCAACCTCAGCATCATCAGCTGTGGTAGACCGGTGGGTATTTAGTTCATGGAATTGTTTTTCCAGGTTTGTTCGGGAGAAGCCATAGTGTAACCTCAGCATCATCAGCTGTGCTGTTTATAGACCAGTGGCTCTTTAATCCATGGGGCTGTTGGTTGTTGTTAGTTGGAAGTGGGTTGTTGGTTTGTTGGTTTGTTGGTTTGTTGGTTGGTTGGTTGGTTGGTTGGTTGGTGATAGTTAGTTCATGGCTGTGCACTCCTCCTCAAGAGTTGTAGTTATGGTTGTTGCGGTCAAATATAAGCTCACAATGATCACTTACATCGTTGACGCATGGTGGTTGTTGGTTGTTGGTTGGTTGGCTGGTTGGATGGATGGTTGTTGGTTGGTCGGTTAATGGTTGTTGGTTGTTGGTAGGTTGGTTTCATGTGTCCAGTGCAACCTCATAATCATCACTAACATAGATCACGCAGGGTGGTTGTTGGTTTGTTGTCGGTTGTTGGATGGTTGTTGGTTGGTTGGTCGGTTTATGGTTGTCGGTTGGTTGGTTTTCATGCGTCCAGTGCAACCTCAGAATCAGCACCTGTCATAAGCTTGTGGCTCGATAGTTCAAGGACACTATTTCAAATTTGGGTTACTCGTGGCAGCTTCCAGTCAGTTCCATTAGCCAGCCACTGGGGCAAACCCAACGATGAGGCTGCATTGGAATGCTTGTCATATCAGCTTTCAGACACACTAGCTAGCTCCAGGGCTGTCTCTAGGACAGGGAAAGGAAGCTGCCTAGAGGCTGCTACGCGTTGCCCAAGAAAGAAACAGTGGATAGTAGACAAAGGCCAAAGCGGCAGACTAAAGCGGGGGAACCAAGTGACTGTCATAGCTGAATGCAAAATTCAAACTCAAACTCTAAATTCAAAGAAACTTTGAGTTTGTCAAGATGCTGCCCGGGTGAATGTCGTAGTCAAATGCCAAATTCAGTCGAAGTAACTTACTGCTTGTGAGAGGTGGTTGGCCCCAGTGCAAGCAAACAAGCTGGCCCCCTCAACCTTGCACCTTGAAATTAAGGTGTACTATTTATTTACTTGTTTATTTATTTGTTTATTCATTTATTTACTTATTTATAACTTACCGTTTGTCATGATGCTGCCCCAAGTAAATCGCCCTCCACCTCCTCCCTTCTTGGCAGCACCAGTTCCTTTCCCCATCCTTGATTTACGATCTGATTCGACCAAAGCCTTCTGGTGTCCCGCAGCACGAGCAGCCACGGCATGCTCTGCAAAGTCATGGAAGGAAGTTTATCTGACACTTAGGCACATACACTGCAAATGTAGGGGGTCTGTAGCACCCGTTTATTTGGCTTGAATGGGTGCATTGTGAGAGAGAGGGGTGTTGAAGGGGTGCCAAAAAGGGTGCATTATGGATGAGAGGGGTGCAGAAAAGGGTGCCAAAGAGACCCCAAATCTGCAGTTATGTCTGTTTGTTTGCTGATTTTCTTAAGTCTACCTTGACACCGTCAGGCCGCGGGCACATTTTGAGTCCAGTGGGGCACCAAATGTAACATCAGCATCAGCCTTATCATAGTCCAGGGGTAGCCTGAGAGGCCAATGGGTGATTGCCCACCCTTGGCATGATTACGGGTGGACTACATATCACTTGGAGTGCCGTGTTGACAGTCAAATTCCTATCTATGTCACAATGCACCTTACCCTGAGGACTTAAATACCTTTCGTTCAACGACTTCTAAAACCTAAACAGTAAACCCCTAAAACCCTAAATCCTAACATCCCCCCTCCCCCTCCCCCTCCTCTCTCCAGTCATCAGGTCCCTTGGTCCTTGTGCCGGGCATTCAATACCATGTAGGAAAGGTGTTTATCCCCTTGCTGATGTTACTCGGGGCAACCAATAAATCTAGAATAGGATCAATGGCAGGCCCACTTCAAGGGTATGGATGGGTATTGATGGCACAAACTCAGGGCTTCCCCCCACCCCCACCCCCACCCCCACCCCCACCCCCACCGGTAAAACGATTGTTTAGGGTTCAGTCCATCAGTTTTTATTTTATATTAGCCCCTCCTGTCACAAGTGGGCAAGTCCCTTTAGCCCATTTGGCCTACCCCTGGACTATAATGACAACATGAAAAACATTGATGGACAGTCATAGCTTAAGCTTTTCTTCAGCTACCAACAGAATATGAAACCTTCTAAGCAGCTTCCCCTCTTTGCTACCCAGCCAGACCAATAGCTACATAGTGCATCTGCAAGCTGGAAAAATAATTTCCCATATATGATGAAATCTTGTGGGAAATTATCCCAGTGGCTGGCTCAGAGAGCTGCCTAGAAGCTGCTGCATGTAGCTGAAAAGAAAAGCAATGGTCGTAGCCTCAACATTGATGGCCAAGTGGCTAGATTCCAGTCAGCTGTGGGTGAGGTTCCAGGTGCATAATTTTTTGGAAATGCTGTTTGTGTAGATAACTGACAGATGGCGAAGACCTGTGAACCAATGGGCTCTGGGCAATCCACCATGGCAGAAGTCTCAGGGTCAAAGCTTTCCCCCGTGATTGCTAAGGCACCCAAGTTCCAGCATCTCCCATCATTCTCCTCAGGCTCTCTTGTTGCACATCAGAAGGAGGCCTATTACTATCCCATATTACAGATCCATAGCTGGCGACGAGCAGATCAAGCGAAAATCAAGTAAACGGGTACAACAGCAATCTAACAGGATGCATTGATATGCATATGTGTATCGCATCCGTGTTGAGAACAACGAGAAGATTATCAAAGACACTAATCAAGGGTTGCTAAGACCTGCCAAACAGCAGGGATCCCACGACATCAACCGAAACACATAACAGATCAAGATAGAACGATCGAGAGCGCATTCGAATTGCATCAGCAGGACTAGCATTCCCCAACCAAGGAAGGTGCCAAGACCGAAAAAGAGAAAACTATTCGGATGGTTACTACCGAGCCTATGTTCACCAGCCATGGGGGGTAGCAAAAATGCATAGATTGAAACAACACCTCGCGAGTGCGGGGGGTTGCATTCAGTTCTCCAGTTCCGAAACCCAGTTGTTTATCAAACATTTTAACTCTCATCCAGCGATCAGACAAGAAGCTATTAAAAGCTAACATCCGATGCCGATAGAGCAATCGCTTTGCATGATTCAACGGGGGCGATACACCGGACAAGAGCGATCTTCAACCCCGCACATAGAAACTTCACAGAAGGACCCAATCATCCCTGAGTTTTGTCTACCTGCAGCTTTTTCAGCCAAGGCCTCATCCAACGCAGCTCGCTGTGACTCGGTCAGAAAAGATCTAAGAGCTGACTCAGATGGGGTTACCTCGTCCCCCTCCATCTCGAAATACTAGGCCAGTCGGTAAAAGGGTATGATTTCGGAGGTTGAGAGCAATTTTGTGTATTGCGCGCGTCGATGCGCGACAAGCTTTATTTGGCCCCCCAACATTCGCTCCGGCTACGGCTACGTACATCTAGCGGTACAGGTCGTAAGCACTGACTCACAGCCAGGGTTGTTGAAAACGTTCGTGTTTGCGGGTGTCTGCATAACGAAGTCCAACAAATCCTACTTTAGGGGGCGTCGCAAGCGACGCAAAAAAATTGCGGGGAGTGTTGGCTATCGGAGCGACAGGTGGCACGGGAATCGAGCGCAGAGATGCCAGGTTACGTTAGGGCCAGGGGGCAGTTAGGGCCAGGCCGGTCAAACGGTCAAACGGTCAAACGGACAACGGGGTGACCAGAAGGGGGGCCTCCGCTAAAAACACGCACGCTCCGAAGGGCATGAGTGCCTGTTTCCCCGCACACTATAACTGGGATGGGCGTGTTTTGGCGGAGCCCCCCCCCCCCCCCCCCCCCCCCCCATATGGGGGACGAGAGCCTCAGAGCCCCGTTCGTCTGATCTCAAATGAGCCAAGTGAGCCAAATGCGTTTGAAAAGGAGGAACCTAATTGTAGGCTAAATTTTGTTGCGGCTAACTGCCCCACGACTTGTTAGGCGGGGTCAGGCAGCAGGCTCCCTCCTTGTCAGCAAGCAAGGACGTGTGTCTATTGCTATGGGTATGCTTGGTATCCCGTAGCTTACTTACCACGCCAACTAATGAGTATGTGGTACGTTTGTTTTGCTGTTTTTACATTCTAGGGTTGGCCAATTTGTATAAAGGGTACCTTTTTTACTGCCAAGACGGTTAGCAGCAACATTGCTGGCAGGAGCCACGGTCGTTCAGGGGGACCCCCAGCTCTGCGTCCTGAGACGCAACCAGTTTTACAGAGTGCGTCCTGACGCAATCCACCGGCAAACGACCCATAACAGACCCATAGCCTGAGTCCTGCCACGCAACCAACCAACTTACTGGAGCTGTGTTTGCAACACAACTGTTATTGACTGATTTATATATCAGTCTCTGAGTCGGCATAATGCACACCGGTACCTTTCCCTCCTGGTACCGCGTTGCCTGCCGCCAGGCCACAGGCTAGCTGTGGCCTGCACGTGACTGCAGTACCCTGCAGTACACATCTCTATTCTATATGATTCCGCCTGTTGCGCGAAATAGCATCTTCTCCTCTATCGAGCCTATGCCGTTGTAACAATCTTACATTAACAGGTTATGTGCGCCATCTTTAGACGCTAACGAAGAACAGCCGCTGATTTCCGCGGTTGGATTCAGTTCCCCTCTGACTTGTCGAAGGCCCGAGTTTACTAAGCACCTGGACTCCCTGTGCGGATCCTCCTTCCCGCTGCTCCGCCTGCCGCTTCCTACCAAGAATCCTTGGATCTGCCACTGCGTCCTACGACTGGAGCAAGCAAGAGCGACCACAAGTCACCGAAATCTATGAAGTGAGTATAGGACGACGCCCTCACCGAGACTCACACAGTGCTGTATTGATCTCAGACGATCAATTTATCTACTCCTCCAGCTTAACAGAAGCTTCTGTCGTCGAACATTGCCGCTTGGCAACGTTCACCCCTTCGGTAATCCGCTGGATCCCTTTGGATTGCCGATTCCCACACACACTCCATCCCCTCTTCCCCTGCCCCGCCCTCGTAACTCCCCCTCTCCCACCACTCCGACTTACAACGCCAAGACTCCTACGCAGAAGACCTCACCATGCAACCGCCCAGAATATTCACTGGTAACAACCTCTACACCTGGCGCAGCGCCAGGCAGAATATCCTCCTTGCCCTTAAATCAGATAGGGATACCATTGCCATTGCTTTCGACTGCCAACAAGCGGTCGTCGCTGGCGAACCTAATGACTCTGATGGTTACCCTGCTGATGATGTTACGTACCCTCCTGTTGCGGCTGCTGACCCGGCTGCTCCGCCTGCCCCTAGGATTGGTGTCCCCAACAGGATCTCGACCTGGAAGAATAACAAGGCCTTCAAGATCATCATAGATCATGTATCAGATGGCATCCAGCAGGCCATTCATGCCAATACAGATATGGCCACTAGAGCCTTCAGGTTTCTAGATGCCCTGTACTCTGAGGATGGCAGCAGACTAGAGCATACCACCCTGACTGCCATAATGGGATTACGTATGACCTCTACTGAATCCCTGCAGACTTACCTCTCCAGGGCAGCTGATCTGTACTCCCAGATTCCCAAGATACAAGGCCTCCACACCGTCTCTATCAGCACCTTCCTGAACCTCATTGTCAGGGGACTGAACTCCCGCCCTGAATATGATGGTTACATCAATCAGTTCAACCCTACTGCTATTACCACCTTTTCCATGCTCCAAAGTGCCCTTTTCAACTGGTGCTTAGTGAAGCAAGTGGACTCTGCACCATCTCCCGAAGAGGCTGAGCTGGCAGCTGCAGCCTACAGGGCCAGGAAACCTTTCAACAGCAAGCACCTCCCATTCAGAGACAGGACTGCCAACAAGAAGATGACCTGCTGGAACTGTGGGGGGATTGGCCATAGCTCCAGAGAGTGCACCAGTGAGGACACTGATCTGGCTTTCAGGCCAGCAGACTCAGACGGAGCTGACCATGGATCTAATTCACCTCCCAAGAACAGATCAGGAGATGACAAGGATCCCGACGACAGGAAGACCCACAAGAAGACCAGTCCAGACAGGAGGCGTCCAAGAAGATACCCAAGCAGGGGACGCCATGCCCATGTTGCTGATGGTGATCAGTCCACCTCCAACTCTGACAGTGAGGGTGAAGAACACAACTTCCTGTCCCTGGCACTGGATGAGGACAACCTACAGCCCATGAGATTTGCTACACCAACCAGAGGCAAGTCTGTTTCATTTGCTTTGCCACCTGACCCCCTGGCTAATACAGCATTCTTTGGACAAATAAGTGCTGATGATGAATGCACTATAGAAGATGGAGAAGTTTTCCAGGCAGCACTGCAGACAGAATGGATCATAGATACTGCAGCACACTCTCATGCAACAAGTAACATCTCCCATCTGCATGACATTCAGGACCTCCAACAGCCTATTAAACTGCAGCTGGCAGATCAAGACTCTCCACCTATCCTCTGCAAGCAGACAGGGAAGGCCAAGATCAAGGGCCATGGCAGGACTCTGATCATCCTGAACAATGTACTTCTTGCTGACTGCAAAATGCCCAACATCATTAGCATTCATGCAGCCACCAGCCTGTGCCCAGACCTCCAAGTTCACCTGTCCAAGACTCAAGCCACACTCTCCATCCCAAGACCATCTGGTACCAAACTGCTCCTCTCATGCCCCAAAAGGCATGGACTCTACCTTACCCAAACTTCACCAGCCCCTGCCAGTAATCCCTCTATCCCTGTGGACCCTACCATTGCCTACATCATGATGGTTACCAAGCCTCCATCAACTCACACTGACTCTGAGACAGGGCAGTACCCACCCACTCATGAGACCTCCCCCAGTAGAGCTGATCAAGACCTCCAGGACTTCCCCTCTACTTCTGCTCCATCTGCACCCCACACTGATTCTGAGACAGGGCAGTACCCACCCACTCATGTGGAGGCAGATCAGAACCCACAGGACTTCCCCTATACTTCTGACCCATCTGCACCCCACACTGATTCTGAGATAGGGCAGTACCCACCCACTCATGTGGAGGCAGACCAAGACCTCCAGGACCACCCTCCCCCTCTCTGCCAGTACCATTCCCCTCCCACTGCAGACAATCTGGAAGACTCTATTGATGATACTGACAGTGATGATATGCCAGAGCTCATCCATCCAGAGGTACACAAGCATCAGGATGACCCTGGACTAGGTGTAGATGACCCTCCTGAAACCACTCCAGACCTCCAACAACAGCTGGACAACCTGGGCCTGCAACGAGCCAGAGCAGAGATGGAACTCCTCAGTGACCAGATCAGAACCAACTATGAGGAATATGATGGCCCCATAGATGGGGACGGGTCACTCAAGCCATCTGATCTAGACACAGCAACTGCCTGGGACCAATGGATACTGGTCAACAGGTCACCAGACATTGGACAACCACTGGGAGAAGTTAATCAGAATGTCAACAACATCCACTTCTCCAACAACTCCAGCCTTAACCTCACACGTTTTGGATGCACCCTACACCACCTGAACAGCAGGCCTGCTTCACCAGCTTTCAACATCAAGCCCAGGCCTCCACTGTCAACGCAGCGCCAGGCAGAATATCCTCCTTGCCCTTAAATCAGATAGGGATACCATTGCCATTGCTTTCGACTGCCAACAAGCGGTCGTCGCTGGCGAACCTAATGACTCTGATGGTTACCCTGCTGATGATGTTACGTACCCTCCTGTTGCGGCTGCTGACCCGGCTGCTCCGCCTGCCCCTAGGATTGGTGTCCCCAACAGGATCTCGACCTGGAAGAATAACAAGGCCTTCAAGATCATCATAGATCATGTATCAGATGGCATCCAGCAGGCCATTCATGCCAATACAGATATGGCCACTAGAGCCTTCAGGTTTCTAGATGCCCTGTACTCTGAGGATGGCAGCAGACTAGAGCATACCACCCTGACTGCCATAATGGGATTACGTATGACCTCTACTGAATCCCTGCAGACTTACCTCTCCAGGGCAGCTGATCTGTACTCCCAGATTCCCAAGATACAAGGCCTCCACACCGTCTCTATCAGCACCTTCCTGAACCTCATTGTCAGGGGACTGAACTCCCGCCCTGAATATGATGGTTACATCAATCAGTTCAACCCTACTGCTATTACCACCTTTTCCATGCTCCAAAGTGCCCTTTTCAACTGGTGCTTAGTGAAGCAAGTGGACTCTGCACCATCTCCCGAAGAGGCTGAGCTGGCAGCTGCAGCCTACAGGGCCAGGAAACCTTTCAACAGCAAGCACCTCCCATTCAGAGACAGGACTGCCAACAAGAAGATGACCTGCTGGAACTGTGGGGGGATTGGCCATAGCTCCAGAGAGTGCACCAGTGAGGACACTGATCTGGCTTTCAGGCCAGCAGACTCAGACGGAGCTGACCATGGATCTAAGTCACCTCCCAAGAACAGATCAGGAGATGACAAGGATCCCGACGACAGGAAGACCCACAAGAAGACCAGTCCAGACAGGAGGCGTCCAAGAAGATACCCAAGCAGGGGACGCCATGCCCATGTTGCTGATGGTGATCAGTCCACCTCCAACTCTGACAGTGAGGGTGAAGAACACAACTTCCTGTCCCTGGCACTGGATGAGGACAACCTCCAGCCCATGAGATTTGCTACACCAACCAGAGGCAAGTCTGTTTCATTTGCTTTGCCACCTGACCCCCTGGCTAATACAGCATTCTTTGGACAAATAAGTGCTGATGATGAATGCACTATAGAAGATGGAGAAGTTTTCCAGGCAGCACTGCAGACAGAATGGATCATAGATACTGCAGCACACTCTCATGCAACAAGTAACATCTCCCATCTGCATGACATTCAGGACCTCCAACAGCCTATTAAACTGCAGCTGGCAGATCAAGACTCTCCACCTATCCTCTGCAAGCAGACAGGGAAGGCCAAGATCAAGGGCCATGGCAGGACTCTGATCATCCTGAACAATGTACTTCTTGCTGACTGCAAAATGCCCAACATCATTAGCATTCATGCAGCCACCAGCCTGTGCCCAGACCTCCAAGTTCACCTGTCCAAGACTCAAGCCACACTCTCCATCCCAAGACCATCTGGTACCAAACTGCTCCTCTCATGCCCCAAAAGGCATGGACTCTACCTTACCCAAACTTCACCAGCCCCTGCCAGTAATCCCTCTATCCCTGTGGACCCTACCATTGCCTACATCATGATGGTTACCAAGCCTCCATCAACTCACACTGACTCTGAGACAGGGCAGTACCCACCCACTCATGAGACCTCCCCCAGTAGAGCTGATCAAGACCTCCAGGACTTCCCCTCTACTTCTGCTCCATCTGCACCCCACACTGATTCTGAGACAGGGCAGTACCCACCCACTCATGTGGAGGCAGATCAGAACCCACAGGACTTCCCCTATACTTCTGACCCATCTGCACCCCACACTGATTCTGAGATAGGGCAGTACCCACCCACTCATGTGGAGGCAGACCAAGACCTCCAGGACCACCCTCCCCCTCTCTGCCAGTACCATTCCCCTCCCACTGCAGACAATCTGGAAGACTCTATTGATGATACTGACAGTGATGATATGCCAGAGCTCATCCATCCAGAGGTACACAAGCATCAGGATGACCCTGGACTAGGTGTAGATGACCCTCCTGAAACCACTCCAGACCTCCAACAACAGCTGGACAACCTGGGCCTGCAACGAGCCAGAGCAGAGATGGAACTCCTCAGTGACCAGATCAGAACCAACTATGAGGAATATGATGGCCCCATAGATGGGGACGGGTCACTCAAGCCATCTGATCTAGACACAGCAACTACCTGGGACCAATGGATACTGGTCAACAGGTCACCAGACATTGGACTACCACTGGGAGAAGTTAATCAGAATGTCAACAACATCCACTTCTCCAACAACTCCAGCCTTAACCTCACACGTTTTGGATGCACCCTACACCACCTGAACAGCAGGCCTGCTTCACCAGCTTTCAACATCAAGCCAAGGCCTCCACTACCCCAACTCATCACAGCATTCACCAGCAAGTTTCCTACCCTGCTAGCTTCTGAAAGAGAACAGTTCCCTCACAGGTCAATGCACAAGGAGCCATCTGATGCCTGCAGCCCTATCATCCAGCACAACAGAAGACTCCAGCAAATGGTGCAAGCATACCCCACTGTTTCTACCACAGCCAGACCCACTCTACAGTGGGCCATTTGTCTCCAAGCTGCCATGGTCAATGCACATGCTCACACACTCTCATTCAGACCTAAGATGATCATGGACCCCAGGAGCTGTGCACATCCTGGAGGTAAAGTGCTATGTGTCAACCACCTCAGCATGAACTGGAACCCCATGGACTTCACCTTCATCAACATCCTTACCCCCCCCAGCCTAGCTCCCAAGTCATTTGACCAGTTCCTTGCCCAAGTCTGCCAGCAACTTGACCTTGATGGCTTCCCCAGCAAGCCAGGCACTTAGTTCAGTTTCCTACATTGCTTCTCATCTTTTGGATAGACTTGAACACTCTAGAATTTTTAGATTACCTGTCTAATGTACTGCCCCATGTACTTCCACAGGCAGCACCCCTTCTGAATTTAGGATTTTTCTAGTCTCTCCCTTGATGTCTTTGCTTTAATTTAGGACCTACCTAATGTAGCTCACCCAAATTATGGGGGGACTAGTCCAGACATCATGTCTAAATGACAAACCCTTTAGTCTCGAATCATACAAACTTCTCGTAAAAGGATATCTTCACAAGCCTTAACCAAGCCTGGACTTCCCTTCCCCAGCAGTCTCCCTGCAGCCTACCTGCAGCCCTCTGCAGTACTTAGTTCAGCCCCTGGCAGCCTATCTGCCCTAGCCTGCAGCCTACCTGCAGTTTCCTTACACCTTCTCAGCAGCCTCTCTGCTACCTAGCCTGCAGCCTACCTGCAGTTTCCTTACACCTTCTCAGCAGCCTTACTGCTACTTAGCCTGCAGCCTACCTGCAGTGTTCCTTAACTAGCCAGCTATCCCAGAAGACTGACATTTCTTTGAAGTCTCCCTAGCTTTTATATTTTAAATTTTCTTATGCCCCTCAGTTAATTCCAGGAATTCTTGAGCTCAAGAATACCTTGAATTGGGGGGGATGTTATTGACTGATTTATATATCAGTCTCTGAGTCGGCATAATGCACACCGGTACCTTTCCCTCCTGGTACCGCGTTGCCTGCCGCCAGGCCACAGGCTAGCTGTGGCCTGCACGTGACTGCAGTACCCTGCAGTACACATCTCTATTCTATATGATTCCGCCTGTTGCGCGAAATAGCATCTTCTCCTCTATCGAGCCTATGCCGTTGTAACAATCTTACATTAACAACAACGGACCCTCTCCAGGTTGCGTCTCAGCATGCAACTGCCCCTTTGACCTTGCATATGTGACGCAGGACGCAGCGTCGTGAACAACCCTGCCTGGAGCCATGTAACCAAGTTCAACATAGGCACTAGTTTTTGCCTCAGGTGTGATAAGCCGCTCTTGCGATATTAATTGTTCTGGGAGGCTGAGGCACGTTTACATTTTCCCTGGTAGTTTTTTTTCTGTGCTGTCCTTGGGGCCCCCAAGTTGGGGGGAGATTGAAGAGTGTAGGAACAAGAGATGTAGATAAGTATGTCCCAGACTTAAACAAGTGTCCATTCATCCATCGCATTGAATCCATTGATATACTCTACAATTGTCCAGAAATGTCATCATCGTCATCATCACTCGAGAGTTCTAAGCGGTGGACATTCTCATATCATCTGTGTGTCAGTATTCTACAGTCCTGGGGTCGCCAACTTAGGCTAAGGGGAAGAGCAGCGAAATTGCAGGCTGGAGCCATGTAACCAAGTCCAAGTAAGGGACTGAGGGGACTTGCCCAACCTCGAATAATCAAAACAGGTCGACATTACTAGGAGGGGTTGAATTAACTAGCACTTGTTGAGCTGGGCAAGTCTTTCAACTCCGTGGCAGGGTTGTTCAGGAGGACCCCCCAGCTCTGTGTCTTGAGACGCAACCAATTCCATAGCTTGCGTCCTGAGTCGCAACCGACCCGCAACCGACCCATAGCCTGCGCCCTGCGATGCAACCAAGCCATTGAAAGCTACGTCTGCGACGCAACGGACCATCCCTACGTTGTATCTCAGGACGCAACGGACCCTTCGACGTTGCGTCTGCGACGCAGGACGCAGCTGGGCTCCAAAGCACGCAATGTAGTACCCTGCTGTCGGCCCTAGTGGCTGCTGGACCTCCTGCTGGACCGCCCCCTGGACCCCCTCTGGACCCCTCCTGCTGGACCGCCTCACCGCCGACCAGATAAATCGTCTCTCCATCCTAACTTAGTCCCTTTAACTTCTTAACTTCTTCTACGCTTTTAATCGTGAGTATGAGGCATAGCTACAATCTGATGTCGGCTGAAATCCCGGCCCTCAGTATTGGCAAGCGCTGAATTTACCCTCTCTTTTTCAGGACTAAACCATTCACAATGGCTGACGACAAGGCTATGCAGAAGGTAAGAATGCTTAGAGAGCTGCGCCAACGTTTGAATTCTGCATCGAAGTCTGCTTCGAGAGTAGCTGCAGCTGCTATGCTACTCCCCTTGCTCACCGCCCCTTCTCATTTATCCCCGCGTAGAAGATCAAGGAGGCCATCAAGGAGGGTGGAAAGAAGGGAGTCGGTAAGGCCGCCTTCTTATTTCCTTCCCGAATATTTTAGATTCTCTCGGGGACTCAGTACTTGTCGCCAGTGAATGGGTAGCTCTTGGATGTCGGAACCTCCTTTCTTGCGACATCGACACAAACGGATGTCTGGCTTCGGCTCCTCGAAGCCCGATGCGTACCAACCTAGGGCGAGCTTAGAGCTTTCTCAGAAATGGCGATCTGCGGTCCGTCCTGCGCGAGCTTCTACATTACCGTCCTGCGCGAGCTTCTACATTACCATTGTTATTTGAAGTTAAATCCTCCTCCAGTTCGTCGTTGCCGTCCAGATCATTTTGCAACTGCCTTGCATACGAATCTTGTCCCAGGTGCTCTCCAACTTCGCGTCGGGCCCAACCTCAGTCGAGCGCGCTGTGTGTTCTTGCCCCTCATAGCGGCCTCCCCTCCGAAAATGTGCTGCCAGGGTATCGAACTTAAGCTAGGGGGCTTGTTTGTTGCTCGAGCGCTGCCCCGTGTACCGATAAATGACCACACCTGGATGCTATTCCACTCCGAGTGTGCGCAAAACCGTCCATGCCAGGCTGCATGATGCGTCTACGTCCGTTGCTAACTTGTACCTCGTGTTTCTTATTGCCTCGCAGATCTGGATGGAGTCTGCGCCATGGGCGGAGTCCAGGTAAGCCTAGCTTGTCTCTTGGGGGGATAACTGCCTGTTTAGCCTAGGCCTGTATAATCCAGCCTGCACGTGGATCAGCTCGAAGGACTTTCATAATGTGGGGGTCTGAAGGTGCAGCATGGCGGAAAGCTGAGGTGGTAGTGCATCAGATCTGCTCTTCATCATATATGTACTGCATCAGATATAATCAGAGTGCCCCGTATTTGTTTACCTTCTCTCCTCCTGGGCAGCTGATCCCCAGCACAGTTGTTTGTATCTGCAGTTAGCGCCCCTGATGCATTAGCTGATCTATTAAGCTCTTGTCAAGGTTTTGCAGGCGGTGCATGTGTAGGAGTGCTGGCTGTATGCTGACGCCTCAATCCCTGCAAGCCTCTAGCCTTCGGGGTGCTTCTCGCAGTTTTTGACACCCCCACAAACACCTAACAGTAGTGTACCCTACCTGTAGCGTACCCCAACTGTGAAGTACCCCAAACGTAACTTGTTACACTACAATGATCCCCTTAAGTTGCAAGGGTGACTTTGGGGGGGGGGGGGGGGGGGGGGGGGGGTCCCCTCATGTCCTCCATGCCCCCTCCTCCATCCCCTCCTTCCCCTCACTCCATGCCATGCCCTTCATCCCCTTCATGCCATGCCATCCCCCCCCTTCCCTTCCCCTCCTCCATCCCCTCATCTCCTCCATGCCCTCTCTCCTCGTAGCCTTAACGTCTAATGTCAAAAGTTCATATCATCTTTATAATCAGCACCTTGTATCATCTCACCTGTATCATCTCATCTCCTACATTCTCTCTCCCCTTGTAGTTCTTCAACATCTCAATTGATGTCAAAAGTTCATATCATCCTCATAATCAGCTCCTTCTCTCATCTTATACGTGCACTCTCTCCTTGTAGTTCTTCAACATCTCCGTTGATGTCCCTGAGGGTGACTTTGCCCTCCTGGAGAAGGTGATGGAGGGAGCCAACGTTGAGGTTGACGAGTCCGCTGAGGAGAGGAAGGGAGGAGCTGGGTAAGTTTTATGTGCCGGGAGCTGCCTAGATATTGCTGCTTTTAGCTGGAAAAGCTAAACACTGGACTGGTGGTGGTGGAGGAGGGGTGACTGGTGATCAAGGAATCCAACGCCTAGGTTGACAGGGCTGCAGAAGAGATATAAGGAGAAGCCAGGTGGTGGTGGTGGTACGTTTTTTCCTTTCCGGTCTTTTTTAGTAGCTTACTAACAGCTACCTGGGCCAGCTACTGGGTTGTCCCGAACTATTTCAGCAGGTTGTGTCATCTGATTGTGTTAGTTTAAGGTGTGTAGGTTGCGTCTGGTTGGGCCTAATAGCCAGTCATACCGCTCCTGCTGTGTAATGAGAACATTCACCCATTGGGTCAATGTCCTTATTACACAGCAGGAGCGGTATGACTGGCTATTACCTTGCAAGAAACAGCCAGAGAGGAGCTGTGTAAAAGCTGCTGCTTGTAGCTAAAAAGAAAAGCACTTGCTAGTGGTGGTAGTGGCAGAGGAGCGGGTGGTGGAGGTGTAGCTGCAGGGACGATGCTTACCGAGGTGTTTTCCCGCACCTGCTGATCGTCATGGGCCGCCTCACGTTCTTGCTCAGCATGCATCACTAGACCAGGCTCCGGAGCGGAGGGATTAATGTGATGAGGGAGAATTCAAGGGGGGGTTGGGTGCGCGATGTTGGGCTTGCGGTGGGGTGGCAGTTGAGCTTGTCCTTCACCTTCCCTGCTGTATCTTGCATCTGGCCACCTCTAGGATTACCCTACTGGGCGCAGCCGTTTAGTAGTGCAGGTGTATGTCACTCCATTGAGGTTGCAAGGGTGATGTGTGTGCAGTGCGAACATGGGGTGACTCGTCTGACTGTAGGCCTCCAGTTGCTTGAAAGCTTGCTTTGAGATTAGAAATGCCCATTCAAGCACTGCCTACATCATGAATGGTGACTGCCCTGACACGGTTCTGCCCGAGGTGCATAAGACCTGACGCTGCACCCCCCTGTTGACCTCGGCACCTTCCAAGGGCACTGCGTCAGATAAGAGACCTTTCATGATGTGGGCAGTGCTTGTATAGGGCTTTCAATCAATTGAAGGCTTAAAGTTAGACAGGTTACAATCAGATAGGTGCGTCTCATTTTTGAACTGCACACACAGCACCCTTGCAACCTCAATGTGCATAGTTGGCCATCTGTCATAAGAGAGATTAAGATTCCTCGACATTTCCCCCCCCCAGATGGTGCCTCTCCATTCTGTCGTTGCATGGTGTAGACTAGTCAGAAATGGACCCCTCGTGGAGTGAGGAGCCCGGGGTTTTTCCGAATCGCTCAATTTGCGCTCCTGTCGCACACTCAAAACATTGCTCCCCCACTTGGGCGTTCTCAAGATGTTCTACTCCATGTTGAGTATACCCCGGTCATCATGTGCCACGTCCACCTCGACATATCTTGCATAGACCTGAACTCTACATATCCTCTTGGCCTATCCGTTACCTGCCTTCTTCCCCACAGAGCCATCGGAAAGATGTTCTACTCTGCTGGTGAGACTACCCTGGCCATCATGTGCCACGTCCCCAAGGAGATCTCCGCCAAGATGACCCTGAAGGAGTGGGTGATCGAGGTTGCTGCTGCCCTCTGCCCCGCTACCATTGTAGAGATGGGTGAGGAGTTTGCCAAGATTGAGTGCAAGGCTGATGTTGAGGCTGGACGCTTCCCCCTGAAGATGAGGGATCTTGCCATCGCCGCTGGACTGGCAGTGCTCAAGGTTAAGGGCCTGATCCCTGAGGCCAACAGCGACAGTGATGACGATGTCAACTACGCTGAGGTACGGAAGGGGAAGACTGAGGGAGGATAGTGTGTGTGTGGGGTGGGTGGGTGGGGGGGTAGCGGATTACGAGGGGAGGAGGAGAAACAAGGGGTAGTGGTGGTGGGGTGGAGGTTGTGCGGGTAGCATGTTCTTGCCTCCATTTGTCAGCATTAGATTGTATGATGTGTACATGTGGTGGGATATCGGGCGTAGCATCAACTCGATGGTTGGTGGGATGATCGGGTTTGGGACCACCATCATTAGGGGGAAGAAGTGGGTTGGCCTGCTGCAGGTGTGTGTAGCGGGATGAATGTTTGTACTTTTACAGTCCAAATGGGCCGGAGGGAGTTGCCCAACCTGTCCAAAACATTTAACACCATACTGTATCGTATGATGCAATTTGCATGATATCATACTTGCCTTTGGCCAACATCATCATATGATATGCCGATCCCTACTTGTGAACCAACTAATCCTTGTCTTTCCTCCTTCTCTGCTCTCGTAGGCTGCTGGTGTTGAGTGGTAATCAGTATCGACTGAAGTGTTCAGCCTAGCCTTTAGACCTCTCTAAACGAGTCAGAAATTGACTCAATCCCTTTCCCATTACTGGTGAAGTAAGAAGCATGCTTCTATGAACATTTTTATTGCCATTTATAGGCCCTCTTGTAAGTTGCAATCAATTTCTTGATCTGCTGCTGTTGTACCAGTACCTTCTGGAAGACGCAACCGTCCCATAGTTCGCCCCTGTCTGCGGTGCCACCAACCTGCTGAAGCTGCGTCTGCAACCCAACAGACCGTTCATCGATGCACACACCTCTGCGTCGACGGACACGGCGGCCTGAACATCCCTGACAGGCAGTCAGACAAATATGGATACAAGCATGAAGACAGAAACTGAGAAGCCCAGCCTGAAACAAAGACCCTCTTAGGGACGCTTCCATGGTAGGACAGTTCTTGAGTTTCTTGTGGGATAACCGCAGTTTAGGGTTTATGGTTGGCCGGAGCATGCGGTCCACTGAATGACCGAGGATTTAGAGTGCACTTCCGACTTCTCAGGGACGCTTTTGGTAGTCTCGGTCATCATTCTTGAACTTGGATTCGTAGCTCCAGCCAGGAATTTGGCTGCTCGCTGTCTCGGTTAAACAAATTAATTACTAGGGACAAGTTACCTCTCTCCAAACGTTGAAGAGACGAAGCATTCTTATTGAAATATACTTAATCCAGCCTGTCTCATATATTCATGAACATTCAGAGGTAGCTTTGCACGACTTGCCACTTCTGGATTGCGCATCAGATATTGTACTTATGGGGTGGTTGCAGCAGTGCGTTGGTTACACTGTAGAACACAGATCAGGCTATTCGTAGAGTCTAGGGACACAGGCTGTACCATTGGTTGCGTCTGAGGACGCAGTCCTGGGGGTCCTCCTGAACACCCTGCATCTGATATATTCTCTAAAATCCAGTTAGGATTCGGAAGTGCATTCAAAAACCTCGGTCATTCAGTGGACCGCAGCCTCTGGCCAATCCTGAACCCTAAACCCTAAACTGCGGTTATCCCACAAGAAACTCGGAGGCAACTGTCCTACCCTGGAAAGCGACCTATTGTAGTATTGTCCCTAGGAATGCTTGAGTATGTCGTCTATTTGTTTCTGGAACCGTTCACGATGATCAACATGTGGGGATTTAATGAACTATACGCACCTTAAGTTATGTCATTGTTCATTGAATAAGTATTGGCAAATCGATATTTTCCCTTAAAATTGGTATCAGACAAGCTCACAAGCATGGCTAAAATAACTTGGTAGAGGGGTCCATGGCTGGGACTGAATCACGTTGAGACCTCAAATTCAGTTGGAAAATCGTCGTGTTGCACTGTTGCTTACATGTCCAAGCTTGCTGTAAAACCATGTAACACTTCAAATCAGGAGCGGAGGTGCGCTGGCTGTAATAGTTAATTACGTTCAATCTCACCACGACCGAGGGACGCCTCATCGAGTGGTTCGTTCTTGTCAAATGACTGTCGTTGTAGTCATGATAAGTCAAATCGGTTGACTGTAGTTGCAGTCATGATCGGTCGCCTCGTTGCATCGACCGATCCACGTTCCTCCATACATCGACCCGTTTGATGTATCGAGATCGACACATCGACAGTTATCATGTGTCTCGTCCAATGGTCCTCCGTTAGCACCATAAAACTCGTCCCCCAACTGTTGGAACCAAGTCTTATCAACGATAAGCATTTGGTGTCCTTGCTCTTCGTTCGAGCCCGGTCTCATCGCCGGCATTTGGGATATCGAAACCAGTGAGTCCCTCGTTCCTCGGTTTCTCATTGTTACATTTGGTTTCGGAGCACAAAATGTAATAGTTAATTACGTTCAATCTCACCACGACCGAGGGACGCCTCATCGAGTGGTTCGTTCTTGTCAAATGACTGTCGTTGTAGTCATGATAAGTCAAATCGGTTGACTGTAGTTGCAGTCATGATCGGTCGCCTCGTTGCATCGACCGATCCACGTTCCTCCATACATAGACCCGTTTGATGTATCGAGATCGACACATCGACAGTTATCATGTGTCTCGTCCAATGGTCCTCCGTTAGCACCATAAAACTCGTCCCCCAACTGTTGGAACCAAGTCTTATCAACGATAAGCATTTGGTGTCCTTGCTCTTCGTTCGAGCCCGGTCTCATCGCCGGCATTTAGGATATCGAAACCAGTGAGTCCCTCGTTCCTCGGTTTCTCATTGTTACATTTGGTTTCGGAGCACAAAATGTAATAGTTAATTACGTTCAATCTCACCACGACCGAGGGACGCCTCATCGAGTGGTTCGTTCTTGTCAAATGACTGTCGTTGTAGTCATGATAAGTCAAATCGGTTGACTGTAGTTGCAGTCATGATCGGTCGCCTCGTTGCATCGACCGATCCACGTTCCTCCATACATCGACCCGTTTGATGTATCTAGATCGACACATCGACAGTTATCATGTGTCTCGTCCAATGGTCCTCCGTTAGCACCATAAAACTCGTCCCCCAACTGTTGGAACCAAGTCTTATCAACGATAAGCATTTGGTGTCCTTGCTCTTCGTTCGAGCCCGGTCTCATCGCCGGCATTTGGGATATCGAAACCAGTGAGTCCCTCGTTCCTCGGTTTCTCATTGTTACATTTGGTCTCGGAGCTTTTGCTCCCGATCCAGTTTTTCACGGTAACCCTTCCCGCTCCTCCATAATTATTTTTCCGAATCATTTTCGCTATTGTTCCGATCCTCTTTTAGCGCTTTTTTTTTTTTGAATCCTGACAGGTCACTTTTTCCGAAGCACATTTCGTAGGCGCTACTTCTCCTCCGCATAAGCGGAGACTGGAATCGGGATGCGACGACGCTAGGCTTTGCAATGATCATCAATTCGCGCACTTTCCTGATTTGAGATGTCCACTCAAACCAGATTTGCCGAATTCTCTAACCCCTCTCTCCTCCCCAATGATCAATAACAACTGCCGGCGACCAAGCATCCCGATTCCGGGCAAGAAGCACCTTGGAGAAGTCCAAGAGCAGATTGCCCGCAGGAGGGAGGTAGGGGAATGCGAAGCCCCCAACGCCAGTGCTTGGAACCCTGTCCACAAACTCAATACCAAATCTGCGAAAGTGACAGATCACCCCAAAATTAAAATATCCTCACCTTTCAATGGACAACCTGGACAACAAGATCCTACAGGCCGCTTCCGGGCAGAGAGCAAAAGCTCCAAGAATCTACCTAGGACTCATTCTGAACCAAGTTCTGCTAAACCTAAAAATCATCCCAACCCTACTCAATCAAAAAATATCCGGAACAAGCAAGACAGACGAAATCCTCCTACCACGAACTCTGCCATTCACCTTGTCATTGCCCTTCTTCTCGTCAACTGCCTGAATTTAGCCGCCGCTTCAACAGCCTATCTCCGCACTCCTTTATCTTTCTTCGCACCTAACACCTACCCAGCCACCAGCATGTATTCAATGGGAGCTCAACAAAACAGGGTGCAACAAGGTAAGATCGATAGGAAATCGAACCGCCGCGAGAAACAAGCTGCTCAATCCCGCCTCGCTTCCCCACCTTCCCACCACACCGCCGCATACCTCGTTCCCCTGACTACCACACCGCACTACCTTACAAACTGCAAACATCTCAACAATACACCCATTGGCCATCTTCGAAACCCCATACTCCCTAAGCCTCCCACAGCTACTAATACCGCCCCTCGCGGCGTGGGTGCAAGTCCCGATATGCCCCTCGTGGCATTGTCGTCTCTGACGATTAATACAGCCTCCCATGGCGTGGGTGCAAGTCCCGATGTGCCCCTCGTGGCATCATCGTCTCTGACGATTAACACATCCTCCCATGGCGTGGGTGCAAGTCCCGATGTGCCCCTCACGGCATTGTCCTTCCCGAAAAAATTAACCAATAACGAAGCTGCAAGTCCTTATGCTCACAACCAACTTTACAATCAACCTTGGACAACTGTGTCCTACATCCCCTGCTTCTTAGTCATAGACTTCTATAGCACTCTTCTGATTGTCCCTCTCCTTATGGCTACTTGTTGGATCATAGGGTGTACCAAGCTATTGACATCAGTACAGAGTACACTCACTATTGATAAGTCAATCGTGAACAGCTTCCTTCTTCTGAAACACTCTGCAAAGCAGAATTCTAGCTGTGAATCTAATAGGGAATCCTGTACTCAGGACATTAGAACCTTGACTCATCATACCTGGGATACAGCTCCTAGGGGAGGTAGACCTACTTCCAGACTTCGTTCCACTCCTGTAAACAGCTCTAGCTATTGGGAACCCCAAATAGACTGTCACTGTCAAGTTCATTCTATTAACGCCTACCTCGGATACAAGGCCCTTGACTACAAAGAGGTCCTACAGTTCTCCATAAACCTCAACACACACGTCACTAACTACACTCAACATGAGTGGGATCTAGAACGTTGCTACTTCAACAAACTAACCGGTAACTACACAATCCCTTTAGTCAACTATTACCTGGCTAACAGGAAATCTCACTTAGGCTCTCTCACTGGCCACAGGAACTCACAAACATATACTCCATCCCATCCTCCCCCTACTACACCAACAACTGAAGACACATCTGAGAACTATTCTGCAGGAGTTATGCCTGGCAGCACTAAACAGCAAATTTTATCTCGGCTTCCTCCCAGCTGCACAAGGTTTATCCTCCACTACAACTGTGGATATGGACATGCTACAACCATTAAGCAAATTAATGGTAAGTGGTGGGACATGAACTCTGAACACAACGGCCCTAGTCTTCTCCACTCACAAGATTGGATAAAACTCCAAGGGCACATCTACACTCTTACCAAAGCATCACCCTCCTTCCTTTCACACCCTTTTCAACCAGAAATTAACCACACAACAGGCCACCCTACTAGGGAGACTGTTGACATGATCTCCCCTACTAGTAACACCACACCCACTCACAACCGTCCTGATTCTCCCCACAGTATGGACCACATAACTTCCCCATGGCCTGCAGAACTCACAGATCACAACTTACCAGATCAGGATAACTCCTCAGATCTAACTTTCTCTGATCTCCTAGACTCCACCCTATCAGATCAAGAAGATCCCATAGATTCCCCCTCTTTAAATCAAAAAGACCCCACAGAAACTATTTACTTAGTCTCTGACGATGAGGAACCTCCCAGATCAAAACAAAAAACATCTCCTACAAAGAAAAATAATTTAACTACCAAACGCTCACACCCCTGCACACACCAGATGCACAACACACCTCTCCCTACACCTAGCAAAGTTGTCCTTCCTGACTTCACTAAGTTTCGCCAATGCAGAATTTTGGGGGCAGAACCTCCTACCAAGAAACCTGCTCCTTCCAGACTCACCACCAAAACCCTTCCAACGAAAAGAATTAAAATTACTCATACTACTTCATATCCTGTTCAACAACAGCAAACTGCACTCTATCTCACTAACATTATCACCTCCAACTGCAGAGGCATTTTCTCATCCTGGGAAACACTCTATGACCATATTCGAACTAATGAGCCAGACATTGCTATTCTCACCGAAACAAAACTCACCTCCAACAATACAGGCATAATTAATATGATCAAACAAGACCTCTCTGACTACCACTTTCATCACAGCAGCAAAACCATTAAGCAAGCTACCAATGCAGACAACATTGTTACCCGCTCAGCTGGAGTCATCACACTTATTAAAAAGACTCTTACTGCACACCTAATTAAACATGAAATCCCTACTGACATAGCTGGTCACCTCACTCATCAAACTATTAACAACATCACTCACATCCTAGGTGTCTACATGCCCTGCAATGATCCTGCCAAAAGAGCCCGCATCTATGAACACATCCACTACATCATATCCCAGAACCCCTCTCACCACTATATTGCAGGGGGAGACTGGAATGCAGCTTACTACCTCACTGATAGAAGCAACACAGTCCATCATCTGGAGGACCAGCCTCACTACCAGCATCTTAATAAATATTCAATCCACATCCAACCATCTCCACGTCCCCATACTTATTCAGACAACACCTCCTACAGCAGCAGGATAGATGACATCATTCTCATCAACCCTCCACCTGCAACCATGGTGACAGAAACCACACACCAAATGGGAGACACACTTGACCACTTGACCCTGGAACAACAAATTACCTCCTCTCTCTTTCCACCTCCCAACCTGGACACACCACCTCACAATCCAACACCCCAACTGCAACTCCCTCTTAAGCAACAGGACATGGCCAAAGCCAAAGAGGCTATCTCAAATAAATTTCTCCATCAATTTCAACACAGCCACATCAACATAAATAAAGCCTGGACTATAGCACAAACTTTACTGGGAGAAGATAAAACATCTGCACACATCCAATCTATTAGACAAGAACTCACAGCCACCATGCCAGAAAATCTTAACAGCATGGCAGATCATCTCATGATCACTTTACACCAAGCTCTTTCCATCATGACTGACATCTGCCCCATTAAGTCTAGCACACCAGGCATTTTTTTGCCCAGACAAACTGCTAAAACTTACAGACGTCTTAACTACCATATTAAACACATTAAAGCACTTCGAACAGCCTCCACTCACCTTGACCAACAGCAATACATGGAGCTCAGAAGCACACCTCATACGGCAGGTACATACTCACCTACCACTAAAATCATAATACAACAACACCTACAAAACCTACTCCTCCCTGACTACTGCCTCTCTCTAACTGCTGATATTCAACAAAGTATTACAGAACTACGTCACATGCAGGCAGCACTCAAAGAGGAGAGAGCAACTGCCTCCATCAAGAAATTCAGACGCCGCCTCAGCACACAAGCACGACAAACTCACAGGTATATTTTCTCTCCTAAAAACTACACACACACACCCACTGCCCTTCTGGACGCATCCTCGAACACACTTAGCACCAGTACCCAGGGTCTCCTGGAAGTTTTGACCAAGCACATGGGTAAACTTATGTCACCTCCCACACCACCCATCTTAGATGATTATACCCGACATGCCACTCCCCCTCCATGGGAAACACACACAGACAAATACCACCTTGAAACTCCAGCCAATTCCATACAAACCACTGCCTCCCCTTACACCTATCTCTCCTCCTCAACCACCTATGATGACTGCATCAGGAAACTCTCCACTAACAAAGCCACAGGCCCAGACGGCATACCTAATGAACTACTTATGTGCCTCCCACAGGAAATGCACCTCACCATACACAAACTCATGCAGCTAGTATGGATCCTGGGAGAAACACCAGACTGCTGGAAAATCTCCCACACAGTCATGCTCTACAAAAAATCAGATCCTTGCTTACCCCAAAATTACAGGCCAATAGGCCTTAACAATGCTGTAGCCAAACTCTGGACCTCTCTTGTTACCAACACTATTACTACCTACTCTGAAACCAATCACATTCTAAGTGCCTGCCAAGAGGGTTTCAGAAAAGACAAAAGTACCTATAGACAACTCCTGACCCTACTCCACAACATTGAGGATGCTGCCCTCTTCCACCAGGACCTTTATGCTGCCTACTTTGACTTTAGCTCTGCCTTCAACATGATTGATCACCAAAAACTTCTATGCATTATGCACAGCTTGGGTTATACCCATGATACTATAGATACAATTAAAGGAATTTACACAAACTCTACTACACATATCCTCCTTAACAATACATCTGGCTCCCCTATCCCCATCACTAGGGGCACTATCCAGGGGGACACTCTCTCCCCCTTACTCTTCATTATTTTTCTAGAACCCCTACACAGATGGCTCCGTTCTGGAGGACGAGGATACAGAGCAGCATCCCTACCCTCCACAACAGCAGATGAAAACCACACTAGCAGCTTGGGGTATGCTGATGACACTGCCGTCCTAACCGGCAGCTCAGAGGACCTTCGCATCCAATGTGGTAAAGTTCAAACTTGTAGTATCTGGTCGGGCATTCCCCTTCACGCCACTAAATGTGTGGTTAGTGGCATACTCCACAAATCACACCCCTCACAACCTACTCACAACAACACACTCAAACAAAGGCTAGAAAAAAATCCTCTAGGTAATTCCTATGCTACCTACCAGCCGCCAGACCAAGCCTATAAATACCTGGGGGTCCACATCTCACTCACCTTAAATTGGAAAACTCAACTTCACTCTACTATTGAAACCATCCACAACAAAGGCTTGAGTATCCTCACTAAAGCTAAAAATAGGGCAACCCCCACCCAATGTCTACGAATAATCTCACAATGTGTCAGAGCAGCTATTAAATACCCCATGATAGTAGCTCCCTTCTCACTAACCGACATTCATGTCATTGACAGAGCAGTATTAAAAACAGTTAAACTCTGCTGCTCCCTAGATCCTTTCCTAGATCCTTTCCGACAAGAGCACTCCACCTCCCTAAAACAGAGGCAGGACTAGGGGTGCCTTCTCTACTCACTGAATATACTCAGATTACTGCAACAGCCCTCACCCAGTCCATGAACGACCAAGGTCACCTGGGAATTCTCACCAGGGCTCTTCTTGACAAATCAACCTCCACCATGACCACTCTAGATCCTCTCTCTCTCTCCAGCAAGCAACTTAAATATATGTCCCTAGCCCGCCAGCTGGAAATTATTAAAAAATCTGACATAATAATTTCTTGGAATGACACAGAACTCCTTGACAAACTTAACATACACTCTCTCCCTCTTCCACCACAGGCAATCCCTGTCTCACTAATGACTCCTTTTCACGACCTGGACATCTACTCATACCACGACCTGGTCACCCCCATGGGAACTCATCTTATCAGCACTACAGACCTCTCTCTTATTACTTCACACAAAATTACTAAACACCACAAACGATCCCTGAACCGCCTCACCGCACACCTCTCCTCCTTCCAAACCGTCACTCCTCCAACTCACTCTGACCCACTCCCCCTCTCCCACAGGCAACTTGCGCCTGGCTACGCAATTTCGCAGAACACGACAGACAACGTTAAATTTCCTGCTCCTATCGAATCCTCCACCCCACTTACCCAGCGCTACCAACCTCACGCCTCCGTTACTGATGCAGACTACGAGGCGGACCCCACTGGGGACCTGGAAGGAAACCAATGGTGGGCGTGGCCCACGTAGATCGCAGGCAGTCACGCGCACCAAGCATGGGGCTGCCCCAACAGTGACGCCACCTGGTCAGCGCGCCACTACTTGTGCAAATCCTGGATCCGACACTCCTCCTCCTCCAAATTCTACCGCGCATATAAAATAACCTCCACCTCGCACCCTGACAGGATCCGCGAGGCCATGACATTCCCAGCCAGCAGCGCACCTGCACCACCGGCGCGCCTGCTTCACCTTACTTACGGATCTCAGTACAGAGCCCTGCACATTACGAGCTGGCGGGGCAAGCGCTCTTACAACGACGACAAACTTGCCACCACCACCGTTGTCCACGTCCAATGGGCCCCAACCATCATGCACAACGACCATATCAACTCCTACACACGCATGGGATACAGCATCCACCATTGCACACCTCTCACCCCCACTACCTCCACCATACACTGGAAGCCTCAATCTCACCATGCGGCTCACCTTGTTGAACTGGTAGGACAACCAACATATGACCAATTAACCCACACCTTTAAAACCTCTCCTCCGATAACCACATACCTCAATCCCAGGAAGGACACCCACCTCACTAACCTCGAGCAACAAGGCCAATGGGCCACCTCCCCAGGATTTAATGCTGACAACCACAACCTTGTTCACAAACTTCTGAAAATTGACACACACGACAGACACCCAGACTGGGACATTCAACCACCCTCAGCCTACATTATACAAACAGGCATCCTCACTACTCTGGATTGCCAATCCACACACACACATACCAACGTTTCATATCTTTATAACCCCACAGGTCGCTGTCTTGGGCACATTCCCAACGACAGGCTCACCTCTCTTAAACAAAACTATGACCACTTTAAAAATCACTACCCAACCAAATGGAACCAACTGACCCAAGGAGGAACATACCACACTGACCTAGCTGCCCTCTTCACCAGATACAGAGCTGCTCCTGCTGCCACTAACATTCTGTCTCCCTTCCTCTACCAAGCAGCAGCTGCCCTGGGCATTACTCACCATCGTACCTCCAATCCTCTTAGCTACGACCAAAGCCTCACCAGCTTCTCTTCTACCAGCCCTGCTGACCAGCTCTTTGGCTCCAACCAAGACCCCTTTCTTACCATCTGGACTGGGGGCTCACTGGTGGACATTCCCAATTCCACCACACAAGCACACCAAGCTCTAAGGTGGGCTCTAGCCAGTGCTGACCATGCTGAAAATACTCTCAGCCCTACCTGCACCCTGATGCTCCTCCCTGATGACCTTGCTGCCCCTTACAAAACTCTCCTCCACCACTCCTGGATCCACTACATTGACTGTAGACCACTGTCCGAATTGAATACTACCTCTGAAATATGGCTTGGCAGCAAATCTCACACCCCACCCTCCACTCAAAAATTACACCTCATCCTTATATGCAACCCTCACAGCCAAGAGACTTACTTTCCTAAACTCCCAGACTTTATTGACCAATGGACATACTACATGCAAAGCCTCTCCTCATCCTGGGAGCCCTCTACTATCACACCACCTTCCACCCTTACTTTCACTGATATTGTCATCACCTACCCTCGGAAACTTAAATCTCTTGCCAAAAATCCCTGGCAACCTATACTCCACCAACACCCTCCCCCCTCTCCTCTTACCATTACCCACCCCTGTTTTTACCTTGCTACCCCCTCCTCTGGCCTACAGGTCTACACAGATGGTAGCCTAATAAAAGGTAAACCAGGGCATCCTAGCAAAATAGGTGCTGCAGTATATGTCCCGGCTGCAGGACAAAGCTACACCATCAACCCTGGGGGAATAGGGGCCACCAAAACTAACAACCGGGCAGAACTGGTAGCCATCCACCAAGCCCTTCTCAACATTGACTATGACAAATCTCTTACCCTTCATACAGACAGCCTCTGCTCTCTTCAACTGATTAAAAAAATGATTCATGACCCCACCACAACAACCCGTTCCATTCATACTGAATTACTGCAATCAATTCAAAAACACCTCATTCAACGCATCCTGCATGGCTCACACACCACCCTTTGTAAAGTCCGTTCCCACACAGGTATCCTTGGAAATGACAGAGCAGACACTCTGGCACGCAAGGCAGCTGAGCACCCTACCTCAACTAATTTTACTGATAACACTGGGGAAATCCCCCGCCACAATGTTTACTGGCCTACAGTTCAACCTCCTCGTACACCCATGGGAAATATCCCCCCTAGAATTTTAGCACCTAACCTTACACAAGGTATCACCTCTAACCTCCCCACTAGCTGCCACCTTGGTCAACACCCCCTTAAAGGGATTTATGCAACCACCTGGGCTGAAAACACCCCCCACCAACTTCCTCAAGCAAGTAACAAATTTTGGACCTCAACCCTTATCCAGCATAAAACTAAATTCCACATCCTTAAAGCCCGCTGGGGTAGACTGTGGAACCGTAAACTTGCATTCCGCTGGAAACTCCCTTATATTACCAGCACTCACCCACCCACGAACTCCCTATGCCCCATCTGCCACACCTGTGAGGACGGAGCGGGCCACATCCTGGCGGGTTGCACACACCGGACTTTCAAGGGGCTCTACATTAAGAGACATGACGCCGCAGTGCGACTCATCCACAAGGCCATTTGCACAGGAGCCCTGGGATCTCGCAGAATGATCATGGACGCTGGCAAGGAAGAGGACCTCCCCAGGGGGGTCCTGGGCAAACGTCTCCCTGACTGGTTACGCCCCTCCACTATTACTGTAGCGGATTGGAAGAGGATGAGACCTGATCTTGCCGTCCTACCTGACATAGACTCTCCTACCTGTATGTCTGATAAAGAACTCTGGGTTCTTGAGCTTGGATACTGCTCTGATACTAATCACGCTACTAAGTTTATTACTAAACATGCCCAACATGTTGAATTAGTCAATGGCCTTCGATCGGCTGGATACCTTGTTCACTATGAAGTTATTACCGTTGGTACAACTGGTACTATTCCAACCTCTTTTTTGACTTCTATGACCACTCTTGGACTTCAGAGATCCTGTGCCCTCAAACTGGCGGACACAGTCCACTCTCACACCATTACTAGTTTCCAGAGTACTTTACAGTGCAGACGCTTTATGGAAACACACACCGGGTCGATACCCGGGGACTAGCACACAGACCGTCCCCCCTCTCAGGTTTTGTCTTACCAGCTGTATTGTGCCGGTGCTTCCCAACCGGGGTGAAAAACCCCCGTATTAAGCTGCACTGGCATGATGGGGCTACGGTGCCTGTTGTTCAGGCATCGGTGGTAATTCTTTTTACTGAGATGGTCCTACGGTGACTATAGCTAGCTCCGGCTTACGCTATGGTGTCCTTAACTTCACGTCCTGTGAGTAACGGTTCTACACGGATGTAACCATTTCAATTTCAATTCCGATCCTCCCTTCTTAATTTGCAGTGAGCAATTTTTACGACTGTTCGGAAGAGTTCGCGGCAATGAATTTAGGCCAGGCCACCGCCCAACCTGGCCCGGCCCCTGGAAGGCAAGCCCCTGCAGGCCAGGCCAACGCAGGCCAGGCCCCCACCCCTGCCCGTGGCCCCGCCCCAACCAGGCAACGCCACTTCGAGACAGGGGGCCCGTCTACCCAACCTGCCACGTATGCAACCGCCGCTGCCGCACCGGTGAGTTCTCAGAAGTATCCCCAACCCGCTCAATGGACTGGATCCGACATTGGGACTAAGTTGCCCAGAGGTCGAATCTGGTTAGACCTAGTTGAGCAGTATTGTGTGTTGGTCAACTGGTCCTTTGTCACCGTATTTGGCTTCTTCCTGGCTGGCCATGCTGCCGAATGGTTCGTTAACCTTCGACAGTCTATTGCTCATGCTGGTCAAGAATTGACACATGCGGTTCTTAGGGCCGAGTTCCTGGGTTTTTTTGACCCATCTCATCGCGATGAAGCCAAAGAAGCCCGCGACAAATTGTTGCGCGGCGACTGTTCCATGACCCAGTTCCCATCCGTTAAAAAATACGAACAACAATTCAAACTGAGTCGACATCCATCCCTCTCTTGCACTGCTGCCTTCTCCCTCTCACGTACCCTTGATATCCCTTCCACAGGCACCCTACAGGAAGATATCAAACAATCATATGCATCAGATCCCTGGTTTGACAACCCTCCTCACCCCCTCCAACTTCATGCTTCAGGTTTTTGGGTTGGCACTCAAACCGTTGGTCGAGGGCCACAACCTTCCCAACTCATTGTCCCCAATTCCACCTCAATCAAACTACGCATCTTACGTGAGTTACACGATGCCCAGTATTCAGGCCATCCAGGTGTAGATCGCACCTTTGAACTAGTATCTCGTCAATTCTGGTGGCCAGGCATGCGCAGAGATGTGACCCAATACGTACAAACTTGCCCACCATGCCAACTCAACAAAGCCAAAACAAACACCCCCCACGGCACCTTGCACCCACTCCAACCCCCCACTGAATGTTGGCAAAGCATCTCAATGGACTTCATTGTTGGCCTTCCAAAAGCCTCTAACAGTCGATTTGATGCCCTCATAGTTGTTGTTGACCGTCTGTCCAAAACGGCCATTTTTATTCCCACCCACACTGATGCAACAGCCCAAACAACTGCCCGTCTTATTGTTGACCACGTCATTAGTCGTTTTGGTTTACCCACGTCAATTGTTTCTGACCGTGATTCCAAATTCACCAGCATTTTTTGGACCGCCGTTTGCAAAATTTGGGGAACCAAATTGCGCATGTCCACCGCATTCCATCCACAAACTGACGGCCAAACAGAGCGTATGAACCGTGTGTTGGAAGAAACACTCCGTCACTTTGTGAACGCCAAACAAACCAATTGGCACGAGTTATTGCCCATGGCCCAGTTTGCAATCAACAATGCATGGCACAGTTCAATTCAGACCACACCCTTTTATCTGAATCACGGGCGTCACCCAAGTTTGCCCACGTCACTAATAGAAGAAAGCCGTGTCCCCGCTGCTCGTTTATTCACGGATAACATCACGTCGGCTCTCGTTTTGGCTAAACAATTTATTGTCCAAGCCCAAGATCGCCAGAAATCCTATGCAGACACCCGTCGCAAACCTGTTCACTTTCTCGTTGGAAACAAGGTTCTGCTTTCCTCTAAGAACCTCAAGTTCACATCTCGTTTTGCCAGAAAATTGTTGCCCAAGTTTGTAGGACCTTTCCCGGTCACACAGGTTTTTTCCAAAGGTGTCAATGAAGAAACCATTGCCGTTCGCCTTCAGTTACCGGAAAGTTGGAAGATTCATGACGTTTTTCATGTCTCACTCGTATCGTTATATCGCTCCGACGGGTCCGTTCAACCCCCTCCATCTGGTCCATGGATTGTTGACCAAGACTTGTTCTCAGTTGACCGCCTTATTGACCACCGTCGTGACAAACGTAAGAAACTTTCTTACTTCGTCAAGTGGCAAGGCCCCGGAGATACCCACACTTGGGAAGAGGCTTCCACTCTTGCCAAGCACGTACCCCACCTCGTTGAAGACTATTGGGACAGTCTTCCCCTTGTAAAACAAGGAGACCGGTTTCGTTAGTAGTTCGCGCCTACTTCTTGACATATATTGTCGATTTCGCTTGTTTCGGTGACGCAAGCTAGATGGGGGAGAATGTAATAGTTAATTACGTTCAATCTCACCACGTCCGAGGGACGCCTCATCGAGTGGTTCGTTCTTGTCAAATGACTGTCGTTGTAGTCATGATAAGTCAAATCGGTTGACTGTAGTTGCAGTCATGATCGGTCGCCTCGTTGCATCGACCGATCCACGTTCCTCCATACATCGACCCGTTTGATGTATCGAGATCGACACATCGACAGTTATCATGTGTCTCGTCCAATGGTCCTCCGTTAGCACCATAAAACTCGTCCCCCAACTGTTGGAACCAAGTCTTATCAACGATAAGCATTTGGTGTCCTTGCTCTTCGTTCGAGCCCGGTCTCATCGCCGGCATTTGGGATATCGAAACCAGTGAGTCCCTCGTTCCTCGGTTTCTCATTGTTACATCTGGTTTCGGTGCACAAAATGTAATAGTTAATTACGTTCAATCTCACCACGACCGAGGGAAGCCTCATCGAGTGGTTCGTTCTTGTCAAATGACTGCCGTTGTAGTCATGATAAGTCAAATCGGTTGACTGTAGTTGCAGTCATGATCGGTCGCCTCGTTGCATCGACCGATCCACGTTCCTCCATACATCGACCCGTTTGATGTATCTAGATCGACACATCGACAGTTATCATGTGTCTCGTCCAATGGTCCTCCGTTAGCACCATAAAACTCGTCCCCCAACTGTTGGAACCAAGTCTTATCAACGATAAGCATTTGGTGTCCTTGTTCTTTGTTCGAGCCCGGTCTCATCGCCGGCATTTGGGATATCGAAACCAGTGAGTCCCTCGTTCCTCGGTTTCTCATTGTTACATTTGGTCTCGGAGCTTTTGCTCCCGATCCAGTTTTTCACGGTAACCCTTCCCGCTCCTCCATAATTATTTTTCCGAATCATTTTCGCTATTGTTCCGATCCTCCCTTCTTAATTTGCAGTGAGCAATTTTTTCGACTGTTCGGAAGAGTTCGCGGCAATGAATTTAGACCAGGCAGAGGGTGGCACTAGCCCACCCCCAGCCACAGATGGCCCACCTGGAGGCCAATCTGACCCCAACCTGGACCCAGACCTCCCCTCGGAACCGGAGGACATGGAGGAAGAAGCCATGACTTCTTCTGAAATCCGTGCCTCGTTCCAGTCGCTGCAGACCGCCATGCAGGCGATCATGGCGACCTTCCTGGCCGCGCAAAGTGGCCAGGCCACCGCCCAACCTGGCCCGGCCCCTGGAAGGCAAGCCCCTGCAGGCCAGGCCAACGCAGGCCAGGCCCCCACCCCTGCCCGTGGCCCCGCCCCAACCAGGCAACGCCACTTCGAGACAGGGGGCCCGTCTACCCAACCTGCCACGTATGCAACCGCCGCTGCCGCACCGGTGAGTTCTCAGAAGTATCCCCAACCCGCTCAATGGACTGGATCCGACATTGGGACTAAGTTGCCCAGAGGTCGAATCTGGTTAGACCTAGTTGAGCAGTATTGTGTGTTGGTCAACTGGTCCTTTGTCACCGTATTTGGCTTCTTCCTGGCTGGCCATGCTGCCGAATGGTTCGTTAACCTTCGACAGTCTATTGCTCATGCTGGTCAAGAATTGACACATGCGGTTCTTAGGGCCGAGTTCCTGGGTTTTTTTGACCCATCTCATCGCGATGAAGCCAAAGAAGCCCGCGACAAATTGTTGCGCGGCGACTGTTCCATGACCCAGTTCCCATCCGTTAAAAAATACGAACAACAATTCAAACTGAGTCGACATCCATCCCTCTCTTGCACTGCTGCCTTCTCCCTCTCACGTACCCTTGATATCCCTTCCACAGGCACCCTACAGGAAGATATCAAACAATCATATGCATCAGATCCCTGGTTTGACAACCCTCCTCACCCCCTCCAACTTCATGCTTCAGGTTTTTGGGTTGGCACTCAAACCGTTGGTCGAGGGCCACAACCTTCCCAACTCATTGTCCCCAATTCCACCTCAATCAAACTACGCATCTTACGTGAGTTACACGATGCCCAGTATTCAGGCCATCCAGGTGTAGATCGCACCTTTGAACTAGTATCTCGTCAATTCTGGTGGCCAGGCATGCGCAGAGATGTGACCCAATACGTACAAACTTGCCCACCATGCCAACTCAACAAAGCCAAAACAAACACCCCCCACGGCACCTTGCACCCACTCCAACCCCCCACTGAATGTTGGCAAAGCATCTCAATGGACTTCATTGTTGGCCTTCCAAAAGCCTCTAACAGTCGATTTGATGCCCTCATAGTTGTTGTTGACCGTCTGTCCAAAATGGCCATTTTTATTCCCACCCACACTGATGCAACAGCCCAAACAACTGCCCGTCTTATTGTTGACCACGTCATTAGTCGTTTTGGTTTACCCACGTCAATTGTTTCTGACCGTGATTCCAAATTCACCAGCATTTTTTGGACCGCCGTTTGCAAAATTTGGGGAACCAAATTGCGCATGTCCACCGCATTCCATCCACAAACTGACGGCCAAACAGAGCGTATGAACCGTGTGTTGGAAGAAACACTCCGTCACTTTGTGAACGCCAAACAAACCAATTGGCACGAGTTATTGCCCATGGCCCAGTTTGCAATCAACAATGCATGGCACAGTTCAATTCAGACCACACCCTTTTATCTGAATCACGGGCGTCACCCAAGTTTGCCCACGTCACTAATAGAAGAAAGCCGTGTCCCCGCTGCTCGTTTATTCACGGATAACATCACGTCGGCTCTCGTTTTGGCTAAACAATTTATTGTCCAAGCCCAAGATCGCCAGAAATCCTATGCAGACACCCGTCGCAAACCTGTTCACTTTCTCGTTGGAAACAAGGTTCTGCTTTCCTCTAAGAACCTCAAGTTCACATCTCGTTTTGCCAGAAAATTGTTGCCCAAGTTTGTAGGACCTTTCCCGGTCACACAGGTTTTTTCCAAAGGTGTCAATGAAGAAACCATTGCCGTTCGCCTTCAGTTACCGGAAAGTTGGAAGATTCATGACGTTTTTCATGTCTCACTCGTATCGTTATATCGCTCCGACGGGTCCGTTCAACCCCCTCCATCTGGTCCATGGATTGTTGACCAAGACTTGTTCTCAGTTGACCGCCTTATTGACCACCGTCGTGACAAACGTAAGAAACTTTCTTACTTCGTCAAGTGGCAAGGCCCCGGAGATACCCACACTTGGGAAGAGGCTTCCACTCTTGCCAAGCACGTACCCCACCTCGTTGAAGACTATTGGGACAGTCTTCCCCTTGTAAAACAAGGAGACCGGTTTCGTTAGTAGTTCGCGCCTACTTCTTGACATATATTGTCGATTTCGCTTGTTTCGGTGACGCAAGCTAGATGGGGGAGAATGTAATAGTTAATTACGTTCAATCTCACCACGACCGAGGGACGCCTCATCGAGTGGTTCGTTCTTGTCAAATGACTGTCGTTGTAGTCATGATAAGTCAAATCGGTTGACTGTAGTTGCAGTCATGATCGGTCTCCTCGTTGCATCGACCGATCCACGTTCCTCCATACATCGACCCGTTTGATGTATCGAGATCGACACATCGACAGTTATCATGTGTCTCGTCCAATGGTCCTCCGTTAGCACCATAAAACTCGTCCCCCAACTGTTGGAACCAAGTCTTATCAAAGATAAGCATTTGGTGTCCTTGCTCTTCGTTCGAGCCCGGTCTCATCGCCGGCATTTGGGATATCGAAACCAGTGAGTCCCTCGTTCCTCGGTTTCTCATTGTTACACTGGCTGACCATCCAGTATGTAACAATTAAATCAAAATCAGGAGCAGAGGTGGACTGGCTGACCATCCAGTGCTAGGAGTAAATCCGTGCAACAATTAAATTAAATTAGGAGCAGAGGTGGGCTTGCTGAACATCCAGTATAATTTAGCAAATAAATTAAAATCAGGAGGAGAGATGGGCCGGCTAACAATCCAGTGCTTGGAGTAAATCCATGTAACAATTATATTAAAATCAGGAGCAGATGAGTGGGCGATAGCGTGTTTATGCCGTGTTCACTACACCACACAACTACGGTAGTGTTTTTTTAACGACAACGCGTCGCCCCTGCATCGCAATAACGTCATTGCATGACGACGCATGGGTTTGGTTAAACTAGTCAGAATTGGCCTTCCGTCGTCCACCGAGCTACGGAAAGCCATCGGCCAATGGCCTTCCGTCGCCCACCCGCCCGCTGCCCATTGTTTCCTTCGCCCATTTCTTCCGTCGCCCACTTCTATAGTGCTTCGAGTTAGTCCAGGGATGTGGCTGAGTGGCAGAAATGAAAGGAAAGGAAAGGAGTTGTACTGCAGGAACTTGTAGTGCAACCTCTCGCTGTCGCTCTCCCGCTCGCGCTCGTTCAAAGTCGTCAGCTCGACTCATCGAAATCGTTGACATGCAAAGACAAAATGCTACCGAGATCCCCTCATCAAAATAAAATTGGTAGTTATTTCAATTTGCCTAGAGCCCAACCTCGCACCACCTGTCGAGACAGTGGAAGCACCCGCGACCTATCCAGAAGGTGCGTAGCCAGACGCGCTTCATACTGAGGAGGCAGACGATGGAGCTGAAGCACCAAGGCCAAGCGAACGAGACTGGAAGTCATAAGTCTTAGAAGTAGACGACCAGATTTCGAGTTGAACGATTCTTACAGGACTCCGTCCAATTCGACAACAGGGTTACTCCGTGTTGGGGGCAAAGCTAGACCCCTCTATATTCATGACAGTATCGCTTTGTGCGTGATTTGATCTAATCAAAGCAGACATTTTTGTATGCTATCCATAGATAGCATTTGTTTGCAATCTAAGGAATGTATTTTGATGTTGACTTCATGGAATAATGGTAAGTTGGTTTCAGGTTTGTTAGAATGTACGGGCTATTTAGTAGTGATGATTTCGAGTACATTTTTCCTAGTGCCCTACAGGACTACAAATGTGCCCGTGAGTATACTAAATTACTAATGGAAACTGTTCTGTAAAATTTACAGGCTTGACAAAGTTGTTACACTTCTTGTAACATATGTCGTTCATATGCAAAATGCATGTTTCCTTAAGGACCCCTACAAAAAAAACAGGGGGCTGGACCCCCCGACCAAGTACCCCCCTATAAGACAGCTGCGCTTTGCGCTTCAGATGGTGGCTACTCAACTTTCCTGAAATCAGGCTTGAGTAGCCCTAGTAGCTACTCAAACTTGCCTACAGAAATCTGAAATACCCCCCCCCACACACACCCCACCCCACCCCACCCCATGCAGAGATTTTGGAAAGTCCGTTGCATTTCAGAGTAGGGATTTTGAAGCATCAGCATATATATTCAGCATCAGGATATTGGTCTGGTGCAGCTGCAGATGTTGTGTGGCGTCACTTCAGTTGTGTGTGTGTCTAATAGTGTTTGTGTGCGTCCCTTTTTGTTTACTGTGCTGCGCGGCCGTGCGATTTTGGGGTGGGGTGGGGTGGGGGGGGGCTTTAGGTCCCAGCCAGCAATTTGGCTGCTCGACGTCTTAGGTAGTTAAGACGACAATTCAATAGAACGGCTAGGAGCCTTTAATGCAGGTGGAGCCATTGAATTCAGTTCAAGTTCAAGTCCACTGAACTGCCATTTGTAAACAGAGATGCTGCTGATCGTAAATGTTACAACTCTAAAGTAGATGGCCAAACCCAGCATGCGTCCTAAGAGAGTACTGAGTGGTGAGCATCATCCTGACATTTACAGTCCTATCTATCTAAGCCATCTCAAGTGTTCATTTTTTTAGTTGGGAAATGTATATCAACTCAGGAGGTGGGTCTCCCTTCACAAAGCAGGGGCACCGAGGATTCAGTTCGAATGGCGTTGCCACTCCTACAAAAGAGTAGGCACACCTAGGGGCGGTGGGAGATACCGACCCCCGACCAAACGAACAACAGTTCAGAAGTCTGGTGTAGTAGTGTGTATACTACCCATGTTAACTTCGCCTGCAGACGGTGAGCAGCCTGAAGGTTGATAGGCCATGTAATCAATGAAAACATCAATCAATCAATCAATCAAAGTCAAAGTATCTAAGTAAGGCAAGGCAACTATTGTAAGCCATGCACATCCTGGATCCCAATGCTTTTCTTAACAGCCATGAGCAGCAGCTTCTAAGCAGCTCCCCTGACTGACTATTCAGCCATGAGCAGCTGCTTCTAAGCAGCTCCCCAGACTGACTATTCAGCCTAACCTGGCGCAGCCTAGTGCACCTTGAAGCTGACACAATCGGCTGCTCAGAACTGCTGACATAGTTTGGTGTAGCTTAGTGGCTGGATCAGGGAGTTGTCTAGCAGCTTCTAAGGGAAGCCGAAAAGAAAAGCACTGCTGGAGCTATGGTCAATCCAAACAAGTGCTGCTGGTTATATAGGCTGGTTTGCCTCAGACAGTGGAGCTGTACAGGAATAAGGAATGATTGACTGAACTAAGAATGAACCTATGTAGCAAGGGGTACAGAGGTGGTCCTTGCAATCATGCAGCATGGAAGCATCAGGATGAAGCTACCCCTATATGAGGTATGGGTCAAGAATGATTTGATGAACCTAGCCAGGCATAAAGAGGTGGGACCTCTGTTGTTCAATAGATCATGCAGCATGGAAGCATCAGGATGAATCTACCCCAATATGAGGTATGGGTGAAGAATGATTTGATGAACCTAGCAATGCATAAAGAGGTGGGACCTCTGTTGTTCAATAGATCATGCAGCATGGAAGCATCAGGATGAAGCTACCCCAATATGAGGTATGGGTGAAGAATGATGTGATGAACCTAGCCAGGCATAAAGAGGTGGGACCTCTGTTGTTCAATAGATCATGCAGCATGGAAGCATCAGGATGAAGCTACCCCAATATGAGGTATGGGTCAAGAATGATTTGATGAACCTAGCCAGGTATAAAGAGGTGGGACCTCTGTTGTTCAATAGATCATGCAGCATGGAAGCATCAGGATGAAGCTACCCCAATATGAGGTATGGGTGAAGAATGATGTGATGAACCTAGCCAGGCATAAAGAGGTGGGACCTCTGTTGTTCAATAGATCATGCAGCATGGAAGCATCAGGATGAAGCTACCCCAATATGAGGTATGGGTGAAGAATGATGTGATGAACCTAGCCAGGCATAAAGAGGTGGGACCTCTGTTGTTCAATAGATCATGCAGCATGGAAGCATCATGATAAAGCTACCCCTAAAACACAGAGCGCAGATAAGGAGGGAAACGCCTTGAAGTACAGGCAGTACACATCCTGCTAATAGTACACAGCTCGGCCGACTAATATGAATGAACATTCACTAATATTTTTAATTCACTAATAGTAACTGACATATCCATTCCCTAAATATATCTCAGTACGTGCATGCATCAGAGAGCAGATAGGTGTATGCATGTCAACATGTGCATGCATCAGATAGCAGCTAGGTGCATGCATGTCAACATGTGCATGCATCAGATAGCAGCTAGGTGCATGCATGTCAACATGTGCATGCATCAGATAGCAGCTAGGTGCATGCATGTCAACATGTGCATGCATCAGATAGCAGCTAGGTGCATGCATGTCAACATGTGCATGCATCAGATAGCAGCTAGGTGCATGCATGTCAACATGTGCATGCATCAGATAGCAGCTAGGTGCATGCATGTCAACATGTGCATGCATCAAATTGCAGCTAGGTGCATGCATGTCAGCATGTGCATGCATCAGAGATCAGCTAGGTGATCACATCAAGTAACAAAGAATGACGAGCAAATAATGAGGTTCAGGAGGGGGGGATGTAGAATGAGGGATGGAACAGGAAACAGTGAAGAATGATGAGGGAAGAATGAAGGATAAAGAATGGTGAGGAAGGAATGAAGAGGGGTGCATGGGTCAAGGATCCCAAATGTCCGCCCCAACACATCCGCACATCTTAGTTCAGCGACACACGACGGCCAGCCGTTGTTGTCATACCTAACTACGAATGTGTGTCCAGGAAAACAAACCTGCCAACGTTTCAGCACATGTTGCTTTATTTCAGCAGCACTGTGTGTGTGACAGCCTGCCATTATCATTGAACCAACATATGTCAATGATCTCGAACCTCACAACATATTATCAGATATTCATATGTTGCTTTATTTCAGAGGTACTGTGTGTCTGACAGCCTGTCATTGTCCCCATTCCTGACTGTGTGTGTGACAGCCTGTTTTTGTCACCATTCCTAAGTGTGTTTGTGACAGCCTGTCATTGTACCCTTTCCTAATTGTGTGTGTGTCAGCCTGTCATGGTCCCCATTCCTATCTATTTGTGTGACAGTCTGTAATTGTCCTTATTCTTAACTCTGTGTGTAAGGAGACCAAAGCTGCCAACATGCATGACTAAATATGTTGGTTCATTGGTTAAGCGGCCCTGTGTGTCGCCGCCTGCTGTTGCTGTTATAAATAACTATGTCAATCAAGGACCCTAGACCTCCCAACATATACACATATGTTGGTTCATTCGTTCAGCGGCACTGTGTTTATGTGACATCCCAAGAGCTGACCAAGAGGGCCACCTGCTGTGACCAGTCACAACATGCTGCACATACCGCCTCCACAGTCACTATAACAGAGGCCAAGGCTACCCGATGCATGCTCCCTGTTCACACGGACTCCAGATGCACCCACAGCTTAGCAAAGGCAAGGGGTTCTAGTGGCCACGGTATTGCCGAATCGTACGTACAGCACCCTGGTTCCACTGTTTCTTTTTTGGGCAACGCGTGTCAGCTTCTAGGCAGCTTCTTTCGCCCACTCTTGGGCCAAACCTGGATCTAGCTAGTGCATCTGAAAGCTGGAACGACAGGCATTCCAATACAGTGGTAATATGTGGGCTTGGCTCAGTTGCTGGCTAATGGAGCTGGGTAGAAGCTGGGTGGAAACTGCTACGCGCAGCTTAGACAAAAGGGGGCCCTAGAGTGCTCATCCTGACATGTAGTGCCCCCTCTTGGCAGGGGGGGCCTCAGAGTGCTCCTTCCTTCTCCTCTTGCACGTGGACTTCTCTCGGGAGACGAGATTGACGATTGTTGCTGTGGGCCGCTTGTCCGAAGATGTCAACTTTCGCATAGGAGAAACCAGATCGATGATTACAGATGTTGCAGTAGGAGGCGAGGGGGTATGCTTTGCAGGGGTACCAGGATCAACAGGTGCGCCCTGGGGAGACTCGGCTGTCTTGTGAAGAGACATCGCAATCTCATGCAATGCAGGGGTCCCCTCAGGGTGATCATCCCGACTCCTCTTGGATGGCAGAACTTTGCTAATTGGACCTTTTTGGAGCCTCTTCGCCGCCAACTTGAGCCGCCATAGGGCGTTGTGCTGCTGGCTTTTCTGGGGGGCGGGAGCACCCAGGGCCACCCCGTTGTCCGTCCCCGCCGCGGGAGTCACCCCGTTGTCCGCCGCCGCTGCCAACTTGAACCGCCAAAGAGGGTTGAGCCCCTCTGGGTTGAACTGCTGCCTTTTCCGGGGGTTAACGTCCGGCAAAGGGTCCACGCAAGAGACCTTGATAGGGCAGGCGCCCTCTGCTGGGGTGCCACTGCTCCTGGCCCTCTTGTCATTGCGCTCATAAGAGGTTCTGATATCAGTGTCCCTGTACATGGAGCTCTGGTTGTACCAGTCAACAGAGTCTTCAGCCATGGGAGACTCTGGAGTCCTGGTAAGAGTCTCGGCAATCTCCTCCAACCTTGCAAGGATCTGTGTAGGGTTGTGAGCTTCATGTTAGCACAGCTTGCAGCAAACAGGTGGCTCACACTACTACATACATTGAGCCAGGGTTGTGACATTGTCTCACTACCTTGCATCCTTACAGTTATGTATTGCGAGGCTGGAAGCTGAAGAAGTGGCATAAGTGGCCTGATTGAAGACACTTCTATCGGTTGCAGTATTCAATGCGCAACATGAATTAGACTGTCTCAGCTGCCTCAACTGTCTCAATAGTCATGGCTCACAACAGATGTGCAGGTATAGCTGGTGGCTCGCACTACCACATACACTGACCTATAGTTGTGATATTGTCTCACTGCCTTGCATGCTTACAATCAAGCAGGCAATAGGTTTCACATGTGCTTCTGCGACACCATCAGAATGCATGTTATGATGTCCTGGATGAAAAGCGAAGAGTGCAAAGCGAAAGATGAGAACAAGAAAAAAGAGGAGAGTTTGAAGTACGAAGTGAGCAGCAAATACCACACCCCTACCTGAGTTGTAGTCGGGCGTTCCTCAGGTATCTCTGTTGTAGCCGACTTAGCCAAGTCCTCGAGATGCTCAATCTGCTTCACCTCTGTGCCGGTAGCAAACCAGAGCAAGTGTTTCAAGTGGCTCAAAACCATCATCGCCCAGGCGAAGATATCTCTTGCCATGGATGCTAACTCAGCGTCTCCAAAGCCCATGTATCCGGGAGTTCCTCCTCTGTAGGATGGGCAGGGGTTGGTTTGGTCTGATCAGCTTTGGTCCAACTTTGCCGCCTGAGCCATTGCATAAGCCCGTGGAGCTATGGAATGGGTCCCTCTAGGTATGTAGCTAGATGTGTAGCTAGATGTGTAGCTAGATGAGCGACGGAATGGGTCCCTCTAGGTATGTAGCTAGATGTGTAGCTAGATGTGTAGCTAGATGAGCGACGGAATGGGTCCCTCTAGGTATGTAGCTAGATGTGTAGCTAGATGAGCGACGGATTGGGTCCCTCGAGGTATGTAGCTAGATGTGTAGCTAGGTATGTAGCTAGATGTGTGGCTAGATGAGCGACGGATTGGGTCCCTCTAGGTATGTAGCTAGATGTGTATCTAGGTATGTAGCTAGATGTGTAGCTAGATGAGCGACGGAATGGGTCCCTCTAGGAATGCAGCTAAATGTGTAGCTAGATGAGCGACGGATTGGGTCCCTCTAGGTATGTAGCTAGGTGTGTGGCTAGATGAGCGACGGATTGGGTCCCTCTAGGAATGTAGCTAGATGTGTAGCTAGATGAGCGACGGAATGGGTCCCTCTAGGTTTGTAGCTAGATGCGTAGCTAGATGAGCGACGGAATGGGTCCCTCTAGGAATGCAGCTAAATGTGTAGCTAGATGAGCGACGGATTGGGTCCCTCTAGGTATGTAGCTAGATGTGTAGCTAGGTGTGTGGCTAGATGAGCGAAGCATTGGTTCCCTCTTGGAATGTAGCTAGGTCTAGGTTTGGTCTGGTTCGCTTTATTTAAGTTTAGTCATTGATTCAAGTGTCGTATTCTTGTACTTACGGGTGTACGGGTGCCTGGGCACCCTCATGGGTTGTCAATCCGAGGTCGCTGATCTTGACCTGGATGCGGTTGCCATCACCAATGGTGATGAGGATATTTTCATTCTTCAGGTCGTTGTGGAGGAGGCCCCTCTTGTGGAGCTGCTCCAACGCCATGACGACATCCTGTTGGATGCGGATGTACTGTCCCAGCTCCATGGACTCCCGCACTTCCAATAGGTGGTCGCCCAACCTGAAGGGTTGGAGAATGAATGGTCATGTAGGCGGGGCAGCACATTAGTCATGGTCATGTAAGCAGGGCAGGGGATTAGTCATGGTCATGTAAGCAGGTTAGGGCAGCACGTTCAACACGATATTGAGGTACTGACTCATCTCTCCTTAACATGTTAAGTTGAGCTAGGAAGTTTGAATCCAAATTAAAATTGGCATCATTTATTTGAAAAGAATACCAAGCTAGAAGCAGCAAGAAAGGATGCCTGGACAGTCGATAAAGGTAGAGGAACAGACAAAGGCGCACACATGCATGTCCTGCAAAGGCAAAGGTACAAACACAGTCGCACTACAAGACAGGAGTGATATGAACAGACACAGCACAGGCATGAACACAAGCAAGTCAGTCTCCAACAGCCACAGCCACACTACAAGACAGGAGTGATATGAACAGACACAGCACAGGCATGCACACAAGCAAGTCAGTCTCCAACAGCCACAGCCACACTACAAGACAGGTGTGATATGAAGCCAACAGCTACAGCCACACAGCAAGAGCACATGTCAACATGTCATGCGTTCCTACCTCTTGAGACAACAGTCTCATCTGTGACTTGAAACCCGACTTTGATGTGAGCTTGGACAACTTCACTGCCTTGTGCTGTGTGTAGGGTGGGTGGGGGTGGGGGATGAGAAATTATGTACACTCAGTTTTTACTCGTGAATTAAGAGAGAGAAAAGGAGGGGGGGGAGAGAGAGAGAGAGAGAGAGAGAGAGAGAGAGAGAGAGAGAGAGAGAGAGAGAGAGAGAGAGAGAGAGAGAGAGAGAGCTTATATAGGTGTATGGTTTTTGATGCTCATAGAATTATTTTTTCCTTTTTCTGTGCTGGAAATGAGCCAATTACAGTTGATTTTGATTTGGTTGGATTTGGGAGGGACCCTACCCACTAGAACTTATTTATATGGCTAACTGTACGTTCTCAATCACAGGGACCTGTACTGGTATCAGCTTGGATAACACTCCGGAGAGTGGACTTTGTGTGTGCAGCACGCCAATCTATAAATGCGGAGACGAGAATAAGTTACAAGCACAGGAGACCCATTAAGGGGCACCAGTGGAGGAAAGGGGGCGGTAGCCTGGAACCTGACCAGGGTACAGGCTAGACAGTGCGTGTTAGAAGAACCGATGACGCAGTCAACAGGAAGCTGACATAGTACTGTCAGGACCGATAGTTCTAAGGGAGTACACAAGGAGTCACCAAGACATAAAACAAGCGAGAGCACCGCTATTCATGCTGATAACTGGATACTGTACTTTCTCAAGAATAGGTTCGGTACCTATACTGGATACTGGATACTGCAATTTCTCAATCATATATAGGGACCCTAATAGGGATGGATATTTCTAAAATTGACTTTGGAGTTTTTGTTTACTCTGCGGCTGGACCGCAACATAATGGTGTAACAACCGGTTTACCAGCAGTTTACCAAAGAAGAGTGTGTTGTGTGGTGTGTGTGTGTGTGTGAGAGAAGAGAGAGAGAGAGAGAGAGAGAGAGAGAGAGAGGAGAGAGAGAAGAGGAGAGAGAGAGAGAGAGAGAGAGAAGAGAAGAGAATATAAGAGAGAGAGAGAGAGAGAGAGAGAGGGAGAGAATAGAGAATAGAGAGAAGAGAGGAGAGAGAAACGACAGAGAGAGAGAGAGAGTTTTAACACCACACATGCATATTGGGTAGTCTTCTGTGCCCTTGACTTTTCTTTTTCTGCATCTCTAAGGCACCCTTCCCACCCCAAATGCACCTTTTTAAGACCAATTAAGGGGTGCCATACGTAGACTCCAAATTTGAAGCGAACAGTAGTACTGAGGGCTGGACCACAACTTGGTTGTTGAACACCGTAGATCAGGGAGAGGGGGGGAGGCATATGTCACTAACCATCATTCTAAGCACCACCGCTACAGTTTCAAATTAACATACCTTGCCATTGTAGACCCCCTCATAAACAACACCAAAACCTCCAGATCCCAGCTTCTTTGGCTGGTTGTCTGCTCCCAAGCAGAATGTTACCAACGCCCTCTGCTCTGGTGACATGCTGTTGCATGCCTCATCACTGAACGCACGAGGGTTGGAGCCAGCTGACTTGTACTGCTCGCAGGTCATTCGAATATGCTTTGACAACTGTTTTTCCAGCCTAGCGAGCTTCTCATCAGGAGTCCTAGCCCGTTTAGCGACCCTGGACTCTGCAACTGCAGTCTTGCGGGGCCTCAAGTCGCGCCCTATGTTCTTTATGCGTCCCATCTGCCTGTGGTTACTTTCCTGCAAGGAGTGTACGCAAGCAAGAGACAGCGTTCAGTGAGTGGGTTGTGCTGAGTCAGGTCAAGATATTGCATTACATTGCGTTGTCATCGACAGGCCATTGGCCAACATGTCCATTCAGTATTCGTGCATAGAGGTGATAATAAATAAACTCGAAGGCTTCGTCAGGAGCAGGTCAGGCATGTTCTGTTCAACGCTAGGGAGGGGCTCAGGATTGATTTGGTTTGGCAGGTACGTTGCTAGGTTGGGTGAGGTAGCTTTGCCAGGAATGGAGGTCGTCCGTGGCAGCAGAAAGCGTAAGAGCGTCAGATGGAGATAGAGGCAGAAGGCCTCGGAACTGGTTGGAGCGGAACGGAATTTCTACATTTGATATTTTCCCACATGTAAAGCAATCACTGGCACACGAGAAAGCCACTTGCCTGCTAGATTTTTTGCCGGAGCTGTCTTTAGCTGTTGGTTGAAGGATGATTTGGTGGGCGAAAGCTGGGTCGGGCCACAATTGCAGAGGTGGAGTCTCTGCCGTGGATAACGCCTCTAGCTTTAGATAAACCTCGTATGTCTAATTGGAGCGGAGAGAAGGAATTAAATTTGCAACGCGCAAGCTGCTGAATTGAAGGATAGCTGATAGTTTTGATAACGATAGCTGGGAGTTGTTTTGCTCACAATACATTTGGGATTGCCAAGCCTTCTCATGCTAAAGGCTTCCCTTCTCTTGATCGGCTTGTTTGAGGGGCATTTATTTCAGACAGCTAAACGCCCGTGATCAGGTCGCCAAGCTCAAGGCCCAAGTTAATATGTGCTTCACCAGATTATTGGTCCGGTGGGGGAAATTGATGGGCGCTTTGAATTGAAAGCTATGCGTTTAACCCAATAGCTGAATTGCGCCTATCCTAGAACAAATCTTGAGACAGATCTGACGGATCTAAGCCGTACTTTCATTGGTAGTTGACAAGTGATCGCATGCTTTAATCAGGTGGGACCTAAGGATATATAGCGTTCTTTAGTCTTGCCCCGAGTTCTTCCTTTTGCTTATGATGTTATGCCGAGCCCGTGGGAAACCCTTTTCTCTTTGACGCTGCAGTGATTCAGGCCGAATATCAGGAACAGGGAGAGGCTGCTGATATGGACATAATGTAGATAGACTGCTACATATTGGGCCCAGCTGCGTAATTCACAAGTCTGGGTTTTGAACCAACACACACGACGTCCAATGACTACAGTCAGGTGAGGGGGGCGTAAAAAAAACGTTCGACCAAAGCATTTTACTGCGCAGCGCGTTTGCCGATGTTATTAAAAGCGCTCAATAACTTCGATGATACCTCCTCAGCCAAACTCCGATAGAATCCATAAGTCTGTTGATCTCATCAATCCTCTCAGCTCTAAAACCTCGAAAATCAGCTTTTACCTGGGAGCACCGTTACTCGCTCCGAGGTGCGCCATCTTTGTTTAAGCTCTTGCCAAGCCTTTCTGGTTTATTGAAATCGCTTCTCCTCGAGCAGATGTTCCAGACCCAAAATACGGGTTTCGCCAACCTCGACGTGCGCTGGAGACGGACGATAAGCTCGGATTCGCGCTGTGAACGTTCATTGCATCCTCCTCGCCAATATTGGTGCATTTAAAGCACCTGCTTTGCGGACACTCAGCGGATATTGGACTATTATCGCACATTTAGCTCCACCGCTCGCACCCCGCACCAGTCGAAGGGCGCTAAAAACGTTTCATACCTACTACATTAATGCATGCGGATCGCTGGTAGGTTCCAAGGCTCTCCCTCGGCTACCATGGCTGTATATATTTGGGGGGCCTGCCATGGCTGTGAGGCTTGTGGTGGGGCAATGCCATGGCTTTGTATCGCAATCATTCTTTGCTCCTGGATTTCTCAGAATCTGGTGGACATACCCGTATAATCTAGTCTTCCGGAAAAAATCTCCGTAGGTGCCTAAGTCTTGATTAGTTTGAATCGCATGGTTTTAGCCTATGGCCTCTAGACCAAAGATAAATATTTGTTGGCATAAAGTTGCCCAATCACATCTGTTCAAGATATAAAGAATCAAATTTGGGTTTGCTCAATTTGTGGGAACCAGGTAAAGTGAAACATGCTCATCTTGTGCTATATGGGCTTCCCTAAATTGAAACACATATTTCATAAGGAATGAATCATAGTCTATCGCGCTCAAACAAATTGAATTTAAATAAAAAGTAGACAGACCCATAGCTCACATCTTCCTTCACAAGTCTTGGTGATGGCAGGTTATGGGAGGTAGCGCACAGGCGGTATAGCAGTACACGGAGAAAAAAATCACTGTATGTTTACATTTGTTGTTGGTCATGTATGTAGCTGCGTATACTCAGTTGCATCAGTTTGAGTTCCAGTTTTTGCTTGATAGCATGTAGAACTAAAAAAAAAAAAAAACAGATCACACTTACTAAAACAAATTCATTTTTTTACTTTTCTTTAAGCATCCACATCTGAAGTCAGTTTTGAATTTGGGATACTCCCAACGAAAGCCTGTTTTGGGGGGATCTCTCTCTCTGTATGTACATCTGCATTCAGTTTTGTATTTGGGATATATATACTAAGAGATAATACGCTTTTATATATGAGATACTATTTTATGAGGATAAGCTCTATCTAAAGTGATGATGAGGCACAGCAGCTTATTTCCGCCCCCCCCCCCCCCCCCCCCCCCCTTGTATACATATCATATCTTTGTTTTTATAGTTATACTAATTAATTTGTTTCTGGGCGGATATCTGGGCGATTGCGAGTGGAGCCTGAACTCCAAACACTTGAAATCGTGTAAAAAATTATACTATGAGATTAACATTTTTTTAATATAAATATGCCCGTTCATTTGTTTGTGAGCGGAAGTTTGGAAGACACCCGTAGAACTAGATCCCCCAGGGTTGCCCATTTGTCCGTCTGACCGACCATCCGTCTGACCGAGACGAAGCCTGACAAGTCAGCCAACGGTCTCGTAACTAACTCGCTTCCGTTGCCACCTGTTGCTCCATCGTGAACACTCTCCGCCATTTTTTAGCGTCGCATGCGACGCTGCATAGAATTTGTTTAATTTAAATATGCTCAATAATTTGTTTCTGAACAGATATTTGGAAGACACCCCTCAAAATTGTGATGTGGGCCTGTCTTGGGTAAGCACTGATATGTACATGGCAATTTTTTTCTGACATATCCATGGCAATTTGTTTCTGAGCGGATATATATTTGGAAGACACCCCTAGATATTGTGATGTGGGCCTGTCTTGGGTCAACAATGACAAATCCATGGTTATCTGATGATCATGATTTCTGTTCAATTCCACAGGCTCCTGACGTCTGTGGGCCTGCCTTGGGTCAACAATGACATATCCATGGAAATTTAATGATCATGATATCTGTTCAATTCCACCAGCTCCTGAGGTCTGTGGGCCTTCCTTTGGCGAACAATGACCTATCCATGGAAATTTAATGATCATGATTTCTGTTCTCTTGGTTAAACCGTTGTGATGTGGGCCTGCCATGGGTCAACGATGACCTATCCATGGCAATCTGATGATCATGATTTCTGTTCAATTCCACAGGCTCCAGAGGTCTGTAAGAATGTAGCTTACCATTAGAGGGTGAGTCACTTGAGACATTGAGTCCATGAATATTGTCTGTGACCGTCAGTACAATGATTCTCTGATCTATATATGATATATTCTAATTTATATTTGATATTTGTATATGAAGCTTACGATGAGAGGATGAGTCACTCAAGCCAGTGCTGCATTTTAATGCCTTATTTATTTATATTATAATATAAGCACATCAATTGGTTGGGCCAACGTATGTCCTTATGTAACATGTTTATAAGCTCGTACGTATAAAGATACGTCATATGTTTTCCAGAAACATATGCTCATACGTCGCATACAAACGTATGCTTGGTTAACAAATTGTGTGTGACGCGTCGCCATTCTGTCGCTGCATGGCGACGCATGGGTCAGGCTAAACTAGTCAGAAATGCCCCCCCCCCCCCCCCCCCCCCCCCCCCCCCTCGCACCCCCCGGGTTCCGCGCTTAGTGGGGATCAGGGGGCAGCGCGTCGCACTGGGGTCGCACCAATTCGTTGAATTTGCGATGGGTCGCAACAAAAAAAAGCTTGGCTGCTGCTCTGCTCTGCCCTGCCCTGCTCTGCCCTGCCCTGCCCTGCCCTGCTCTGCTCTTCTTTACTCGGCTTGGCTTTGCTTTACCAGCCACCTGTGACCCGTCTTCACGCCTGTCTTTGTTTTCAGTGGCTCTCTTCAATCAGGACAGCCCTAGTTGATAAGCGTGCAACACAATGACTTTTATTCATATCTGAAAGTGGGTTTTTTCTAGTATTATGGGTTTAGGCCTCCTCCAGGGACAGCGTTTTGGAGCTTTTTATAGCTTTTTAAAGCTTGTTGAAAGCTTTTTAGGGCTATTTGAGGCATACAAAAAAACTGGCGCAACATGCCAGTAATATCTTATTCTATGATTTACACAACCACAACATGTACGATGATTGTTAAGAGAGTTGATATGGACTGCCAATGAAAGTGGCAACACAGACATACCTTTAAACCCATGTACAAATTTTCTCTCCAGAAGTGCAATTAGTTACCATACGTTTATATACGCTGTTATACGTATACAGCTTATAAATATACATATAAGACTTATGTTAACCCCAAAAATACGTTTGCTTCCCAACCAATTAACCACTTGTAATACAACAAAATACATCAAGGCATGGCATATATGCATAATGGTTTATGTATGTATATATATAAACTTGGTATGACATCTGTCACAAATGTTGTCGTACGGTGACGAATATTCATACTCATGACTGAAAATATAGTACGTTGAACACGATACTGTACAATATATTGTGTCGACATCGTGCTTGGCAACGAACCCTACGTATGTGCCAAGGCATGGCATATATGTGATATATGGCATCTGTCTCGACCTGCGGCGTGATGCGATTTGTCTGTTGTGCCTAATTGCAGTCTCTTCTTAGTCCATGGCTAAATGGGACATTGAGAGTTGTTCGTGTCAGTCAGGGACAAACGCCTCTGCCAGCATGGGCCATCTTAGCCAGTTGACCCTCTTCTCTCCATTCTCATTAGATGCAACTGTGTAGCTAGTGCGTATCTGGTGTGTAGCTAGTGTGAAGCTAGTTCGTATCTGGTGTGAAGCTAGTGCGTATCTGGTGTGTAGCTAGTGTGAAGCTAGTTCGTATCTGGTGTGTAGCTAGTGTGAAGCTAGTGCGTATCTGGTGTGTAGCTAGTTCGTATCTGGTGTGTATCTGGTGTGAAGCTAGTGCGTATCTGGTGTGTATCTAGTGCGTTTCAGGTGTGTATCTGGTGTGTAGCTAGTGCGTATCAGGTGTGTAGCTAGTGCGTATCTGGTGTGTATCTGGTGTGTAGCTAGTGTGAAGCTAGTGCAAATCTGGTGTGTATCTAGTACGTATCAGGTGTGTATCTGGTGTGTAGCTAGTGCGTATCTGGTGTGTAGCTAGTGCGAATCTGGTGTGTATCTGGTGTGAAGCTAGTGCAAATCTGGTGTGTAGCTAGTGCGTATCTGGTGTGTATCTGGTGTGTAGCATTAGCTCCAGCTGTGTGGATACATAGCTTGTGTTGTCGGTTACGAGCAGTACTTTCTAGGCAGCTTCCCTGCCTGGCTATTGAGCAAAACACAATGCGGCCTAGTGCACCTAGAAGTAGACACCACTAGGTGCCCAGAACTGCTGACATATTGGGGTTTAGCTTAGTGGCTGGCGCAAGGAGCTGCCTAGAAGCTACTGCTTGTACCCGGAAAGAAAAGCTCTGATTGGCATCTAAGTTACAACGTAATCTAAGTTGCACAGCGATGCAAATCCATGTTTAACAGTGGTGGATTCCATGTAGCTCTGTGACACAATCTGAACCAATCCATATGCACAGTTTGTTGGTCTTGGCCATTGCCTTGGTTTGGCCTCCCTAGTAGCAGTCACTTACAGGGTATTTGTCTACGAAAATGAACCAGTGTCTTTGCGTAGCACCGTAGTGCTCCTAGTAGCTTTATATGGGGATGCTGCCTGCAGCTTGTTTGGCTCCAAAGGCAACCCCGAACGAAAGAGTAACAGTGCAGCTTGCAGCTTGTTTGGCTCCAAAGGCAACCCCAAAAGCCCGTTCAACGTAGCACCCCCAAAAATCCACTCTAGCTTTGAGCAACCCAGGAATATTGCAACAACATGTTTATGAAACATTCATACATACACTACAGACATACATATATGCTTAAATAAATCATAGATCTAGATTCATACATACATACACTACAAATATATATATATATATATATTTTTTGTATATAAAGTATAGATCTAGCTGCCGATATAGCATCCGTGTCTCTGTAGTTCACCACTCTGACACATGCAATATTGCATCCGATGCTCTCCATCTTGAAATCTGAGGATATACGGACAAGATGGCTGGCTTTGCTTTCATCATCTGTCAGCCTTCAGGTTACTCTTCGTCTGCTGGTGAACCGAACGTGGGCAGTATGAACGCTGATACAGTGTGTAGCTGATGGGTAGTATGAACGCTGATACAGTGGGTAGCTGATACAGTGTGTAGCTGATGGGTAGTATGAACGCTGATACAGTGTGTAGCTGATGGGTAGTATGAACGCTGATACAGTGGGTAGCTGATACAGTGTGTAGCTGATGGGTAGTATGAACGCTGATACAGTGTGTAGCTGATACATTGTGTAGCTGATGGGTAGTATGGATGCTGATACAGTGTGTAGCTGATACAGTGCGTAGCTGATGGGTAGTATGGATGCTGATACAGTGTGTAGCTCATACAGTGTGTAGCTGATACAGTGTGTAGCTGATACAGTGTGTAGCTGATGGGTAGTATGGATGCTGATACAGTGTGTAGCTCATACAGTGTGTAGCTGATATAGTGTGTAGCTGATACAGTGTGTAGCCGATACAGTGTGTAGCTGATGGGTAGTATGGATGCTGATACAGTGTGTAGCTGATGGGTAGTATGGATGCTGATACAGTGTGTAGCTGATACAGTGTGTAGCTGATGGGTAGTATGGATGCTGATACAGTGTGTAGCTGATACAGTGTGTAGCTGATGGGTAGTATGGATGCTGATACAGTGTTTAGGTTATACAAGCATACAGAAAGTAACGAGAACACCTGGTGGCGCGTGGTATTAAGGGAGCCCCGTCTTAGGGAGGTAGAGAACGGGCTGCTACCTTACCTGGACAAAGCTACCATGGCGGTTGACAGAGACTGCGAACACTAAAGCGCACCCGTAGGGATTCGCGTAGGTTATAAGCTTACAGCAACAACTAAAAACGTTATGCTAACATTTACGAGTGAGTGGGTACCGTAACCGAACGCCTGGTGGGGTGTGGTATTAGGGAGCCCCGTCTTAAGACGGTAGAGAATAAGTTAGACAGTGCGTAGATAATAAGCATACAGCAACAACTAAAGACATCATGCTAACATTTACAAGTAAGTGGGTACCGTATGTAGTGATACATTGTATGTGTGTATGCATGCATGTATGCAGTGTATGCATGTATGCAGTGATACGGTGTATGTATGTATGCATGCATGTATGTAGTGATACAGTGTGTGTGTGTATGCATGCATGTATGCAGTGTATGCATGTATGTAGTGATACAGTGTATGTGTGTATGCATGCATGTATGCAGTGTATGCATGTATGCAGTGATACGGTGTATGTATGTATGCATGCATGTATGTAGTGATACAGTGTGTGTATGTATGCATGCATGTATGCAGTGTATGCATGTATGTAGTGATACAGTGTATGTGTGTATGCATGCATGTATGCAGTATATGCATGTATGCAGTGATACGGTGTATGTATGTATGCATGCATGTATGTAGTGATACAGTGTATGTGTGTTTGCATGCATGTATGCAGTTTATGCATGTATGCAGTGTATGCATGTATGCAGTGATACAGTGTGTGTATGTATGCATGCATGTACGCAGTGTATGCATGTATGCAGTGATACAGTGTGTGTATGTGTGCATGCATGTATGCAGTGATACAGTGTATGTATGTATGCATGCATGTATGCATTGATACAGTGTATGTTTGTCTGCATGCATGTATGCAGTGTATGCATGTATGCAGTGATAGAGTGTATGTATGTATGCATGCATGTATGCATTGTATGCATGTATGCAGTGATACAGTGTGTGTATGTATGCATGTATGCAGTGTATGCATGTATGTAGTGATATAGTGTATGTGTGTATGTATGCATGTATGCAGTGTATGCATGTATGCAGTGATACAGTGTATGTATGTATGCATGCATGTATGCAGTGATACAGTGTGTGTATGTATGCATGCATGTATGCAGTGATGCAGCGTATGTATGTATGCATGCATGTATGCAGTGTATGCATGTATGTAGTGATAGAGTGTATGTATGTATGCATGCATGTATGCAGTGATACAGTGTTTGTATGTATGCATGCATGTATGCAGTGATACAGTGTGTCTATGTATACACTGTGATATCACTGCATATACTTAGATACACAGTTTACTTGTTAACATTGTGGTGCACTTTATACGCTGTGATCTCAGGGTACTACTTATGGCCAAATTGTCCAGAGCTTAAGCGCACAGGCCAAAATTAGAACTCAGCGCTCCGCGCACAGGCCAAAAATATAAGTGCGCGGTGCCAAAAAGCCCTACTAAAAAAAAGAAAATGCGCTTTCTTCACTCAACTGGTAATCTTTTTCTGCGCTTTTCTGCCTTTTTGTGTCCAGTTGGGGGCTTGTGGGAGGAGATTGGAAGTTACAAATTAACAGGTAAGCACTGAGTGGGGCAACGAGGAGAAGCAGCAGAGGCGAGGGGCGACGAGGACGGGCAAGCAGAGGAGCAGCAGAGGCGAACAGAGGCGAGAGGCGACGAGGACAGGCGAGCAGGCGAGGACAGGCGGGCAGTCGAGGGGCGAGGAGAGCAGGCGAGCACAGGAGCAGCAGAAGCGAGGGGCGGGGACTCCGAGGAGCAGCAGGGGCGACGAGGACAAGAACTACACAACAGGGAATGGAATAGTTTACTTGACACTTGAAGTCAGCAAGTTTTCAGCAATTCAGAAGGCCGGTAGCAGGTAGCAGTCTAGGCCACGAAGGCAGGTAGTAGCAGTCTAGGCTGATGCCATCGAAGGCCGCCAGGCTGAAAAGCAAGTCGATAAGGATGGCTGTTAATGCGACTGTCAATGCAGCAGCTGAAAGTCAAACCGATCAGAATCAGGGCAAGGGCCGATTGGTGGGGGAGGAGGAGACTATCAGACTAGAGCAGTGACAGTCAATGGCGACTGCAGATGAGCAGGGGCGGGGCTGAGGAGCGTTAGCGTGGAATGATCCCTCAAGAGGGGCTAAGGAAATTGAAGACGTTAGGAATGATTCGACCGAGCCGGTAGGTGAAGTTATCAGTCAGCCTGTGCGGTCGTTTCTGTTAGTGTTCAAATCACACGGTCTCAGAGTCCCCCTACCTGGCAGCTACCATAGCGATAACCGATGGTCATTGGCTGTCACACTATTTAAATCCCAGGGGTCAATCCAGTCAATCCAGCCCTTGAGTCACTCAATGACTCTCACTCAAAAAATGAGAAAGCGCACGGGGAGACAGCGGTTTCTGCCTTTTCTGCGCCTCCTCTGAGTGAGTGAAAAAAGGAAAGCACTGTGGTATTCAAAAAAACAGCGCACTCCACACACAGGGGTTGAAAAACTGCGTGAAACGCGCAGATGGGTTCAAAAAGGCAGCGCGGCACCGCTCTGCTGCGCGCGCTTAGTAGTACCCTGTGTGATATACTGCAAAACAAAGATAACGCCTGGAGGGGCGTGGTGTTAAGGGGACCCTCCCGTACGCCGCAGCTGGGGAAAGTCACCATGGCAGACGGCAAATACTGTGTGAACACTTTGGTATCACTGTATGTAATGTGTATACATTATGATACATTGTACACATTTTATATACTGTGTATACACTGTATATTGGTATACGGTGTGCACATTTTATACACTGTGTATTGCTATATAGTGTACACATTGTATACCCTGTGTATACACTGCGTATACACTGTATATTGGTATATGGTGTACACATTTATACACCGTGTATACACTGAGTATACACTGTATATTGGTGTGTAGTGTACAAATTTATACCCTGTGTATACACTGTATATTGGTACATGGTGCACACACTTTATACCCTGTGTATACACTGTATATTGGTATATAGTGTACACATTGTATACCCTGTGTATACACTCTATATTGGTATATGGTGTACACATTTTATCACGAGTGCTTTTCTTTTCAGCTATGGGCAGCAGCTTCTTGGCAGCTCCATTGCCTGGTTATTCAGCCAATCCTAAAGCAGTCTGGTGCATCTGGAAGCTTGTATCATCAGCATTCTAGGCCTGCTGGTATTTTAGGATTCAGCTTAGGGGATGGGTCGGGGAGCTATTAAGAAGCTGCTGCTCGTAGCCGAAAAGAAAAGCACTGTGTTATGGAAGTGAAATCATCTGCATAGCACGAACTCCAGGTTTCACATTGAATTCGGCTGCACCAACCAAGCTGCTCTGGCGCTCTCCGCATCCATTGTTTCAGTCTGGTCCCTACCTGCAGCTCGATCCCTCATTCCATGTATGAGATCAAGTCGTCCTACCTCCGTATTCCCTTGTGCGAATTCATATATGAAACTGCTACGCGCTTTCAACGTTTGCCTGGACCCTGCCTGCAGCTCGATCCCTGATCCCATTCATGAGACCAGTGTTGTTGCTGTTGTTGTCTTTTATCCCCCTTCTTCCATCACCCCTGCCACCTCCCTCTCCCGACCCTCCTCAGCCACCGCCACCCCCATGTCAGGTCTGTGAAAGGGTGGTACAGCATTACCCTGAAAGTGCGGGGTTGGAAGGGCACTGCCATGGCTTTGTAAGGGTTGAGCTTGTGGGGTTGCGCACACAGACAAGAGAAGCCACGCGCAATAAGTTATCATGATTGCCATAAGCAAGCATATGTAACCATTCACTGGTTCAGAGCCTGGTTGTTGCTGGGTTCAGCCCTATTATTTCAGCTATAAACGACTAAACAAGAGGTTAATTTCTTGATCTGGACATCGAGATATTGGAGGGACAGTCCCTATAATAATGGTACGTCCCCTTAACTCAGGTGGATTTAAACCCTAATGGCCCAAACCCTAATATGAGATGTGGACGATACGGTATACCGGTATATAAGGCACAATCATTTGGAAAATCACAGGTCTTGTCCATATTAACATACTCCAGCTTTCTCTGGTGCGGGGGGAAGCTTCATAATGACAGGTATGCGTCTCTTCAAGACCTCTCAGGAACTCCTTTGTAGGAGTGCCGACGCTATTCGAACTGAATCCTTGGTGTCGCTGGTTTGTGATGGGAGACCCACCTCCTGGGGTGAAAATCCTTTCACAGCTTAAATAAGGGAACCACAGCGGCACTCCTTAGATACCGGTAGCAACTAGCAAGACGCTTGAGCGGTAGCTTCAGTAGAAGGTCCAGGAATTTTGAACCCGTGTACTGCCGTATATCCGTGTCCTGCCGTGGTACCGTAGTAACCGGAACTTGGCAACGGCAAACCAGCTGGACTGGACTCGGGTTAGAGCAGAAAACGGTTTGGCTAAAGGTCTTTTGCCAAACCGTTCGCCATTACTCAAGGCGCGTACATACATACATACTGAATGTATGTATGTTACAGACCAGGGTAGGCCGAATTGGCTGAAGGGAACAGCCCAACCGTGATAGGAAGGGCAGAAAAAGCATTGATGAACTGAACCCCAAACAATCGTTTTACCGACGGGAGGGCTGAGATCGTGCTACAGGTAGTCAGGTACTGACAAAACATCATTCGAGAGGAAAATATCAGAACCTGATTTCCCAGTAGGAGAGCAATATGATTCCTCTACATTACCTGATGTGCAATCCAGAAGTGGAAGATCGTGTGAAGTTACCTGAATGAATGTTAGATCATGTATATATGTTACAGTCCAGGGGTAGGCCAAAGAGGCTGAAGGGACTTGTCCAACCGTCACAGGAAGGGCTAATACAAAAAGCATTTCAACTTTATCTTTATATCTTTTGATTGTTATAATAACGATTATATGTTGCCGTTATTCTTTTAATGCCGAAGAAGGCGAGCAGCCAAATTGCTGGCTAGAGCTATGTAACCAAGCTCGAGTTCAAGCAGAAGCACGGGGGAGGGCTGGAGGAGAGAGGGAGAGATATAAATGATGAGATGTTGATAGGAAAGGGGAGAGAGAGAGAGAGAGAGAGAGACTGGCCCTCACAAAATGTTACATCGACAAAAACTCAGGTTGCGGCAAGAAAAGCCACAAGCTGAGTTTGTACTGTACACTAATAGTCCTATGAAACCGCGTAACAATAAAATCCAAATCCTTCAGTACTTTAATCTTTCAACAATATTTCACAGTTACCAATGTAGGGTCAAAAAAATGGACCTGGACAAGTCTTTAAACTGTCTAATCCGCTTCGTGAACACCCTGCTTTCCGTGGGTATCGCACGGGGGGACTTCGATTTTGAAGGATGGTGAGCAGCCCAGAGTTGGCTGAAAAACCATCTAACGATTCAAACGCAAATAGGGTCAAAAAGCCCTGTGGGGCCCTCTCGCTCATCAACCTCTCAATTCCATGCTTCACCAGCAGTTCAGCTGGTGAGTTGTCACTCCCTTTAGTCCCCTGACCCAAGTTACTTGGAGTCAACGGCCTTAATATAGATTTGCAAGTAGCAAGAGACCTCTCACCACAATCCTGCAAAAAAAACAGTACTATATAATCATATTGGTTGAATTCAACCCGCTGTTTCATAAACAGCAGCTACTCAGGTGCCATCAGCATCCCCTCAGATAAAAAAAGGTTTCTACACTCAAAACATGCTTCCCTCAATACATCAAAAACTGACTGTTGCTCTTCAGAGTGGAAGTCATGCAATTGCTAACTTGACTACTGATATACTCCAATACCTTTAATCACCTGTGCCTTAAGGTGATGGGTACAACTAATAATCACATCCCACGGTAGAAGAAAATGACAACTGATATACCCCACAACCTTAAATCACCTGTGCCTCAAGGTGATGGGTATTACTAATTATCACATCCCACGGTTTAAGAAAAAATGAAAGGATAGTCACCTCCCATGAAGCATGCTGTGCATACTTCATCGTCAGTGCCCTTCATGCGTGGGGCATAGGTTAAGGGCTTGGATGGCACTGGCAGGCAGGTAACCAGTTCCAGCACCACCCAAATCAGGAGTGCCCAAACCTACTAGGATATCGAAACACAAATTAAGTACAACCCAATGACAAGCAGTAGGACTTCGAATAGCGGCTATAGAGACTATCGAACGAGACTATTGGCAACGTCGACGCTTATGGGGATCTGACTGAATCCGATGATCGTCTCGCTAGATGACTCAGCTTTGAGCTTTGGGAACCTCGCAGGGAGAGGTGCTTCGGCGGGCTATGGCGGGGCACTGTCCCTTCAGCTATCGACAAGATAGGAGAAGGGGTGTTGATTCGCATAAGCGACAAAAACTCACTACACATCTCGTCATCCGAGTCCATACTGCTTAGGCTGCTACTACCAGACTTCTCACTCTCGACTGAAGAAGACTTCCCCAAAGCAAGGGCAGATTCTCCGAATGAGCTTGACAGCGCAAGCTCCATGTTCGAAAAGGATTGACTCTTGGAGGAATAAAATCTGGAGAGCCCCCTTCGCTTCAGGGGCTTCACACGAATAACATCCATCTCTTCCTCCTCGTCCCGCAGTGACTTAGGAAGCCACACCATCGGAAGAAAGATTGTAGGAAGGAAGAAGGTCGACCTGCGAGAATTAGCAAGCGAGAGCGGGTTAGATTGAATCTTCGGCGAAGCATCTTACTTGACAGTTCAGCATCAATTCTGAGCAGTTTAAAGTGCGCTTGATGGCTACTTGCTGCTGAGGCCTGGGGGCATCGTACTCTCTGCCGGCATTCTAAACCAGAGAGCAGCAGAAGAGAGCAGGAAGAACTGACTGAAGCGCGAACCTCGTGAGCTAACTCGCCGAGAGGAGTTGCTAGTTCGCAGACAGCAGCCAGGTATCTGAACTACGCACCTTTATATTCAGAAGCTAGATGCCCTCGATCAGTGGAAGGATCAACGACGGTGGTGTCGTTGATGTTGAGTGTTGTAGAGAGTTGCAGTTGGATGATTTTCTTTCGAAGTCGACACTTTAACGCAATTGAACGGCGAAGTGAAGAGAGGAATTTATACTTGTCTGTCCATCACAACGGGAGAGCGGCAATATCAATAGCTTGGCCAGGAGCAGTCGGGCTTCAGGCCGACGTGGATGGTGCGACCTCTGACGAAGACAACTGACTCGGACTCTGAAGAGGCAGGCGCAAGGCCAGCCGTGGAATCGCCGTCCATGAGCATTACAGCTAGACCAGGGTTTAACGGTCTAACCTCATGCGTGGCGACGCACTGCCTCCCTGGCGCCGAGTCACCCTCGACGCTAGACCGGCTGCGCATATTTCTATAAGATAATAAGAATAGTTCCGTAACTTCCCCAGCTTACAGTCCAAGAAAATCCACTCTCGCGAGCGCGCTCGGGGGTCGAGGTTGACCCGCTAAAGGCTGACCCGCCGTAGCCACGCAGGAAGGGCAGGCCCGATATTCGGAACTTGGACTTGAATTGTTGAACTCTATTCGGAACCTTTCGCGTTTCTGTGCTCGCGCTTCCTGCGACCTAGGGTCTCAATTCTACTCTTCCATCGCGTTGCGTATTGGTGAGGGGCTAGGTGGCACGAGGGGAAGGGGATGCGGGATGTGGGGTGGGGACTAGGGTCGGGGACTAGAGTAGGGTTCTAGATGTGGACTGTGAAGGAAGTAGGAAGAGTAGACCTATAATCTACCACGTATGTTCCGAAGTATCTTTTCGAAGTTAGCATCCTGCCCCGTGCGCGTGCGTTGAAGCAGGTGAGGGGCGTCATATTCAGTTACATCAACTGAGTACGCCCCCCGACAGCGACTGCCATGCAATCGAGCACCCGTCCGTGTTTTACCCCAGCGCTACCTAGGAGCAGTGTGGTAAGCTGGAGGTCGTGCTGGAGAGCGTGCATCAGCACTGATCTGGACCGTAACAGACCAGATCAGTTTGGGACCACAGTGAGCTCACGTGAGCCGTTCACGTCGCAGTGACTGTGCAGTGACGCGCATCCTCTGTTTAGTGCCTCATTTCTGTTATGAGCGGCCGAGCACAGGCAGCGGGCCATAGTGACACACCATGCTGTGCGAAGTGACGTAGTCTGGGCGGCCGCATCAGTACCAGTTTCTACTTCTGCTGTATTCTTGTCGGCGCCCACCCCCGGCAGGGGATGTCTGACTAATCCCAGCAAGAGCCACCCCGCATGCGGTGGTATGGGCCTGTCGGTGTCAAAGCACTGGTATACCTGGTCTGCCTAAGACAATCAGATGTTAAGGCGTCAAAGGTCAGTTGGCACATGGCAGACACCGTGCATAGCTCTTCTTTTCAGCTACGAGCAGCAGCTTCTAGGCAGCTCCACTGACTGGCTATTTAGCCAAACCTAAGGCAACCCAGTGCACCTTGAAGCTGACACAATCAGCTGGCCAGAACTGCTGCCACATTTGGGTGTAGCACAGTGGCTGGCCAAGGGAGCTGCCTACATGCTGCTGAAAAGCCGTAAAGAAAAGTCCTTCCACCATGGTCATTCAACTCCCTGGTCAACTTGTTAATGTAAGATTGTTACAACGGCATAGGCTCGATAGAGGAGAAGATGCTATTAAGCGCAACAGGCGCAATCATATAGAAAAGAGATGTGTACTGCAGGGTACTGCAGTCACGTGCAGGCCACAGCTAGCCTGTGGCCTGGCGGCAGGCAACATGGTACCAGGAGGGAAAGGTACCGGTGTGCATTATGCTGACTCAGAGACTGATATATAAATCAGTCAATAACATCCCCCCCAATTCAAGGTATTCTTGAGCTCAAGAATTCCTATAATTAACTGAGGGGCATAAGAAAATAAAAATATTAAAGCTAGGGAGACTTTGGGGAATTTCTAGTGGCTGAAAGGGAGAAATCACTTTAGCAGGAGTCACAGAGAAATGTCAGTCTACTGGGGTAGCTGGCTAGGGTAGGAAACTGCAGATAGGCTGCAGGCTATGTAGCAGGGAGGCTGCTGGGAAGCTGAAAGGGAACTGCAGATAGGCTGCAGGCTAGGGCAGATAGGCTGCTTGTGGGACTGTACTAAATACTGCAAAAGTGCTGCAGGCTACATGGCAGAGAGGCTGCAGAGGGGCTGGTTAAGGGAATTCCAGGCTTGGTGAAAGCTTGTGGAGATAACCTTTGGTACGAGAGTTGCATGATTCGAGACTAGAGGATTTGTCTTTGACAGGATGTCTGGACTAGTCCCCCCATAATTTGGGTGAGCCACATGTGGTGAGCCTGAATTAAAGCACAGACATCAGGAAGAGACTAGGATAGTCCTAAATTTAAAAGGGTGCAGCCTGTGAAAGTACATGTGGCAGTACAGGTGACAGGTCATCTAATAAATTCTAGAATGTTCAAGTCTAATACATCAGATTGGGAGCAATGTTTGTGGCTGCTTAGGTGCCTGGCTTGCTGGGGAAAACATCAAGGTCAAGCTGGAGACAGATCTGGGAAAAGAACTGATCAAACGACTTGGGGGCCAGGCTGGGGGGGGCAAGGATGTTGATAAAGGTGAAGTCCATAGGGCTCGAGTTAATGCTAAGATGGTTGACACACAGCACTTTTCCTCCAGGGTGGGCACAGCTCTTGGGGTCCATGATCATCTTTGGTCGAATTGATAGTGCATAAGCATGTGCACTGGTCATGGCAGCCTGAAGGCAAATGGCCCACTGTAGAGTAGGTCTGGCTGTGGTGGAAACAGTAGGGTAGGCTTGCACCATTTGCTGAAGCCTGCCATTGTGCTTGATGATGGGGCTATATGCATCAGATGGCACCTTGTGCATTGACCTGTGTGGGAACTGTTCCTTTTCAGAAGTCAGCAGGGTAGGGAACCTGCTGGTGAAAGCTGTGATGAGTTGGGGCAGTGGAGGCCTGAGCTTGATGTTGAAGGCTGGTGAAGCAGGCCTGCTGTTCAGGTGGTGTAGGGTGCATCCAAATCTTGTGAGGTTAAGCCTGGAGTTGTTGGAGAAATGGATGTGGTTGACATTCTGGTTGACTTCTCCCAGTGGTAGTCCAATGTCTGGTGACCTGTTGTTCAGTTTCCACTGGTCCCAGGTAGTTGCTGTGTCCAGATCAGATGGCTTGAGTGGTCCATCCCCATCTATGGGGCCATCATATTCTTCATAGTTGGTCCTGATCTGATCACTGAGGAGTTCCATCTCTGCTCTGGCTTGTTGTAGGGTTAGGGTGTCCAGATGTTGTGGAAGAGATGGAGTGGTATCAGGAGGGTCATCTACTCCTAGTCCAGGGTCATCCTGCTGTTTGTAAGCCTCCTGAGGGATGAGCTCTGGCATGTCATCACTGTCAGTATCACTGTCAGATTCTTCAAAGTTGTCTGCAGTGGGGGGGGTATGGTACTGGCAGAAAGGAGGGGGATGGTCCTGGAGGTCTTGGTCTGCCTCCACATGAGTGGGTGGGTACTGCCCTATCTCAAGGTCAGTGTGGGGTGCAGATGGTGCAGAAGTAGAGGGGGGATCCTGGAGGTCTTGGTCTGCCTCCACATGAGTGGGTGGGTACTGCCCTATCTCAAGGTCAGTGTGGGGTGCAGGTGGAGTAGAAGTAGAGGGGGGATCCTGGAGGTCTTGGTCTGCCTCCACATGAGTGGGTGGGTACTGCCCTATCTCAAGGTCAGTGTGGGGAGCAGATGGAGTAGAAGTAGAGGGGGAATCCTGGCAGTCTTGATCAGCTCTACTGGGGGAAGTCTCATGAGTGGGTGGGTACTGCCCTGCCTCAGAGTCAGTGTGAGTTGATGGAGTCTTGGTAACCATCATGATGTAGGCAATGGGAGGGCCCACAGAGGGATTACTGGTAGTGACTGGGGAAGTTTGGGTGAGGTAGAGTCCATGCCTTTTGGGGCATGAGAGGAGCAGTTTGGTACCAGATGGTCTTGGAATGGAGAGGATGGCTTGGGTCTTTGACAGGTGTACTTGGAGGTCTGGGCACAGGTTGGTGGCTGCATTAATGCTAATGATGTTAGGCATGTTGCAGTCAGCAAGGAGTACACTGTTCAGGATGATCAGAGTTCTGCCATGGCCCTGGATCTCGGCCTTCCCTATCTGCTTGCAGAAGATAGGTGGAGAGTCTTGATCTGCCAGCTGCAGCCTAATAGGCTGTGGAAGGTCCTGAATGTCATGCAGATAGGAGATGTTACTTGTTGCATGAAAGTGTGCTGCCGTATCTATGATCCATTCTGTCTGCAGTGCTGCCTGGAAAACTTCTCCATCATCTTCTATAGTGCATTCATCACCAGCACTTATATGTCCAAAGAATGCTGTATCAGCCAGGGGGTCATGTGGCAAGGAAAAAGAAACAGACTTGCCTCTGGTTGGTGTAGCAAATCTCATGGGTTGGAGGTTGTCTTCATCCAGTGCCAGGGACAGGAAGTTGTGCTCTTCACCCTCACTGTCAGAGTCGGAGGTTGAGGTGGACTGATCACCATCAGCAACATGGGCATGGCGTCCCCTGCTTTGGTATCTCCTGGGGCGTTGCTGCCTCCTATCACTGGTCTTCTTGTGGGGCTTCTTGTCGTCAGAGTCCTTTTCATCTCCTGATCTCTGCTTGGGAGGTGACTTAGATCCGTGGTCAGCTTCATCTGAGTCAGCTGGTTTGAAGGCCAGGTCAGTGTCCTCACTGGTGCAATCTCTGGAGCTATGGCCTATTCCTCCACAGTTCCAGCAGGTCATCTTCCTGTAGGAGCTACTCCTGTCTCTGATAGGGAGGTTCCTACTGTTGAATGGTCTCCTGGCTCTGTATGCTGCAGCAGCCATTGCAGCCTCTTCTGGGGATGGTGCAGGGTCAACTTGTTTCACTAGGCACCAGTTGAAGATGGCACTTTGGAGTGCAGCAAATGTGGTGATTGCTGTGGGGTTGAATTGGTTGATGTATCCATCATACTCAGGGCGGGAGTTCAGTCCTTTGACAGCAAGGTTGAGAAAGGTGCTGGCAGAAACGGTGTGAGTACCTTGAATCTTGGATGGGGATTTGGGAATACATGTCAGCTGCCCTAGAGAGGTATGTCTGCAGGGATTCAGTGGTAGTCATACGTACAGCAAATAGGCAAGTCATGGTGGTGTGCTCTAGCCTGATGCCTTCCTCAGAGTATAGGGAGTCCAGAAACCTGAAGGCTTTAGTTGTAACGGTACAGAACCCTTCACGGGTACTCTGGCCGTCCAGCAAGGCATACTGGTACACCTCACCCGTAAGCCACGTGACGAACGCACATGATACAGTACCATACCCATGTACTGCCTCATCTCTCACAACGCACCCGTTGCGTACATAGACTCGAGCTACTCGGGACGAACCCTTCTACTCCTTCACGAAGACGTTCTACCCGATCAACTCTACATCCCCTACATAGGTAACACCCTACTGCTCTGCTAGCTTACGCATACCGACTACACATAAACATACATCGCATAGACTGTTCCCCTAGCTTAACTCCCCAGGCTGCTGAGTGCATCCTGAGCTGTTACACTGGTAGCGGAGCTGGTTTCGTTCCTTAGGGACCTCACGCATACACATACGCACGCATACGAATTTTTCTTCGAATTAATCGCACCCGCCAGGACATCCTGTCGGCTTTCTGGCATTTTCGGCTCGCTGTTCCTGCTCTTCCCTGTTGGCTTCGAGTGCTCGTAGCGCCTGTTAGGTTTTCGCAGGGACTGTCCTGTGCAGCTCGACACGCCCTAGGCCGCCTGCGACCTGTCTTGCATGGGCATCTTTTCCTAGCCTGCCCTACCCCTGTATGGCCTGCGCGCTCGATTCTTGCTTTCACGACCTGACCTTTTGGTCATAGCTTCTTAAGCTCAATTCCCAAGCATCCTGAGAAGGGTTTGATCAATTGGACAGCATCGGCTCCATTTTCCACCCAGGCCGTCCTTGCTTTAATTAGCGTACTTCCGAGCCTGTCCTGCGACTCTTCCTGCTTGCTGCATCATCTTTTGTTGCTTTGCACCTGCACGCTTGCTCATCCTGTCGCGCTTTTCGATTCGTCGTTGTCCTTCCTGGTTGCCCTGTGATACGTGCCTTGGCAGTGCTTTTATCCCTCATCGTATTCTGGACGAACGCGTCATATACAGTTACGCTTGAGGCATTATCAGCTCGTTACGCTCGCAAAATTTAGTAGTCCCTGTGGCAGGTGAATTTTGGCATCCTGAAGTTGCGAGTAATTCTCCCTCTCTCGCCCACCACTCATTCCTGTCCAGCCTACTGACTTGTTCTGTTGCCTGTGCAGAATGGCATCCCACAAATCCACCAAGGTAACCAACGACGCGGCTGACCAGCCTACGATTTCAGTGGTCGACACCAATCCTGAAGGGATGGCGTCTTCTGACACTGAGCCCGACACTGAGCTCGGTGCTACGCTGGATGAGTCCGCATCTGCCGAAGCACGGCCCTCTCAGTGGGTACGCTGCAACCGCTGGTTGACGGCCTCAATGGTCTGGCGGCACCCTCGGGTGCCCCGCCCGCTGCCCCGCCTCCGCGCGTAGGCATGGCTCCGACGCCGACGCCGACGACGACGCCGCTGGCTGAGCCTTCCCTTGAGGAGCTCAGCGCTCGCTATGAAGCGGGCGCGGATCGCAGGCGTCATCAGCACATGAGTGACCACCTGATCGCGGCGGAGCAAATTGGACAACTCCGCGCGCAGCTCAACCAGGCCTCCATCGCCAACTCGGCCCTTACCGAGCAGTTTGTGACGAAGATAGCCGCTAAGGACGCCGAAGTCGCTGACCTCACGCAGCGCCTCGCCGTCTCCAGCGCGGCTACCGATGCCGCATTGGCCAATGGCGATCCTACCGAGAGGCAAGAGCTGTTGAACAGCCACTACTTACTCGGCAAGGCGCTGGCTCAGAGTGGCAAGGGGATGTCCGACCTCCAAGCCGCTTTCACTGAAGCCACGGCAACCTCACGGTCCGCCATGGATTTGTTGTGCGTCGAGCTAGCGACTAAGGAGTCCGAGCTCGAGGCTGCTAAAGGCGACCTTGCTCGATCTCAAGCAGGTGAGCGCAGTCTGACGCCTGACGAATATAGGATAAACCTGCCTTTCTCGATTTGCAATCCATTTGACCATATTGAGGACTCACCTTCCCGATTGGTTACACATCCCAATGTTTTGCCCGTGAATCGCACACTGTTTCACAATCTGCCGACGCCATTGCCTAACCCGCCACGTCTTTCCCCCCATGCAGCGCTCGCCCCCGCTCTCGCTGAGAACGCCCGCTTGACTGAGGTCGTCGCGAAGCTGACTCGCGAGAACGTCGCCTATGGCAAGCGCCCAATGACTGCTCCCGCGGCTGCATCTCCCGCCGCCATTACCATGGCTGATGTTATGGCCATGATCGCGGCGAGCCAAGCTACTGTGGCGCGCAACGAGACTGTGCCAATGGACACTGAGGACCCTGGCGGTTCTTCCAGCGGCGCCCGCGACGTTGGGTGTGGGAACGGCAGGACGGTGGGGCGCAAGCATGCGCTTACTCAGGCCGTTCGCGAGGACGACGCTGCCGCTCAGGAAGCCATCGCTGCGCGCAAGCAGGCGTTTCTGCGCGGCCGTGAGATCAAGGCATCGCCCAACTATGCCAAGGCTGCGAAGTCGGATGGTCTTATCCATTACCACTCCGCTGACCACCTTGTCGCGCCGTATGCAGACGCCAAGTTGGCGGTGCATATGAACGCGTACGCTGACAGCCTCCTCCTTGAATGCGATCCTGAGAACATCGTGGATGCGCTGCAAGCGGTCGATGATCTCCGCGACAGCATGACCCGTTTGTACACGGCGTCCAAGATGCGAAAGCAAAAGTGGATGGAAATGATGCCTTTGAACATCAAAGACATTGCCGACAAGGACGCCGCCCTCAAGGGCACTAAACTGAAGGCCCACTACCCGGCGGCGGAAGCCAACAACGACAAGATGGATGAAACGCTGCCTCGTGCACCTGACAGGCAGGTGCGGGTTGCGGGGAATTCAGGGTTGTTTGATAAACTAGCTGTCGCTCAGGTAGCCCCGGCGTTTCAGCCAGAACCCTTTCGCCTCCCCGACGTCTATGTCCCTTCGGGTGGCCTTACTGGCAAAATGCAACGCGGTTCGATCCCGCGGGGGGGCGCTACCCCTTCCCCGCCGACAGCACCTACCGCCGCTCACTCACCACCCGACTGCCCCTTTTCGGTCTCCGACCACTCGTCATCGGGCCACGACTTAGCCGATTCCCCAGGTTCGTCCCTCCAGGTTCAACCTGTCGACCCGACCTCTAATCGCGCTCCTCGGGCTACGCAGCCCGAGCACCCAACGACGCCCGCAGTACCTACGGTGGCTTCCCCGGCCGCTGTTCGCCCTCGTGCAAAGCGCGCAGCTACGCTGCCCGCAGACGCCCCTTCTCCGACGCGACAGATTCGCGAGGGCACGTACTGGCCCCGGCAGGCCCGCCAGATGAGCCCGTCTCGCTACCGCCAATCACCCCTCCTACAGATAACCGCGCCACTCGTCACTCTGATCACGACACTGGGTTCGCCAAGCGTGTTACCGAAATGAGAAAGGAACTACGCCTCATTGAACACAAACTGTCGGACAGATGCTCTAGGGCTAAGTTGCGCCAATGGGTATTCAATATGGTCACGATCATGGAGCTCCAGTTCTCCGACGGGTACCTTGGTTCGTTCGAGCGCATTGTTCCACACCTGTTGGGCGCTTTTACGGGCCAACTCCGCATCACTTACGACGAGGCATGGGCTAGCGATGAGTTGGACGGGTTAGATTTCATGGGAATCGTCGCATGGGCGGAGGCGCTCCTCCTGCCCGAGCTATTAACGGAATCACACGTCGCTCTCACCAAACTACACGAAGGTGGCTTCCGCCAAGATAAGCGCTCCTTGCAGAATTATTACCACGCCATCAAGTCTGAATTTCGCAAAGTCCCCGAGCTCACCGAGCGCGAAAAGTTAAACTTGTTTCGCACGGGACTCTCCGATGAACTCCGCGCCGGTGCACACTCTCGGCGCGAGTCGGGTACTAAACAATGGAGGATTTGTTCCGCTATCTGCAATTGGACGAAGCGAGGAAAGTTGTCGCCGCTCGTGGCAAGTCCTTGACGGACAAGCACGATCGACATCAGAGGGGAGGTTACGCTAACCAAAAGTCGAGGTACCCATTCAAGCGCCCCGCGGATACTAAATACCCGGGTAAGGACCTTGCATTCAATCGCGTCCAGTTTACCAACTCACCCCCCTCCGATTCTGACCCTGATTCTTTCTCTTCGCAGGGAGTAGCCACCGACGACGGCGGGGAGATGAACTCTCGCCCAGCCAAGAGCCCCAAGCTGGCGCCAAACAGTAGTCGCAACCCGGCCGGTGGCCGAGGTGGTGGAGGACGTAGTGCGACGCAGCCGGCGCACAACGGCAAGCTGGGTGGATCGCCAAGGCCGCAGGTCCTCAGTTTGCAAGGTGCTGATCGCACGTTCGGGAAAGGCTCTATTAGCCGCGGCGCGGGCCGTGGTGGTCGCGGAGGATACGGACAGGGTGCTGGTCGGGGCCGTTCACAGCCCAGCGGGCCGCGGACCCCCGACTTTTCGGGTCAAGACCCCCAGAACGCCATGCATATGAACAAATCGGTCAGCGTCGGGCAGACCATCTGGCTTCAGAATGGTGCTCGCTGCTTCTTCTGCTTCCGCTACATGAGGACATGTGTGCGGTCGCTGAATGCTGACGGACGCTGCCGCACGCGGGACTTGCCTAACTGGCCGGCCCTCAATGAGACTACGTGTCCCGACTGGGCCCTTGATGGCAAAGGTCCCATCCCGATTTGGGAATAGGAATCGGCCGGTCAGGTATTGACAACCCTAGATCGTGTACTTAGCGGCGATAAAGTAGTAGTAGTCGAGCCACTTGAGCTCTTGTTACAAGTTCAAGAGGAACTGTTTTCTAACTTGGGCTTAACCCCAACCATTGATGTAACTTCTACTAATACCTTGTCGTCCCCTTGTCCACTGAAGTTCTCTACGGAGTTTGGCATGCGTGTCTCCATCGCAAACGAGTTCATATACGCTCACCCCATTCCGGAAGACGTCGTGTCGGTGTTAGAACACTATTGGGAATGCAAAAACGATGCACCCTTCGACACATCCGGTATGTTCATCCTCCCAAAAAACGCAAGTAACGATAAACATGTCTCCAGTCTCCTCCAAGGTATGGAGTTGTTCAAGGAGTATCAATCGTGCGATCACCATATGAAACCCTGCCCCAAGGGGTCACCTTCGAATAAGGTCGCCATCCAAGTATGGTATGACCCCCCCGACTCCGAACGGGCCGTCCAAATCAAAAAGGATTGGCATGCGATCAACGAAGTGACCAAGGCAGTATACTTTGGCCCCGCACCTGAGGAGGGCATCCCCAGTCCGGTTGAAACCCGTAAAAAAAAAAACTGGTGGTCGGAGGCATTAGATCCCAAAGTTCGCGTAAAACAAATCGCTGCCAGACGGTCAACGAAGTGCATCCGTCGCAATCACGCGCAACGAAATACGAATTCTTCCCCCGTGCTCATGACGCGAGCCAATCGGGTATACGAAGTCAACTCCGCTGCTGCCCCCGATATGCTATTCAACGCCCGATCAGGAGCGAAGCAATTACTCAAATTGGCAGACTCCGGCGCGACGGGTTGTCTTATGGAAAAGCAAACGGCTGAGGATCTCGGTTTGCACATCCGCCCTTGGGAAAACGAACGCGACGGATTCACTTGCGCTAACGACGGGATTATCAAAATCCGCGGGACGGTCTCGCTCCCTATACATATACAACGATATGTTGGCAAAGTGTTCGCCCATGTCGTCGACAAACTTCCCGGAGGATTAGACCTAATCCTCGGGTCCGACTGGATGCGCGACGAAAATGCCGTCCTAGACTACGATCGCATGACATTGTCGCTCAAACGGTACGGCTGCTGTTTGACACCTATAAACAGGCAGCGGGACGAAACGGCTCATTCGTTCTTCACTATGGCACTTTCGGGCAAGTCGACTGACGACCCAGTCATTACTGGTCGCAAGGCAGCAAAGCTTTTGAAAGCTGGCGCTAACCATGTCATGGTCAATGTCCGCGAATCCCGAGCGGATTTACCGGCGTCTAACGTAACTGCCGATGAACGGGCGAAATTGCTGACAAAATTATTGCCTTCCGACGGGCCTTTACCTGGTCCCCCGGTGGCAAGCATGGATTTCGAAAATTGGATCCGCGACAACATACGGGACCACGATGATAAAACACTCATCTCGGCCAACGACCTGCGCGCTCTCCTATGGCAGTATCGCAAAGTCTTCAACAATTTGCCTATGGGGACTCCTAACCATCGAGTTATTCCTCACGTCATCAAAACGCAAGACAATGCTTACGCACCATATCGCAGAAATCGTCGCATGAGTCCAGCCGAGACTTTACTATGTGAGGAATACGTCTCCGACCTGTTGCAGCAAGGATTCATCGCCCCGAGCTCGTCCCCGTATGGTGCGCCAATTATGATCATAGCGAAACCGGGTGGAACGGGATACCGTGTTGTTTGCGATTGGCGAGCACTCAACAACATCACGATTAAAAATAGGTATCCCCTTCCCCGTATCGATGAGACCATTGATCGTCTAGGTGGAGCTACTTTGTTCAGTTCCCTAGACCTCACGTCTGGTTATTACCAAATACGAATTTTGGACGAGGACGCGCCGAAGACTGCGTTCACTACCCCAATGGGTCAGTTTGAATTTGAAGTCCTTGGGATGGGTTTGGCAAACGCGCCGGCCACATTCCAAGCGGTCATGAACCAAATATTCGCGCCCTACTTGCACAAGTTCGTCGTGGTCTACTTAGACGATATCTTGGTTTACGGACGCACTCCGGCGGAGCACTTAGCCAACTTGGCCACGGTTCTCAACGTCCTCCAGGACAACGAATTCTACGCGAAACTCTCCAAATGTTCCTTCAACAAAACGGAAGTTAAAATCCTGGGTCATTACATTGGACGCAACGGAATTAAAGTTGATCCACGCAAGGTTAGCACAGTCCGTGACTGGCCTACTCCGGAAACGGCGAAAGAGATCGGCTCATTCCTCGGTTTGTGCAATTATTTTCGCAAATTTATCCAAGGCTATTCGTCTCTCGCTGCCCCGCTTCAAACCTTGTCTAACATCAAGGGTGAACTAGGCTCCTTGTTCAAAGAAGAACATCTCGTCTCATTCAAAGGCCTCAAGGAAGCTTTGCTATCCGCTCCAGTCCTCGCGCTGCCGGATTTCAGCAAACCTTTCGAAGTCATTACCGACGCATCTTTGCTCGGTACCGGCGCGGTGCTCTTGCAAGATAAACACCCCATCGCCTTCGCCAGCAAGAAGTATATCCCAGCGGAGCTGAACTATACTACGACGGAACAAGAGATGCTAGCAATCGTTCACGCGTTGACCGAGTGGCGATGCTACCTCGAAGGTTCCCACATGACATTGGTCACTGACCACAATTCGCTCACGTATTTTGACACCAAGGCGGTACTTTCACGGCGCATGGGCCGATGGCAGGAGGACCTGGCGCCCTTCAGCTATACTTGGGAATATCGCGCGGGTCGCAATAATATGGCAGACCCGGTCAGTCGCAATCCTAACCTCTCTGCCCCCGCCGACGTCGCGGTTGCGCACCAGCTGTTAGTTTTCTCTCTCTTGGTCAGCGAATGCAGGCCTCGATCGAGAAAGCAGCGCCCTATTGCAGTCGGTCCCGCGGTCGTGGATATCCTTCCCCGCCCACCGACTGTCCTCCCCGTCCCTTCGGTTCCGGTCAAGGAAACGTGACGACGCAGTCGGCATACGCCCGCTGCGTCGACTCCCTCCTCTTCGTCCATCATGGGTCGAATTCTGGCTGGATACAAACGAGACTCGAACTTCACGCCGGGCTGCAAGCGCCTTCGCGATAAGTTTTCCAGGAACGGTTACTGGTTCAAGAAGAACAAGTACGGACGCGAGTTTTTGTGTGTCCCCCTTGACGCAGCCCTTCGCCTGGACATTATCCGCGAAGCTCACGACCCTATGTACATGGGCCATTGCGGTCGCACCAAGACATTGGAGTTGGTCACCCGCCCTTTTACTTGTGCCAAAGTCACGGCAGATGTTACTGCCTTCGTCCAACAATGCCATAAGTGCCAAACGAACAAGCCCGGAAACGCAAAACCTAACGGTACCATGGTTCCCGTGGAAATTCCTGAGAAATTCTGGGAGTGTGTCTCCACGGACCTCATCACGGCGCTCCTGCCTACGTCTTCTGGCCATGATGCCATCGCGGTATTCGTCGACAAACTGTCGAAAATGGTTCATGTCGAACCTTGTCATACTACGATAAACGCAGAGGAATTCGCTTCCCTATACCTGAATCGTGTCATCCGCTATCATGGTATCCCAAAGAAACTCCTGAGTGATCGCGATGCGCGATTCACCGGGCATTTCGGCGTGGCTCTCCATCGATTAATGGGCACGCGACAAGCGTTTTTGACTGCGTTTCATCCTCAAACTGACGGTCAGACGGAACGCATGAACCGAGTCATCGAGGACATGATTCGCCACTACGTGGGGCCATACCACGACGATTGGGATAAGTCCTTGGCGCTGGTGGAATTTGCAATCAACAATTCCTACCAAGAGTCCATTCAGAACACCCCATTTCGGGCGTACCTTGGTTACGACCCTACGACGCCGCTTAAAGCGGAGGTCGAATCGAAATGTCCGGCTGCCAACAATTGGTGGGCCGATCACATTGAACGACAAGATCAATGCAAGGTATGCATGCAAGCCGCTCAAGATCGGCAGAAAGCCCATTACGATAAGCGACGAACGGAGGTTTTCTTCAACCTTGGGGATAAAGTTCTCTTGTCCACCCGCAATATGAAGTTCAAAGCAACGGGTAAACCAAAATGTACGCCTCGTTTTGTTGGCCCCTATACGATTACGGAATGCATTGGTCCACGCGACGAGGTTACCGGAGTCGTCCGGCAAGTCACGGCGCGCCGCTTGGCTTTGCCCAAGATGATGCGTATCCACCCCGTGTTTCACGTGGGTTTGATAAAGCATTGGCGCTCCGATGGCGTTGTCCATGTTGGACAACCGCTGGAGTTTGACTCCGACGGCACTCCGATTTGGAATATCCAATGCATCATGCGCGAGAAATCGCGTGTCATAGGCACTTCCAGCAAACGGCGTCTCGAATACTTGGTCCGATGGCAAGACTTCGGTATTGAGCAAGACTCTTGGGAACTCGCCAAAGCGGTCAAGAAAAGTGCGCCTCACGTCGTCGATGCATGGAAATCACGTGTTACGCCCGTTATGTCCCGACGTACGTCGAAAAAACGGGCCCATCACCAACCCATCGCACTCGACGCATACGACACGGCGGTTAGATTGCTTTATTTATAAAGTTATCTTTCCCGGAGTACTCAAAAGGGATGTTAAATGGTTCTCTCCGAAACCAACTTGATTCATCAAGTATATTTTGAGCACGGCACATACGACTACGACTGGTATTCACATCCCACTTCCTTACGATCAGATGCGGGGTCCGCATCTCTTCTGGAGGGGGGGGAGTGTAACGGTACAGAACCCATCACGGGTACTCTGGCCGTCCAGCAAGGCATACGGGTACACCTCACCCGTAAGCCACGTGACGAACGCACATGATACAGTACCATACCCATGTACTGCCTCATCTCTCACAACGCACCCGTTGCGTACATAGACTCGAGCTACTCGGGACGAACCCTTCTACTCCTTCACGAAGACGTTCTACCCGATCAACTCTACATCCCCTACATAGGTAACACCCTACTGCTCTGCTAGCTTACGCATACCGACTACACATAAACATACATCACATAGACTGTTCCCCTAGCTTAACTCCCCAGGCTGCTGAGTGCATCCTGAGCTGTTACATTAGTGGCCATATCTGTGTTAGCATGAATGGCCGCCTGGATTGCGTCTGACACCCGATCTATGATCATCTTGAAGGCCTTGTTGTTCTTCCAGGTGGAGATCCTGGTGGGGACACCACGAGCCGGAACAGCTGGATCAGCACCCGCAACAACAGGGTAAGTAATGTCTTCAGCAGGGTAACCATCAGAGTCAGCGGGCTCGCCAGCGACCACCGCCTGTTGGCAGTCGAAGGCGATGGCAATGGTGTCCCTATCGGACTTGAGGTCGAGGAGTATATGCACCCTGGCGCAGCGCCAGGTGTAGAGGTTGTTACCAGTGAAAATACGGGGAGGTTGCATGGTGAGGTCTTCTGTGTGGGAGTCTTGGCGTTGTAGGTCGGAGTGTTGAGATATGGGGAGTTACGAGGGCGGGGCAGGGGAAGGGGTGTAGTATTCCGGAGCGTGCGCAAAGCACAGAGACGAGGGGAAGACGGTAAGGATAAGGTCTTTACAATTAGATAAGCATTCGAACAATGCCCTAGGAGAAAGTACTGGGATGCCGCGGTACCTCATGGTACCGGCATCAGTGTCCGTGCCATAGCTGGCAGCGGCACAGCAGTACAGTGCAGCAGGGAGGAGTCCTGTGCACTCTAAGTCACTCTAGGTGAGCCTCTGAAACCCGGTGAATAACATCCCCCCCAATTCCTGGTATTCTTCATGTTGGAGAATTCCTGGAATTAGAGGAGTCTAAAGAAAACTAGAGGGACTTAAAATATACATAGGCTGTAATGCTATGTAAGAAAACTTAACTGGCAGGTGTACTGATTGAAGAGGGCAGGCTGAACAGGACAGGATAGGTCTAAGAATATTCTGCAGGAAGCTGAACTAAATAGAAGAAAGCAGTCAATAAGAGTGCAATCAATCAATATCTAGGGAAAACTTGGACTTTAATCTGTCAGGAAATCTAGCATGGTATCAGAGGGGCTACAGAGGCATGTGTCAAGGTTAGTCAAGCTTGATCTTTCCAGTGCAGCCAATCTGCTGTCTGAATGCACAGAACTTGGACCTGGGCAGAGCTTTGGTGAGCATGTCAGCCATGTTGGCAGCAGTGGGGATCCAGTTGAGCTTGATGCCTTCTTTCTTGGATTGCTCTTTGAGGAAGTAGAATCTTGTTTCCATATGCTTGAGCCTGGATGAGAGCTTCTCTTGGTTCCATGCACTGAGTGCAGCTTGGTTGTCACCATTAATGGTGAGTGCAGGGGGCATGGTACCTGTGGCAGAGAATTGCAGTTTCCTCAACCACATTCCTTCTTGGGCTGCAGAGGTAGCTGCCATGAACTCAGCTTCTGTGGTGGACAGGGCAGTGGCAGATGCTTGGATTTTGGATGCCCATGAGATGGCTCCCCCCTGGTTGAGGAAGACATAGCCTGTTGTGGACTTCCTTGTGATAGGGCAGGCAGCATGGTCAGAGTCACAGTAGCCAGTGAGGAGTTTCTTGGAGTGGGTGTAGGTGATCCCATGGTCAGGTGTGTTGGACAGGTATTTGAGGATACCTGTGGCAGCTTCCATGTGGTCATGGAGGGGGTGAGCACTGTGCCTGGCCAATCTGTTGACAGCTTGTGCAATGTCAGGTCTGGTGTTGACTGCCAGGTAGTTGAGGGATCCTACAATCTGGGCAAGGGGAAGGCCAGAGTCTGGTGTGTCCTTTTCAGGATAAGGGAGGGGAGCATCAGGCTGCAGTGGGATGGGGAACCTGGTGCTGTTGGGCTCAGGGAGCATGCTGTGTGCCTTGAGCAGGTCTTGAGTGAACCTGGATTGGCAGATGTGCAGGGTTCCAGCAGTTGCATCTCTGGTGATTTCATAGCCCACAAAGACAGATGGTTCTCCAAGATCTCTGGTCTTGTAGAGCTTCATGATCTTGTATTTGTACTGCTGGAGGATGTCCTTGTCAAAGGATAGCAGGAGGAAGTCATCAACCCAGAGGAGGACCCAGATGAGGGGTCTTGTTGTTGGCCCAGGGAGCAGGAGGAGGCCTTGGTCAACATCAACTTCTCTGAAGCCAAGGGCTGTCATATCCTCTTTGACTTTTAGATACCACTGCCTTGATGCTTGCTTCAGTCCATAGAGGCATTTCCACATGCGGCAAACCCTGTGGTCTCTTTCAAACCCTGGGGGTTGGGAACAGTACAGTTCCTCTTCCACTACTCCATTGAGGAATGCTGTGGAGACATCAAGTTGGGCAAGATGAGCTGATGGGTCTGCAGCCATGGACAGGATGTACCTGATGGTGGCATGTTTGGCAACTGGTGCAAAAACTTCATCATAGTCCATGCCAGGGCGTTGAGCATATCCTTTTGCTACTAGACGTGCTTTGTACCTGACTAGCTGACCATCCACTGATTGCTTGATGTCAAAGACCCATCTAGTGCCTATGGCTTTGGCTCCATGTGGGAGTTCTGCTAGGGTCCAGGTGTTCATTTCTGCTAGTGCTGCTAGTTCTGCATCCATGGCAGCCTTCCAATCTTTTGCTTGAGGGCTAGCTTGGGCTTCTCTTTCATTTTTGGGTATGATGATCTGGTCTGCAGCTAGGAATGCTAGGTGGTTAGGTGCATGTCTTTCTCTGCCACTACGGCGAGGTTGGGTGAGGGCAGTTTCTGGTGGGGGGGTTGATGCCTGTTGCTGTGCTGGTGCAGGGGAGGTGATTGCATGTTCTGATGCATTGCGTTGTGGTGACATGAGGTTGGGGAGGTCACCTGCCTGGGATTGTGTGGGGTTGTGTTCATTTACTTGGTCAACATCGTTGTTGGGGTGAGGTGCACTGTGCTGTGGAGCAATAGTACCTTGCTGGTGCACTGAACTTGGCAGGTAGCTATCATCTATTTCTTCTGGTGATCCCCATGCTCCCATGTTTGCCTTGTTCCTTACACGCAGTGCATCAATGACTTTGATTTCTGAGGGGGAATGGGATTGTGAGGGAGTGTCTTCATCTTCAGGTTCAACAGGAGTGTCTTCTTCATACATGCCTAGGATCTCAGCATCTGCACTGGGGAATCCATTCTTTCCTGCCAGGTTCTCAGACTCATTGAAGGTGATGTATCTAGCATCATAGATCTTATGGTTAGCGTCTACAACTCTGTAAGCTTTTCTGATGTGGGAGTAGCCAATGAGTCTAGTGATTTTGGCTGATGGTGCAAACTTCCATGTTCTGGATTTAGGTGGTATGTGGACATAGGCTGTGCACCCAATGGTTCTGAGGTGGTCAATCTTAGGCTTGACGCCATGGAACATTTCATAGGGTGTTTTGTCTGAGTCAGAAGTGGGGCTGAGGTTTCTCAGGATGCTAGCATTTTTCACCATGTCAGCCCAGTATCTGTTAGGAAATTTCGATGAGATGAGAAGGGCAGTGGCTCTGTCATGCAGGGTGCGGTTGAGACGTTCTGCTGCCCCATTTGTGGCTGGATTGCCAGGGCATGTGAAGTTGAGGGTAATGCCTTTCTTTTTGCACCAGTTTTTAAATGATGTGCAGATGTACTCTGATCCATTGTCGCAGAAAATGGTGCCTATTTTGTTGTCAGTAAGGACTTCATACCGTTCCAGTTCATGCATGGTGTCTTTGGGCACTGTGTGTTTGTTTTTGTGGAATGTGACTATGGAGTACTTTGAGTGGTCATCAAGAATGCCTTGGAATTATATGTTGCCATTAAGACTGGGTACTTTCATTTTTCCACTCATGTCAATGTGGATGATTTGCAAGGGTCTCGTGGCACGTGTGGATGATGTAGGATATTGGTTCTTGTCCATTTTAGAGAGGACACACACTTCACAAGTCTGCTTTCTCATTTTGTTGCAGGCTGCTGTGGTGACATCCGTACCTGTAACCATGTTTTCAGAAATGAGCCTGACTAAACTGCTGTAAGAAAGGTGTCCCATCCTGTTGTGAAGGAGTTCTGCTGTTTGTTGAGTATTTCTGGAAATGGCAGCCATGACTATGTTCAGACATGACCCATGGATAAGGGTATTGTCAGGGATCAGGATGGGGGTGAGGTAAAGGTTCTTGTTCTTTGACCCAGTTATTACTACCTTGTCTTTGATGGTTATGGTGCAGGCCTGAGAATCAAACTGAACTAACATAGAGGGGTTTGCTTTGATGGCTGCAGCCATTGACATAAGGTTAGGGGTGTCAGGGTCATCATTGAGATGAACATTTCTGAGCTTGTGAATCCTACCATTGTCTCCTCTAATAAGAGCATCACCAGATCTGGTGATGAGAGTGTAGCCTGATGCAGTTTGAACTCTGATATGAGGAAATATGTCATGTATGTCATATAACAGGGATTCATTTCCTGTCATGTGAGAGGTAGCTCCAGTGTCCATGATCCAGTTTTCTGCCATGCGGTTTGTGCGTTGTGAGGCATTAAGGGCATACGAAGGGGACTGAGGTGCAGTAGGGGTGCATGCAGGTTCGTTATATGCGGGGTCATTGGATGCGGCTGATTCAGCTGCGGCTGGGGAATGCTGTTGAGATGCGGATCTGGTACCATACTTGGATCTAAGGGCTGCTAGGATGTCATCAGGATCGTTATGGAACTTGAGCATCCGTCTGATAGGCTCTGAGAGGTGCGCAAGGATGTATTCTATTCGAAACAGAACTAGTTTATGATCTCCAGGGGCAAAGAAGTGTTGTGATACCTGGAGTTCATCTTCCATCGTCGAGAGCCAATCTTGGAAGAAGTGCTGGTGGAAGATGAAAGTCGGGCAACGCTCAGGGGGGGCATTGTCAGGAGGCCGCATAGTTAGGCACGTTGCAGAGAGTTGGAGGCGGTGGAGAGACGGCGGAGATTGCGGATGCAACGGGAAATGAGAAAGGGTGGTGGTGGGGGCGCAGTGGAGGTAGAGAATGGTGTGTCAAGGGGGGGGGGGGGGGGGGGGGGGGGGGGGGGGGGGGGGGGGGGGGGGGGGGGGGGGGGGGGGGGGGGGGGGGGGGGGGGGGGGGGGGGGTGTGGTGGGGGTGGGGGATGGTTGGTGTGGGGGGGGGGGGGGGGGGGGTTGGGGTGGTGGTGTGGGTTGGGGGGGGTGGGGGGGGGGTGGTCGCTGGCGGAGCAGCGTGTTGCTCAATGGAGCAGGAGTCGGCTGGCGGAGCAGCTTAATGCTCAATGGAGCAGCTCAATGGAGCAGGAGTCGGCTGGCGGAGCAGCTTGATGCTCAGTGGAGCGGAATCACCGGAAACGCGGCTGATCTTCGCACAAGAGTTGTGTCCCAGTGGGGAGATTCTTGTCGGGTGGAGGTTTCTTCTCTCCTTTTAATTGAAGCGTCGGGACAACAATCAAAATGTCGGGATACGCCGAGCAAGGACAGTCTAACGCGAGGGGACCGTAACCTGTAGTATTCCGGAGCGTGTGCAAAGCACAGAGACGAGGGGAAGACGGTCAGGATAAGGTCTTTACAATTAGATAAGCATTCGAACAATGCGCTAGGAGAAAGTACTGGGATGCCGCGGTACCTCATGGTACCGGCATCAGTGTCCGTGCCATAGCTGGCAGCGGCACAGCAGTACAGTGCAGCAGGGAGGAGTCCTGTGCACTCTAAGTCACTCTAGGTGAGCCTCTGAAACCCGGTGAATAACAAGGGGGGAGGGAGTGCTTGTGGGAATCGGCGATCCAAAGGGATCCAGCGGATTACCGGGGGGTGAACTTTGCCAAGCGGCAATGTTCGACGACAGGAGCTTCTCTTAAGCTGGGGTCGTGAGCAAATTGATCGTCTGAGATCAATACAGCGCTGTGTGGGTCTCGGTGAGGGCGTCGTCCTATACTCACTTCATAGATTTCGGTTACTAGTGGTCGCTTTTGCTTGCTCCAGTCGTAGGACGCAGTGGCAGATCCAAGGATTCTTGGTAGGAAGCGGCAGGCGGAGCAACGGGAAGTAGGATCCGCACAGGGAGTCTAGGTGCTTAGTTAAAACTCGGGCCTTCGACTAGTTTGAGGGGAACTGATTCCGAACGCGGAAATCAGCGGCTGTTCTTCGTTAGCGTCTAAAGATGGCGCACATAACCTGTTAATGTAAGATTGTTACAACGGCATAGGCTCGATAGAGGAGAAGATGCTATTAAGCGCAACAGGCGCAATCATATAGAAAAGAGATGTGTACTGCAGGGTACTGCAGTCACGTGCAGGCCACAGCTAGCCTGTGGCCTGGCGGCAGGCAACATGGTACCAGGAGGGAAAGGTACCGGTGTGCATTATGCCGACTCAGAGACTGATATATAAATCAGTCAATAACACAACTCGCCTATACCCACTCTACCCAGGCTAGCCCCGTGTCCGTGTGCGTGGTTGTGGTATGTGTGGTGGTGTGTGTGTGCCAGGGTTGTTCAGGAGAACACCCAGCCCTGCGTCATGAGACGCAACAAAATTTCTCAACCTGCGTCCCGAGACACAGCCAATTACATACCGGTACCTATATCCAATTGCATACCAATAACCAATTGGTAGCCTGCGTCCTGAGAAGCAACCACCCGTTACCGACAGATAACCGACCCATAGCCTGCGGCATGCTACAAAACCAACCAACCTACTGAAGCTGCGTCTGCAACGCAACAGACCCTCCCCACGTTGCGTCTCAGGACTCAACAGACCCTCACCACGTTGCGTCTGCGACGCAGGAGGCGGCGTCCTGAACACCCCTGGTGTGTGTGTGTGTGTGTGTGTGTGTATAACGGGGTGTAACGGAGAGACACCTTTATAGTGTAAACCAGCGTAAGTGTACCAGTGTACCTGTGTAACAGTACTGAACTTGACGGTAGGATTATATGTATTAGTTTATCGCAAGTCAAGTATCGTGTGAGACTGTGAATGGTAATCGACACGGAGATTGCTGGGTACGTAAGGCAGTGTGAGTTGCAAGGCGATAGCAATGGCGCAGGCTAGTAAGGCAATGGCTCAATGAGTGGGTTACCGTGAGGTTGGATTGTCGGCAGCGAGGGAATGTGGTGCCACGTGCAATCACGCAAAGACACTGGCCCCTAAATTCAAATATATACACATTAAATACAAAATAATCACACTTCAGTACCGTAACTTTTTTAATCTTAGCTAATCTCAGCTTAAAAAATAAATAATGAAGTGTGCCCCCCCCACCCCCACCCCCACCCCCACCCCCACCCCCACCTCTTCCTGGTATGCATGGGGGCGCGCTTTAAAAACATGCTTTTAAAACATTTGAACTTCAAAAAAGCCCCACGAACTCCTTATGTGGATATCACTCTAAATGCACTTTTTAAACGCGACTTATTAATGATAAGGTGTTTGTTTTACATTTCATTGTGTTTTTTGCCGTTGTGGGTAAACTACTGCCTGGATGCGACAATATAATATACTATTGTAATACATAATACCGGTACCGGTATTCAGCTTTCTCTAATTTTCTGATTTTTGTTTTGGGCTGTTTTCTTAGTCTTTATTAGCTCTTTCATCTTGTAACTTGTTCTAACTTGAAACCTTAGTTGTTAATCTGAAACTTATCAAACCCGATATATATATTAGTAGGATATCAACGGGATATCAAGTAGGTTAAAAACTTAAAATGAAAAACACTTGGAATCGTTATGGGCCTGCTTGCTCGCCAATCCGCCACCATAGTAGGTTTGTCTCTTTCTTTTCAACTTCGAGCAGCGGCTTCTAGGCAGATCCCTGAGCCAGCCACTTGGCTTTCAGCACTGGGATTTCAGCACTGGGATTTCAGCAGTACTGGATAAATTATTTTTTCAGCTTCCAGATGCAATGCCTTGCTTTAGGTTTGGCTGGGAAGCAAGCCAGGGGAGCAAACTAGAAGCAGCTGCTCGTAGCGGAAAAGGAAAGCTTTGTGCAGGGTGGTCCTCCCAAAGTCAGCTTAGCAGTCCTGAATCCCTTCAGGCCTTTTGCCCTTCACCACCCATACTTCGAGGCCTGCTTCCAGGTTACTGTACGCCGGAACGTACAACTGCGTACCAGAGTCTCTGCTGCGTACTAACGGCTTCACCACGTGCCGTGCGTGCGACCCGCGATCAGTACGCACAGCTGTACTGTAGTAGACTTCCTTATATTAGCGGACCTGTCCTTACACCTGCCAGACCTGCGGCTGCTGAATACGAGCTCCTGTCGAACCGGCGCTGCTTCAATCGAATCGCAGAACTCAAGCATCGAATCTACCCCAGTCTACACCGATTGCATTGCCGTAGAGTCTCGCAAGCATAGACCGGTAGACGTCGCCAAGCTCGGAAAATATGCACAATTCGATGAGGCCAGATCAGACCAGTCTACCCCCTGCGGGACTCAGATGTGTCAGGGACAGGTGAGCGAGGGTTGGACATGCTGGGTGGGTGGGTCGGGTGGGTGGGGGTGGGGGTGGACATGCTGGGTGGGTGGGTGGGCTTGGGAGGGTTGGGTGTGTGTGGGTGTGTGGGTGGGTTGTGTGGGGGTGGTGTGTGTGGGGTGGGTGGGTGGGTGGGTGGGGGGGGGGGTAGTTGGGGGGTGGGGGGGTGGGGGGGGGTGTGTGAATGGGCAGGGGAATGTTTTCCAGGCTGTGCCATAAATTTGCTTGTTCAAATTACTAAGATGGCTTAAACCTGTAGGTGGCAGCCACCATAACATTACATTACAATATCATTGACAGGCCATAGTTGACCCATGACAAGCCCGTTCCACAACATCCGGGAGGGGTCTTCCAACAAATCTTCAAAATAGTATAGGCATCAGGGTAATTCAAAGAACGCGCTTTTGAGCGCAGACTTTTTGATCCCCTCTGCGCTTTAAGCGCAGTTTTTTGCAACCCCTTATGGGCGCTGCAAGCAAATTTTGCGCTTTTTGCACTACAAAGCGCAGTTTTTTGTTTTCAAGTGCGCTAAAGCGCTGGCCAATTTGGCCATTTGAAGTAACCTGATAGGTATATTGCAGAAAGCAAGCAAGATTGCGGCAAGCAAGCATTATCATAGCTGAATAAAACATCCATCGTGCAAATTGTGATAGGCTCATAACTTATCGGCGGAGCCCCCTCTTCAAGGGGGCGGGAGCCCCCAGGGTTACCCATTTGTCCGTCCGTTTGACCGACCGTCTGACCGAGACGAAGCCTGACACGTCAGCCAATGGTCTCGAAACTGACTCGCTTCCGTTGCCACTCGTCGCACCGTCGCGAACACGCTCTGCCAATTTTTAATGTCGCTTGCGACGCTGCATATAACTTTTCTTTTCGGCTACGTGCAGTAACTTCTCGGCAGCTCCTTGAGCCAGCCCCTGAGCCAAATCCAAATAGTTAAGCAGTAGCTTCTCGGCAGCTCCTTCAGCCAGTCCCTGAGAAAAACCCCAATATTTAAGCAGTAGCTTCTTAGCAGCTCCTTGAGCCAGCCCCTGAGCCAACCCCAACATTTAAGCAGTAGCCTCTCGGCAGCTCCTTGAGCCAGCCCCTGAGCCAACCCCTATATTTAAGCAGTAGCTTCTTAGCAGCTCCTTGAGCCAGCCCCTGAGCCAACCCCAATATTTAAGCAGTAGCTTCTCGGCAGCTTTTTGAGCCAGCCCCTGAGACAAACCCCAATAATTTAAGCGGTAGCTTCTCGGCAGCTCCTTGAGCCAGTCCCTGAGACAAACCCCAATATTTAAGCAGTAGCTTCTCGGCAGCTTTTTGAGCCAGCCCCTGAGACAACCCCCAATAATTTAAGCAGTAGCTTCTAGGCAGCTCATTAAGCCAGCCCCTGAGACAAACCCCAGTATTTAAGCAGTTCAGGACAACTGATTGTGGCAGCTTCAAGGTGCACTAGGTCGTGTTGGCTTGGCTTGGCTTTGCTTGGCTTGACAACTGATTGTGTCAGCTTCTAGGTGCACTGTGTTGGCTTGACTTGGCTTGGCTTGGCTTGGCTTGACAACTGATTGTGTCAGCTTCTAGGTGCACTGTGTTGGCTTGACTTTGCTTGGCTTGGCTTGGCTTGACAACTGATTGTGTCAGCTTCTAGGTGCACTGTGTTGGCTTGACTTGGGTTGGCTTGGCTTGGCTTGGCTTGGCTTGACAACTGATTGTGTCAGCTTCTAGGTGCACTGTGTTGGCTTGACTTGGGTTGGCTTGGCTTGGCTTGGCTTGACAACTGATTGTGTCAGCTTCTAGGTGCACTGTGTTGGCTTGACTTGGCTTGGCTTGGCTTGGCTTGCGACTGATTGTGTCAGCTTCTAGGTGCACTGTGTTGGCTTGACTTGGCTTGGCTTGGCTTGACAACTGATTGTGTCAGCTTCTAGGAGCACTGTGTTGGCTTGACTTGGGTTGGCTTGGCTTGGCTTGGCTTGACAACTGATTATGTCAGCTTCAAGGTGCACTATGTTGGCTTGACTTGGCTTGGCTTGGCAACTGATTGTGTAAGCTTCAAGGTGCACTAGGTCGCATCTGGTTTGGCTCAATAGACAGTCAGGGGAGCTGCCCAGAAGCTGTTGCTCGTAGCTGAAAACAAAAACTATGCTGGACAGGGGTATGTGGAAGTAGGTCATGAATAGCTAGTCAAGGGAGCTGCCCAGAAGCTGTTGCTCGTAGCTGAAAACACAAGCAATAAAAAACACTAAAACGCTGTCCCTGGAGGCCTAAAACCTGAAAGCTAGAAAAAAAAACTTCCAGATTTGAAAAATGCCCTGGGATGCCAATATCGTAGTGGGGATGCCAATGTCGACGGGATGCCTATTACGTACCAATATCGTGCTGCGTCCCAGGAGTGAAAAAAAACAATTTGAACCCTCATGCAGGAGTAAAAAACAAATTGTATTAATTGACCCTCAAAAAAACCCTCCCCCCTCCCCCCCCGCCCCCCCCCCCTAAAAAGCCTAACCCCTAATTTCTAAACCCCTAACCCCTATCCCCTAATTTGACCCCTAAAAAAATAAAAAACTGAGGAGGGATGCCCCCCCCCCCCCCCCCCCCCCCCCCCCCCCTCCATAAATAGAAATAAGAGGCATGACTTGAAATCATATATGGGCTTGCCCCCCCCCCCCCCCATAAATAGAAATAAGAGGCATGACTTGAAATTATATATGGGGTACTTGGGGTATTTACACTATGGCGCACACAATGGCATCCTCAGAATTACCAAACAGGAATTGTGTGATAGTAAAAATTCAGTTCTGCCCCCCCCCCCCCCCCCCCCCCCCCCCCCCCCCCCCCCCCCTTTGGGTTGCCCAAAGTCACCCTTTGCCTTTGCAGGGGGGGGCTAGAAACTGGAGTTCTCATTATTTCAAATAAAACGGTAGCGGGACAGTTTTCTCAGCATAGTTCAGTTACACTCCCCCTTGGAGCTAGTCCCACCCAACTCGGCCCCGATGTTGAATGGGCCTTGGCCGGAGGCTAGTTCAGGTTTCGTCCCAATCAGGGGGTCCAAGGGGGTTGGGGTGGGGGGCTGGGGGGTCAAGGGGTGGGGTGCCGGGGTGGGGGGGGCAAGCCCCATACTCACCCATTCGCCCACCCACCCACATCACCTACCCATTCATCCACCCATAACCACCCATCCATACCCATCCATACCACCCATACTCACCCACCCATTCACCCACCCATTCACCTTCAAAAATGGCTCAAATCATCGCCATGAATCATAGCTGAGCTGTTGAGCGCATCTGGTGGCCCCCTCAACCCATTTGTCCGTCCATCCATCCATCCGTCTGTCCGTGATGAAGCCCGACACGTCAGCCAACGGTCTCGTAACTAACTCGCTTCCGTTGCCACCTGTCGCTCCCTCGCGATCACTCTATGCCATTTTATAGCGTCGCAGGCGACCCTGCATAGAACTTGCTCCTTGCATCGTCTACATGTCAAAGAGAACCTAGCTGCAACTTCACACACACCCTCTCCCCCCCCCCCCACCCCACACACACACTATCCTACCAACCAAAACCCACACACACGCTCCTCTCTGAACCTAGCTGAATCTCCCTCCCCCCCCCCCCCACCCCACCCCACACACACACTATCCTACCAACCAAACCCACACCCACGCTCCTATCTGAACCTAGCTGAATCTCCCCTCCCCCCCCCCCCCCCCCCCCACACACAACACTATCCTACCAACCAAACCCACACCCACGCTCCTCTCTCAAACTAGCTGAATCTTCCCACCCCCTCCCCCACCCCCACCCCTCACCCACACCCTATTCTACCAACCAAACCCACACCCACGCTCCTCTCTCAACCTAGCTGAATCTCCCCCCCTCCTCCCCCCCCCCCCCCACACACACACACTATCCTACCAACCAAACCCCACACCCACGCTCCTCTCTGAAACTAGCTGAATCTTCCCACCCCCTCCCCCACCCCCACCCCTCACCCCACACCCTATTCTACCAACCAAACCCACACCCACGCTCCTCTCTCAACCTAGCTGAATCCCCCCCCCCTCCTCCCCCCCCCCCCCCCCCCCCCCCCCACACACACACACTATCCTACCAACCAAACCCACACCCACGCTCCTCTCTCAACCTAGCTGAATCTCCCTCCCTCCTCCCCCCCCCTTCCCCCCCCCCCCCACACACACACTATCCTACCAACCAAACCCACACCCACGCTCCTCTCCGAACCTAGCTGAATCTTCCCACCCCCTCCCCCACCCCCACCCTACACCCCACACACTATCCAACCAACCAGACTTACACCCACGCTCCTTTCTGAACCTAGCTGAATCCCCCCCCCACACACACACCACCACCACCACCACCACACAAACACACACACACGCACACACTATCCTACCAACCAAACCTACACCCGCACTCCTGTCTGAACCTAGCTGAATCCCCCCCCCCCCACACACACACAAACACACACACTATCCTACCAACCAAACCGACACCCGCGCTCCTTGTATGATCCTAGCTGAATCTTCTCACCCCTCCCCTCTAACTCCACCCCACGGCCCAACCCTATTCTTCTCCCTGCACAATCTCTCATGACAGTGTGAGGGACCTCCTTGCATCCTCTATGTCTCCAAGAGAACCTAGCTGAATCTCCCCCCCCCCCCCGCCCCCCCCCCACACACACACTATCCTACCAACCTAACCCACACCCACGCTCCTATCCGAACCTAGCTGAATCTCCACACCCCACCCCTCTAACTCCACCCCATGTACCAACCCTCCTCTTTTCCCTATTCTAGCTCGAATGACAGCGTGAGGGATCTCCTTGCATCCTCTATGTCTCAAAGAGAGAGACCGACCCCAGTACCTCAGGTGGGCCTTTTTCTGTTGTTTATGATGCTGATGATGATGAGGAGAGTAGGGAGGCGGCCGGAGGGATGGAGATGAGGAGTTGGTGATTATGACACTTCTGAAAGATGAGGAGGAGGAGGAGGAGGAGGAGGAGGAGGAGGATGGTGATGATGGTGATGATGATAATGAGGAGGAGAAGGAGGATAGTGATGATGATGATGATGATGATGATGATGATGATGATGATGATGATGATGATGATGATGGTGAGCATGATGATGTCTATGTTGATGATGATGATGATGGTGATGATGATGAGGAGGAGGAGGAGGATGATGATGACGATGATGATGATGATGAGGAGGAGGAGGAGGAGGAGGATGATGAGGGTGATGATGAGGGTGATGGTGATGGTGGTGATGATGATGGTGGTGGTGATGATAGTGATAGTTGTGATGCCCTGATGCCCTGATGCCGTGGTGCAATCTACATGTGCCCACGGCTTGAGGGAGTTGAGGGTATCACTTGACGTAGTAATGATAAAGAAACTGACTTACACCCTGCATGTGTACCGGCATCCTCGAGATAAAGAAACTGACGTTTGCTTAAAGTTGTATTGATAAAGAAACTGATGTACCCCTTGCATGTGTACCGGCATTCTCAAGATAAAGGAGCTGACGTTCGCTTGAAGTAGTATTGATAAAGAAACTGACTTACACCCTGCATAGGTACCGGCATCCTCGAGATAAAGAAACTGACATTAGCTTGAAGTAGTATTGATAAAGAAACTGACGTACCCCTTGCATGTGTACCGGCATTCTCAAGATAAAGAAACTGACATTATCTTGAAGTAGTATTGATAAAG
>JACBWV010000338.1:8136681-8219181 GCA_013435795.1 Chlamydomonas sp. ICE-L | reverse complement strand
ACAACACTACCAACAACACCACTACCAACACCAACAGTAACACCAGCACCACTACCACTACCAACACCAGCAACAACATCAGCACCACTAACAACATCACTAACAACACCACTACCAACACTAGCACCAACACCAACACCAACACCAACACCAGCAACAACACCAACACCAACACCAGCAACAACGCCAACATTACTACCACCACCACTACCACTACCACTACCACTACCAACACCAACACCAGCAACAACACCGATACCAACACCACTACCAATGCCACTACTAGCACCAACACCACTACCAACACTTACACCAACACCACAACCAACACCAATAACACTACCAACACCACCACTACCACCACCAACACCACCAACAACAACACCACTACCAACACCACCAACACCACCAACACCAACACCAACACCAACACCAATAACACTACCACCACCACCAACAACACCACCAACACCACCAACACCACCAACACCACCACCTACACCAACACCACTACCAACAACACTACCAACACCAACACTAACCCACTCTCCCCCGCATACCATGTTGCCCCCACCAGCTGGCCCAACAAAGGCCTGGCGAGTTCCCACCACCACTACCAACACCACTACCAACACCAACACCAACACCAACACCAACACCAACACCAACACCAACACCAACACCAGCACCAACACTACCAGCACCACTACCAACACCAACACCAACCCACTCTCCCCTGCATACAATGTTGCCCCCAACAGCTGGCCCAATCAAGGCACCGGCGAGTTCCCATCACTACTACCAACACCACTACCAACACCAACACCAACACCAACACCAACACCAACACCAACACCAACACCAGCACCAACACTACCAACAGCACTACCAACACCAACACTAACCCACTCTCCCCCTCATACCATGTTGCCCCCACCAGCTGGCCCAACCAAGGCACCCGCGAGTTCCCACCACCACTACCAACACCACCACCAACACGAGGTCCATTAACACCATCACCGCCCTTCCCCCCATGCAGCTAAAACAACGCTCTTCCTCTGGGACCCTGGGTGGGGCCCCCGGCCCAGGCAGAGTCACCAACCCACTGTCCCCCTCATACAATGTTGCCCCCACCAGCTGGCCCAACCAAGGCACCGGCGTGTTCCCTGTGGCCAAGTCAGGCCAGGAGCCGGGGGAGTGGCGACAGAACTCTCAAGTGCGTAAGGGTTTGCTGGACGTGACAGATGTCCCGGGGGCAAGCCCAACACCGACTTGGCGAAGGAAGGTAGGGAAAGGGTGATGCTTGGGTGAGAGTGTATGGGGAGAGGGTGTGGGGGGAGAGGGTAGAGAGGAAGAAGGGAGAGATGGAGGAAGAGAGGGGCAGAGGGAGGGGGGAAGGGGGAGGAGAGGGGAGAGAGGAAGAGGAGAGGTAGAGAGGGAGGGTGGGGAGAGGGGAGAGAGGAAGATGGGAGGGAGAGAAGGAGCGAGGGGCAGCAGGAGGGTGGGGAGAGGGAGGAGCCAGGAGAGTGGCGACAGAACTCTCGAGTGCGGAAGGGTCTGCTTGACATGACGGATGTCCCGGGGGCAAGCCCGACACCGACTTGGCGTGGGAAGGAAGTGAGGGACAGGGTGATGCATGGGTGAGAGTGTGTATGAAGAGGGAGGGTGGGGAGAGGGGAGAGAAGAAGAAGGGGGATGGAGAAGAGAGGGGCAAGATGAGAGGGGGGGGGAGAGGGGAGGAGAGGAAGCAAGGGTTGGGAGAGGGGAGAGAGGAGTAGAGGGGATGGTAGAGAGAAAGGGGGGGGGAGGGACGGGGAGGAAAGAGGGATAGAGGGGCAGAGAGAGGGAGTGTGGAGAGGGTGGGGATGAGGGTGAGATAGGAAGAGGGGGGGGGAGAGAGGAGAGAGGGAGAGGAGAGAGGGAGAAGGGACGAGGTTAGGGGGGCAGGGAGAGAGGGGCAAAGCGAGAGGACCAGAGGGACTGAGGGACAGAGGGAGGGGGGGAAGGGAAGGGGGGAGAGAGGGGAGGGGGTGGAAGGGACGGGGCAGGAGAGGGGAGAGAGGGGCAAGAGGAGGGGGGAGGGGGAGGGGGGGGAGAGAGGGGGGGAAAAAGACGGGGAGGGATAGAGAGGGAGGGGGGGGAGAGGGAGCGAGGAAGAGGGGAGGAAGAGAGGGGAAAAGGGACGGATGGGAGGGACAGGAGGGACAAAGAGAGGGAAGGCAGATGGGGGGTGGGGAGAGGAAGGGGGGGAGGGTGGGAAGAGGGAGGGGGGGGGAGAGGGAGGGGGGGGGGGGGGGAGAGGGAGAGGGGGTAGAGGAAGAGGGTATAGGGGGGGGGGGGGGGTGGGGGGGTACGGAAGAGAGGGAGGGCTGAGGAAGGGGGAGGCAGAGGGGGGGGGGGGAGAGGGAGGGACAATGAGAGAGGGAGGGATAGAGGGACAAAGAGACAGAGAGGGGGAGAGAGAGGGATGGGGGGGCAGAGGGATGGTGGGAGGGAGAGAGGGACAAAGAGTGACAAAGGAACAATTACCCGGCCTCTTCTCACTTTATTTGTGTGACATGGTAGTAGAACTCATTTATCACTGTAGCACAAAATCAGGGCCCCTGTTAGTAAAACGATTGTATGGGGTTCAGTTTAGCAGTGTTTTTCGTTTTAGTCCCTCCTGATATCATGGTTGGGCAAGTCCTTTGGCCTATTTGGCTACCCCTGGACTAGGGTACTACATTTTGTCGTTTTGGGTTGCGCTTTTGTCTCAACTGAATACGGAAATCTGCGCTCTGCGCCCAGAAGGGGTTTAAAACTTGCGTCAGTGGCACAGTCGGGCTCCAAATTGTGGCAGTGGCACGGTGGCGCGCAGTAGCACACATCATGCAGTACCCTGACCTGAACTGTAACATAAATGCAGACAAAGTGCAACCCAAACTGATAATCTTTTCCCCCCCCATCCCACCCTCCCACCCCACACACCCCACCCCACCCCACCCCAAACCGGCACACCCCTCCCCATCCGGCACATCCAACCCCCCTTCATCCCCCCAAACCCCCCTCCCCTCCAAACTAACCTGACCCCCCCCCCCCCCCCCCCCCCCCTCTTCTCCAAACACATACACATACACACACACACATACACACACACACTTACGCACATTCATACACATGCACACACACACACACACATACACACATACACACATACACATGCACACACACACACATGCACACACACATACACATACACACACATACATACACACATACATACACATGCACACACACACATACACACACATACACACACATAAAAACTAACCAGCACCCCCTCTTCTCCAAACCTACAGGACACAAGCTACAACGCTTTCGACTACAGCGATGTAGTTGGCAAGCCTGTGTCTGCAGTAAAGGCACTACATTCCAGAATGCGAGTAGAAGGCCGCCCCAAGAACGAGCCTATCGAAACACGCAGCCTCGGGAGATGGGGTCTTACCGGTGAGACGGGGCGCATGATTCAAAGTAACAGAAGCGCCACCAACCCATGCGATCCTACGTACAACATCCATGGCTCGACGGTGTATTTGGACAAGGAAGCACTGAAGAGGAGGACCATCAACACGAGGGTGGGTAGGGATGATGTGGTATGGGGTGTGGTGTGATGGGATGGGGTGTGATGGGATGGGGTGTGGTGGGATGGGGTGGGGATGGGGTAGGCTTACCCAAGAATGAGCCAATTGAAGCTCGCAGCCTCGGCAGATGGGGTCTGACGGGTGAGACGGGGCGCATGATTCAAAGCAACAGAAGCGCCACCAACCCATGCGATCCTACGTATAACATCCATGGCTCGACGGTGTTTTTGGACAAGGAAACACTAAAGAGGAGGACCATCTGCACAGAGTGGGATGGTATGGGTGGGGTGGGGTGGGGTGGGATGGGGTGTGGTGGGGTAGGTAGGGATAATGTGGTATTTAGGGTGGGTAGGGATGATGTGGTAGTTAGGGTGGGTAGGGATGAGATGTGATGGGGTGTGATGGGATGGGATGTGGTGGGTAGGGATAATATGGTACCATAGTTAGGGTGGATAGGAATAATATGGATCCATAGTTAGGGTGGGTAGGGGTGTGACAGAGTTCAGGGGACGTGAGGAGACCAGGAACGAAGTATCAAACAACTGGACTGCTTACAGAGGCCGGGGGACCCATCAAGGGAGATGCGTCCTGGCGGCAAACCGAAACCCTTAGGTTACGGGAAAAGACAGATGCGATAGGTTGCAGAGTCAATAGGACAGGTAGAACCAAGAAACAGCTGAAGCTGACACTCCACCTGTTCTAACTGTCAAGGAAATTATACCTTAAAAAACCTTTAACAGCAAACCTCGAAAAGAAATATAAAACTTCAAAAAACTAACAGAAACTAAATCAAAGAGGAAGACCTACCCAAGGACGACACCGATACTTCCAATATCATTCTAAGATTTAACTTAACTAAAACTTCACCTAGGGAGGGGAAAGAGTGCAGAATAGTACCACACAGTGTTTCTTTTTTCGATGACGCGTCGCCATTCCGTCGCCATTCCGTCGAATGCTACATCCCCGGACCCCTCGATATCAGGACGTGCTGCCCCCCGACCCCCCCAGGCTCCGCGCTTCGCGCTTCGCCATACGATGGCCTAGCAACTATCCTGAAATCAGGGTTGAGTAGCCCAAGTAGCTACTCAACCTGGACTACAGAAATCTGAAATAAAAAACACTGGTACCACACTCCACCTAACTGAAGCACCCTCGACTAAAGCCAATCAGGGCTAAAAGAGGTAAAACAGTTACTCAGACCATGCGCCTCTGGGGAGAGTTGAACTCCCGTCTCCCACGTAACAGGCGGGAAGAAAGTCCGCTTAACCGATTGCAACCGATTGCAACTTATTGCAAACCGATCAAAAAATCAACAAAAATCACCTGAAAGCTGAACTGCAGAAAAATTACTGCAAATCAACAAACTTGGGGAGAGGCTTGTACTTGACCAAACCAAGCATACCATTCATACCCCAAAAAACCTCTGCAGGGAGGGGCTTGGTGAAGGTACCAGCCAACTGCAAGGAGGTATGTACCTTTGTAACATTAATTCGCTGGCTCACTACCACATACCACCACCACATATGATCACCACATATGACCACCACATACCACCACCACATATTTGCTGGCTCAGCACCAGATCCTTGATGTAATGATGCATGATATCTATGTGCTTAGCTTTGCTCTCAAGCTTTTAGTCCTCTGTCCAAGACAAAGCTACCGTGGCATCAGATTTTATAGTGATCAAGTGAACGGGCAATCCTAGGTCTACCCTAAGATGCTTAAGCCACTGAAATTCCCTCGCACAAACAGCCAAAGCTTGATACTCAGCTTCCCCAGTACTAACAAACAGCCAAAGCTTGATACTCAGCACAAACAGCCAAAGCTTGATACTCAGCACAAGCAGCCTAAGCTTGATACTCAGCACAAGCAGCCAAAGCTTGATACTCAGCACAAGCAGCCGAAGCTTGATACTCAGCACAAGCAGCCAAAGCTTGATACTCAGCACAAGCAGCCAAAGCTTGATACTCAGCACAAGCAGCCAAAGCTTGATACTCAGCACAAACAGCACAAGCAGCCAAAGCTTGATACTCAGCACAAACAGCCAAAGCTTGATACTCAGCACAAACAGCACAAGCAGCCAAAGCTTGATACTCAGCACAAACAGCACAAGCAGCCAAAGCTTGATACTCAGCACAAGCAGACAAAGCTTGATACTCAGCACAAACAGCACAAGCAGCCAAAGCTTGATACTCAGCACAAGCAGACAAAGCTTGATACTCAGCACAAACAGCACAAGCAGCCAAAGCTTGATACTCAGCACAAACAGCCAAAGATTGGTACTCAGCACAAACAGCCAAAGCTTGATACTCAGCACAAGCAGCCAAAGCTTGATACTCAGCACAAACAGCCTAAGCTTGATACTCAGCTTCCCCAGTACTAACAAACAGCCAAAGCTTGATACTCAGCTTCCCCAGTACTAACTGCAGGTGTAATTTGTCGCTTGGATAACCCAATTGACAATCCCACCAGAAGCTAGAAAAGCAAGACCAGTTTGAGATCTCCTGTCCTCCAGATCCTCACCAAAAGATGCATCACTGTAAGCAAGGAGCTGAAATGTTGGGTCGTGAGTGTAGGCAATACCAAGATAAGTATGCTTGCGAAGGTACACCAGAACCCTCAGAGCTGCATTCCAATTGGCCTGAGTAGGCGCTGCAGTGAACCTTGACAGTTGACTAATAGAAAAAGCGATATCTGGCCTTGTGCAAGTGGACAAGTAGATGAGGCTACCAATCAGAGATGCGTACAATGTGTTGTTGGGCAGAACAGGACTGCCAATGGCATGGACTGTAACTGACTTAGACACCATGGGCACCTCAGACATAGCCTTCAACTTCTCTTCCCCTACATTAAGATTGAACCTCTCAACCATCCCAACAATATCATTGTGCTGGGTAATAACAATCTTCACACACCGCCCCTCATCATCAAGGGTAACATTACAGTCCAATGAGAGGAACTGTTCAGGTACTCCCATATCTGTAATAACCCAGCCGTTCTCACGCAAGATGGCAATAAGCGCATCATAGAGCTGCAGCTCATCGACTGCGATCCAGAAGTCAACCACGTATGCCAGAACCCAGGACCACAGGCCATCATCATCCAGGCGCACAAAAAGTGCCGGATCAGAGAGCGTCAGCCGAAAACCTGCAAAGCGAAGAACCTGCAGGACATTGTCATGCCAAGCTCTAGGTGCTTGTTTCAAACCATACAAGCTCTCCACAATGCGACAAACCAGGGGGTTACCATTAGGACCCACCTTGGTGAAGCCTTCAGGCTGCCTCAAGTACAACACGAGTTTGGGATGTATCACACCATGAAGGAATGCAGTCTTAACATCAATTTGCCTAGAGAACATCTTCCGATGAACAACACCCGCAAGCAACACCCTCAGAGTTCGGGTCGGGTCGGGTCGGGTCGGGTCATCTTCCGATGAACAACACCCGCAAGCAACATACTCAGAGTAGCTTTAGAGGTGACTGGAGCAATCGTCTGGTAAAATTCAATACCAGGACGCTGCATGTAACCTCTAGCCACAAAACGCACTTTGTAGCACTCTAATCTTCCATCCTTACCCAACTTCTTCGTGAATACCCATCTTGCTGACATAAGTCTGTCCTCATCTCCCGGACGAGGCTCCAGAATCCAAGTACCATGAGCATCCAGGGATGCTACCTCATCCTTCATTGCTAGCAGCCACTCTTCCCTCTCAGGGTTATCAAGGGCTATAGCAGGGCTATCAACGGCTATAGAATACAACATCTGAACCTCCCTCAAGTCAGCCACTAGCTTAGGCCCCAATCTACGAGCCTTCTGCACTGACCAAGATTCCACCTCATCATAGATCTCCTGACATGAACCATAGTGCCTAAAGACCTCCTGCAACTCCTGGCTCATGGTGAGCAACACGTAGGAGAAAGCCTTCTCCTCATTGGAAACCCACGCATCAGACCCATCATTCAACTTGAGCCTGGCTTCAACCCCTTCTAGAGCCCTGATGGCCTCAGCATCAGAAACATGATCAAAGGCAACAGGATCAGGCGAGGGAGTACCAGCAGCCTGCTGAAGGTGCTGCAATTTGACCATCTTCTCAGTCAGTTCAATCCTATACTGATCCACATCTCTATTCATCTCCTCCACCGTCAACGGGATCACAGCACTTGCGGACATCTTATACACGAGGGGATTGATCACAGAACGCCTGGTGGCATTCTGAGCATCAATCCCCAGTTCACCTCCACCTTCTTCACCAGCAATGCCTGCCACAGAAGAGGCCTCAGACGAGTCCTCAGCGAGAGGCTCGGACCTTGCGCGCTCCTCATGGTCGGCAGGGGTAGGCCGTCCAGAGTCTCCAGCAGGGCCGAAGGTCCTCATGGAAGTAGAGCCTCCAGCAACGAGTACTCCAGCAGTCACAGAAGATGCAGCAGGTCCAGCTCCTCCAGCATGGGCATAGCCCCTTGATGGAGAAATCGTGCGATGAAAACTCCGGCCAGGGTTGACCCCGCCGGAGCGAGTCCACATGGATCGCATAGTTGAAGGCGCTCCCCCTTGTAATCGGAAGGCCTATTCCAGCCGTAGCACGTCGCTGAAGCCACTGTGCAACTGTAGGCACAGCGCTCGGCACAACTTGGTTGCCAAGACCCGCCAATAGAAGAGCAGGGATAACATTGAACAACCACTCATCAGCAGTATCACTAGCAACAGAAAGGGATGGGGAAGGAACAGAAACAGGAACCGTAACAACTGGCACTGAAGGGGATCGCTTCAGTACAGATTCGTCTAACAAACCATACTCAGGAACATCCCCACTCGCCCTCCTACTTGCTGTAACTCCTATAGCAGCAGGAGGAGGGGGTGGACGAGATGCCCTAGTCGTAACCTTCGGGAGCAGTGATGGATTCACTCTCCCAGGTGGTAGCTCCGGTCGTCGAGCGTCCGGCGCATCTCCTACATCACCTAACCCAATCCAACCGGGGGCAGGTACGCTCATAACAGAATCCAGGTTCAAATCACTGGCTGTATAACTAGATACAACCGTTCCTATGTCACTAGGCAGTTGCTCAAACCGAGCAACAGGGAGCTGCAGAACTGCAGTTTCAAAACAGTGGGTTACCACTGTCGAATACTGGGGTCTCTACAATTTTAACTGGGCTGCTAGTACCACCTTCTCCCCTTAAATCACTAACAGCCAGAACAGAGGGTGGGTGGATAGAGGATGGAAGGCACCGAGCCTTAAGGGTTTCGTCAGTCATGATGCCAGGCACAACGACAGGGGAAACATTGAGGGCAGCAACCTTCCTAGAACGCAGGTTCATATGAAAGACTGCTCCCACATCCGCTTCCATCTATCATGAGTCCTGTAGGAGAAATCCTAACGCTGCAAGTTCAGTACACCCCTCAGTGACGGCCGAGGGAGAACCAGTAGCAAAAGAACTCCCATCATACATCAATTGCCCATCGGCGGGCACTGGGCGGGTGCCCTAAAAAAAGGTCAAGTCACGAGCCTCAATCACTTTGTGCAACGTTGGAACCGAGACCTGGTAGGCCTTCGACACCACACTATATCCCACCAGTCTACCCTGGACACTCCTAGGATCTAATTTGCTCCGCTTCTTCCCATCTAGCAGGGTTACATAGGCTATACACCCAAAGACGCAGAGGTGAGACACGTCGGGGACGCCGGACGCGCTGATAGAAAAGCTCATAAGGAGTCTTTCTATCTTTCGCCTTCATAGGCAACCGATTATGGAGGTATGAAGCCGTTAGGAAGGCATAGGGCTAGAAGCCATTGCTCATCCCCGATTCTATAAGCATCGTACGAGCCATAGCGGCATCTACTCCATTGAACCTCTCAGCGACCTCGTTCTGCTGTGGAAAATATACGCTGATATGTTTGTATGATGCATTGACCTCGTGCAACCAGTCGACAAACCATTTGCCCATAAACTCTTTCGCTTGATCCCCCCTAAGCGTTCGAAATGCTACCCCCAGTAGCTCCGCACTCCACTTCTTAATCGTAAACTGGATCTGCCATGCAGCATCCGATTCCAGTCTAATCGGAATCACCGCACTTCACCCCGAAAAGGTCAATACAAAGTGATGGGTGTACTATTCCACCCCACACCTCCCGACCCCACCTCACAACTCATGGTTCGTTGCTTGTACTGCTTGTACTGCTTGCAGGTGAATACAAAGTGATGAGTGCACCATTCCACCCCACACCACCCAATCTCAACTCACAACTCATGTTTGGTTGCTTGGGGGATGCTTGTGTTGCTTTCAGGTCAATACAAAGTGATGGGTGTACCATTCAACACCACACCACCCAACCCCACCTCACAACTCCACCCAACCCCACACCACCCAACCCCACCCAACCCCACCCAACCCCACCTCACAACCCATGTTTGGTTGCTTGTGCTGCGTTCAGGTGAATGCAAAGTGATGAGTCTGTCCTACCAAGTTTTGAGTACCCCCCTAAGAAGGTGGCAGGAGACACATACAATAAACTATGTAGCTCCGAGTTACAACAAGCCACTGGTCACTCAGTGAGTCACACAACACTCAGTGAGTCACACAACACAGTCACTCAGTGAGTCACACAACACTCAGTGAGTCACACAACACAGTCACTCAGTGAGTCACACAACAATCAGTGAGTCACACAACACAGTCACTCAGTGAGTCACACAACACTCAGTGAGTCACACAACACAGTCACTCAGTGAGTCACACAACACTCAGTGAGTCACTCAGTGAGTCACACAACACAGTTGAGTCACTCAGTGAGTCACACAACACAGTTGGTTCCTAGTTGTGGTTCCTAGTTGACATCTACAATAAACCAGGGTACTTCCAAGCGCGCGCTTTTGCGCGCTGGCGCGCTGCCTTTTTGAGCCCCGCTGCGCGTTTCGCGCAGTTTTTTGCAACTCCTTGTGGGCGCAGCAAGCAATTTTTGCGCTTTTTGCACTACAAAGCGCAGTTTTTTTGTTTTCAAGTGCGCTAAAGCGCTGGCCAATTTGGTCAATGGAAGTACCCTGCAATAAACAGCGGGGCTCTTAGTTGGGCCAAGCCACTGACAGTGACTCAGTGAGTCATACAGCACCATTGCTCCTCAGAACACGGTGCTTAATATATGAGGTGGCAAGTTTGTTCTCGTCGTGCGACACTTCAGATGTCAGTTCAAGTTTAAGTTCAGGCTCTAGTCCAGTCAGATGTCAGCTACAGTTCAAGTTCAAAGTAAGGTTTAAGTCCAGATAGATGCTAGTTACAGTTCAAGTTCAAGTCCAGACAGATGTTAGTTACAGTTCAAAGTAAGGTTCAAGTCCAGAGAGATGTTTTTTACAGTTCAAGTTTAGGTTCAGGTCCAAGTCCAGACAAATGTTAGTTTAACTTTAAGTTCAAGGTCAAGTGCATACAGATGTCAGCTCAAGTTCAAGTTCAAGTTCAAGTTTAGGTTCAAGGTCAAGTCCAGACAGATGTTTAGCCAAGTTCAAGTTCAAGGTCTAGACAGATGTTAGTTACAGTTCAAAGTAAGGTTAAGGTTTAAGTTCAAGTCCAGGCATATGTTGGGCCAGGTTCAGGGTCAAGGTCAAGCCCAGACAGATGTTAGTTCAAGTCCGGTCAGATGTTAGTAACAGTTCAAGTTCAAGTCCATATATATGTTAGGTAAAGTTCAGGTTCAAGTCCAGTCAGATGTTAGTAACAGTTCAGGTTCAAGTCCATATATATGTTAGGTAAAGTTCAGGTTCAAGTCCAGTCAGATGTTAGTAACAGTTCAGGTTCAAGTCCATATATATGTTAGGTAAAGTTCAGGTCAAGTCCAGTCAGATGTTAGTAACAGTTCAGGTTCAAGTCCATATATATGTTAGGTAAAGTTCAGGTTCAAGTCCAGTTACAGATGTAAGTCCATATATGTGTAGGTAAAGTTCAGGTTCAAGTCCAGTCAGATGTTAGTAACAGTTCAGGTTCAAGTCCATATATATGTTAGGTAAAGTTCAGGTTCAAGTCCAGTCAGATGTTAGTAACAGTTCAGGTTCAAGTCCATATATATGTTAGGTAAAGTTCAGGTTCAGGTCCAGTCAGATGTTAGTAACAGTTCAGGTTCAAGTCCATATATATGTTAGGTAAAGTTCAGGTTCAAGTCCAGTCAGATGTTAGTAACAGTTCAGGTTCAAGTCCATATATATGTTAGGTAAAGTTCAGGTTCAAGTCCAGTCAGATGTTAGTAACAGTTCAAGTTCAAGTTTAAGTTCATGTCCTGCCAGATGTTATTTAGAGTTCAAGTTTAGGTTCAGGTTCAAGTCCAGACAGATGTTAGTAACAGTTCAAGTTCAGGTTCAAGTCCAGATATATTTTATGTCAAGTTCAGGTTCAAGTTCAAGTCCAGTCGGATATTAGTTACAGTTCAAATTCAAGGTCAATTCCAGACAGAAGTTAGTTACAGTTCAAATTCAAGGTTAAGTCCAGCCAGATGTAAGTTACAGTTCAAATTCAGGTTCAAGTCCAGACAGGTGTTAGTTACAGTTCAAATTCAAGTTCAGGCTCAAGTCCAGATAGATGTTAGGTCAAGGTCAAGTCCAGCCAGATGTCATTTACAAGTCAAGTTCAAGTTCAGGTTCAAGTCCAGACAGGTGTTAGTTACAGTTCAAATTCAAGTTCAGGCTCAAGTCCAGATAGATGTTAGGTCAAGGTCAAGTCCAGCCAGATGTCATTTACAAGCCAAGTTCAAGTTCAGGTTCAAGTCCAGACAGGTGTTAGTTACAGTTCAAATTCAAGTTCAGGCTCAAGTCCAGATATATGTTAGTTACAGTTCAAGTTTAGGCTCAGTTTCAAGTCAAGTCAGATTTTAGTTACAGTTCAAAGTAAGGTTTAAGTCCGGACAGATTTTATTTAGACTGATTATTAGAATGTTCTTAAGCAACAGAAGATTGAGTACGCATTTTGATGTGAAGATTTTATACCACCACCACTACCACCACCACCACCACCATTACCATTATTGAAGATTTGTGATCAGTTATTAGAATGTGTGACCGGTTATTAGAATGTTCTTAAGCAACAGAAGATTGAGCACGCATTTTGATGTGAAGATTTAATACCATCACCACCACCACCACCATAACCATTATTGAAGATGTGTGACAAGTTGTTAGAATGTGTGACAAGTTATTAGAATGTGTGACCAGTTATTAGAATGTTATGAAGCAACAGGAGATGATGTACGCTTTTTGATGTGAACAAATAATGACAACGCCTGGTGGGGTGTGGCGTGGCGTGGCGTGGCGTGGCATGGCGTGGCGTGGTGTGGTGGGTGGTTGGGGTGGTGGGTGTGGGGGTGGGAGGAGAGCACCGTGTAGAGGGTGAGCAGGTCATGGCTTTCTTTCTCACTGGAGCGGAGGACCAGGAAGGGGTAGAAGGCCTGGTGGGGCGTGGTATTATGGGAGCCCCGTCTTACAACGGTAGGGAACGGGCTGCTACTTTACCTGGACAAAGCTACCATGGCGGCTGACAGCAACCGCGAACACTAAGGCGCACCCGTAGAGATTCGAACCCGGCACCTTCGTCGTTCAAGGAGCTCAGCCATAGAGCTATTCGTTGGATGGGGTTATTTTTATGTGGAGATTGCATTGCAGAGCCTTTCATCCAGGGTACTACTTCTTGTTTTTAGTGCAAAAAGCGCAAAAACTGCGCGCTGCGCCCACAAGGGGTTGAAAAAACTGCGTGAAACGCGCAGAGAAGCTCAAAAAGGCGGCGCGGCACCGTGCTGCCGCGCGCGCTCAGTAGTACCCTGCTTACAACCCCAAGGATAACGATTTTAATATCTTTCTATAAGATCTTAATTTCCTAAATTAGGCATGTCCAGGTCTCTACACTGGCAGTTAAACACATGCAATACTAAAAGTAATCAAACAGATTTGCTGTATGGGTGGTTGTCCTTCTGTTGACCCCTTAACCATCAGTTTTATTTTTAGTTGTGAAAGGTATTTCACCCCAGGAGGTGGGTCTCCCTTCACAAACTAGCGGCACCGAGGATTCAGTTCAAATGGCGTTGCCACTCCTACAAAAGAGTAGGCGCATATGATGGCAATCAGCCTAGCTTTGATTTATTGTGTGAGTATAAGTAGTGAAGAACATCATCCCTCGTAATCAAATGGTGGTCAATATCATGCAAGCAAGCTTAAATATACTTCAACAAGTGTGTGTGTGTGTGTGTGTGTGTGTAGCCACTACCCACCACCGCCAACACGTATGCACCCTATGGCCTGCACCATAGCCACTACCCACCACCGCCAACACGTATGCACCCTATGGCCTGCACCATAGCCACTACCCACCACCGCCAACACGTATGCACCCTATGGCCTGCACCATAGCCACTACCCACCACCGCCAACACGTATGCACCCTATGGCCTGCACCATAGCCACTACCCACCACCGCTAACACAGAACAGTCCAGGGGTATGCTAAATAGGCAATATGCCAAATAGGCAATATGCCAAATGGGCAATACATGATTTATCCGACAGATTTGCTGTGCGAGTGGCCGACCTTATGTTGACCCCTAAACCCTCAGCTCCTTGATGCGACGGCAGTTGGCCTGGCTTCAATTTGTTTTGCGAGGATAAGTGGTGGGGATTGGTTGGAGAGATGTAGCTAGTTAGCTGGCTTGTGCCCCTCTAGTAGGGCTGGCATGGATGGTGGATCTAAGCCAGGGTAATTCAAAGCGCGCGCTTTTGCGCTTTTGAGCGCTGACTTTTTGACCCCCTCTGCGCTTTAAGCGCAGTTTTTTTGCAACCCCCCGTGGGCGCTGCAGGCAATTTTTGCGCTTTTTGCACTACATAGCGCAGATTTTTTGTTTTCAAGTGCGCTAAAGCGCTGGCCAATTTGGCCATTTGAAGTACCCTGATCTAAACTCTGATCTAATGGAAACAAATGACTAGAGCTAAGGGCAAGTACCCATAGATTGGTGGATAAAGCACTGTCTCAGACACCTCCCACCACCACACCACCATCGCCCAACATCACCCCACCACCTATAAACATCCCCCCACCACCTCCAGACATCCCCCCACCACTTCTAGACACCAGCCCACCATCAGCCCACCAGCTCGAATGGAAAAGCAACCATCTGCTTCAATAAAACCAGAAGGTCAAGTGTCTTGCGGGGGCCAGTGTTGTTGGGGTTGGTTGTGGTGACTGGGGAAGACTCGACTACTGCAGTTGGGTCTAGCTAGTCAGTACAATTAGCCATAGGTGACCTAAAGTATAGAATATGTGATATGATTGTACTGTTACATGTTTTTTCAGCCAGCTCTGGGCTGCTCACCGTCTTCTGTTTCCAAGTCCCCCCGTGCAATACCCACGGAAACTAGGGAGCAAAGTAAGCGGGTTAGAAAGTTTAGAGACTTGTCCTGGTGGAATCTGTGAACCAATTTTGCATGTATGTATGTATGTTGTTACAGTCCAGGGGTAGGTCAAATAGGCTAACGGGACTTGCCCAACCGTGTAGGAAGGGCTTAAAAAGAAAAAGCACAGATGAGCTGAACCCCAAACAATTTTTACCGACGGGGGCCCTGAATTCGTGGGGACAAAACATATGTGGGTATAGCGGTGTGGGCTGGGGTGAGGAATATTTAGGGAACTGCAATATGATATCATATGATGCCAGCAGTCTGACTAGGCTAAAGTTACCATTTATAGTCAATATCATGTGATGCAGTTTGCATACCATCATATGATATCATACTTGCCTTTGGTCTACATCTCTGGACAAACAAGTTCTATGCAGCGTCGCCTGCGACGCTAAACAATGGCGGAGAGTGATAGCGAGGGAGCGACAGGTGGCAACAGAAGCGAGTTAGTTACGAGACCGTTGGCTGACGTGTCGGGCTTCATCACGGTCAGATGGACGGACGGACAAATGGGTAAACATGGGGGCTCCCGCCCCCCAGAAGGGGGGGCTCCGCCAAAAAATATCGCTCAAGTATATTATGAGATGCAGTCCTGGAAAGTCTCAAATGCGGAGGATTAGTTGTCGGCAGGGTACTACTAAGCGCCCGGGGCAGCGCGGTGCCGCACTGCCTTTTTGAGCCCCTCTGCACGTTTTGCGCAGTTTTTTCAAACCCCTGTGGGCGCAGCGCGCAGTTTTGCCCTTTTTGCACTAGAAAGCGCTGACCAATTTGACGTTTGTGCGCTTTAAGCGCTGACCAATTTGGCAAGAAGTAGTACCCTGCTCTGCGCACGCACCCGCTGATTAGATTAGCCTTTATTTTTAGTAGTAGTAGTAGTAGTAGTAGTAGTAGTAGTAGTAGTAGTAGTAGCAGTAGCAGTAGCAGTGGTAGTAGTTAGCCCTCTCTTGGATTGGATTGTTACATGTTTTTTCAGCCAACTCTGGGCTGCTCACTCTGCTGCCATCCAATGCCGTCCCCCCGTGCGATACCCACGGAAACCATGGAGAAACTAAGTGGATTAGACAGTTTAAAGACTTGTCCAGTGTTGAACGACATGGAATGCGAGGGCGCTCTAGATATCTTGCAAGATATCCAGAACGCACTCACATTCCGTGTCGTTCAACAATAACGCACATCCCAACAGGGGGGGGGGGGGGGGGGGGGGGGGTATCAAATCCCACTGGACGCAGGTTGGGTGCAGAATATTGGCAAGTTCTAAATTACCACCATAGGTAAGACCCCGCTGTGGCTGTGGATGAGACCCAGTTCAACACCCAGGTTCAGGTCCAGTTTAGACTAGCCTTAATTGGGGGGGGTGAAAAATTGCTAGTAGCACCCCGAAGGCTGCTAGGAGCACCATGGTGCTAGGACAAGGCACTACAGCGTTTCCTTCAAAACAACCCTGGTTATATTTGCCTTCATTGCCCCTGATTGAGAAAGAGTATCCATTAGGAATCTCACTCTTGGAATTGACCTATAGCTTTCCTTTCCGGCTATGGCCGTCAACTTCTGGGCAGCTCCCCTGGCTGGCTATTCTGCCAAACCCAAAGCAAGCCAGGGGAGCTACCTAGAAGCTGCTGCTCGTAGCCAAGAAGAAAAGCTATGTTTGTTGGGTGTGCCTCTAGATGCTAGCATGCTACTTGCACTGTTCCGCTGTAATTCACTAGTTCTAGACTGCAGTTTTGAATATTGGATTGGATTGTTACATAGTTTTTTACTCAACTCTGGGCTGCTCACCGTCTTCCAATTCCAAGCCCCCTTCCAATTCCAAGGCTGATGTGTCGGGCTTCATCACGGTCAGATGGACGGACGGTCAAATGGGTAAACATGGGGGCTCCCGCCCCCCAGAAGGGGGGGCTCCGCCAAACATATCGCTCAAGTATATTATGAGATGCAGTCCTGGAAAGTCTCAAATGCGGAGGATTAGTTGTGGGCAGGGTACTACTAAGCGCGCGGGGCAGCGCGCTGCCGCACTGCCTTTTTGAGCCCCTCTGCACGTTTTGCGCAGTCTTTTCAAACCCCTGTGGGCGCAGCGCGCAGTTTTGCGCTTTTTGCACTAAAAAGCGCTGCCCAATTTGACGTTTGTGCGCTCTAAGCGCTGATCAATTTGGCAATAAGTAGTACCCTGCTCTGCGCACGCACCCGCTGATTAGATTAGCCTTTAATTTTAGTAGTAGTAGTAGTAGTAGTAGTAGTAGTAGTAGTAGTAGTAGTAGTAGCAGTAGCAGTAGTAGTAGTTAGCCCTTTCTTGGGTTGGATTGTTACATGTTTTTTCAGCCAACTCTGGGCTGCTCACTCTGCTGCCATCCAATGCCGTCCCCCCGTGCGATACCCACGGAAACCATGGAGAAACTAAGTGGATTAGACAGTTTAAAGACTTGTCCAGTGTTGAACGACATGGAATGCGAGGGCGCTCTAGATATCTTGCAAGATATCCAGAACGCACTCACATTCCGTGTCGTTCAACAATAACGCACATCCCAACAGGGGGGGGGGGGGGGGGGGGGGGGGGGGGGGGGGGGGGGGGGGGGGGGGGTATCAAATCCCACTGGACGCAGGTTGGGTGCAGAATATTGGCAAGTTCTAAATTACCACCATAGGTAAGACCCCGCTGTGGCTGTGGATGAGACCCAGTTCAACACCCAGGTTCAGGTCCAGTTTAGACTAGCCTTAATTGGTTGGGGTGAAAAATTGCTAGTAGCACCCCGAAGGCTGCTAGGAGCACCATGGTGCTACGACAAGGCAACCACAGCGTTTCCTTCAAAACAACCCTGGTTATATTTGCCTTCATTGCCCCTGATTGAGAAAGAGTATCCATTAGGAATCTCACTCTTGGAATTGACCTATAGCTTTCCTTTCCGGCTATGGCCGTCAACTTCTGGGCAGCTCCCCTGGCTGGCTATTCTGCCAAACCCAAAGCAAGCCAGGGGAGCTACCTAGAAGCTGCTGCTCGTAGCCAAGAAGAAAAGCTATGTTTGTTGGGTGTGCCTCTAGATGCTAGCATGCTACTTGCACTGTTCCGCTGTAATTCACTAGTTCTAGACTGCAGTTTGAATATTGGATTGGATTGTTACATAGTTTTTTACTCACTCTGGGCTGCTCACCGTCTTCCAATTCCAAGCCCCCTTCCAATTCCAAGGCTGATGTGTCGGGCTTCATCACGGTCAGATGGACGGACGGTCAAATGGGTAAACATGGGGGCTCCCGCCCCCCAGAAGGGGGGGCTCCGCCAAACATATCGCTCAAGTATATTATGAGATGCAGTCCTGGAAAGTCTCAAATGCGGAGGATTAGTTGTGGGCAGGGTACTACTAAGCGCGCGGGGCAGCGCGCTGCCGCACTGCCTTTTTGAGCCCCTCTGCACGTTTTGCGCAGTCTTTTCAAACCCCTGTGGGCGCAGCGCGCAGTTTTGCGCTTTTGCACTAAAAGCGCTGGCCCAATTTGACGTTGTGCGCTCTAAGCGCTGATCATTTGGCAATAAGTAGTACCCTGCTCTGCGCACGCACCCGCTGATTAGATTAGCCTTTAATTTTAGTAGTAGTAGTAGTAGTAGTAGTAGTAGTAGTAGTAGTAGTAGTAGCAGTAGCAGTAGTAGTAGTTAGCCCTTTCTTGGGTTGGATTGTTACATGTTTTTTCAGCCAACTCTGGGCTGCTCACTCTGCTGCCATCCAATGCCGTCCCCCCGTGCGATAACCCCACGGAAACCATGGAGAAACTAAGTGGATTAGACAGTTTAAAGACTTGTCCAGTGTTGAACGACATGGAATGCGAGGGCGCTCTAGATATCTTGCAAGATATCCAGAACGCACTCACATTCCGTGTCGTTCAACAATAACGCACATCCCAACAGGGGGGGGGGGGGGGGGGGGGGGGGGGGGGGGGGTATCAAATCCCACTGGACGCAGGTTGGGTGCAGAATATTGGCAAGTTCTAAATTACCACCATAGGTAAGACCCCGCTGTGGCTGTGGATGAGACCCAGTTCAACACCCAGGTTCAGGTCCAGTTTAGACTAGCCTTAATTGGTTGGGGTGAAAAATTGCTAGTAGCACCCCGAAGGCTGCTAGGAGCACCATGGTGCTACGACAAGGCACCACAGCGTTTCCTTCAAAACAACCCTGGTTATATTTGCCTTCATTGCCCCTGATTGAGAAAGAGTATCCATTAGGAATCTCACTCTTGGAATTGACCTATAGCTTTCCTTTCCGGCTATGGCCGTCAACTTCTGGGCAGCTCCCCTGGCTGGCTATTCTGCCAAACCCAAAGCAAGCCAGGGGAGCTACCTAGAAGCTGCTGCTCGTAGCCAAGAAGAAAAGCTATGTTTGTTGGGTGTGCCTCTAGATGCTAGCATGCTACTTGCACTGTTCCGCTGTAATTCACTAGTTCTAGACTGCAGTTTTGAATATTGGATTGGATTGTTACATAGTTTTTTACTCAACTCTGGGCTGCTCACCGTCTTCCAATTCCAAGCCCCCCCCCCCGTACAATACCTTAGTAAACCAGGGAGCATACTAGGCGAATAAGACAGTTCAAAGACTTGACCAGGTTGCAGTTTTTATTGTTGACTGACCGGATTGAAGTGTTAGAAGGCACATGAGATGGTTGTCACAGCATATCTACAAGTCGCTCCTGTTAATCTATTGATCTACCATTGGTCGAGGGTTGGTACCATACGTGCCTTACGTATTGTTAAGACTAAGTGTTGGCAAATGTCGTTTCCACATAAAAGTGGGTCTTAGAAAAGTATGGCAAAACCAATATTTACAAGTCGCTCCTGTTAATCTATAGGACTATTTTAGTAGGAGTGGCAACCTGTTTCCTTCCAATCCAATGTCGCATTCAGAAAACACATGGAACAGGCCCAAAACCCTCCCCCATCCCAGGGGGATGATAGCCCCCCCCCCCCCCCCCCCCCCCCCCCCCCCCCCCCCCCCCTATAGGTGGAGCCCCAGTGAAAGCAAACGGGCTGCCCCCCTCAACCTCACGCCTCGTAACAAGGCGAACTATTCATTTATGTATCTGGAAGTGGCAACGCTATTCGAACTGAATCCTCGGTGTCGCTGCTTTGTTGCGGGAGACCCACCTCCTGGGGCGAAAGTCCTTTCACAACTTCTAAAACAAGTTCTTGATTACCGGTATCCGAGGTTGGGAAAGTACCATCGGCCTAAACGAAGTATACCCATGGAAGCTTGAACTTAAACTTGGTTACGTAGCTTCAGCCAGCAATTTGGCTGCTCGCTGTCTTTGGCAGTAAAAACAAATATCACCTGGAGGTGGGTCTCCCGGCACAAACCAGCGACACAGGGAGATAGAAAACATGATAACCCAAGGGCACTTCACAATCTAGTTTTTGATACGTATCTACTTTCAATACCTACGTTGTATGAGCCCACATCTACCGGTTTTCTCATGAGCCAGCATCTACGTTTGCAACGCGCAACGTAATGGACCCTCCCAAATCTGGCTTCCTAAGAATTCCGACAAATGACACAGATCGTTTTAACGACCCAACAACGGCTCAAAAAGCGACAGCTCAGATCATGTCTTGTACTACTCTAGGTGGACGTACTCCACTTGTACTTCGCGGCTCCTGTCGCACGGCGTTCGCGTTCGCCAAATGGTGGAGAACACAGACGCTCCGCAGTTCTGGATCCATCCAATCGCTCCTTGTAATCGAACACTTATTCAGCATGGCCCTTCAGATCACCAATGCCAAGGGAATGGGCGTTCGTCCGGCACCCGTGAAGCGCTCTGGTGAGCGATGATAATAAGAACTCCATGACCGCTCAGACGTCCTATTTCTAGCTAGTGTGCTGATGCGAAAATTTCATGCATCATGCCCTCTGGAAAGCGCTCTGGATAGAGGAATTATTCGAATCATGCAAATGGCGGATGTGTCGAGGCGCTCCATGAGCCCAGAGCTGTGTGTGATTGCGTCGTCTAAATTATTCATCCTTGCCATCTGTTTGCGCCACTTGCCGCAGGAGTCAAGGTGTTCGCATCCGCTTCGGGTCGCACTGATCCCAAGCAGCGCATTGTCATCACTGGCATGGGTGTTGCCTCGGTCTTTGGAAACGACCATGACGTGTTCTACTCCAAGTAAGGACTTCAATTCTTATAATTCAGACATATCGTAAGCCCCACCATTCCACGCCAGCTCTGCTGGAAATGCACCCCATCGGAGGGCTTCCGTTGAAAATTGGACGGGCGGTGTCGGTTCCCGGCTTGATCTCAATTTCCGATCCGAGCTGTGCAACAATTGTCGCCCTCCTAGTGCATGGCACTGTGCACCACGCACTGAGCCATTCCTACCGCACTGCGTATTTCGCATTGCCCCGCACTCACAACTTAGATAGTCAGATACGACCCCTTCCCACGAATCACACCCACCCAAATATCGTCCATTTCCCAATTCTTGCGGGGCAGGAGCCAATGTAATCAGAAATGCTGCCTACTGGCTGTCTATAAAACAACTCGCGATACAAGACTGAGTGGAGATCATTTTTATTCGCCATTGGACTTTGCATAGCTTCCTACCACCCTCGCACCTCTCGACACCCATCCAGACCGCGGATAGCCCGCATCGAGCCATGCCACGAGAGTACGAGACCTCTCTTCCTGCTTGTTGTTTCAGTGCTGGTGAAGCAGCGAGAAAGCAGCATCGGGATATTGCAGTAGTGGCATCGTTGTAGGCGGGCTATTGTTGACCCACGACTATTAAACAAGTCCCAGGCGCGTCGGAAGCAACGAGGGAAATTGGCGGAGAAAGTTGGGTATCGGTGCGACAGGTGGCTCCGGATTCGAGCGCAGCGGACCAAAGCCAGGGTTTACTACTTCGTTAGGGCCAGGGTTACGTCCCGACAAACAAACAACCAACTGGACGAAGGGGTAACTTTGTTTTTCTGGGAGGCTCACCCCAAAATTGTAATTGCTTACACTCGTCTATGTGTGATTATCTGTAGTGGAGGTAACCCACCATAGTTTTTCTTTTCAGCTACTAGCAGCAGCTTCTAGGCAGCTCCCTGGGCTCTCTCTTCATCCCAACCTTAAGCAACCTAGGCACCTGGGAGCTGATATCGTCAGCTTTCCAGTGCTCCTGGAATCTTTGGGTTTGGCCCACTGGCAGTTGCAGGGAGCGCACTCTAGTGGATGTAACCCATTAGTTTTTTTACAGCTTTATGGGTTTAGGCCTCCTCCAGGGGCAGTGTTTCAGAACTTGTATAGCTTTTAGGCCATTTAGGGCGATATATTTGGGTTCTTTATCTCGGCAACGTGGGCCAAAACGGGGTCAAAAGTAGCAAAAGCTATATATATATATATATGCACTAGCTTGCGTCAGGTAAGGCTGAATAGCAAGTCAGGGGAGCTGCCTAGAAGCTGCTGCTTGTAGCTGAGAAGAAAAGCTATGACTTGACTTGTAGCAGTGTAGCACAAGCGTAACATCTAGTACCTTGGTATTTGGGGGTGCTGTTTTTAAGCCGCGTGGGGTTGCTTTCTTGGGGTGGCTGTGGTGGTGATGGTGGTGTTTGTGGGTGCTGTTTTAAAGCGGTGTGCGGTTGCGCAAGTGTAGCACAAGTGTAACATCTCGTACCTTGGTAATTGGGGGAGGCATTGTGAAGCCGTGTTGGGTTGCTTTCTTTGGGTGGCTGTGGTGGTCATGGTGGTGAGTGTGGTGGTGGTGAATGTGGTGGTGGTGGGTGTGATGGTGGTGGGTGTGGTAGTTAGTGGTGGTGTGATGATGGTGGTGGGAGTGGTGGTGGTGGTTGTGGTGATGGTGGTGGGTTTGGTAGTTAGTGGGGGTATGATGGTGGTGGTGTGGTGATGGTGGTGGTGGGTGTGGTAGTTAGTGGGGGTATGATGGTGGTGGTGTGGTGATGGTGGTGGGTGTGTGGTGGTGGTGGTGATGGTGGTGGGTATGGTAGTAAGTGGTGGGTGTGGTGATGGTGGTGCGTGTGGTGATGGTGGTAGGTGTGGTGGTGGCTGTGGTGGGTGTGGTAGTTAGTGGTGGTATGATGGTGGTGGTGTGGTGATGGTTTTGGGTGTGGTGGGTGTGGTGTGGTGATCAGGGTACTTCAAACCGACTGCAGGGGTTGCGTCCTGGGACGCACCCTAATTCGTGAGGTTGCCTCCTGGGACGCACCCAATTCGGTAGGTTGCCTCCTGGGACGCAATCAGGCATGGAGGCTGCGTCTTACTTTGAACTGAACCCGTAGCTGACGGCAATGGAGTGGTGATGGGCCAATCAACTGATGGGTGAGGCGCAACCAACATCCCGAACCTGCGTCTGCGACGCAACCAACTTCCTGAACCTGCGTCCGGGACGCAACGGACCCTCCCCATGATGCGTCCTGCGACGCAGGACGCTGCGTCCTGCACTACCCTGGTGGTGGGTGTGGTAGTTAGTGGTGGTGTGGTGATGGTGGTGGGTATGGTAGTTAGTGGTGGGTGTGGTGATGCTGGTGGGTATGGTAGTTAGTGGTGAGTGTGGTGATGGTGGTGGGTATGGTAGTTAGTGGTGGGTGTGGTGATGGTGGTGGGTGTGGTGATGGTGGTGGGTATGGTAGTTAGTGGTGAGTGTGGTGATGGTGGTGGGTATGGTAGTTAGTGGTGGGTGTGGTGATGGTGGTGGGTGTGGTGATGGTGGTGGTGGGTATGTGGTGGGTGTGGTGATGGTGGTGGGTGTGTGGTGGGTGTGGTGATGGTGGTGGGTGTGTGGTGGTGGTGGTAGTTAGTGGTGGGTGTGGTGATGGTGGGTGGTGGGTGTGGTGATGGTGGTGGTGATGGTAGTTAGTGGTGGGTGTGGTGATGGTGATGGTGGTGGGTGTGGTAGTGGTCTAGCAGCAAAACAGCTGGTAGTAGCGCCCCTAAGGCTAGTAGGAGCACCATGATGGTGCTACATACAGGCACCTGTTCCTTTCCTGAAATAATACCCTGACCCCCCCCCCCCCCCCCCCCCCCCCCCCCCCCCCCCCCACACACACACACACACACCCTTACCCTTCCACCCCAACCCATCCCTACCCATCCCTACCCTACCCATCCTTACCCTACCCCCCTACCCTACCCCCCCCCCCCCCCTACCCCTACCCACCCCAACCCGTCCCTACCCACCCCAACCCTCTCCTACCCACCCCTCCCCTAACCCACCCCTCCCCATACCTACCCACCCCTGCCCATACCTACCCCAATCCATCCCTACCCACCCCAAACCCATCCCTAGCCACCCCTCCCCTACCCACCCCACCCCCTACCCCACCCCACGCCATCCCCACCCCTACCCACCTCACCCCACCCACCCCTACCCCCCCCCCACCCCCATCCCTACACCTCTCCTACCCACCCCACCCCTACCCCACCCCACCCCACCCCATCCCTACCCCTCCCCTCCCTACCCACCCCACCCCTACCCACCCCTACCCACCCACCCCCACCCCATCCCTACCCCATCCCTACCCCTCCCCTACCGACCCCTCCCCTACCCATATCCACCCAATTCCGAATATCCCACCAAGTTCGCTTCACAGATCAGATTTCAGCCCCATTTGTTTCAATTTGTCCTGAAAAATACCCCCCCACACACACTCACACACCAAACCCTACCCCACCTGCCCCACCCCAGGCTGTGCGATGGAGTTAGTGGCGTGAAGACAATCGACAGGTTTGACATTTCCGAATATCCCACCAAGTTCGCCGCCCAGATCACCGATTTCAGTGCCGATGGTCTTATCGACGCCAAGTCACTAAGGCGGTACGACGACTGCCTGCGGTACACCATGGTGGCAGGCCGCAAGGCTCTCATTGAGGCCGGATTGGATAAGGAGAAGAACCCTGAGGGGCATGCCGCACTCGATCTCACCAGGGTTGGAGTGCTCATCGGAACTGGCATGGGAGGACTTACAGTCTTCCAAGACGGTGCGTTGCTGTGTGCAGACTTTTATTACACACATACACACACATACAGATACAATTATACACATATATCAGAACTGGCATGGTGGGACTTACAGTCCCCCAAGATGGTGCGTTGTTGTGTGCAGGCTTTTATTACACACATACACACGCATGCACACATACAGATACACATAAACACACATATATCAGAACTGGTATGGGAGGATTTCCTGTCTTCCAAGACGGTGCGTTGCTGTGTGCAGGTTTTTATTACACACACGTACACACACGCATACACATACACACATATATCAGAACTGGCATGGGAGGGCTTACAGTCTTCCAAGACAATGCGTTGTTGTGTGCATGCTTTTATTTAAGGTGCTACCACATACACACATACACATTCATACACACACATATACATACATGCATACATACATGCATACTTACACACACATATACATACATGAATACATAAATGCATACACACACATATGAATACATGCATACATACATACACATACACATACACAGACATACATACTTACCTCACTAGGGTTTGAGTGCTCATCGGCACTGTCTGGGAGTACGAAGCTACATTTATTCAACTTGTATGTTATATATTTATTAGTAGGTATCAACAACATGTTGCAGAAGGGCGATAAAAAGATCTCCCCTTTCTTCATCCCCTACGCCATCACCAACATGGGCGGTGTTGAAACTGAAACTGAAACTTGTGCTTCCTTTGTTATTTGTAGGTGTCAGCAACATGTTGCAGAAGGACGATAAGAAGATCTTTCCTTTCTTCATACCCTATGCCATTCCATCACCAACATGGTCGGTATTGAAACTGAAACTTTTGTTTCCTTCATTATTTGTAGGTGTCAGCAACATGTTGCAGAAGGGTGTTAAGAAGATCTTTCCTTTCTTCATACCCTACGCCATCCCATCACCAACATGGTTGGTATTGAAATTGAAACTTGTGTTTCCTTCATTATTTGTAGGTGTGAGCAACATGTTGCAGAAGGGCGTTAAGAAGATCTCCCCTTTCTTCATACTCTACGCGATCACCAACATGGGCGGTGGTGAAACTGAAACTGAAACTTGTGCTTCCTTTATTATTTGTACGTGTCAGCAACGTGTTGCAGAAGGGTGCTAAGAAGGTCTCCCCTTTCTTCATCCCCCATGCGATCAACAACATGGGTGGTGGTGAAACTGAAACTTGTTCTTCCTTTATTATTTGTAGGTGTCTCCAACATGTTGCAGAAGGGTGTTAAGAAGATCTCCCCTTTCTTCATCCCCTACGCCATCACCAACATGGGCGGTGCTCTGTTGGCCATTAACCAGGTGATCCATTGAGTAGGTGTTGCTCTGGGGGTGAGGTGGTAGTGGTCGCGGTAGTGGCAATGGTAATGGTAGTGCCAATCGTGGTGGTGGAGGTGGTGGTCATGCTAGTTGTGATGGCCGTTGTTGTGGCAGTGGCTATGGTAATGGTGGTTGTAGCAGTGGTGGTGGTGGTGCTCTGTTGGCTATTAACCAGGTGATCCATCGAGAAGGTGTTGCTATGGGGGTGAGGTGGTAGTGGTACTGGCAATGGTAATGGTAGTGCCAATTGTGGTGGTGGAGGTGGTGGACATGCTAGTTGTGACGGCCGTGGTTGTGGCAGTGGCTATGGTAATTGTGGTGGTAGCAGTGGTGGTGGTGGTGCTCTGTTGGCTATTAACCAGGTGATCCATCGAGAAGGTGTTGCTATGGGGGTGAGGTGGTAGTGGTACTGGCAGTGGCAATGGTGGTGGTAGTGGCAATTGTAGATGGGGTGGAAGTGGTGGTCATGGTCGTGGTGAGAGTCGTGATTGTGAAATGGTAATGGTGGTGGTGGTGGTGCTCTGTTGGCCGTTTACCATGTGATCCATTGAGCGGGTGTTGCTCTGGGGGTGAGGTGGTAGTTGTAACGGTAGTGATAGTGGCAATGGTAATGGTGGTGGTAGAAGTGGTGGTGGTGGTGGTGCTCTGTTGGCCGTTTACCATGTGATCCATTGAGCGGGTGTTGCTCTGGGGGTGAGGTGGTAGTTGTAACGGTAGTGATAGTGGCAATGGTAATGGTGGTGTTAGAAGTGGTGGTGGTGCTCTGTTGGCCATTAACCATGTGATCCATTGAGCGGGTGTTGCTCTGGGGGTGAGGTGGTAGTTGTAACGGTAGTGATAGTGGCAATGGTAATGGTGGTGGTGCTCTGTTGGCCATTAACCAGGTGCTCCATTGCGTAGGTGTTGTTTTGGGGGTGAGGTGGTAGTGGTAATGGTCATGGTAGTGGTAATGGTGGTGGCAGTGGCAATCGTAATGGTGGAGGAGGTCGTGGTCATGGTAGTGGTGGTAGTGGCAATGGTAGTTGGATAGTGGTCGTTGCAATGGTAGTGGTAGTGGCAATCGTAATGGTGGTGGTAGTGGCTATGGTAGTCGTGGTAGTGGTAGTTGCAATGGTAATGCTGGTGGTAGTGGCAATAGTGGTGGTGGTGAAGAAGGTAGCGCTGCCATTGGAGATTGCAGGTGTGAAGGTTTTTTGTCCGGTGGGAGAGAGTTGGTCACCGAGTGTTTGGTTGGTTTGTTGTTTGTTTGGTTGGCTGGCTGATCACCGAGTGGTTGGTTGGTTGGTTGGTTGGTTACCGAGTGTTTATTTGTTTGTTTGGTTAGTCACCGAGTGTTTGGTTGGTTGTTTGTTTGTTTGGTTGGTCACCGAGTGGTTGTTTGGTTTGTTGTTTGGTTGTTTGGTTGATCACAGAGTGTTAGTTTGTTTAGTTAGTTGTTTGGTTGGTTGGTCACCGAGTGTTTGGTTGGTTTGGTTGGTCACCGAATCTTTGGTTGTATTCTTCTCCGAGTTTTTGTGTTAAAGGGCAAAAGGGGGTTAGTGTTGTGTTGTAGTTGTGTGTGTGATTGGTATTTGTGGTGGTGTGGTTGGTTAGTGTGGTTGGTTAGTGTGGTTGAGTGTGTGTGGCCTTATACTAAAGCCCGTGCCCCTTCCCTCTCACACGCGTAGGGTTTCATGGGCCCTAACTCCTCAATCTCCTCCGCATGCGCCACTTTAACTATGTCTTAGTGGTTGTGTGTGTAGCCTAACACTAAATCCCGTGCCCCTTCCTTCTCACACGCGTAGGGTTTCATGGGCCCTAACTCCTCAATCTCCTCCGCATGCGCCACCGCCAACTATGCCTTAGTGGTTGTGTGTGTAGCCGAACACTGAAGCCCGTGCCCCTTACTTTCCCACACACGCGTAGGGTTTCATGGGCCCTAACTACTCCATCTCCACCGCATGCGCCACTGCCAACTATACCTTAATGGTTGTGTGTGTAGCCTAACACTGACGCCGTGCCCCTTCCTTCTCACACGTGTAGGGTTTCATGGGACCTAACTACTCCATCTCCACCGCATGCGCCACTGCCAACTATACCTTAATGGTTGTGTGTGTAGCCTAACACTGACGCTGTGCCCCTTCCTTCTCACACGTGTAGGGTTTCATGGGACCTAACTACTCCATCTCCACCGCATGCGCCACTGCCAACTATACCTTAATGGTTGTGTGTGTAGCCTAACACTGACGCCGTGCCTCTTCCTTCTCACACGTGTAGGGTTTCATGGGACCTAAATAATCCATCTCCACCGCATGCGCCACTGCCAACTATACCTTAATGGTTGTGTGTGGCCTAACACTGACGCCGTGCCCCTTCCTTCTCACACGCGTAGGGTTTCATGGGCCCTAACTACTCCATCTCCACCGCATGCGCCACTGCCAACTACGCATTTGTGTCAGCCGCTAACCACATCCGCCAAGGAGACTGCGATGTGGTCGTGGTGGGAGGCTCTGAGGCCCCTATCATGCCCGTGGGTCTAGGAGGCTTTGTTGCATGCAGAGCGTTGTCTACAAGGAACGATGAGCCTGAGGCTGCCTCAAGGTGTGTATCAGGTGCAGAGCAGGTGGAAGGTACAAGTGAAAGGCAGGTTGACAGATCAGGGCAGGTAGAAGGTGCAGGTGGAAGGTCCATGGGGGGCGGAAGGGAGGGGGAGGGGTCTAAGAGGCTTTGTTGCATGCAGGGCGTTGTCTACAAGGAACAGCCTGAGACTGCCTCAAGGTGAGTTGTTGGCAGGACAGGGGGTGGAAAGGAGAAGAAGGAGGAGGGGTGGGGGAGAAGGATGGTGAGAGTTCCTGTGTTCTACCACCTAGATGTTGGACCACCTCGTAATGTTCATCCCGTCTTCCATCTTCCGCCCTCCTCTGTCCCCCCTACCCCTCCCCTTTCGGGCCACCTACCCCAATCGCTACCAGGATCCCAACCTTGACAGACACCAAATCCCTGATTGCTACCAGAAGACCCCCTTTCTTAAACAAAATATAAAGCCACGCCTCTGTTCAAGATTCCAGTAGCTATCAGTTGACGATATCAGCTTCCAGGTGTCTAGGTTGCTAAAGGCTTGAATGCAGAGAGAGACCAGGGAGCTGACTGGAAGCTGCTGCTCATAGCTGAAAAGAAAAAACATGCTCTGTCCCTCCTCAGGCCTGACAGGGGGTGGAAGGGAGAAGAAGGAGGAGGGGTGGGGGGAGAAGGATGGAGGGATTTCCCGTGTTCATGTTTTACCACCGTCCATCCTGTCACCATCTTCCGCCGTCCTCTGTCCCTCCTCAGGCCTTAATTATAGAATTTATACATTTATTTATGGTTGTTTACCGTGTCACAATCTTCCTCCCTCCTCTGTCCCTCCTCCTCAGACCTTAACTATATAATTAATACATGTTGTTTATGGATGTTTACCTTGTCACCATCTTCTGCTGCTCGTAGCTGAAAAGGAAACCATGCTCTGTCCCTCCTCAGGCCTTGGGATAGCAACCGCGACGGCTTCGTGATGGGTGAGGGTGCCGGAGTGATGGTGTTCGAGACCTTGGAGCACGCACAAAAGCGCGGAGCTACAATCATAGCCGAGTACTTGGGTGGTGCCATGACATGCGACGCCCATCATATGACTGACCCCCGTAAAGACGGCCTGGGCGTGTCATCGTGCATCAACCTTTGCCTCAAGGACTCTAAAGTGGATAGGGGGCGAGTGAACTACATCAATGCCCACGCCACTAGCACCCTGGTTGGAGACATTGCCGAGGTTAACGCTATCAAGAAGGTCTTCACTGACGTCAAGGGAATGAAGGTATGACTAGGTTAGAAAATACTCATATATATATACTCGCCTACTCACCTACGCACCTCCATCCCCCCTACTGTACATACCTTGATGCTCCACACACAGTACCCCCCTCCCTCACTCCTCTCTTAACCCCCCCCCCCCCCCCCCCCCCCCCTGCATGCCCTCCCCCCTCCTACTCTCCCTCACTCCACCACCCCTTCACCCTGCCCTTACCTATCCACCTATACCTGCTCGACCTTGTAGATGCACGCTACCAAGTCATTGATTTTAACCCCCACCACCCCAGCCCAGCCAACCCCACCACCCACCTACACCCCTCACCCTGCATCCCCCAGACACACTTACCTCGCCGCTCCGTACCCCTCACCCCTCTCTTGCCCATCCAACCCTCCCTCACCCCTCCACCCCTCCCTTGCCCCCTCCAACCCTCCCTCACCCCTCCACCCCTCCCTTGCCCCCTCCAACCCTCCCTCACCCCTCCACCCCTCCAACCCTCCCTTGCCCCTCCACCCCATCCCTCACCCCTCTCCAACCCTCCCCCTCCCTTGCCCCCTCCAACCCTCCCTCACCCCTCCCGCCTCCAACCTCCCTTGCCCCCTCAACCCTGCTCTCACCCCTCCAACCTCCCAACCCCCCTTGCCCCCTCCAACCCTCCCTCACCCCTCCAACCCTCCAACCCTCCCTTGCCCCCTCCACCCCTCCCTCACCCCTCCACCCTCAACCCTCCCTGCCCCCTCCAACCCTCCCTCACACCCTCCACCCTCCAACCCTCCCTTTCCCCCATTTCCACGCCCTCCCTCACTCCCTCCCCCCTCCAACCCTCCCTGTGCCCCCCTCCAACCCTCCCTCCCGCCCTCCACCCCTCCAACCCCCTCCCTTGCCCCCTCCCCCCGAAAGCACCTCCCCCTCCAACCCTCCCCCCTCCCTTGCCCCCTACCCACCGCTCCCTCACCCCTCCCTACGCCTCCCCCCCCTGCCCTTGCCCCTCCCCCCCTCCCTCCCCCCTCCACCCCCCTCCACCCCTCAACCCTGTAGATGAATGCTACCAAGTCAATGATCGGACATTGCTTGGGTGCTGCTGGAGGATTGGAGGGTGTTGCTGTTGTAAAGGCCATCACGACAGGATGGTTGCACCCCACCCTGAACCAAGGAACTCTCATAGACGAAGTCGGTGACATCGACACTGTTCCCAATGTCAAGCAGCAGTTCAAGGTGAGCATATGCAGCATGCACGTGTGTTACACGTGGTATATATATATTAGTAGCCCATGTGGCCGTTGCCCCCCCCCCCCCCCCCCCCCCCCCCCCCCCCCACACACACACACACACACACACACACACACACACACACACACACACACACATACAAACCTCTCCAAGGACAAATTAGGCTCTTACTTTATTACATAAACTCATGAACATTTATATATATACAAAGTTTTTGGTGTGCGCATGACCCTATCTTGCAAAACTTCATGAGCATATCTATATGCACCTTGTACATTTAGATGAACGAACAGCAGGAAGACAGGAAAAGGGGACAGAAACAGACAGGAAGCATGTGCAAGTGCATAGGCCTATGCAAAGATGCAACCCAAGAGGAGCTCAAGTCAGACAAGACTAACAATGGCCATACCCATTGCAGGGCACCGGCTCACTGGGTAGGACCATCTAGTCTCACATTGCCCTGCAGGTCCTCCAGGGTGGAAGTAAGGGAGCCCCAAGTATTGGGGGCATCAACTTCCACGGGAGAAAACAACATGTACACACACACTTTCCATCAACATATGTGCTCTTTCTCCCCCTTGTCCCTCTAGTTTGGTGTCGGAAGGTCTGCGAATATCCAACTATGTACATACCCTATCCAAATCATTCCAACTTACCAGCAACATATACACCTTCCACCAACTTGATCATACACACACCTTCCTCCAACATGTACATACACTCACCTTCCACCTACATGTGTCCTCCTCCCCCCCCCCCCCCCCCCCCCCCCCCCCCCCCCCCCCCCCTTGCCCCTCTTTGCCCCCCCACTTGCCCCTCCTTGCCCCCCCCTCCTCTTCTCCTTGCACCTCCTTGCCCCCCCTCCAACTTCAAATATTCGTCATTCAGACTATTCCAACCTCTTCTAACGTCCACCAATACATGTGCTCCTCCTCATTGCCCCCCGTCCAGGTCGATGTCGGAATCTCCCACTTCATAAATTCTTCCTCTTCTAACTACTACGAACACATGTGCTCCCCCCCCCCCCCCCCTCACCTCACCTCACCTCACCTCCAAGTTGATGTCAGAATCTGCAACCTCATACATTCGTCAACCAGACCATTCCGACTGTCCACCAGCCAACTGTCCACCACCCAGACCATTCCAACTGTCCACCAACGTCATACATTTGTCATCTTGACTATTCTAAAAAGATAATGATAACGCCTGATGGGGCGTGGTGTTAAGGGAGCCCGTCGTACGCGGGTGGGGAGCGGTCTCCTACCTCAACTGGACAAGCTACTATCGCGGTTGACGACGACCTGCAACGCCAAGAGCGACCGAAGGGGGAGTCGAACCCCCGACTCTTCATTCTTAAAGAGACTCAGTCTACCACTAGACCAACGTATATCACTGAAAGAGGCTCATCTTGACCATTCTAACTTTCCACCAACACATGCCCCCCTCCTCCTTGTCCCTCCTCCAGGTAAATGTTGGAATCTCCCACTTCATACATTCGTCAACCAGACCATTCCAACCTCTTCTAACTCCTCCTCCTTGCCCCCCGTCTAGGTTGATGTCGGAATCTCCAACTCATTTGGCTTCGGTGGCCACAACTCTGTTGTCGCCTTTGCTCCTTTCAAGGAATAAGCATCTCCCCTCCCTCCACCGTTGAACAAGTTTAGTTTCCGAGGTTTCCTTGAAGGTGCTCAAGGGCTTCAAATGCACCCTGTTAGGTGCTACTCGTAGGTGTGATGGTGCTGCATTTAGGTTTGAAGGTGCTACTTGTTGGTTTGAAGGTTCCACCTTCTTCACACATGTAGGTGTGAAAGTGCTACTTGAACCTTGAAGGTGTTCCATTATGCACCTTGGTGTTTTGGGGGTGCTACATTTGTACAACAAGGTACTACGCGCCGGCAACTGGGCGTCTAATCGATGGCAGAATACACTACTTCCCCCTGTGCGATAGCCACGGTAACAGGAGTTTTGGGGAGGGGCGAGAAGCTGCCAGTAGCACCCTGAAGATTGCATGGTGCTACGGAAAGACACTGGTTTGTTTCCTTAAGAAAAACCTACTCGGCACCAGATTCTAGGGTTACAAGTGGTGTTTTTGTCTTGTACAGTTTGTCTCGTACAGTTTGTCTCCACAATTTATCTTCTTTTGTGCAAGGGGTCCCATACTCCCACCTCCTGGAATTAGCATTATTTCAGTGTTTTTCTTTCCAGCTAAAAGCAGCAGCTTCTAGGCAGCTCCCCTGACTGGCTATTCAGCCCAAGCTAATGCAACCTAGTGTGTCTAGAAGCTGACAGAATCCGCTTCCCAGAACTGTCGAAATCTTGGGGCTTGGCCCGGGAGCTGCCTAGAAGGTGCTGCTTGTAGCTAAAAAGAAACACATCGTATTATTTAGGATTGACGAAACATATTCTGTTGTTACCCTGAAATGGTGTAATGAATGCTTTTTTGCTTGCCTAATTGCATCTTTTATATAGTTTTATGTATGCATGTTTATTAAGCCAACTATGGACTGCTCAGCGTCTTCCAATTCAAAGTCCCCCGTCTCAGGGGTTCCTATCAAAGAAATCATGGAGCTTACTAGGTGGACTGGACAGGGTACAGACTTGTCTAGATCAAGTGCTGCCGCTTGTTTGCCGCTTCTGATTTGTTTATTTTTGTTTTGGTTACCTGGTCCATCAGTATTAGGGATCGGCATATCATATGATGTTGGCCAAAGGTGAGTATGATATCAATATGTCATACAAATTGCATCATATGATATTTTATTTAAGTGGTAACTTTGGCCTAGTCAGACTGCCAGCATCATATGACATCATTTATCGCAACTCATTTATCATATGACCTCATCATTTATCGCAACTCATTTATCATATGACCTCATCATTTATCGCAACTCATTTATCATATGACCTCATTTATCGCAACTCCTTACTCCACACCCCTCGCAGTGAACGCTGGAACGCAGTGGACCTGGCCTGGACCCCTCATCACTGTACCGCGGCGCTGTCAGTCTGTACTGGTTTTCAGGCTCATTAAACGGCCGACCACCAGACCTTATCTCCCCATTTTTATCGGCAACTCCTTACTCCACACCCTCACCCCCTCGCAAAGTGAACGCTGGACGCATGGACCTGGCCTGGACCCCTCATCACTGTAACCCGCGGCTCTGTCCAGTCTGTACTGGTTTTTCAGGCTTTAAACGCCCGCCACCAGAACCTTATCTCCCCTCATTTTATCGCAACTCCTTACTCCACACCCCTCGCAGTGAACGCTGGAACGCAGTGGACCTGGCCTGGACCCCTCATCACTGTACCGCGGCGCTGTCAGTCTGTACTGGTTTTCAGGCTCATTAAACGCCGGCCACCAGACCTTATCTCCCTCATTTATCGCAACTCCTTACTCCACACCCCTCGCAGTGAACGCTGGAACGCAGTGGACCTGGCCTGGACCCCTCATCACTGTACCGCGGCGCTGTCAGTCTGTACTGGTTTTCAGGCTCATTAAACGCCGGCCACCAGACCTTATCTCCCTCATTTATCGCAACTCCTTACTCCACACCCCTCGCAGTGAACGCTGGAACGCAGTGGACCTGGCCTGGACCCCTCATCACTGTACCGCGGCGCTGTCAGTCTGTACTGGTTTTCAGGCTCATTAAACGCCGGCCACCAGACCTTATCTCCCTCATTTATCGCAACTCCTTACTCCACACCCCTCGCAGTGAACGCTGGAACGCAGTGGACCTGGCCTGGACCCCTCATCACTGTACCGCGGCGCTGTCAGTCTGTACTGGTTTTCAGGCTCATTAAACGCCGGCCACCAGACCTTATCTCCCTCATTTATCGCAACTCCTTACTCCACACCCCTCGCAGTGAACGCTGGAACGCAGTGGACCTGGCCTGGACCCCTCATCACTGTACCGCGGCGCTGTCAGTCTGTACTGGTTTTCAGGCTCATTAAACGCCGGCCACCAGACCTTATCTCCCTCATTTATCGCAACTCCTTACTCCACACCCCTCGCAGTGAACGCTGGAACGCAGTGGACCTGGCCTGGACCCCTCATCACTGTACCGCGGCGCTGTCAGTCTGTACTGGTTTTCAGGCTCATTAAACGCCGGCCACCAGACCTTATCTCCCTCATTTATCGCAACTCCTTACTCCACACCCCTCGCAGTGAACGCTGGAACGCAGTGGACCTGGCCTGGACCCCTCATCACTGTACCGCGGCGCTGTCAGTCTGTACTGGTTTTCAGGCTCATTAAACGCCGGCCACCAGACCTTATCTCCCTCATTTATCGCAACTCCTTACTCCACACCCCTCGCAGTGAACGCTGGAACGCAGTGGACCTGGCCTGGACCCCTCATCACTGTACCGCGGCGCTGTCAGTCTGTACTGGTTTTCAGGCTCATTAAACGCCGGCCACCAGACCTTATCTCCCTCATTTATCGCAACTCCTTACTCCACACCCCTCGCAGTGAACGCTGGAACGCAGTGGACCTGGCCTGGACCCCTCATCACTGTACCGCGGCGCTGTCAGTCTGTACTGGTTTTCAGGCTCATTAAACGCCGGCCACCAGACCTTATCTCCCTCATTTATCGCAACTCCTTACTCCACACCCCTCGCAGTGAACGCTGGAACGCAGTGGACCTGGCCTGGACCCCTCATCACTGTACCGCGGCGCTGTCAGTCTGTACTGGTTTTCAGGCTCATTAAACGCCGGCCACCAGACCTTATCTCCCTCATTTATCGCAACTCCTTACTCCACACCCCTCGCAGTGAACGCTGGAACGCAGTGGACCTGGCCTGGACCCCTCATCACTGTACCGCGGCGCTGTCAGTCTGTACTGGTTTTCAGGCTCATTAAACGCCGGCCACCAGACCTTATCTCCCTCATTTATCGCAACTCCTTACTCCACACCCCTCGCAGTGAACGCTGGAACGCAGTGGACCTGGCCTGGACCCCTCATCACTGTACCGCGGCGCTGTCAGTCTGTACTGGTTTTCAGGCTCATTAAACGCCGGCCACCAGACCTTATCTCCCTCATTTATCGCAACTCCTTACTCCACACCCCTCGCAGTGAACGCTGGAACGCAGTGGACCTGGCCTGGACCCCTCATCACTGTACCGCGGCGCTGTCAGTCTGTACTGGTTTTCAGGCTCATTAAACGCCGGCCACCAGACCTTATCTCCCTCATTTATCGCAACTCCTTACTCCTCACCCCTCGCAGTGAACGCTGGAACGCAGTGGACCTGGCCTGGACCCCTCATCACTGTACCGCGGCGCTGTCAGTCTGTACTGGTTTTCAGGCTCATTAAACGCCGGCCACCAGACCTTATCTCCCTCATTTATCGCAACTCCTTACTCCACACCCCTCGCAGTGAACGCTGGAACGCAGTGGACCTGGCCTGGACCCCTCATCACTGTACCGCGGCGCTGTCAGTCTGTACTGGTTTTCAGGCTCATTAAACGCCGGCCACCAGACCTTATCTCCCTCATTTATCGCAACTCCTTACTCCACACCCCTCGCAGTGAACGCTGGAACGCAGTGGACCTGGCCTGGACCCCTCATCACTGTACCGCGGCGCTGTCAGTCTGTACTGGTTTTCAGGCTCATTAAACGCCGGCCACCAGACCTTATCTCCCTCATTTATCGCAACTCCTTACTCCACACCCCTCGCAGTGAACGCTGGAACGCAGTGGACCTGGCCTGGACCCCTCATCACTGTACCGCGGCGCTGTCAGTCTGTACTGGTTTTCAGGCTCATTAAACGCCGGCCACCAGACCTTATCTCCGTCATTTATCGCAACTCCTTACTCCTCACCCCTCGCAGTGAACGCTGGAACGCAGTGGACCTGGCCTGGACCCCTCATCACTGTACCGCGGCGCTGTCAGTCTGTACTGGTTTTCAGGCTCATTAAACGCCGGCCACCAGACCTTATCTCCCTCATTTATCGCAACTCCTTACTCCACACCCCTCGCAGTGAACGCTGGAACGCAGTGGACCTGGCCTGGACCCCTCATCACTGTACCGCGGCGCTGTCAGTCTGTACTGGTTTTCAGGCTCATTAAACGCCGGCCACCAGACCTTATCTCCCTCATTTATCGCAACTCCTTACTCCACACCCCTCGCAGTGAACGCTGGAACGCAGTGGACCTGGCCTGGACCCCTCATCACTGTACCGCGGCGCTGTCAGTCTGTACTGGTTTTCACTCATCAATCCCCCCACAACCTACTCAGGAAATGCGAAATTTCCGCAATCACGCCTAAAGACGTGAGTGCCGTGGAGCTCGTACCTCGCTCCCGTTGATTCCTCTGCTCTACACATTCACCTCCTTTTCTAGACACCTCCTGTTCAGACTTTCTCAGGTATGCTTAGGTATGCTTCCTCCTGTGGTCCAAGTTTCTTTTCAACTTCTTCTTTTCTCCACCCTCATTCCTTGCCCACAGCCTAACGCTCCACCTACACACACTGTCCCCCTCTATCACACCCCTTCAACCTCACGCTGCCAAACACTCCCCCCTCCTCCCACCTCCCCCCCCCCACACACACACCCATCTTGACCACCATCCCCACAATCTCACTCCCCCACCACACCGCCCATAACCACTCACTCACCCCCCTATCACAACACGTTCTTACTACACACCACCACCAACCTTCACATCACACCCCTCACCCCCACCCCACCACCACAACCCTGGCCAGGGCGTGCGAGTCGCCTAGACCGGTCTGGGCCAGTAAATCCCCTCCAAACACACACACTCACACCTTCCCTCTTCACCACCTAACCCACACTCACTCCCCCACCACATCACACATAACCACACACTCTCCCCCCATCACCACACGTTCTTACAACTTACCACCCACCCATACCTTCACAACACACCCCTCACCCCCCCACACACAACCACCTGGTCTGGGCGTGAAATTCGCCCAAATAGACCGGTCTGGGCGTGGAAATCGCCCAGACCATAGTTCCACTGGAGATTGCTCTTTTCCTGGCTTGCCGAGGTTTACCTTAGCGGTTAGGGGGCGGCGTTAGATCGCAGGACACGCAGGCTGAGTTACAAATGTGGTGTGTTCTACATCCCTTGTGATCTACAGTACCCTTGCTGTATCGACCCTACTTGCGAGAGTAGGAAGGGGGTGGTGAGGTTTGATTCCTCAGTATTTTGGCGTCCTGGCCCTAAGCAAACCTTGTAGGGAAGTACTGTCGGATTTCTGCCCTTGTGGTGGTTCTCTAGTTATGTCTCCTTGATTCCGCCTCTAACGACCATGGCAGGGAGCTTGTCTGCCGTGGTCAACAGGGGAAGTGGTGAATGTTCGTTTGGTCGTGGGTTGGTATCTCTCACCAACCCTAAGTGCGCCTACTTTGCATATTGTAGGAGTGGCACCACCATTCGAACTGAATCCTCCGTGTCGCTGGTTTGTGTCGGGAGACCCACCTCCTGGGGTGAAAGTCCTTTCACAACTAAAAAAAAAAAAAAAAAATCATATACCGTTGCCTAATCAATATCCATGGTGCTCACAAATGACAGCTGGCAGAATGGACATGGGTGGCACAAACTCGAACTTGAACTTGGTTATTGAAATTGAAATTGTTACATCCGTGTAATACAGTTACTCACAGGACGTGAAGTTAAGGACACCATAGCGTAAGCCGGAGCTAGCTACAGTCACCGTGAACTTGGTTATGTAGCTTCAGCCAGCAATTAGGCTACTCGCCGTCTTCGGCAGTAAAAAAGCATTTGCCAGGAAAAGCATGAAAAGTATAATTACCAGGAAAAGCACAAACACAACTGCACTAAACTCCCGAGTCCAGAATGTTATAATTTGGCAAGTTAATCACAAGGCTGCTACATGAGTGCAGGGTTGTTATAAAACGCCTGGAGGGGCGTGATGTGAAAGGGGCCCTCTTGTACGCCGCAGTTCTGGAAAGTCACCATGGCAGACATTGTAAGTGTCACCCTCCAGGCGGTTGTTTTTAAGGAAACCTGTACATGTATACAAACCATACATAACTTCAGCCAGCAATTTCAGTTATTAACGAAAGAAGCCGGTGTCTTGGCGTAGCACCCTAGTGCTCCTAGTAGCCGCCAGGGCGCCACTAGCATTTTTCTTGGGGCAAAAAAAGGAACCCCCAAAGGCTCAACGTAAAATAACGAGGAACATCTTGTAGCATTTGCGTTACAAGTAGCACCTTCAAGAAATCCCTTCAGTGTTGATTCTGATTTACTCATTCAAGGGTTACACTACCGTAAGCGCCTGAAGTATTGGCAAGATTAAGTACTGGCAAAAAACTCTCCCCCCCTAAAAGTGGGTCTCAGAAAAGCATGGCATAACTAACTTGGCAAAAGGGTCCATGGCTTGGACTGACTCAAGTTGAGACCTGAAATCCTGTCAGCAAATCGTCGTTTTGCTTACATGTAATTGCTACATTCCCTTGTTACATGTTCACTAATTAGTCTACCCAAGTTTGCTGTAAAACCATTTGAAATTCAAATCGGGAGCTGACGTGGGCTTGCTGACGTTCCGTATGTAACAAATAAATTAAAATCAATAGCAGAGGTGTACTGGTCAGATCTGGGCTGGGTAGGGGAATTAAATTCAAACTAGGAGCTGAGGTGAGCTGACCAGGGTAATTCAAAGCGCGCGCTTTTGAGCGCTGACTTTTTGACCCCCTCTGCGCTTTAAGCGCAGTTTTTTGCAACTCCTTGTGGGCGCTGCAAGCAATTTTTGCGCTTTTTGCACTAGAAAGCGCAGTTTTTTTGTTTTCAAGTGCGCTAAAGCGCTGGCCAATTTGGCCATTTGAAGTACTCTGGAGCTGACTAATCATCTTGTAGCTATAAATTATATTAAATTCCATCCTTCCAAAAGACTACAATCAAATCAAATCAGGAGCAGAGGTGGGCTGACTCACCATCCGTTGACCCGACACATAGCAGGGTACTACAAAGCGCGTGCGGCAGCGTGATTTCGCGCACGCTTTTTGAGCCCCACTGCGCGTTTCGCACAGTTTTCCCAGCTCCATGCGGGCGCAGCGCGCAGTTTTTGCGCTCTTCGCACTGTAAAACGCTGACCAATTTGACGTTTGTGCGCTTTGAGCGCTGACCAATCTGACAAAATGTAGTACCCTGATACATAGCTTTAGCCAGCAATTTGGCTGCTCCCCGTCTTCAGCAGTACTTATCCTTTAATAAGGTCCCCTCACCTCATAAAAGGACGTCGGCTTGGTAGCATGCCTAAAAGACGGCGAGCAGCCAAATTGCTGGCTGGTGCCATGTAACCAAGTTCAAGTCCTTGGTAGCATGGGCTGTTTTGGACGGCCGAGCGACGTGTCTTTTGTACATGTGGTGCGAGAGCCCACCAATACTCGCGAGAAACACAAGGGAGGTGCATGGAGATGCATGAGGCTTCAGGGAGGTGCATGGAGGTGCAATGGGGTGTCAGGGAGGTGCATGGGGGTGAATGGAGATGCATGGGACTTCAGGGAGGTGCATGAAATACAATCAAGCGCCAGGCATCGCCTTAGATCCCAAAGCCGATGTGCCATGTGTTGGAATGGCTATTCACACGCGTGCACATACTCACTTAACTAAATCGTAAGCTCTAAAACTGGACTGCGACAGGGGGGAATCGTAAACCCGTCTGTTCCGTGGCAGGGAACTATGCTACCACTATACCACTGCCGCAGATGATCGATGACAACTGCGCCCAGCGTACGTATTAGTATTTCAAAAACCTTGAACACATTGCATGGGAAATTCCTTCTACAATATACACTTTATTCGCTAGTTTATCTTTGCCTTGGTAGTTCGCTTTGCTTGTTATCAAGCCTTTTAATTTGCTCTTTCGTACGCTTTTAATTGAGGTTACCTCCTGGACCAGATTCTGAGGGGTATGTAGCCCAAACCCTCACTGTTATAAAACTGTCCAGCTGCCCTGGCGCTTTTCAGTCTCGGTATTGATTTTTGCTTAGTATGTAACAATATCCTCTCTCAATTCCTTTTCGCTCATGTGCTCGGCCCCCTTTCCTCCCCCGGGATTCTAGGCTCTCTCTAAAAAAATCCTCTAGCAAGTATGACCTCTCATGCTGGCGTTTTCGCAGTGCCAGCAACCCCCACTATTATCCTTCTGAAGCGCCTGATTCTTTCCTTCGCATCCTGTTCATGCCTCGCATTGCATTTTGGCGGAGCCCCCCCAGAGTCACCCCGCGATTGTCTGTCTACGTCCGCGTCCGCGTTCCCCTGGCCGTTACTGGCACATGGCCCCGTCGTCACCCTTCAAGGGCTTGGCTTCGGTCCGCTGCATTTGATTCCACAAGCGACGCGGGAATTGGCTGGGAGTGTTGGAGCGATAGGTGATTTTGCATCGCTTTTTCGCAGTGCCCCTGGCTAGTTCTAAAGTCCGCATTTCAAGTTGCTCTTGCAAACTCGCTCCCGCAACCTTGTTATCGCAACCTTGCTCGCTCTCAACTGTTTCCATTCCCCATTAGTTTCGGCCTATACTACTCGCATTTGCAAAGCTAGCCCTTCTTAAACCCAGTAATGTTAATTCGTAATGCCGCACCATGGGCCCGCGAAGGCGGACTCCACTATTGTCCACTTCCTAGGCTTGTCAGACACCACCAGCAACGGCAGAGGGCAAGGGCTATACCCATTTGGCCTTTTAAGCCAACGAACGCCTGCCTGCAGCTGAGGGTGCAATGATCAATTACCTGTGCGTGATGTAATAATTCAATTACGCAAACATGTAGGTTTTGAACAACCCTGTTTCATGGATGCGAATGGACTGGCGGACTGCTTCCTTGATTCCTTCACCTTTGAGAAATAAGAACAAATATTGCTCTCCTCGCTTGCGCACTGCGCCCGTTTCCAGTTGGCCTAGGTTCAAGCAACTGGAAAGAATCCAGATCAGTGCCGAACTTCCTATGAACGCCGGACGCGCGATCAGTACATGCTTCGCCGTCTGTAGGAGATAACATGAGAGAGCAATGCAGAAAGAGAGAGAACTTGAAAGACTCGCGAATACCACAGAATAGACAAGGTAGTTATCTACGACAGGGATAGATGACGACACCCCCGTTGTCCGTTCTTCATGTTGTCGTGTTGTCTGTTTGTCCGCACCAGAGAGGTCCGCACGTAACCCTACTCGACCCTACCCCGGGACCAGCCCGGGACGCTACCCTGGCCTTCACTGGCCCCTAGGCCCAGGCCCCCCGCTTCACTCGATTCCGTTGCCACCTGTCGCTCCGATAGGCCTGTCATAGTTCCCTGCCACGGAACAGACGGGTGTTCGATTCCCCCCTGGCACATTCTTTTTGTCTTGACCCTATTTTGGTTTTCCGACTATCTGCACACGTGTGGGGAGCTCTCCCAACACATGGAACATCTAGAACTCGTCGCAATTGTACATGCCGAAACTTAAGGGGCTTGAAAACATTTGAGAGCGATTACCGGTAGCAATTCATAAACGACGGGGGGGGGGCCGATTAGTGTACTACACAGATGAGTGACCTTCAACTTGCTCCTTCACTTCTGCACTTGTATTGAGATTTATTCGCTCTTGGCGCTGCAGGTCGTCGTCAACCGCGATGGTAGCCTGTCCAGTTGAGGTAGGAGAGGCTCCGACGGGCTCCCTTAACACCACGCCCCACCAGGCGTTATCATTACCTTTTGAGATTTGTTAATTTCCCAGAGATCCTAATCTTCCCCAACCCAGTTTTTTTCAGTTTAGAGCGAGCAAGGTTGTGGAAGCGAGGTTGTGAGAGCAACTTGAATTGCGGGCTTCAGAACTAGCTAGGGGCATAACATTTCCGTAGTGCCCCTAGTGATGCGTAGGCATCTCACGCCGACATATGGGCGCATACTTCCTCGTTCCGAGTAGGAAAGGCTCCGCCACATCACATATAAATGATAATATATAATACAAATAAAATCCTCTCAGTCTAGGACTAGTGCAAGGACACCCACCCTTATGAGGCGAAAACCCGGTTTGCCCCCCCACCCCCCCCCCCCCCCCCCCCCCCCCCCCCACACACCCACACTCACACCCACACACCCATCCACACACACCCACACAAATGAGAATCAGGAAAGAGAACTTATAAAAGGTGTTGCTCTTATTACAGTCCAGGTGTTTTCAAATAGGCTAAAGGAACTTGCCCAATCATAATCTCATAAGGAGCTGTAAAGGGAAACACTGATGAACTGAACCCCAAACAATTGTTTTGCCCTGAGTTCGTGCTACAGTGATAATTTATTTTTGCGATTATAACTTGATTATCTTTGTTGGTATTGATACATAAAGTGGCAAAACCTTAACCTTGATCTAGTAAGGAAGTGAACGTAAGGCTGCTCTGCGCCGCTTTAAATTAACGAAGGTGCTGGGCAGGGTTGCTCTGGGGGACTCCAATATCTGCTTCATGAGTCCCAACCGGTTTCAAAATCTGTGCCTGGGAGTCTGCGACGCAACTGACCCTCCACAATACGTGCCTGTGATGCAGCACGCAGCGTGTAACCTTTGATTTTGAGGATGGTTGGAAGACCCCCCGGGTGTTGTGGACATGGTTGTTCAGGAGGACCCCCCGCTCTGGATCCTGAGACACAACCAATTATTTAGCTGCATCCCTAGACGCAAACAATTTCATAGTCTGCGTCCTGAGACGCACCCAACCCAGCATAGCCTGCGTCCTGAAACGCAACCGACCTGCAACAAACCCATAACTGCCGTCTGCAATGCAACCGACCTGCAACAAACCCATAACTGCCGTCTGCAACGCAACCAACCCCACTGGAGCTGAGTCTGCAACGCAACGGATCCTCCCTACGTTGCGTCTCAGGACGCATCGGACTCTTCGACGTTGCGTCTGCGACGCAGGACAGCGTCCTGGACAACCCTGGTCGTGGAGCGGGCTTGTCTTGGGTCTTCTAGACATCTATGGTTTATGACAATAATGTAATATATTTTGGGATCGGCATATCATATGATTTTGGCCAAAGGTGAGTATGATATCATACAAATCGCATAATATGATATTATATTTAAATGGTAACTTTGGCCTAGTCAGACTGCCGGCATTATATGATATCATATGATGACATGATATCATATGATATCATGTTGCCGTTCCCTAAATATATTTTAACAAAAATCCAGAATCTGAAAGCTTTGGTCGTTATCCAGTGGCTGGCTCAAAGAGCTGGCCGGAAGCTGCCATGCGTAGCGCACAAACCAAATTATTTACATATCATAGCTTTCGTTGTTCGATAACTCTGGGGACCAATACAATATTGAACACTCAGGTTGGCCCCAGTGCAAGCAAACGGGCAGGCCCCCGCAACCTCACGCCTCGTAGTAAGGCAAACAATTTATTGATTGATAACCCGAAAAACGTTTTATCAGACAGCTGGGACACGTTCTTTTTGTTTGTTTGTGATGCTTGAATCAAATGGCTCAGTTGCAGAGCAAAGGGCGAAATCGAGGCAGGTGCGGGGCTCAAACCCCCTTGAGTGCGCTTGGGCCCGTCCGGAGGGTCGTCGACCGGCACGGTAACTGGTATCTAGATGCGATGTTGGCTCGAGCAGCGCATACTTACGATCCGGTTCCCTTAATCCCACTGGGCACGTCCTTACAGGTCATTATGACAATTCTTGGATGTTTACATTTTCATTTTTTTTGTTTGTTTTGTTTATGATGCTCATTAGCCCCCCTTGACTCCATCAAGCTGCGTCACATTAGGAGTCCAGAAGGACATCAGGATAATGTATCCATCAACATCGGCGTCATCATCTTTGACAGATGTGTCCATGGTACTCAAGACCATAAGCAAGCCAAGCCAAGCCAAGCCAAGCCAAGCCAAGCTATCTTGTCATCTTTGACAGATGTGTCCATGGTACCCATACCACAATCAAGCCAAGCCAAGCCAAGCCATCTCGTCATCTTTGACAGATGTTTCCATGGTACTCAAGACCATAAGCAAGCCAAGCCAAGCCAAGCCAAGCCAAGCCAAGCCAAGCCAAGCCTAGCCATCTCGTCATCTTTGACATATGTGTACATGGTACCCAAGACCACAAGCAAGCCAAGCCAAGCCATCTTGTCATCTCTTACAGATGTGTCTATGGTACTCAAGACAGCAACTTAGCCAAGCCAAGCCATCTTGTCATCTTTTACAGACGTTTCCATGGTACTCAAGACCAGAAGCCAAGCCAAGCCAAGCCAAGCCAAGCCAAGACATCTTGTCATCTTTGACAGATGTGTCCATGGTATTCAAGACCACAAGCAAGCCAAGCCAAGCCAAGCCAAACCAAGCTATCTTGTCATCTTTGACAGATGTGTCCATGGTATTCAAGACCACAAGCAAGCCAAGCCAAGCCAAGCCAAGCCAAGCCAAGCCAAGCCAAACCAAGCTATCTTGTCATCTTTGACAGATGTGTCCATGGTACTCAAGACCACAAGCAAGCAAGCAAGCCAAGCCATCTTGCAATCATTGGCATATGTGTCCATGGTACTCAAACCAAGCCAAGCCAAGCCATCTTGCCCTTTTTGACAGATGTGTCCATGTTACCCATACCACAATCAAGCCAAGCCAAGCCATCTTGCCATCTTTTGTCCTAGGCACTGGCTTGTTCTCAAGCTCTTTCAGGTTTCCATTATTGGTAGGTGTGTCCATGGTACTCAAGACGACAAGCAAGCCAAGATAAGTCAACTTGTCATATTTGACAGATGTATCCATGGTATTCAAGACGACAAGGAAGCCCAGCCCAGCCCAGCCCAGCCCAGCCAAGCAGTTAGGCCATATTGCGTCCTCAATACTAGCTTGTCCTCAAACTCTTTCAGGTTGGGTTTCCCTTTCACCTGATCTGCAAGCCAAGCCAAGCCAAGCCAAGCCGAGCCAAGCCAAGCCAAGCCAAGCCAATTAGTCATCTTCTGTCCAAGGTACTTGCTTGTAACCCCACCCTTTCAGATTGTTAGATTGGGTTTCCCTTTCACCTATTCTCCAAGCTCCTCCTCCATACGAGCTGCTGTCCTTCAGCTTGACTGGCCGTAAATGTTTCCATTTGTGGCTGGTGTGTCCATGGATTTGAAGACCGCAAACAAGCCAAGCCATATAGTAATCCTTTATCCTAGGCCCTTGCTTGTATCCAAACTCTCTCAGATTTGGGCCCCTTTTCAAGAGATCAGCAAGCTTCCCCTCCATGCTGCGGGTCTTGGGCGTACCTAGTTGTACAGCTTCCCCTTATTGGCTGGTGTGTCCATGGCAGTCAACACCACAAGGCACGCCAGGCCAATTCATCATCTTCTGTTCTAGGCACTGTCTTGTAATCCCACTCTTTCAGGTTTCCATTATTGGTAGGTGTGACGATGGCACCCAAGCCAAGCCAAGCCAATTAGTCATCTTCTGTTCTAGGCACTGGCTTGTAATCCCATTCTTTCATCAAATCAGATCAGCAATTCTTCCCCTCCATGCTGCGGATCTTGGGCTTACCTAGCCCTACAGGCTTCCATTATTGGCTGGTGTCCATGGCAATCAAGACCGCAAGCCAAGCCAAGCCAATTAGTCATCTTCTGTTCTAGGCACTGGCTTGTAATCCCATTCTTTCAGATTGGGGTTCCTTTGCAAGTGATCTGCAAGCTCCTCATCTATACTAGGGATCTTGGGTTTAGCTTTCTCCTCATCTAGCTTGAATCTTCGCTGCAGACGCTCCATGGGGTCAAGCTCCTCTAGGGACTCAAGTCCGCTTGTCGCTTTCTGTAAATCATGCAGAGAGAAAGTATAAGACACAGGAAAGGCACATGGGTATCTGAATCTGAATCTGAATTTGAATCTGAATTTGAAGCTGGAATCTTCCCTGCAGACACTCCATGGGGTCAAGCTCCTCTAGAGACTCAAGTCGGCTTGTCGCTTTCTGTAAATCACGCAGAAAGAAAGTGAGTATCTAAACTTTTATTTGAATATGAATTTGAAAATGAATCTTAAATCTTCGCTGCGGATGCTCCATGGACTGAAGCTCCTCTTGAGACTCAAGTCCACTTGTTGCTTTCTGTAAATCATGCAGAAAGAAAGTGAGTATCTGAAATTGAATTTGAATATGAATATGAAGCTGGAATCTTCGACGCAAACGCTTCATTGGATCAAGCTCCTCTAGAGACTCAAGTTTGCTTGTTGCTTTCTGTAAATCATGCAGAAAGAAAGTGGAAATATCAGAATTTGACTTTTAATTTGGCTTTCAATTTGGATTTTAATTTGAAGCTGGAATCTTTGCTGCAGACACTCCATGGGGTCAAGCTTCTCTAGGGACTCAAGTCCGCTTGTCGCTTTCTGTAAATCACGCAGAAAGAAAGTGAGTATCTAAACTTTTATTTGAATATGAATTTGAAAACGAATCTTAAATCAGACGCTCCATGGGATGAAGCTCCTGTTGAAACTCAAGTCCGCTTGTCCCTTTCTGTAAATCATGCCGTAAGAAAGTATTTGGCTTAGGAAAGGCACATGGGTATCTGAATCTGAATCTGAATTTGAATCTAAATTTGAAGCTGGAATCTTCGCTACAGACACACCATAGGACCAAGCTCCTCGAGGGACTCAAGTCCACTTGCTGCATTATGTAAATTGTGCAGAAAGAAAGTATGTGACACAAGAAAGGCACATGGGTATCTGAATCTGAATATGAATTTGAATCTGGAATCATCACTGCAGAAGCTCCATGGGACCAACCTCCTCCAGGGACTCAAGTCCTCGTGTCTCATTCTGTACAGGAAAGGCACATGGGTATCTGAATCTGAAATTGAATTTAAATATAAATTTGAAGCTTAAATCTTCGCTGCAGACACTCCATGGGAACAAGCTCCTCTAGAGACTCAAGTCCACTTGTCGCTTTCTGTAAATCATGCAGAAAAAGCATGTGATGCAGGAAAGGCACATGGGTATCTGAATCTGAAATTGAATTTAAAATTGAATTTGAAGCTTAAATCTTCGACGCAATCGCATCATGGGGTCGACCTCCTCTAGAGACTCAAGTCCACGTGTCGCATTCTGTTAATCATGCGGAGGTAAAACATGAGACACAAGAAAGGCACGTGGGTCCCTGAATCTGAATTTGAATTTTAATCTGAATTTGAAGCTAGAATCTTTGCTGCAACCACTCCATGGGGTTGACCTCCTTCAGGGACTCCAGTCCATGTGTCACATTCTGTAAAGGAAAGGCACATTGGATCTGAATATGAATTTGTATCTAATTTGAATTTGAAGCTGGAATCTTTGCTACAAGCACTTCAAGGGATGGACATCCTCCAAGGACTCCAGTCCATGTGTCGCATTCTGTAAAGGAAAGGCACATGGGATCTGAATCTGAATTTGAATCTGAATTTGAATTTGAAGCTGGAATCTTTGCTGCAAGCACTTCAAGGGATGGACATCCTCCAAGGACTCCAGTCCATGTGTCGCATTCTGTAAAGGAAAGGCACATGGGATTTGAATCTGAATCTGAATCTGGATTTGAAGCTGGAATCTTTGCCGCAAGCACTTCATGAGGTTGAGCCCCTCCAGGGCACTATTTCCTTTTTATCTTTTTTAGCGCATGGGAGAGTTAGCAGTGTTAGCTTTTGGGCGGAGACCCCTCTTCAAGGGGGTCGTGAGCCCCCAGGGTTACCCCGTTGTACGTTTCTGCATCCAATCGACAGAAAATTGAAGCCTGACACGTCAGCCAACTGTCTCACAACTAATTGGCTTCGGTCAGCTCCATCGTTGCCACCTTTTGTTCCGTTGCCAACATATTCCGCCAATTTTCCGCATAAGACTTGTTTCTTTTTCTTTTTCTTTTTAGCAACATTAGCAATGTTTTGATTTTTTAGCGCATGGCAGCTTCCAGCCAGCCCCACTAGCCAGCCACTGGGTCAATCCCAAAGCTTCCAACTGCATTGGACAGCTTATCATGCCAGCTGTAAGACGCACTAGCCAGCTTAAGGATTGGTCCAAGGATAGGTAAAGGGAGCTGCCTAGAAGCTGCATGCGTAAGGATTGGTCCAAGGATAGGTAAAGGGAGCTGACTAGAAACTGTATGCGTAAGGATTGGTCCAAGGATAGGTAAAGGGAGCTGCCTATAAGCTGTATGCGTAAGGATTGGTCCAAGGATAGGTAAAGGGAGCTGACTAGAAGCTGTATGGGTAGCCCAAAAGAGAAACTGTGCACTAGGGTACATGGGCATGTGTACATGAAAATGTGTTTGTGAATGGATATATCATGTATATGTGTGTGTGGGCGTGATTGTGCGCGGATACGTTTGTGCGTGAATGTGTTTGTGCATGGATATATCATGTACATGTGTGTGTGGGCGTGATTGCGCAGATGTGTTTGTGCATGGATAGATCATACATGTGTGAGAGGGAGTGTTTGTGCGTGGGTGTGTTTGTGGATGGACGGGTGTATGCATGGATATATCATTTATGTGTGTGTGTTTGTGTGTGTGTGAGTGTGCATTTGCGCATGTATGTGTTTGTGCATTATTGCGTTTGTGCGTGGATGGGTTTGGGGATGGACGGGTTTGTACATGTACATGTATATGTTTGTGGATGGATATGTCATATATGTGTGTAAGCGTGTTTGTGCGTGGATGATTATGTGTGTGGATGTGTTTGTGTGTGGATGTGTTTGTGCATTTATGTGTTTGTGCATGGATATATCATACAGACGTGTGTGGGCGTGTTTGTGTGTGGACGCGTTTGTGGATGGACGGGTGTTTGCTTGTATACATCATATATATGGGTCTGGGCGTGTTTGTGCGTGGATAAGTTTGTGCGTGGATGTCGTTGTGCATGGATATATAATATATGTATATGCGAGGGCGTGATTGTGTGTGGATAAGTTTGTGCATGGATATATCATACATGTGTGAGTGGGAGTGTTTGTGCGTGGATGTGTTTGTGCATGGACGGGTTTATGCATGGATACATCATTTGTGTGTGTGTGTGTGTGTGTGTGTTTGCGCATGTATGTGTTTGTGCATTGATGTGTTCGTGCATGGATATATTATAGATGTGTGTGTGGGTATGTTTGTGCGTGGATGAGTTTGTGGATGGACGGGTTTGTGCATGTACGTGTTTGTGCATGATGGGTGTCTGCATGGATATCTGTGTAAGTGAGAACATGGCAGGATGTACAGGAGGCGCACATGGCAGAAGTACAGGAGGCCTACATGGCAGGATGTACAAGAAGCTCACATGGAAGAAGTAAAGGTAGTGCATGAGATGTAGATATGGGAGCAACTGATGGTATGACAGAACGCATTGAAAGCATTGTACAGCATGCACACTTGGAAGAAATGAAGGTAGAGCATGGGATAAAGAGAAGCTACTAGTGGGTAGGGTGAATGCATGGCATGGTTCATAGCTTTTCTTTTCAGCTACCAGCAGCAGCTTCTAGGCAGCTCCCTGAGACTGCCTCAGGGCTAAGGAGCACTACAAAGCTGACGATATAAGCTCACAGGTACACTGGGTTGATTAAGGTTTGGATAAAGAGAGAGCAATGGGATATGCTTACAAGCTGCTGCTCGCAGCTGAAAAGAAAAGCTATGGCATGGCTTGTGCAGCATGCACACTAGGAGCTAATACAAAGAGCTTACCCTTAGATGCTGCTTGTTTTCAACAGCTTGCGCTAATCCATACCAACAGAAAAGCATGAATCCCGCGAAAGGCGCGACGTAGCCGATGAACTGCTCCCTCGCTTTACTCTTACTCATCCTCGGTTAGCTAGTGTATGACTGCTTGGAGGTACAGATAGAAGCACCGAGGAGAAAGGGCAAGGAAAAAAGAAGAATGCGGCGAGAAGAAAGGAAAGGACAAATGGGAGACAGTAGCAGATAGCGCGGCTTGGTGGATCAAGCCCAAGCGAGCGTAGCACTCGATCGAACGACAAGCAAGCACACCGATTCAGAGACGATTAAGAAGAGACAAGTCCTTGGCGCGTCGCAAGCGACGCGGGAAATCGGCGGATAGTGTTGGCTATCGGAGCGACAGGTGGCTTTGTGGCTTCGTGCGGTCTGACAAACGGACAACGGGCTGGACTTTTCCATTACCAGGACTTTCCATTCCTTTCCACTCCATTTCATTCCATTCACACGGAAAACATGTGGACATCATAACATTAAATACATAAATACAATAAAACTCATTTCATTTATCATCCCACTTCCAAGCAAACGCACCATGCAGCAAACTCCCAAACGTAAAGCTCAAACCATGAATCGAGTAAAGCGGACCGAAGCCAGGGCTTACGCCAGGGGGGCAGGCCCCTGGGCCAGGACCAGGGGCCAGTGAAGGCCAGTGTAGGGTGCGGACAAACAACACGATAACATGAAGAACGGACAACGGGGGTATCGTTTCAGTTTCTACCACCTTTTTGTTCCGTCCTGCCCTTTGTTCTACGACTGGCAGCAGTAACTTACTGCCAAGTCCATTGACCCAGGCCAGCTGGGGCTACGTACCGGCACCGCCCGGCATTGCCCTAGTGCTGTGCCCTCCCAAGTCCTGCCATCTGGTTTGCAGGACTGCGTAGCTTGCAGCCCTCGACGCCACTGCCCTATCAGGGGGCAGCGTCGTCGATGTACTGCTAAGTACCGTCAGACGGTTCAGTTGTTTTCACGGTCTTCTACTCTCTGTTACAATTTCTACACAACGGGGGTATCGTCATCTATCTCTGTCGTAGATAACTACCTTGGTCGGCCTTTGCTATTCTGTGGTATTCGCGAGTCTTTCATGTCCTGTCTCTTTCTGCATTGCTCTCTCATGTTATCCTAGGCCAACCGGACATGGGTGCAGTGCGCAAGCGAGGAGAGCAATATCTGCCCGTATTTCTCAAAGGTGGAGGAATCAAGGAAGCAGTCCATTCGCATGCATGAAAAAGGGTTGTTCAAAACCTACGTGTTTGCGTAATTGAATTCTAACATCACACAGGTAATTGGTCATTGCATTCTCAGCTGCAGGCAGGCGTTCGTCGGCTTAAAAGGCCAAATGGGTATAGCCCGTGCCCTCTGCCGTTGCTGGTGGTGTCTGACAAGCCTAGCTAGTGGACAGTAGTGGAGTCCGCCTTCGCGGGCCCATGGTGCGGCATTACGAATTAACATTGCTGGGGTTTAGTAGGGCTAGCTTTGCAAATGCGAGTAGTATAGGCCGAAACTAATAGGGAACGGAAACAGTTGAGAGCGAGCAAGGTTGCGATAACAAGGTTGCGGGAGCGAGGTTGCAAGCGCAACTTGAAATGCGGACTTTAGAACTAGCCAGGGGCAATGCGAAAAAGCAATGCAAAATCACCTATCGCTCCAACACTCCCAGCCAATTCCCGCGTCGCTTGCGGAATCGAGTGCAGCGGACCGAAGACAAGGGTGTCGACAGGGCCTTGTGCCAGTAACAGCCAGGGGAACGCGGACAGACAGACAATCGCGGGGTGACTCTGGGGGGCTCCGCTAAAATGCAATGCGAGGCATGAACAGGATGCGAAGGAAAGAATCAGGCGCTTCAGAAGGAGAATAGTGGGGTTTGCAGGCACTGCGAAAACGCCAGCATGAGAGGTGCATAATTGCGAGAGGAGTTTTTCAGAGAGAGCCTAGAATCCCGGGGGAGGAAAGGAGGCCGAGCACATGAGCGAGAAGGATTCTCCCAGGCAATGTTTTAAAGGGTCAAATACTTATACGTACGCTGGGCAAAGTTGTTATCAATCATCTGCGGCGGTGGTATAGTGGTAGCATAGTTCCCTGCCACGGAACAGACGGGTGTTCGATTCCCCCCCGTCGCAGCTCCTTTTAGAATCCCCACCTTGTTTGTGCGACTATCTGCACGCGTGCGGGGAGCCCCACATGGAACAACGACTATTGGAACTAAGGTGCTTGATTATGTTTCATGCACCTCCCTGCAGTCCTATGCACCTCCCTGAAGCCTCATGCATCTCCTTGCACCTCCATTCACCTCAATGCACCCCCCTGCGCTTCCCTGAAGCCACATGCAACTCAATTCACCCTCATATGGCCATATACCTCCCTGACGCCCCATGCATCTCCATGCGCCTCCCTGAAGCCCCATGCATCTCCATTCACCCCCATATGGCCATATACCTCCCTGACGCCCCATGCATCTCTATGCACCTCCCTTGTGTTTCTCGCGAGTATCGGTGGGCTGTCGGCCTCTCGCACCCCATGTACAGAAGTCAAGTCGCTCGACTGTCCGAAGCAGCTCATTCTACCTAGAACTTGAACTTGGTTACATACTTACATGCCAACAGCCAGCAATTTGGCTGCTCACCTTCTTTTTGGCATGCTACCAAGCTGACCTCCTTTTGTGAGGTGAGGGGACGCTAGTGAAAGACACATACTGCTGATGATGGCTAACAGCCAAATTGCTGGCTGAAGCTATGTAACCAAGTTCAAGTTGAAGTGCGGTGAGAGGAGTCTCTTCATTTCGCTTGCTGCTTGCTTCTAATTCGCTTGCACCTTCAATAGCCTACTAATATATCGGGTTTGATAGTTATTTATTTAGCAGCTAAAAATGTATACGTCAGCTTACTTAAGCTTATGTTTTCATAGAATGTAGTAAGTAACTTAGACTAAGAAGCCTTACAAACAGAAAAATATAAATATACAATTTGAAAGCGCTGAATTCGAGGATTCAACGAATCGAGCATCACCGTAACCTACTAATTTAGATATATAATCTGCTCGCCACTAATCCGCCTGTAGCCCCAAGTAAACGCAGTCAATAAGAAAAATGCAGTTGCGCTTTTGAAGCAACCCAAATCGACCCAATGTAGTACCCTGGAGGGGACCCCCGGATGGACGCGACACTCTTCTTGAAAGGTGGTTAGCAAAGCGGGTGCCACAAGAGACTGTATGTATGTATGTTGCAGTCCAGGGGTAGGCCATTCTGTAAAGGAAAGGCACATTGGATCTGAATATGAATTTGTATCTAATTTGAATTTGAAGCTGGAATCTTTGCTACAAGCACTTCAAGGGATGGACATCCTCCAAGGACTCCAGTCCATGTGTCGCAATCTGTAAAGGAAAGGCACATGGGATCTGAATCTGAATTTGAATCTGAATTTGAATTTGAAGCTGGAATCTTTGCTACAAGCACTTCAAGGGATGGACATCCTCCAAGGACTCCAGTCCATGTGTCGCATTCTGTAAAGGAAAGGCACATGGGATCTGAATCTGAATTTGAATCTGAATTTGAATTTGAAGCTGGAATCTTTGCTGCAAGCACTTCAAGGGATGGACATCCTCCAAGGACTCCAGTCCATGTGTCGCATTCTGTAAAGGAAAGGCACATGGGATTTGAATCTGAATCTGAATCTGAATCTGGATTTGAAGCTGGAATCTTTGCCGCAAGCACTTCATGAGGTTGAGCCCCTCCAGGGCACTATTTCCTTTTTATCTTTTTTAGCGCATGGGAGAGTTAGCAGTGTTAGCTTTTGGGCGGAGACCCCTCTTCAAGGGGGTCGTGAGCCCCCAGGGTTACCCCGTTGTACGTTTCTGCATCCAATCGACAGAAAATTGAAGCCTGACACGTCAGCCAACTGTCTCACAACTAATTGGCTTCGGTCAGCTCCATCGTTGCCACCTTTTGTTCCGTTGCCAACATATTCCGCCAATTTTCCGCATAAGACTTGTTTCTTTTTCTTTTTCTTTTTAGCAACATTAGCAATGTTTTGATTTTTTAGCGCATGGCAGCTTCCAGCCAGCCCCACTAGCCAGCCACTGGGTCAATCCCAAAGCTTCCAACTGCATTGGACAGCTTATCATGCCAGCTGTAAGACGCACTAGCCAGCTTAAGGATTGGTCCAAGGATAGGTAAAGGGAGCTGCCTAGAAGCTGCATGCGTAAGGATTGGTCCAAGGATAGGTAAAGGGAGCTGACTAGAAACTGTATGCGTAAGGATTGGTCCAAGGATAGGTAAAGGGAGCTGCCTATAAGCTGTATGCGTAAGGATTGGTCCAAGGATAGGTAAAGGGAGCTGACTAGAAGCTGTATGGGTAGCCCAAAAGAGAAACTGTGCACTAGGGTACATGGGCATGTGTACAAGAAAATGTGTTTGTGAATGGATATATCATGTATATGTGTGTGTGGGCGTGATTGTGCGCGGATACGTTTGTGCGTGAATGTGTTTGTGCATGGATATATCATGTACATGTGTGTGTGGGCGTGATTGCGCAGATGTGTTAGTGCATGGTATCAGCATGTATAGCAGTGCTCTCACGCGTTTTATGACTTGGTGACTACTTATGTACTCCCTTAGAACTATCGGCTCTCCTGAGCCAGCTTCCCGTGGGACTGAGTCATCTTGAGATGACTCAGTGGCAGCTTCCTGTCACCTACGTCTCCGGTCTGATCTGTACCCTGTTAGGTTCCTGTCTACCGCCTCCTTTCACCACAGGTGCCCCTTTATGGGTCTCCTGTGTCTGTAACGTTATCCTTGTCTCCGTGTATAGATTGGTGCGTCTGTTCCGCTGCTTTAATCTACTGTCCACTCTACCGGAGTGATTTCAAGCTGATAGGTTACTGGGCTCCTCATCACTACCACTGCTTTGATAATGCAACTTCCGCGAGGGCCTCCTGCCGGCTTTGTGAAACTTACCAAACTTAATGGTGTTTCATGGGCTCGTGGGATCCGCAGTGTCATTGTGAGCAATGGATGCGACCGAATCCTCCCAACGGGGGTGAAGGTTCCTCTGGATTGGCTAGACGACTGTGCGCCAGCGGCCTCTGCTGCCGGAGAGGAGGATCCTTCCGCCATCAAGGAAGTAACCCCCCCGGTCAATCCTCCAACTTTACGGTTCCTTCTCTCAATGTTCGACGCCTTTCCTCTGATGTTGAGGATGTCCTGATGAAGCTGTGTTGTGTACAGACACAGATCATCCGTTGTGCATCAGACCCGCAGCCTCCTTTCGTCCCTTTCAATTATGATGAAGACTACTCTACTACTACTGATGATGAGGAGGACTTGAAGAGTGCTACGAGTGCTGACTTCGGTGGCGTGACCCCATCTGCTGCTGCCACTCGTGTCTTTGAGACTTCCGCTGTTTCGCCGGTGTATGAGCCTGCTGATCAGCAGATGCCTAATCGAGAGCTTTCGCCTGTGTATCAGCCTCAGCCTTCGTCGGCGCCTCCCTTTGAGCCTGTTCCCCCGGCTTACCCGGAGGTGGCTAAGCCCACTTTCTTGAAGGGCTTTGCTTCTTTTTCCTCTGCATCTGCCCCCATGGAGCGTGGCCTCCCTGGCTACCACACTCGCTCTCGCGAGGCTGCTGTTTCCTCTGCACGCACCTCTGCTGCTGGTGCCTCCCTCGAACCCCCTCCGCCTCCGCCGGTGGAGCTGCCTCCTGCCCCTGGCCCTCCTCCTATGCTATATACGCGGTCATGCGAATCTTGGGAGCATCTGCTCACTGGTGGATCTCCTCCGACTTTGAACTTGCGGGACTACCGCCTGATCAACCAGGATCGACGGGATGGTGAGTCCTTGAACCGCTCTTTGTACGGTCGGATGGATATGCAGGCTACAATGGCAAATGTTAGTGTGAAGCTGAGGCATCGCCGAGTGATGGCTTTCTCTGAGCTTGGTACCAGGTGTCGTTCTTTTCTTGGTCCAGTCACTTCTGGGATTCTGTATCCCCCAGATCATGGTGTTTCCTTTGGTGGTACGAGGCGTAGTGATCACGAGAAGCTTGGTTATCAGTTTGTGCGAGTGCCTGTCCCTCTGTGTCCTGTTAGCCCAGATTTCGAGCTGCTTATGAGTGTTGCGAGGTCCATTCCTGTGATTAGGAACATAGACGACCAGCGCGCTCTTGACGCTGGTCTTGCTGCGGAGTATTTCATGGACATTCGTAGGTCCTTGGCTCCTGTCCCTTCTGCGATTGGAGCTGGGTCTAATACCCTCATTCATGGTGAGTCTCGGTTTGATCCTGCACTGTTCGGGTTCAGTGCACTGCCTCTCGAACGTCAGGAGTTCATGTGTTTAACTATGATGCTCGCGAACATGGAGGACGATATGGTCAAGGTATACCAGGACTTTGCCACCCCTCGGGATATCCTTTTGGATATCCGGAAGACGCAGTCTGATGCCCTTGCCTCTAGAGTCCCTCTCATGCGTATCGAACTTCATAATGCGCACATGGGCCCTTCTGACCGTGTCGATGATTTCTTTCGCATGGTTCGCAGTCTGTGCACTGACCTCCGCAGTGCTGGACATCCTGTCACTCAGCGCCACGCCATGGAAACCATTGTGAATGGGATCCGTTTGATCCGATTTGAATCGCTGCGGATCCAGTACGGTATGATGTTGGCTAACAGACAGACTGTAGATTACTGGTCTTGTCTGGAGGCATATCGGTCTCTCGACATTTTGAACATTGCTCTCCCCAGGTCCGACTCCAGGCATCCTGGTTGGTCCCGGGACGCTCCCCAGGTTCCTGCCAATGCTGCGTTTCAGCGTGGGCAGGGATCTGGTTCTCAGGGTTCTGGTTCCAACAAGCGACGTCTGGATTGCACTTGGGGCCCATGCCTCAGCAAGACGACCCACTCGGAGGATCGCTGTTTCACGAAGCATCCGCACCTGCGTAAGACCAAGCCTGGTGCACCGGTTACCAATCCGGTGCCCATGGCCTTGGCCCTTCCAGGTGTGCTTACTCCGCGGCAGCTGGCCTCCTTGCAGGCTCAGATTGATGGGTATGCTTTGGACAAGAAATAGGAGGTACGCTCTGTCCTTTTCTCTTGCACTGCGAAATTTTCAAATGTCTGCAGCCCGAGCCTGTCTGAGGGTGTCTGGCATGTTGATTCTGGAGCTGGGATGTCAATCACAGGTGATATGTCTTTGTTCACTGTGTTTCATGCTTCTGAGACTGGGCCAGCAGTTAAATTTGGTGATGGTGTGGTTCAACGGTCTGTGGGTCAGGGTTCTATTGTGTTATGTAGTGATTGGTTACCAACACCAATCACTTTAACCAATGTTCTCTACATCCCACACTGTCCGGTGAACCTCATGTCAGTAAATGCTGTTGCCCATGCTCACAACTGCAAGATTTCTTTTGATAGTCTTAGTTGTACTGCCACACAGGGCTCTTCTGTTTTGTGGTCTTTCCCTGCCTCCAGTGATGGTGTGTACAAGTTTGCATGTAGGCCTTGTCACACCCCTCGTGGCCGTTTGTATGGTGCTGAAGATTATCCAGCTTTTGCTCTTGATGTTGATGAGGATGGTGGAGTTGTGATCCCTACCACTCCTGAATGGTTGTGGCATAGGCGGCTGGGTCACCCTGGCTATGATGCCATGCACAACCTTGTAAGGAAGGGTTTGGTTCAGAACTTACCCCTCACTCTCCAACAGGTGCAAAGACTGTCTAAGATCCCATGTGATGCTTGTCAGAAGGCAAAGGGAAAACGTATCCCTTTTCCTAAAGAAAGCAAAACTAGGATCCGTGCCCCATTACAACGCCTTCACTTGGACATCATGGGGCCATTTAATATTAGGGGCTTGCGTGGGGAGTTTTATGTTCTGTGTCTCACTGACCAATACTCTGGCTATGCTGAGGTCTTGTGCTTGAGAACCAGGGATGAAGCTCCCTTAGCAGTTCAAACTACCATCCTCAGATGGATGACTCAGCTGCATGGATTTGTTTTCAAGTGTCTTAGGTCTGACAGGGCTAAGGAATTTATAGTGAAGTGGTTCGAGGATTGGTTAGAATCGGTTGGTGCTGTGCATGAATTGTCCATGGCTTACACTGCTCAGCAGAATGCGACTGTGGAACGGTACAATGGGGTCCTTCAGAACGTAGCTAGGAGCATTCACTTGGAGTCTAAGCTCACTAAGTCCTTCTGGCCCTATGCCTTCCTCGCCGCGTGTTACCTACGCAACCGGCTGCCTAATCAGGGTGACAAGACTCCTTATGAGTTGTTCTTTGGGGTTCTACCTGATGTATCGTTATTGCGCGTGTTCGGGTGCCCATGCTATGTTACCTTAGTGAATGGGAAGAAGCGCAATAAGCTTGACGAAAGGGCGTTATCTGGTAGACTGGTTGGGTATTCTCTGGTGAGTAAGGGTTATTTTGTTTGGGTTCCGAAGTTGCGCCAGGTGGTAGAGAGTCGTGATGTGCTCTTCTATGAACAGTTTAGCTATAACTGTATCCCTGGGCTCTTTCCCTATGATGGATCTCAGTATTTTTCTCGCACCCCTGCCGCTATCATCGGTAAAGGGCTTGATACTACTGACAATGTCCTGGGCCCTTTACCAACCCCGATTGTTGACCGCTTTACTGGTCATGGGATGACGATGCGTCCTAGGCCAGGTAATGATGGTGCTGTATCGCGTGCGGCGGCATTGGGCCAGGGGGAGTCTGATGTTCCTTCAAGCTCTAATTTATTCGAATCTCAGGGGGTCGCCGGGCCTTCCTCTGCGCCACGTTTCGTCGGTGAAGTCGTAGGATTAGGACAGCCTCGGGTCATAGTGGAACCTAGTACAGGTCCACTGCCCACTAGTCGCCACCCCCCGTCCACCTATTCGGATAGCTCGCGGGAGTTGTTGATCACTTCACCCCCTGCTATACCTGGTGGTTTATACCGGACCAGGCATTGCGACGATGTGGCCGTCACAGATGATGTGAGTGATGACCTCGAACACTGGTCCGGGTCAGATACTGCGTATGGCTGGGGTGTTCCAGTGTACCCAGGCTTCGACGATTTAGAGGCAAAGGAGGCCGGCCTTGTTCAACCACGCATGAGTGCTGCGCTGGGGGCTTTATTACCGGTTACTGCTGATACTGCTGATATCCCCGCTGCCCATGTACAAGTACACTGCTTGTACGTGGGGGCTTTTATTTCTACCTCTACTGAACTCTCTTATAAAGCTGCAATGTTACCTACCAACCCTGACAGAGATCTCTGGCTGCAGGCTATGAAGGATGAGATGGCCTCCCTCCATGCTCATGGCACTTGGGTCCTCACTCCACAGCCTCCTAGGCAGAGGATTCTATCTGGCAGATGGTTATTTGTCAAGAAACATGGGGCTGATGGTTCTTTGCGTTTTAAAGCTCGTTTTGTAGTTCGTGGTTTCTGCAACGTCCTGGGCTGGACTACCATGATGTATATGCCCCCGTCTCCTCTAAAGCAGGTCTTCGTGTGCTCCTTGCTGCCATCACTCATAGGAAGATGTTTGTGAGGCAGCTGGACATCAAGACTGCATTCTTGAATGCCAAGCTGGAACCTGGTCTAGACCTGTTCTGTTACCAGCCTGAGGGCTTTCATGAACTTGGTCCTGACAATGTTCCCCTTGTGTGTAAGCTGATTAAATCTCTTTATGGTTTGAAGCAGGCACCCAGGGCTTGGAGCAAAGATGTAAAGCAGGTTTTGGTTGCCCACGGTTTTACCATGTGCAAAGCTGAACCTGCTCTGTATTTCAGGAGGGATTCTACTGGTGGGTGGAGCTATGTCCTGACCTATGTGGATGACTTTATCTGTGCTTTTAGTGAGCTGCATAGGTATGCCTTGCTGATCAAGGCTATGGAAGCAGCTGGGTGGGAAGTCAAGGAAATGGGTGTACCTGTCCAGTTCCTTTCATTGGACATGACTTGTACACTTGATTCTGACGGCAGGTGTGTTAAGATCGACCTCTCCCAGCACTCCTACATTGTTGAGCTGGTGGAGCAGTTTGGTCTCACTGCTGCTACCAAGCCCAAGTTTCAGTTCCCATGTCCAAGTGCACTGTCACTGATCCTCCTGGAGAACCTCTGGCCTCTAATAGCCAGTACCTCTCTCTTGTGGGGGCTTTGCTGTACCTGGCTACCTGCACAAGGCCTGATATTTCTTTTGCTGTTAGCTACCTGTCCAGGTTTTCTGCTCAACCCACTGCCCCCCTGTGGGCTGCAGCCAAGCGCTTGCTTTTGTATTTGAGAGAACATTCCCATCTGGGCCTCACTTACACTCACAGCCCTGGTTTCTCTTTTACTGTCTTTAGTGACTCATCCTTTGCTGATGATGGGTCTGACAGGAGATCTCAGACTGGCTATGCTGTGCTCGCTGGAGGCTGCCTTGTGAACTGGATGAGCAAAAGGCAACCCACTGTTGCTGTTAGCTCCAGTGAGGCTGAGTATCAGGCCCTGTCTCAGACTGCCAGGGAGGTGCAATGGTTGAAAAAGTTGAGAATTGATCTAGGGCTGCCTTGTGACCTGGTCACCATTCAGGGTGACAACTTGGGGTCCTTGAGCTGGGCCAATGACTGTCAGCTGCTCCCTCGCAACAAGCACATTGATGTCATCCATCACTATATCCAGGAGCTGGTGGAGGATGGCCAGGTGGATGTTGCCTATGTTAACACTAAGGACAACTGTGCTGACCCCTTCACCAAGCCCCTTGATCCTATGGAGTTCTGGCGTTTCATTCGCATGTTTGGAATGACTGCTTCTCCTTAAACCAATTTTTTGGTTACATGTATTCTAGAATTTTGGTTACATGTATTCTGGAATTTTTGGTTACATTTAGAGTTTCTTTACGTTATCATTGATTGGCATTAGGTTCCTATTCCCGGATCGGGTTTTCTATACCGTTGTTACCCGACTTTGATATTTAGTTGTCCTCTTATATCCACTTGGCAAATTTTGGTTCTTTGCCTTGCTTCATACCTTCCCTTACACCCTTCGGGTTTCATTTGAAGTTTCTCTCGATTTTTATTTTTCGGAGTTCTTTGATTTTTTTTTTTTTTAATTTGTTACATATAGTTCTATGTCACCAGTGCCATAGGTGGAGTAGTACTATTGTATGTCACCTGTGTCATAGGTGGAGTATCAGCATGTATAGCGGTGCTCTCACGCGTTTTATGACTTGGTGACTACTTATGTACTCCCTTAGAACTATCGGCTCTCCTGAGCCAGCTTCCCGTGGGACTGAGTCATCTTGAGATGACTCAGTGGCAGCTTCCTGTCACCTACGTCTCCGGTCTGATCTGTACCCTGTTAGGTTCCTGTCTACCGCCTCCTTTCACCACAGGTGCCCCTTTATGGGTCTCCTGTGTCTGTAACGTTATCCTTGTCTCCGTGTATAGATTGGTGCGTCTGTTCCGCTGCTTTAATCTACTGTCCACTCTACCGGAGTGATTTCAAGCTGATACATGGATAGATCATACATGTGTGAGAGGGAGTGTTTGTGCGTGGGTGTGTTTGTGGATGGACGGGTGTATGCATGGATATATCATTTATGTGTGTGTGTTTGTGTGTGTGTGAGTGTGCATTTGCGCATGTATGTGTTTGTGCATTATTGCGTTTGTGCGTGGATGGGTTTGGGGATGGACGGGTTTGTACATGTACATGTATATGTTTGTGGATGGATATGTCATATATGTGTGTAAGCGTGTTTGTGCGTGGATGATTATGTGTGTGGATGTGTTTGTGTGTGGATGTGTTTGTGCATTTATGTGTTTGTGCATGGATATATCATACAGACGTGTGTGGGCGTGTTTGTGTGTGGACGCGTTTGTGGATGGACGGGTGTTTGCTTGTATACATCATATATATGGGTCTGGGCGTGTTTGTGCGTGGATAAGTTTGTGCGTGGATGTCGTTGTGCATGGATATATAACATATGTATATGCGAGGGCGTGATTGTGTGTGGATAAGTTTGTGCATGGATATATCATACATGTGTGAGTGGGAGTGTTTGTGCGTGGATGTGTTTGTGCATGGACGGGTTTATGCATGGATACATAATTTGTGTGTGTGTGTGTGTGTGTTTGCGCATGTATGTGTTTGTGCATTGATGTGTTCGTGCATGGATATATTGTAGATGTGTGTGTGGGTATGTTTGTGCGTGGATGAGTTTGTGGATGGACGGGTTTGTGCATGTACGTGTTTGTGCATGATGGGTGTCTGCATGGATATCTGTGTAAGTGAGAACATGGCAGGATGTACAGGAGGCGCACATGGCAGAAGTACAGGAGGCCTACATGGCAGGATGTACAAGAAGCTCACATGGAAGAAGTAAAGGTAGTGCATGAGATGTAGATATGGGAGCAACTGATGGTATGACAGAACGCATTGAAAGCATTGTACAGCATGCACACTTGGAAGAAATGAAGGTAGAGCATGGGATAAAGAGAAGCTACTAGTGGGTAGGGTGAATGCATGGCATGGTTCATAGCTTTTCTTTTCAGCTACCAGCAGCAGCTTCTAGGCAGCTCCCTGAGACTGCCTCAGGGCTAAGGAGCACTACAAAGCTGACGATATAAGCTCACAGGTACACTGGGTTGATTAAGGTTTGGATAAAGAGAGAGCAATGGGATATGCTTACAAGCTGCTGCTCGCAGCTGAAAAGAAAAGCTATGGCATGGCTTGTGCAGCATGCACACTAGGAGCTAATACAAAGAGCTTACCCTTAGATGCTGCTTGTTTTCAACAGCTTGCGCTAATCCATACCAACAGAAAAGCATGAATCCCGCGAAAGGCGCGACGTAGCCGATGAACTGCTCCCTCGCTTTACTCTTACTCATCCTCGGTTAGCTAGTGTATGACTGCTTGGAGGTACAGATAGAAGCACCGAGGAGAAAGGGCAAGGAAAAAAGAAGAATGCGGCGAGAAGAAAGGAAAGGACAAATGGGAGACAGTAGCAGATAGCGCGGCTTGGTGGATCAAGCCCAAGCGAGCGTAGCACTCGATCGAACGACAAGCAAGCACACCGATTCAGAGACGATTAAGAAGAGACAAGTCCTTGGCGCGTCGCAAGCGACGCGGGAAATCGGCGGATAGTGTTGGCTATCGGAGCGACAGGTGGCTTTGTGGCTTCGTGCGGTCTGACAAACGGACAACGGGCTGGACTTTTCCATTACCAGGACTTTCCATTCCTTTCCACTCCATTTCATTCCATTCACACGGAAAACATGTGGACATCATAACATTAAATACATAAATACAATAAAACTCATTTCATTTATCATCCCACTTCCAAGCAAACGCACCATGCAGCAAACTCCCAAACGTAAAGCTCAAACCATGAATCGAGTAAAGCGGACCGAAGCCAGGGCTTACGCCAGGGGGGCAGGCCCCTGGGCCAGGACCAGGGGCCAGTGAAGGCCAGTGTAGGGTGCGGACAAACAACACGATAACAAGAAGAACGGACAACGGGGGTATCGTTTCAGTTTCTACCACCTTTTTGTTCCGTCCTGCCCTTTGTTCTACGACTGGCAGCAGTAACTTACTGCCAAGTCCATTGACCCAGGCCAGCTGGGGCTACGTACCGGCACCGCCCGGCATTGCCCTAGTGCTGTGCCCTCCCAAGTCCTGCCATCTGGTTTGCAGGACTGCGTAGCTTGCAGCCCTCGACGCCACTGCCCTATCAGGGGGCAGCGTCGTCGATGTACTGCTAAGTACCGTCAGACGGTTCAGTTGTTTTCACGGTCTTCTACTCTCTTTTACAATTTCTACACAACGGGGGTATCGTCATCTATCTCTGTCGTAGATAACTACCTTGGTCGGCCTTTGCTATTCTGTGGTATTCGCGAGTCTTTCATGTCCTGTCTCTTTCTGCATTGCTCTCTCATGTTATCCTAGGCCAACCGGACATGGGTGCAGTGCGCAAGCGAGGAGAGCAATATCTGCCCGTATTTCTCAAAGGTGGAGGAATCAAGGAAGCAGTCCATTCGCATGCATGAAAAAGGGTTGTTCAAAACCTACGTGTTTGCGTAATTGAATTCTAACATCACACAGGTAATTGGTCATTGCATTCTCAGCTGCAGGCAGGCGTTCGTCGGCTTAAAAGGCCAAATGGGTATAGCCCGTGCCCTCTGCCGTTGCTGGTGGTGTCTGACAAGCCTAGCTAGTGGACAGTAGTGGAGTCCGCCTTCGCGGGCCCATGGTGCGGCATTACGAATTAACATTGCTGGGGTTTAGTAGGGCTAGCTTTGCAAATGCGAGTAGTATAGGCCGAAACTAATAGGGAACGGAAATAGTTGAGAGCGAGCAAGGTTGCGATAACAAGGTTGCGGGAGCGAGGTTGCAAGCGCAACTTGAAATGCGGACTTTAGAACTAGCCAGGGGCAATGCGAAAAAGCAATGCAAAATCACCTATCGCTCCAACACTCCCAACCAATTCCCGCGTCGCTTGCGGAATCGAGTGCAGCGGACCGAAGACAAGGGTGTCGACAGGGCCTTGTGCCAGTAACAGCCAGGGGAACGCGGACAGACAGACAATCGCGGGGTGACTCTGGGGGGCTCCGCTAAAATGCAATGCGAGGCATGAACAGGATGCGAAGGAAAGAATCAGGCGCTTCAGAAGGAGAATAGTGGGGTTTGCAGGCACTGCGAAAACGCCAGCATGAGAGGTGCATAATTGCGAGAGGAGTTTTTCAGAGAGAGCCTAGAATCCCGGGGGAGGAAAGGAGGCCGAGCACATGAGCGAGAAGGATTCTCCCAGGCAATGTTTTAAAGGGTCAAATACTTATACGTACGCTGGGCAAAGTTGTTATCAATCATCTGCGGCGGTGGTATAGTGGTAGCATAGTTCCCTGCCACGGAACAGACGGGTGTTCGATTCCCCCCCGTCGCAGCTCCTTTTAGAATCCCCACCTTGTTTGTGCGACTATCTGCACGCGTGCGGGGAGCCCCACATGGAACAACGACTATTGGAACTAAGGTGCTTGATTATGTTTCATGCACCTCCCTGCAGTCCTATGCACCTCCCTGAAGCCTCATGCATCTCCTTGCACCTCCATTCACCTCAATGCACCCCCCTGCGCTTCCCTGAAGCCACATGCAACTCAATTCACCCTCATATGGCCATATACCTCCCTGACGCCCCATGCATCTCCATGCGCCTCCCTGAAGCCCCATGCATCTCCATTCACCCCCATATGGCCATATACCTCCCTGACGCCCCATGCATCTCTATGCACCTCCCTTGTGTTTCTCGCGAGTATCGGTGGGCTGTCGGCCTCTCGCACCCCATGTACAGAAGTCAAGTCGCTCGACTGTCCGAAGCAGCTCATTCTACCTAGAACTTGAACTTGGTTACATACTTACATGCCAACAGCCAGCAATTTGGCTGCTCACCTTCTTTTTGGCATGCTACCAAGCTGACCTCCTTTTGTGAGGTGAGGGGACGCTAGTGAAAGACACATACTGCTGATGATGGCTAACAGCCAAATTGCTGGCTGAAGCTATGTAACCAAGTTCAAGTTGAAGTGCGGTGAGAGGAGTCTCTTCATTTCGCTTGCTGCTTGCTTCTAATTCGCTTGCACCTTCAATAGCCTACTAATATATCGGGTTTGATAGTTATTTATTTAGCAGCTAAAAATGTATACGTCAGCTTACTTAAGCTTATGTTTTCATAGAATGTAGTAAGTAACTTAGACTAAGAAGCCTTACAAACAGAAAAATATAAATATACAATTTGAAAACGCTGAATTCGAGGATTCAACGAATCGAGCATCACCGTAACCTACTAATTTAGATATATAATCTGCTCGCCACTAATCCGCCTGTAGCCCCAAGTAAACGCAGTCAATAAGAAAAATGCAGTTGCGCTTTTGAAGCAACCCAAATCGACCCAATGTAGTACCCTGGAGGGGACCCCCGGATGGACGCGACACTCTTCTTGAAAGGTGGTTAGCAAAGCGGGTGCCACAAGAGACTGTATGTATGTATGTTGCAGTCCAGGGGTAGGCCATTCTGTAAAGGAAAGGCACATGGGATCTGAATATGAATTTGTATCTAATTTGAATTTGAAGCTGGAATCTTTGCTACAAGCACTTCAAGGGATGGACATCCTCCAAGGACTCCAGTCCATGTGTCGCAATCTGTAAAGGAAAGGCACATGGGATCTGAATCTGAATTTGAATCTGAATTTGAATTTGAAGCTGGAATCTTTGCTACAAGCACTTCAAGGGATGGACATCCTCCAAGGACTCCAGTCCATGTGTCGCATTCTGTAAAGGAAAGGCATATGGGATCTGAATCTGAATTTGAATCTGAATTTGAATTTGAAGCTGGAATCTTTGCTGCAAGCACTTCAAGGGATGGACATCCTCCAAGGACTCCAGTCCATGTGTCGCATTCTGTAAAGGAAAGGCACATGGGATTTGAATCTGAATCTGAATCTGAATCTGGATTTGAAGCTGGAATCTTTGCCGCAAGCACTTCATGAGGTTGAGCCCCTCCAGGGCACTATTTCCTTTTTATCTTTTTTAGCGCATGGGAGAGTTAGCAGTGTTAGCTTTTGGGCGGAGACCCCTCTTCAAGGGGGTCGTGAGCCCCCAGGGTTACCCCGTTGTACGTTTCTGCATCCAATCGACAGAAAATTGAAGCCTGACACGTCAGCCAACTGTCTCACAACTAATTGGCTTCGGTCAGCTCCATCGTTGCCACCTTTTGTTCCGTTGCCAACATATTCCGCCAATTTTCCGCATAAGACTTGTTTCTTTTTCTTTTTCTTTTTAGCAACATTAGCAATGTTTTGATTTTTTAGCGCATGGCAGCTTCCAGCCAGCCCCACTAGCCAGCCACTGGGTCAATCCCAAAGCTTCCAACTGCATTGGACAGCTTATCATGCCAGCTGTAAGACGCACTAGCCAGCTTAAGGATTGGTCCAAGGATAGGTAAAGGGAGCTGCCTAGAAGCTGCATGCGTAAGGATTGGTCCAAGGATAGGTAAAGGGAGCTGACTAGAAACTGTATGCGTAAGGATTGGTCCAAGGATAGGTAAAGGGAGCTGCCTATAAGCTGTATGCGTAAGGATTGGTCCAAGGATAGGTAAAGGGAGCTGACTAGAAGCTGTATGGGTAGCCCAAAAGAGAAACTGTGCACTAGGGTACATGGGCATGTGTACAAGAAAATGTGTTTGTGAATGGATATATCATGTATATGTGTGTGTGGGCGTGATTGTGCGCGGATACGTTTGTGCGTGAATGTGTTTGTGCATGGATATATCATGTACATGTGTGTGTGGGCGTGATTGCGCAGATGTGTTAGTGCATGGATAGATCATACATGTGTGAGAGGGAGTGTTTGTGCGTGGGTGTGTTTGTGGATGGACGGGTGTATGCATGGATATATCATTTATGTGTGTGTGTTTGTGTGTGTGTGAGTGTGCATTTGCGCATGTATGTGTTTGTGCATTATTGCGTTTGTGCGTGGATGGGTTTGGGGATGGACGGGTTTGTACATGTACATGTATATGTTTGTGGATGGATATGTCATATATGTGTGTAAGCGTGTTTGTGCGTGGATGATTATGTGTGTGGATGTGTTTGTGTGTGGATGTGTTTGTGCATTTATGTGTTTGTGCATGGATATATCATACAGACGTGTGTGGGCGTGTTTGTGTGTGGACGCGTTTGTGGATGGACGGGTGTTTGCTTGTATACATCATATATATGGGTCTGGGCGTGTTTGTGCGTGGATAAGTTTGTGCGTGGATGTCGTTGTGCATGGATATATAATATATGTATAAGCGAGGGCGTGATTGTGTGTGGATAAGTTTGTGCATGGATATATCATACATGTGTGAGTGGGAGTGTTTGTGCGTGGATGTGTTTGTGCATGGACGGGTTTATGCATGGATACATCATTTGTGTGTGTGTGTGTGTGTGTTTGCGCATGTATGTGTTTGTGCATTGATGTGTTCGTGCATGGATATATTGTAGATGTGTGTGTGGGTATGTTTGTGCGTGGATGAGTTTGTGGATGGACGGGTTTGTGCATGTACGTGTTTGTGCATGATGGGTGTCTGCATGGATATCTGTGTAAGTGAGAACATGGCAGGATGTACAGGAGGCGCACATGGCAGAAGTACAGGAGGCCTACATGGCAGGATGTACAAGAAGCTCACATGGAAGAAGTAAAGGTAGTGCATGAGATGTAGATATGGGAGCAACTGATGGTATGACAGAACGCATTGAAAGCATTGTACAGCATGCACACTTGGAAGAAATGAAGGTAGAGCATCGGATAAAGAGAAGCTACTAGTGGGTAGGGTGAATGCATGGCATGGTTCATAGCTTTTCTTTTCAGCTACCAGCAGCAGCTTCTAGGCAGCTCCCTGAGACTGCCTCAGGGCTAAGGAGCACTACAAAGCTGACGATATAAGCTCACAGGTACACTGGGTTGATTAAGGTTTGGATAAAGAGAGAGCAATGGGATATGCTTACAAGCTGCTGCTCGCAGCTGAAAAGAAAAGCTATGGCATGGCTTGTGCAGCATGCACACTAGGAGCTAATACAAAGAGCTTACCCTTAGATGCTGCTTGTTTTCAACAACTTGCGCTAATCCATACCAACAGAAAAGCATGAATCCCGCGAAAGGCGCGACGTAGCCGATGAACTGCTCCCTCGCTTTACTCTTACTCATCCTCGGTTAGCTAGTGTATGACTGCTTGGAGGTACAGATAGAAGCACCGAGGAGAAAGGGCAAGGAAAAAAGAAGAATGCGGCGAGAAGAAAGGAAAGGACAAATGGGAGACAGTAGCAGATAGCGCGGCTTGGTGGATCAAGCCCAAGCGAGCGTAGCACTCGATCGAACGACAAGCAAGCACACCGATTCAGAGACGATTAAGAAGAGACAAGTCCTTGGCGCGTCGCAAGCGACGCGGGAAATCGGCGGATAGTGTTGGCTATCGGAGCGACAGGTGGCTTTGTGGCTTCGTGCGGTCTGACAAACGGACAACGGGCTGGACTTTTCCATTACCAGGACTTTCCATTCCTTTCCACTCCATTTCATTCCATTCACACGGAAAACATGTGGACATCATAACATTAAATACATAAATACAATAAAACTCATTTCATTTATCATCCCACTTCCAAGCAAACGCACCATGCAGCAAACTCCCAAACGTAAAGCTCAAACCATGAATCGAGTAAAGCGGACCGAAGCCAGGGCTTACGCCAGGGGGGCAGGCCCCTGGGCCAGGACCAGGGGCCAGTGAAGGCCAGTGTAGGGTGCGGACAAACAACACGATAACATGAAGAACGGACAACGGGGGTATCGTTTCAGTTTCTACCACCTTTTTGTTCCGTCCTGCCCTTTGTTCTACGACTGGCAGCAGTAACTTACTGCCAAGTCCATTGACCCAGGCCAGCTGGGGCTACGTACCGGCACCGCCCGGCATTGCCCTAGTGCTGTGCCCTCCCAAGTCCTGCCATCTGGTTTGCAGGACTGCGTAGCTTGCAGCCCTCGACGCCACTGCCCTATCAGGGGGCAGCGTCGTCGATGTACTGCTAAGTACCGTCAGACGGTTCAGTTGTTTTCACGGTCTTCTACTCTCTGTTACAATTTCTACACAACGGGGGTATCGTCATCTATCTCTGTCGTAGATAACTACCTTGGTCGGCCTTTGCTATTCTGTGGTATTCGCGAGTCTTTCATGTCCTGTCTCTTTCTGCATTGCTCTCTCATGTTATCCTAGGCCAACCGGACATGGGTGCAGTGCGCAAGCGAGGAGAGCAATATCTGCCCGTATTTCTCAAAGGTGGAGGAATCAAGGAAGCAGTCCATTCGCATGCATGAAAAAGGGTTGTTCAAAACCTACGTGTTTGCGTAATTGAATTCTAACATCACACAGGTAATTGGTCATTGCATTCTCAGCTGCAGGCAGGCGTTCGTCGGCTTAAAAGGCCAAATGGGTATAGCCCGTGCCCTCTGCCGTTGCTGGTGGTGTCTGACAAGCCTAGCTAGTGGACAGTAGTGGAGTCCGCCTTCGCGGGCCCATGGTGCGGCATTACGAATTAACATTGCTGGGGTTTAGTAGGGCTAGCTTTGCAAATGCGAGTAGTATAGGCCGAAACTAATAGGGAACGGAAACAGTTGAGAGCGAGCAAGGTTGCGATAACAAGGTTGCGGGAGCGAGGTTGCAAGCGCAACTTGAAATGCGGACATTAGAACTAGCCAGGGGCAATGCGAAAAAGCAATGCAAAATCACCTATCGCTCCAACACTCCCAGCCAATTCCCGCGTCGCTTGCGGAATCGAGTGCAGCGGACCGAAGACAAGGGTGTCGACAGGGCCTTGTGCCAGTAACAGCCAGGGGAACGCGGACAGACAGACAATCGCGGGGTGACTCTGGGGGGCTCCGCTAAAATGCAATGCGAGGCATGAACAGGATGCGAAGGAAAGAATCAGGCGCTTCAGAAGGAGAATAGTGGGGTTTGCAGGCACTGCGAAAACGCCAGCATGAGAGGTGCATAATTGCGAGAGGAGTTTTTCAGAGAGAGCCTAGAATCCCGGGGGAGGAAAGGAGGCCGAGCACATGAGCGAGAAGGATTCTTCCAGGCAATGTTTTAAAGGGTCAAATACTTATACGTACGCTGGGCAAAGTTGTTATCAATCATCTGCGGCGGTGGTATAGTGGTAGCATAGTTCCTTGCCACGGAACAGACGGGTGTTCGATTCCCACCCGTCGCAGCTCCTTTTAGAATCCCCACCTTGTTTGTGCGACTATCTGCACGCGTGTGGGGAGCCCCACATGGAACAACGACTATTGGAACTAAGGTGCTTGATTATGTTTCATGCACCTCCCTGCAGTCCTATGCACCTCCCTGAAGCCTCATGCATCTCCTTGCACCTCCATTCACCTCAATGCACCCCCCTGCGCTTCCCTGAAGCCACATGCAACTCAATTCACCCTCATATGGCCATATACCTCCCTGACGCCCCATGCATCTCCATGCGCCTCCCTGAAGCCCCATGCATCTCCATTCACCCCCATATGGCCATATACCTCCCTGACGCCCCATGCATCTCTATGCACCTCCCTTGTGTTTCTCGCGAGTATCGGTGGGCTGTCGGCCTCTCGCACCCCATGTACAGAAGTCAAGTCGCTCGACTGTCCGAAGCAGCTCATTCTACCTAGAACTTGAACTTGGTTACATACTTACATGCCAACAGCCAGCAATTTGGCTGCTCACCTTCTTTTTGGCATGCTACCAAGCTGACCTCCTTTTGTGAGGTGAGGGGACGCTAGTGAAAGACACATACTGCTGATGATGGCTAACAGCCAAATTGCTGGCTGAAGCTATGTTACCAAGTTCAAGTTGAAGTGCGGTGAGAGGAGTCTCTTCATTTCGCTTGCTGCTTATCAGCTTGAAATCACTCCGGTAGAGTGGACAGTAGATTAAAGCAGCGGAACAGACGCACCAATCTATACACGGAGACAAGGATAACGTTACAGACACAGGAGACCCATAAAGGGGCACCTGTGGTGAAAGGAGGCGGTAGACAGGAACCTAACAGGGTACAGATCAGACCGGAGACGTAGGTGACAGGAAGCTGCCACTGAGTCATCTCAAGATGACTCAGTCCCACGGGAAGCTGGCTCAGGAGAGCCGATAGTTCTAAGGGAGTACATAAGTAGTCACCAAGTCATAAAACGCGTGAGAGCACCGCTATACATGCTGATACTCCACCTATGACACAGGTGACATACAATAGTACTACTCCACCTATGGCACTGGTGACATAGAACTATGTGTAACAAATTAAAAAAAAAAAAAAAAAAAATCAAAGAACTCCGAAAAATAAAAATCGAGAGAAACTTCAAATGAAACCCGAAGGGTGTAAGGGAAGGTATGAAGCAAGGCGAAGAACCAAAATTTGCCAAGTGGATATAAGAGGACAACTAAATATCAAAGTCGGGTAACAACGGTATAGAAAACCCGATCCGGGAATAGGAACCTAATGCCAATCAATGATAACTTAAAGAAACTCTAAATGTAACCAAAAATTCCAGAATACATGTAACCAAAATTCTAGAATACATGTAACCAAAAAATTGGTTTAAGGAGAAGCAGTCATTCCAAACATGCGAATGAAACGCCAGAACACCATAGGATCAAGGGGCTTGGTGAAGGGGTCAGCACAGTTGTCCTTAGTGTTAACATAGGCAACATCCACCTGGCCATCCTCCACCAGCTCCTGGATATAGTGATGGATGACATCAATGTGCTTGTTGCGAGGGAGCAGCTGACAGTCATTGGCCCAGCTCAAGGACCCCAAGTTGTCACCCTGAATGGTGACCAGGTCACAAGGCAGCCCTAGATCAATTCTCAACTTTTTCAACCATTGCACCTCCCTGGCAGTCTGAGACAGGGCCTGATACTCAGCCTCACTGGAGCTAACAGCAACAGTGGGTTGCCTTTTGCTCATCCAGTTCACAAGGCAGCCTCCAGCGAGCACAGCATAGCCAGTCTGAGATCTCCTGTCAGACCCATCATCAGCAAAGGATGAGTCACTAAAGAAAGTAAAAGAGAAACCAGGGCTGTGAGTGTAAGTGAGGCCCAGATGGGAATGTTCTCTCAAATACAAAAGCAAGCGCTTGGCTGCAGCCCACAGGGGGGCAGTGGGTTGAGCAGAAAACCTGGACAGGTAGCTAACAGCAAAAGAAATATCAGGCCTTGTGCAGGTAGCCAGGTACAGCAGAGCCCCCACAAGAGAGAGGTACTGGCTATTAGAGGCCAGAGGTTCTCCAGGAGGATCAGTGACAGTGCACTTGGACATGGGAACTGAAAACTTGGGCTTGGTAGCAGCAGTGAGACCAAACTGCTCCACCAGCTCAACAATGTAGGAGTGCTGGGAGAGGTCGATCTTAACACACCTGCCGTCACAATCAAGTGTACAAGTCATGTCCAATGAAAGGAACTGGACAGGTACACCCATTTCCTTGACTTCCCACCCAGCTGCTTCCATAGCCTTGATCAGCAAGGCATACCTATGCAGCTCACTAAAAGCACAGATAAAGTCATCCACATAGGTCAGGACATAGCTCCACCCACCAGTAGAATCCCTCCTGAAATACAGAGCAGGTTCAGCTTTGCACATGGTAAAACCGTGGGCAACCAAAACCTGCTTTACATCTTTGCTCCAAGCCCTGGGTGCCTGCTTCAAACCATAAAGAGATTTAATCAGCTTACACACAAGGGGAACATTGTTAGGACCAAGTTCATGAAAGCCCTCAGGCTGGTAACAGAACAGGTCTAGACCAGGTTCCAGCTTGGCATTCAAGAATGCAGTCTTGATGTCTAGCTGCCTCACAAACATCTTCCTATGAGTGATGGCAGCAAGGAGCACACGAAGACCTGCTTTAGAGGAGACGGGGGCATATACATCATGGTAGTCCAGCCCAGGACGTTGCAGAAAACCACGAACTACAAAACGAGCTTTAAAACGCAAAGAACCATCAGCCCCATGTTTCTTGACAAATAACCATCTGCCAGATAGAATCCTCTGCCTAGGAGGCTGTGGAGTGAGGACCCAAGTGCCATGAGCATGGAGGGAGGCCATCTCATCCTTCATAGCCTGCAGCCAGAGATCTCTGTCAGGGTTGGTAGGTAACATTGCAGCTTTATAAGAGAGTTCAGTAGAGGTAGAAATAAAAGCCCCCACGTACAAGCAGTGTACTTGTACATGGGCAGCGGGGATATCAGCAGTATCAGCAGTAACCGGTAATAAAGCCCCCAGCGCAGCACTCATGCGTGGTTGAACAAGGCCGGCCTCCTTTGCCTCTAAATCGTCGAAGCCTGGGTACACTGGAACACCCCAGCCATACGCAGTATCTGACCCGGACCAGTGTTCGAGGTCATCACTCACATCATCTGTGACGGCCACATCGTCGCAATGCCTGGTCCGGTATAAACCACCAGGTATAGCAGGGGGTGAAGTGATCAACAACTCCCGCGAGCTATCCGAATAGGTGGACGGGGGGTGGCGACTAGTGGGCAGTGGACCTGTACTAGGTTCCACTATGACCCGAGGCTGTCCTAATCCTACGACTTCACCGACGAAACGTGGCGCAGAGGAAGGCCCGGCGACCCCCTGAGATTCGAATAAATTAGAGCTTGAAGGAACATCAGACTCCCCCTGGCCCAATGCCGCCGCACGCGATACAGCACCATCATTACCTGGCCTGGGACGCATCGTCATCCCATGACCAGTAAAGCGGTCAACAATCGGGGTTGGTAAAGGGCCCAGGACATTGTCAGTAGTATCAAGCCCTTTACCGATGATAGCGGCAGGGGTGCGAGAAAAATACTGAGATCCATCATAGGGAAAGAGCCCAGGGATACAGTTATAGCTAAACTGTTCATAGAAGAGCACATCACGACTCTCTACCACCTGGCGCAACTTCGGAACCCAAACAAAATAACCCTTACTCACCAGAGAATACCCAACCAGTCTACCAGATAACGCCCTTTCGTCAAGCTTATTGCGCTTCTTCCCATTCACTAAGGTAACATAGCATGGGCACCCGAACACGCGCAATAACGATACATCAGGTAGAACCCCAAAGAACAACTCATAAGGAGTCTTGTCACCCTGATTAGGCAGCCGGTTGCGTAGGTAACACGCGGCGAGGAAGGCATAGGGCCAGAAGGACTTAGTGAGCTTAGACTCCAAGTGAATGCTCCTAGCTACGTTCTGAAGGACCCCATTGTACCGTTCCACAGTCGCATTCTGCTGAGCAGTGTAAGCCATGGACAATTCATGCACAGCACCAACCGATTCTAACCAATCCTCGAACCACTTCACTATAAATTCCTTAGCCCTGTCAGACCTAAGACACTTGAAAACAAATCCATGCAGCTGAGTCATCCATCTGAGGATGGTAGTTTGAACTGCTAAGGGAGCTTCATCCCTGGTTCTCAAGCACAAGACCTCAGCATAGCCAGAGTATTGGTCAGTGAGACACAGAACATAAAACTCCCCACGCAAGCCCCTAATATTAAATGGCCCCATGATGTCCAAGTGAAGGCGTTGTAATGGGGCACGGATCCTAGTTTTGCTTTCTTTAGGAAAAGGGATACGTTTTCCCTTTGCCTTCTGACAAGCATCACATGGGATCTTAGACAGTCTTTGCACCTGTTGGAGAGTGAGGGGTAAGTTCTGAACCAAACCCTTCCTTACAAGGTTGTGCATGGCATCATAGCCAGGGTGACCCAGCCGCCTATGCCACAACCATTCAGGAGTGGTAGGGATCACAACTCCACCATCCTCATCAACATCAAGAGCAAAAGCTGGATAATCTTCAGCACCATACAAACGGCCACGAGGGGTGTGACAAGGCCTACATGCAAACTTGTACACACCATCACTGGAGGCAGGGAAAGACCACAGAACAGAAGAGCCCTGTGTGGCAGTACAACTAAGACTATCAAAAGAAATCTTGCAGTTGTGAGCATGGGCAACAGCATTTACTGACATGAGGTTCACCGGACAGTGTGGGATGTAGAGAACATTGGTTAAAGTGATTGGTGTTGGTAACCAATCACTACATAACACAATAGAACCCTGACCCACAGACCGTTGAACCACACTATCACCAAATTTAACTGCTGGCCCAGTCTCAGAAGCATGAAACACAGTGAACAAAGACATATCACCTGTGATTGACATCCCAGCTCCAGAATCAACATGCCAGACACCCTCAGACAGGCTCGGGCTGCAGACATTTGAAAATTTCGCAGTGCAAGAGAAAAGGACAGAGCGTACCTCCTATTTCTTGTCCAAAGCATACCCATCAATCTGAGCCTGCAAGGAGGCCAGCTGCCGCGGAGTAAGCACACCTGGAAGGGCCAAGGCCATGGGCACCGGATTGGTAACCGGTGCACCAGGCTTGGTCTTACGCAGGTGCGGATGCTTCGTGAAACAGCGATCCTCCGAGTGGGTCGTCTTGCTGAGGCATGGGCCCCAAGTGCAATCCAGACGTCGCTTGTTGGAACCAGAACCCTGAGAACCAGATCCCTGCCCACGCTGAAACGCAGCATTGGCTGGAACCTGGGGAGCGTCCCGGGACCAACCAGGATGCCTGGAGTCGGACCTGGGGAGAGCAATGTTCAAAATGTCGAGAGACCGATATGCCTCCAGACAAGACCAGTAATCTACAGTCTGTCTGTTAGCCAACATCATACCGTACTGGATCCGCAGCGATTCAAATCGGATCAAACGGATCCCATTCACAATGGTTTCCATGGCGTGGCGCTGAGTGACAGGATGTCCAGCACTGCGGAGGTCAGTGCACAGACTGCGAACCATGCGAAAGAAATCATCGACACGGTCAGAAGGGCCCATGTGCGCATTATGAAGTTCGATACGCATGAGAGGGACTCTAGAGGCAAGGGCATCAGACTGCGTCTTCCGGATATCCAAAAGGATATCCCGAGGGGTGGCAAAGTCCTGGTATACCTTGACCATATCGTCCTCCATGTTCGCGAGCATCATAGTTAAACACATGAACTCCTGACGTTCGAGAGGCAGTGCACTGAACCCGAACAGTGCAGGATCAAACCGAGACTCACCATGAATGAGGGTATTAGACCCAGCTCCAATCGCAGAAGGGACAGGAGCCAAGGACCTACGAATGTCCATGAAATACTCCGCAGCAAGACCAGCGTCAAGAGCGCGCTGGTCGTCTATGTTCCTAATCACAGGAATGGACCTCGCAACACTCATAAGCAGCTCGAAATCTGGGCTAACAGGACACAGAGGGACAGGCACTCGCACAAACTGATAACCAAGCTTCTCGTGATCACTACGCCTCGTACCACCAAAGGAAACACCATGATCTGGGGGATACAGAATCCCAGAAGTGACTGGACCAAGAAAAGAACGACACCTGGTACCAAGCTCAGAGAAAGCCATCACTCGGCGATGCCTCAGCTTCACACTAACATTTGCCATTGTAGCCTGCATATCCATCCGACCGTACAAAGAGCGGTTCAAGGACTCACCATCCCGTCGATCCTGGTTGATCAGGCGATAGTCCCGCAAGTTCAAAGTCGGAGGAGATCCACCAGTGAGCAGATGCTCCCAAGATTCGCATGACCGCGTATATAGCATAGGAGGAGGGCCAGGGGCAGGAGGCAGCTCCACCGGCGGAGGCGGAGGGGGTTCCAGGGAGGCACCAGCAGCAGAGGTGCGTGCAGAGGAAACAGCAGCCTCGCGAGAGCGAGTGTGGTAGCCAGGGAGGCCACGCTCCATGGGGGCAGATGCAGAGGAAAAAGAAGCAAAGCCCTTCAAGAAAGTGGGCTTAGCCACCTCCGGGTAAGCCGGGGGAACAGGCTCAAAGGGAGGCGCCGACGAAGGCTGAGGCTGATACACAGGCGAAAGCTCTCGATTAGGCATCTGCTGATCAGCAGGCTCATACACCGGAAGTCTCAAAGACACGAGTGGCAGCAGCAGATGGGGTCACGCCACCGAAGTCAGCACTCGTAGCACTCTTCAAGTCCTCCTCATCATCAGTAGTAGTAGAGTAGTCTTCATCATAATTGAAAGGGACGAAAGGAGGCTGCGGGTCTGATGCACAACGGATGATCTGTGTCTGTACACAACACAGCTTCATCAGGACATCCTCAACATCAGAGGAAAGGCGTCGAACATTGAGAGAAGGAACCGTAAAGTTGGAGGATTGACCGGGGGGGGTTACTTCCTTGATGGCGGAAGGATCCTCCTCTCCGGCAGCAGAGGCCGCTGGCGCACAGTCGTCTAGCCAATCCAGAGGAACCTTCACCCCCGTTGGGAGGATTCGGTCGCATCCATTGCTCACAATGACACTGCGGATCCCACGAGCCCATGAAACACCATTAAGTTTGGTAAGTTTCACAAAGCCGGCAGGAGGCCCTCGCGGAAGTTGCATTATCAAAGCAGTGGTAGTGATGAGGAGCCCAGTAACCTATCAGCTTGAAATCACTCCGGTAGAGTGGACAGTAGATTAAAGCAGCGGAACAGACGCACCAATCTATACACGGAGACAAGGATAACGTTACAGACACAGGAGACCCATAAAGGGGCACCTGTAATGAAAGGAGGCGGTAGACAGGAACCTAACAGGGTACAGATCAGACCGGAGACGTAGGTGACAGGAAGCTGCCACTGAGTCATCTCAAGATGACTCAGTCCCACGGGAAGCTGGCTCAGGAGAGCCGATAGTTCTAAGGGAGTACATAAGTAGTCACCAAGTCATAAAACGCGTGAGAGCACCGCTATACATGCTGATACTGCTTGCTTCTAATTCGCTTGCACCTTCAATAGCCTACTAATATATCGGGTTTGATAGTTATTTATTTAGCAGCTAAAAATGTATACGTCAGCTTACTTAAGGTTATGTTTTCATAGAATGTAGTAAGTAACTTAGACTAAGAAGCCTTACAAACAGAAAAATATAAATATACAATTTGAAAACGCTGAATTCGAGGATTCAACGAATCGAGCATCACCGTAACCTACTAATTTAGATATATAATCTGCTCGCCACTAATCCGCCTGTAGCCCCAAGTAAACGCAGTCAATAAGAAAAATGCAGTTGCGCTTTTGAAGCAACCCAAATCGACCCAATGTAGTACCCTGGAGGGGACCCCCGGATGGACGCGACACTCTTCTTGAAAGGTGGTTAGCAAAGCGGGTGCCACAAGAGACTGTATGTATGTATGTTGCAGTCCAGGGGTAGGCCAAATAGGCTTAAGGGACTTGCCCAACCTTGATAGGAAGGGCTTAAAAGAAAAAACACTGATAAACTGAACCCCAAACAATCGTTTTACCATGAGTTCGTGCCACAGGAAACTGTTCCATTTTTACAGTTGTTAAAGGAATTCTCCCCAGGAGGAGAATCTCCCGACATAAAAGAATCAAAAGAGGATTCAGTTCGAACCGCGTTGCGACTTCTACAAAAGAGTAGGCGCACGGTGGGGGATACTGACACTGGACCAGAGGAACATCCACCTATTCAACAAGTGTCAGGAAGATTGGAGCTGAGCAACCACTTAACAAATTACAATACAAAGATCACTTCACTGTTCTTGGTGTTACTGTCCAGGGGTAGGCCAAATAGGCTAAAGGGACTTGCCCAACCGTGACGGGAGAGGCTAAAACGAAAAAGCAATTTGAAGGTATATACATATCCCTGGTAATTAATTTTACTGCCGAAGATGGTGACCAGCCAAATTGCTGGCTGGAGGTATGAAACTGAGTTCAAGTCAACCAATGAAACCAAACCTACGACCCCAGAATCTGTCTGGCTGGAGTGGCTGCCCCCCAAATAAAATCTATGGACCAGGACAAGTCTTTAAACTGCCCCCCCCCCCCCCCAGGTTTCGCGCTTCGCGCGGTTTGGGGGGCAGCGCGTCGCATTGGGGTCACACCAAGTCGATCAATATGGGGCACGTCGCGCAAACAACAAGAAGACAAATAGCGGTACCCAGAACACCATGGACCAGGACAAGTCTTTAAACTGTCTAATCCCCTTAGTGTGCGCCCTGGTTTCCGTGGGCATCGCCGGTGGGAACTTGGAATTGGAATACAGTGAACAGCCCAGGTTTGGCTGAAAAACCATGCAACAATTCAGCCCCCCCCTGGATGTTTGGCCCCACTACAAGCAAACGAGCTGGCTACCTCAACCTGATGCCTCGTAATACGGCGTACTATGAATTTATTTCTAACATACATCATCGTCAGTCAGGATGTGAGGGTTCCTCACAATATGATCACTGCCTGCAATGGAATAAGACATAAAAACAGGTCCAAATGGAACCCATGCAGTACACATGCAGCAAGTACACATGGAACACATGAGTAAATACACATGGAACCCATGCAGTACATGATTGTTCAGGAGGACCCCCAGCTCTGCGCCCTGAGACGCAACCAATTGTACTGCCAGCATCCTAAGATGCAACCGACCCACAGCCTGCATCCTGCAACGCAACCAACTCACTAAAGCTGCATCTGTGACACAACGGACCCTCCCCATGCTGTGTCTCAAAACGCAACGGACCCTTCGCTGTTCGTCTGCGACGCAGGATGCAGCGTCCTGGGCAACCCTTATGCAGTACCTTTGTGCTGTACTAGTACTCCGAAATGCAACCCATGTCATAAATGGAACACGATAAGCAGCCTATATGCTACAGCTGGCTACAGCCATACAAACAGGCCCAAAGAACGGAATACATGCAGCACCTTTGTGCGGTACTAGTACTTCTCATAAATGGAATACGATAAGCAGCCTATATGCTACAGCTGGCTACAGCCATACAAACAGGCCCAAAGAACGGAACACATGCAGCACCTTCGTGCAGTACTAGTACTTCTCATAAATGGAACACGATAAGCAGCCTATATGCTACAGCTGGCTACAGCCATACAAACATGTCCAAATTACGGAACACGCCCAGCGCCTTCGTGCGGTACTAGTACTTCTCCGAAATGGAATACATGTCAGAAATGGAATACGTTAAGCAGCCTATATGCTACAGCTGGCTATAGCCATACAACCAGGTCCAAATAACGGAACACGTGCAGCGCCTTTGTGCAGTACTAGTACTTATCAGAAGCATTGGTGGCTTTAATTCATTGACATCAACAACCCAAAATGCCCCTTTCAGCAAATCAATTGGTCTAGCGGTACACCAAATCGCTTTGGGATGCAGGGTTGGGGGTTCGATTTCCCCTAAGGCCACCCTGAGCGTTGCAGGTTGTTGTCAATCGCGATGGTAGCTTGTCCAGTTGAGGTAGAAGACCGCTCTCTACCCGCAGACGACGGGTTCCCTTAATACCACGCCCCACCAGGTGTTATCATTACCTTTTTCAACAACCCCAAATGCATGTGCATGTATTGACAGACAACACAATTGCTCTTATATTCTTTTTCTTGTAGGACAACACCTTAGTTCAACCCTTAAACTATACATAGTTTGGCATAATTCCTTTGGAACTATATACCAGAACATCCAAATTCATATACCGCCAGACTGGGCCTAGACTTGGGCATGTCTTGAACCTGTGTAAAGCCACACACCACACACCCGAACCCACCACACCTCGACCAACTCCTCATCAACCGAAACTGAAGCTAATTTAGGCGTTTACTTCACACCACACCACACGTGTCTTGAAACTGTCTAAAGCCGTGTGCTTACATTCTGTACACTGGAGTTTGGTGGAGTAGTGTTTCTATAATACTATGCATGTTTACTCTTCCTGCAGACGATAAGCAGCCCGGAGGCTGATGTACCATGTAACCAATTAAACCACCTGCAGATGGTGAGCAGCCCAGAGGCTGATTTAGTGATAGACCATGTAACCAATTAAACCACCTGCAGATGGTGAGCAGCCCAGAGGCTGATATAGTGATGTAT
>JACBWV010000338.1:8031681-8131681 GCA_013435795.1 Chlamydomonas sp. ICE-L | reverse complement strand
TTTATATAGTTTAGGGTTTACCGGCACCCCCGGGCTAGCTTCCCCCTACCGCACACTCACCTCAACAGTGACAGGCTTGTACACAAACCACCGGCCTTGGTTGCTTGGGTCCCACTTAGCAGGGGCTGAGTAAGAGTCGAGCTCATCCAACAGATCTTGCTCTGTCTCCTGCCCCACCACGTTGGTTGAGTTGGTTGGCAGCCGGCGCCGAGTTGGAGTGCTCGCCTCGCCCCCCATAAAGCTACTGAAGTCGAGCCTGGGCACAGCGTTTGCCGTAACCCTCCGCATGGGGAGCTGGTGCATGGGGCTGGTTAAAGGGGACTGGGCCCCCCCCTCTCCGTGGCCGCCAACACTGACTGTGGGAGTGCCCCAGCTCCGGTGGCTAGCTGGGTTGGCCCCACCACCAGACAAAGTCAAGCGCAGGCGAGGAGGGACAGCCCCATAGAGGTTTAACATAGGGTGCTGTTGGGCTGGGACGTCTTCCAGAATGGAGGAGTGCGGTGGCTTGCTGCTAGCTGGGTTCCTGAGGGTAACAGACAAGAGGCTGGGTATAAGAGGAGGAGAATAATGTATATATATAATAACATAGGGTGCTGTTGGGCTGGGACGTCCTCCAGAATGGAGGAGTGCGGTGGCTTGCTGCTAGCTGGGTTCCTGAGGGTAACGGACGAGAGGCTTGTTATACGAGGAGGAGAAGAATGTATATATATAAGAACATAGGGCGCTGTTGGCCTGGGACGTCCTCCAGAATTGAGGAGTGCGGTGGCTTGTTGCTACCTGGGTTCCTGTGTGGGTAACGGACGAGAGGCTGGGTATAAGAGGAGGAGAATAATGTATGTATATACAGCAATATATATAAGACTGCTGGTCTGGGACGTCCTCAATAATGGATGAGTGTGGTGGCTTGTTGGTAGCTGGGTTCCTGTGTGGGTAACGGATGAGAGGCTGGGTATGAGAGGAGGACAAGAATGTATATAGATATAATATATATATGTATATATATGTATGTATATATATGTATATATATATATATATAGATATATGACTGCTGGGCTGGGACGTTCTCAAGAATGGATGAGTGGCGTGGCTTGCTGCTAGATGGGTTCCTGTGGGTAATGGATGAGAGGCTGGGTATAAGAGGGGGAGAGTAATGTATGTGTGTATGTATGAGTGGGGTGGCTTGCTGCTGCCTGGGTTACCACTGTACCACTGTATATGTTAGTGGGGTGGCTTGCTCCTAGATGGGTTCCTGTGGGTAATGGACGAGAGGCTGGGTATGAGAGGAGGATAACAATGTATGTGTGTACATATGATTGGGGTGGCTTGCTGCTGCCTGGGCTCCTGTGGGGGTAATGGGCGAGGGGCTGGGTATAAGAGGAGGAGAATGAAGTATTTATATATATGTACATATATATAAATATATATGAGACTGATGGGCTGGGACGTCCTCCAGAATGGAGGTTTGGCGTGGCTTGCTCCTAGATGGGTTCCTGTGGGTAATGGACGAGAGGCTGGGTATGAGAGGAGGAGAATAATGTATGCGTGTACATATGAGTGGGTTGGCTTGCTGCTTCCTGAGTTCCTGTGGGGGTAATGGGCGAGAGGATGGGTATACAAGAGGGAGAATAATGTATGTATATAAGAACATAGGGTGCTGCTGGGCAGGGACGTCCTCAAGAAAGGACGAGTGGGGTGGCTTGCTTCTCCCTGGGTTACTGTGTGGGTAATGGATGAGAGGCTGGGTATGAGAGGAGGACAAGAATAGGGAGATTACAGACAGGTGGATATACAGACTGCTGGCAGTGTGGATGGGTTGGTGGGAAGTGGGTGGGTGGGTGGAGGGGGAGAGGTATTGAGATAAAGCCTGGTATATACCTGGCTGTCTGATTGTTTCTTAGTTCTGTATTCAGGTGTTTATCTTTACTGTGCAGCTGGATCGCAACTTAGTTGTGTAACATCGTTTAACGAAGCCCCTTTCAGTGATATACAATGGTTTAGTGGTAGACCAGATCGCTTGAGGATGAACAGTCGGGGGTTCGACTCCCCCTTCGGTTCCTCCTAGCGTTGCAGGTCGTTGTCAACTGCGATGGTAGCTTGTCCAGTTGAGGTAGGAGACAGCTCCCCAACCGCGTACGACGGGCTCCCTTAACACCACGCCCCACCAGGCGTTATCATTATCGTTCAACGGAAAGGGAGGGGGGGGGAGAGAGAGAGAGAGGGAGGGGGAGAGAGAGAGAGAGAGAGAGAGAGAGAGAGAGAGAGTTATACCCACCTGTAAACTGCGCCAACCTCTTGACTCAATGCTTGAGGCCTCATGTGTGGTGGTGACCAAGGGTGTTGCCCTCCCCCCTGGTCTTTCACTTTTTTGTCACACATGCCAGATGGTGGCAGGCCCATGTTGCTTCCACCTCCTTGATGCTTGTTGTACTTTGAGTGATGATGGTCACTCTTCAGGGGTGAAAACAGGAAAGTGGTGCCCTTGTTAGAAGTTTTTTATGTAGCTATGGGGAATGAGAATGTGCAGAGATGGCAGGGGATACAATCAGTACAGTGGTGCCCTTGTTAGAAGTAGACATGGGAAATGAAAGCATGCAATACATAGATGACATAGGGTACAAACAGTAGAGTGGTGCAATTGTTCTCAGATATGGGGAATGTAAACGTGCAGAGATGGCAGGGGGTGCAAACAGCAGAATGATGCAATTGTTTGGAGTAGCCACGAGGAAGAATGAATGTGCAGACAAGGAGACAGATGTTCTCAAGTTATTTAGGGGGTGCTACATAAGAGTTTTTGGTTTTTTCATCTTCAAGGGGGCAGGAGCCCCCAGGGTTACCCATTTGTCTGTCCGACCGACCGACTGACCGTCTGATAGTGATGAAGCCCGACACGTCAGCCAACGGTCTCGTAGCTAACTCGCTTCCGTTGCCACCTGTCGCTCCCTCGCCATCACTCTCCACCATTTTTTAGCGTCGCAGGCGACGCTGCATCAAACTTGTTAGGCTGTCTTCGGGCGCCAAAAAGCTGATTGGAGCATGCCTAAGGCTACTAGGAGCACTAAGGTGCTAAATGATAGTCTTTAAGGCTGTCTTTGGGTGCCAAAAAAGCTGCTTGGAGCACCCCACAGGCTACTAAAAGCACTATGGTGCTATGATAAGACACCGATCCCTTTCCTTCAAAAACGTGGCAGAGGGAACGACGGATGAACTTGAACTTGGTTACATGGCTTCAGTTCTACAAGTCTACTCGCCATCTTCAGCAGCAACACAATCAATTAAAATCAAAGCACTCTTATCAAAATACACTTGGCCCAATCTCGTCATACAATCATTGATACAAATGGAAACTTCTCATGATCTTCCACCTAGCTAGATTGATTTAGATTATATACAGAATCTGGTGATGATTTAATTATAATGTGGAATCAATCTCTCTAGCAAGAAATCAGGGCCCCCGTTGGTAAAATGATTGTTTGGGGTTCAGTTCATCAGTGCTTTTTCTGTTTAAAGCCCTTCCTACATGGTTGGGCAAGTCCCTTTGGCCTATTTGGCCTACCCCTGGACTGTAACAACATACATACTGGTTATTTCACGTGGATCCTCCCCATCTGGAGGGCAGGAGCCCCCAGTGTCACCCCGTTGTCCGTTTGTGCAACCGACCAACGTGCGATTGAGACGAAGCCTGAGAAGTCTGCCAACTGTCTTGTAACTAACTGGCTTCGGTCCTCTCGTTTCTGTTGCCAATAGCCAACACTCTCTGCCAATTTTTTGCGTCGCTTGCGCTACTGCCTAGGATTTGTTATAGTTGTTGGCTGTGTTAATAAAACTCTGCATTCAATTTTTTTGCTGGTGAATTTCCTGGTGAGTTTTGAAGTTAAGTGTTTTTCTAAGAGGGGATAACGAACGCTGTCAAGGAGAATAGGATGCATGCAGATCATTATCGCTTTTCTATTTTTTTTTTTTTTAATTTTTAAATTTAATTTTTTTATATTTTTTATACCTCTTTTAATATTTTTCTAAGAGGGGATAACGAACGCTGTTGAGGAGAATAGGATGCATGCAGATGATTATAGCTTTTCTAATTCCATAATTATTATGAGTAGTCATGGAATTAGGAATGATTCGGAATGCATTAGGAATGAATTCAGAATGATTCGGAATGCATTAGGAGACTAGGCTGCATACAGATCACTATAGCTTTTCTTTAGGGCTTTTTCAGCAGCTTCTAGGCAGCCCCCCAAGCCAGCCAAGGTTCTACACCCAAATATTTCAGCACAACTGGACAGCTGATTTGAAATAGACTGGAATAAGCCTACCTTGCCTTGTTTCAATCTACCCCTCCCCCCCAACCCCAACCCCCGCCAATCACATATATCCCCTACCTGCCGCCCCTAACTCATCACCCAGGTGGTGCTCTGATCTTCAGCCCCCCCCCCCCCCCCCCCCCCCCCCCCTCAAATCAACATATATCACCTACCTACAGCCCCTAACTCCATCACCCAGGTGGTGCTCTGATCTGTTAGCCCCCCCCCCCCCCCCCCCCCCCCCCCCCCCCCCCCCCCCATCACCTATATCATCTAACTACAGCACCTACCCATCCACCTTCCTCATCTACTTACAGCACCTTCCTCATCACCTTCCTCATCTACTTACATCACCTTCCTCATCTACTTACAGCTCCTTCCTCATAACCCAGGTGTTTCTCTGATCTTTAGCTCACCCCCCCCCCCCCCCCCCCCCCCCCCTATCACATATATCATCTAACTACAGCACCTACCTCATCACCTATATCATCTGCTTACAGCACCTACCTCATCACCCAGGTGGTGCTCTGATCTTTAGCCCCACCCCACCCCCACCCACCCACCCCTCACATATATCATCTAACTACAGCGCCTACCTCATCACCTTTACCATCTACTTACAGCACCTACCTCATCACCCAGGTGGTGCTCTGTTCTTCCTCTGGAGCCACCGAATAGACTCAACCTGCAGGAGTGACAAATATGGAGTGACTAATATGGAATGACAAATATGGAACGGTGAGCATGCAGAAGTGCATGTGTGTGTTTTTGTGTTTTAGTGTGTGTTGTTTTGTGTGTTTTGTGTGTTTCTGTTTGCATATGGAACAATATGCGGAAGTGTTGGTATTTGTGTGTTTGTGTGTGTGTGTTTGCGTGCTTGTGTGTGTCTTTGTGTGTCTTTTGTGTATCATTGTGTGTGTATATGTTTGCATGTTTGTGTGTTTGTGTGTTTGCGTGCTTGTGTGTGTCTTTGTGTGTGTCTTGTGTGCCATTGTGTGTGTATATGTTTGCATGTTTGTGTGTGTGTTTGTGTTTGTCTTTGTGTGTCTTAACGTGTTGTTGTTGTGTCTTTGTGTTTGTGTAAGGGGGAGTGTGGTGGGGGTTGTGGCAAGGAGTGGGGTGGGGGGAAAGGGTGGGCATGCTTTTGTGTTGTGCCTTTGTGTTTATGTATGGGTGTGGGTGTGGGTATGGTGGTGGTTGGGGTGGGGGGAAAGGGGGGGCATGCATTTTTGTTGTGCCTTTGTGTTTGTGCGTGGGTGTGTGTGGTGGGGGTTGGGATGGGGAGAGGGGTGGGGGGAAAGGTTGGACATGCATTTTTGTCGTGTCTTTGTGTTTGTGCGTGGGTGAGTGTGGTTGGGGTTGGGGTGGGGTGGGGGGAAAGGGTGGGCATGCAAGCAAGGAGGATCAAGGAACGCCCCAGCCTCTTCAACTGCTACAATCAGGGATGTTTTTTTAAATCTGAAAGTGGGTTTTCTACCTCTACTGTTGAAGGCTTCCCCTCCAGGGCGGCGCTTTGTACAACTTTTAATAGCTTTTTAGGGCCATTTAGGGGGGGGGGGGGGGGGGGGGACCAAAAGCAATTTGGGCTAAAACGGGGTTAAAAGTAGAGAACGCTGTATATAGCGGGGGGGGAAATCCCTGGATGCAACGAAAGTGTGAGGCCCCCTGGACACCGTCAAGCCGCGGGCACATTTTGAGTCCAACAGGGCACCGAGATAATATCATCATCATAATCAACATCACCTACTTTGACAGCATGGCTGTACAGTTTATTATCAACATGACTTACTTTGACAGCATGGCTGTACAGTTTATTATCAACATGACTTACTTTGACAGCATGGCTGTACAGTTTATTATCAACATGACTTACTTTGACAGCATGGCTGTACAGTTTATTATCAACATGACTTACTTTGACAGCATGGCTGTACAGTTTATTATCAACATGACTTACTTTGACAGCATGGCTGTACAGTTTATTATCAACATGACTTACTTTGACAGCATGGCTGTACAGTTTATTATCAACATGACTTACTTTGACAGCATGGCTTTACAGTCCTCAACAAGCTGGCTGGATGTACCCGCTTGACCTCTGTTTTTATTCTGAGAGGTGCATCAAAGAGGACAGATGGAGTGAGTGAAGTGCACCGTGAGTGAAGTACACCATGAGTGAAGTACACCGTGAGTGTAAGTAAACCGTGAGTGTAAGTAAACGGTGACTGAAGTATGCAGTTTTTGTTCTGAGGGGTGCATCGATGAGGACAGATGGAGTGAGTGAAGTGCACCGTGATTGAAGTACGCAGCTTTTGATCTGACAGGTGCATGGGTGTGTATGATAGCATATGATATCATTAAAGTTGCATCATATGATATTGCATCGAAATGGTAACTTTGGCCAAATCAAACTGCCGTCATCATATGATATCATATGATGATATGATATCATATGATATCATATTGTGTTCCCTACTTACCACCCCTGCCTTTCCTATGCCCTAAATCCCATCCCATCGCTTCATGTCCTTTCCTGTCCCGTCCCATCCCATTCCCCCACTCCACTCCATCCCTCACACAATAACACACACCAAATCCATCCCAAATCATTGCATGCCGCATGTCCCTGTAATCTGACCCCACCCCACCCCTTCCCAACGTTTTCATGTCCTTTCCTGTTCCATCCATCCTGTCCCATCCCATCTGCCCACTTCACTCCATCCCTTCTTCAATACCACACACCAAATCTATCCCAGAATCATTGCATGCCATATGACCGTATAATCTGACTCCCACCCCATCCCATCCCGTCATGTCCTTTCTTGCCCCATCCCATTCCCCCACTCCAATCCATCCCTTACACAATAACACACACCAAATCCATCCCAAATAATTGCATGCCATATGACCCTATAATCTGACCCCACCCCACCCCATCCCAACCTTTTCCTGTCCTCTCCTGTCCCGTCCCATCCCCCCACTCCAATCCATCCCTTACACAATAACACACACCAAATCTATCCCAAAATCATTGCATGCCATATGACCGTAAAATCTGACTCCCACCCCATCCCATCTCAACTTGTACATACTATCTTCTGCCTGACCCCTAGCAACCCAATCGACCACCCCACACCACTGAAACATGTCTTACTGACACCAGCATCACATCACTGAACATGACAGTAGTCTGACAGGATCTGTCCCTTGGCCCTTTCAAGGGATATGCCCCTCTCCCCAACCATTCCTTGCCTTCCACCCCCACCCAAACACCCCTAACCGAACATACCCACCTAAACACCCCCACCTAAACGCCCCATCCCCAACCCACCCCCACCAAGCCAACAACGCCAGCAAACCCTCACCTGAATTTCCAGGCAATCCGAAAGTGACATCTCCTCCATGATGAAAGTCGTGACTTTGTCGGCTTAGCGGCTAAAATACGGGCGCAAGGGCATGGGCGATCCGGGAGTACGGAACAGGCACCGAAACACAGAGAGATTTTCGTAACCAACCGGAAGCGTATGCGTGTAGCCTCCTCTATCCCCCGCAGAAGTTAGGGACCCGTTTCTATGAGCTGGACGCGTGCGAGCGTAATGTGCGAGACGGGCGAGGATAAGTGGAAGGGAATTAGGGATTCTGTTGGTGTGGCGGAAGTTTTGGCGAAGGCGAAGCGGTTGCAACATGAAGTCAGCGCCCGCCAGCGGTCGAGTTGGAGGTGGTTGAGGGTTGGTTGGTAACCCTGGTGGTCGGATGCGGATGGTGGGATGGTGGCTTGGTCAGATTTGGTTTGGCTCAGGGCTCGGTACGTCATAAATATTGTTCTCTCTCGCTACACTGGCTGGCACACATAGCATGCGGGATTATGGAGCTGACGGAACAATGCGGTCCGGTCGGGTTAGGTTTGGCTTGGTTAGTTGATTACATGCTCTATCGGCCCTCGCTCCGTTTGAAAGCTGAGTGCGCCTGGGTACTCTAAAAGCTAACTCGCCAGATTATGAACGCCAGTGGCTGGTGTCTGAGGTGGGAGGCCAATGATGCACTCGCAGGGTCGAATTAGTAACGTCGTGTCTCGGTGCCTTCATCCACGTAGGACGCGAGGTTACGGATCAGAGCATAGGGGGGCGCGCGCGGGCGCGCGTGTTGTGGACTTGTGACCAGGTGTTGGGATTTAGGTTGGCCGACCAAAGAATATTCTATTGCATTGCCCTGCTTTCTGTACCAAAATGGCCACAGAATACCACCGGACAGGGGCGAGTCTGACCCTTAGCATGACCGCTGTTTGGCCTGGGGGCGCTCATATACGAGCAGCTCCTGGCCTGAGAAACGCAAGACTCCTCGCTCAGAAGAGGATGTTGTGAAGCTTCTATGGGTGGGTCCTCTGGAGGTCGGCCCCGGGGGGGTTCGCTTTAGCAGTCACCGGCAGGGAGTTTCGAAAGTAGAGGAGAAAGTAGCTACTCGTAGCCGAATAGAGCTACAAACATTGAAAAACTTGTGCAAATGATCTCGACCGCTGCGATGCTGATGACTGTAGTCATGCAGACTCCAACCATAAGCAAAATGCTTTGGTGCGGAGGTGGTCGGAATCATTCAAACGCCTGGACAGATGGATGGACAGTGGACATCTGACAGAGAACGGAGAGAGACACGGGGGGACCCTGGGGGGTCTGGAGGGGACTTAGGCAAAAAGTGGCTCATGCATGGGATGGGCTTACAGAGAGAGTGCGTGTTGGGGGTTAATACCTGGTGTGTGTGTGTGTAGGGGGGGGGGGGGGGGGGGGGGGGGGGCGGGGGGGGCATGCAATATTCTGTATGTATGTGTGTGTGTGTGTGGTGGTGGGGGGGGCATGCAAGATTGTGTATATAAAAAAAAGTGCAAGAGCAGAAATCATAACTAGATTTATCAAGTACATTGTCATACAGATATACGGACGATATCATATGATATGTTATACTAGATTGTAAGGTATCGAACGATAATCTTGAGGACCAGTGCGGTATTGACATCCCTATTCATAACACAAAACGGATACATCACGTCTACGCACAACAGTATGAATAAGACAAGTATGAATTGTTATTCGGCGTGAGGTTCAGGGGGGTAACCACCAAATAACGGTACGAGTACCTAACAAAGAGAGTACGCCTTATTATTAGGCGTGAGGTTCAGGGGGGGCAACCACCAAATAACGGTATGAAAAAATAAAAACAAATGCACCTTATTATTGGGCGTGAGGTTCAGGGGGGCAACTACCAAATGACGATGTAAGTACTGTAGCACGAACTCAGGGCCCCTGTCGGTAAAACGATTGTTTGGGGTTCAGTTCATCAAAGCTTTTTCTTTTTAAGCCCTGCCTATCACGGTTGGGCAAGTCCCTTTAGCCTACCCCTGGACTGTAAAATACGTACAAGTACCTAATAATCAGTTATTTGACACCTGGAGTAGTCTTCTGGTAGCGATAAGGGATATGGTGTCTTTCAAGATTGGGCTCCTGGCAGCGATTTGGGTAGGTTGCTCAAAGGGCCGCCCCACACACACACTCCATCCACACACAAAGCGATTTTTGATATGCCCAACAGCCTAGAAACCTATTACCACTAGAGCTGACCCCCCCCCCCCTTCCAGAAGGGGTCGGTCACGCCCACTGTTTTGGGGGGGGGCTGCACATAGCAGCTTCTAGGCAGCTCCCTTTCCCCATCTTTCGGCCCTACCTGAAGCCAGCAAGTGCATCTGAAAGCTGATCGGACAGGCGCTCCAATGCAGCTGAAACTATGGGCTTGACCCAGAGGCTGGCTAATGGAGCTGACTGGAAGTTGCCATCAGTAGCCCCACACATGCCATGTGGCTACCCAAACATCCATCCACCATCACTACCATTAGAACGACAAAGGTGGCTGTGGTGTATGTGTGGCCCAAAAGAAACAGTGTTCAAGCCTGAGTGGAGTGATAGAATGTGATGACTAGGTAGAGCCACAGTCTGCATGCTGTGATGCAGACGCACTTGAAGAAGGAGCTCATCCTCATGAGTACTTGGTCACACACAACAGAAATGGTAAGTGCGTAACATAGTGCAGCATAGCCCATACATGCCGTGCCAAGGCATGATGGTCACGACTGTCAGGCACAACACACTAGGTAGAGCTACGGTCGGTATGCTGTGATGCAGACCCGCTTGATGGGGGAGCTCATCCTCATGAGTACTCTGTTTTCACACAACAGAAATAACAAGTGCGTAACATAGTGCAGCACAGCCCAATCATTGCATGCCAAGGCATGGTGGTGACGGCGGTCAGGCACAGCACACTAGGTAGAGCTATGGTCGACATGCTCTGATGCAGACATGCTTCAAGGGGGAGCTAATCCTCGTGAGTAGTTGGACACACTTTTGAGCTCTTCCTCATGAGCACTTGGTCACACCTTTTTGAGCTCTTCCTCATGAGCACTTGGTCACACCTTTTGAACTCTCAGTCACACAGTTTGAGCTCTTCCTCATGAGCACTTGGTCACACTTTTTGAGCTCTTAGTCACACTTTTTGAAGAAGTCCTGCTTGACTGGGAAGCTCATCCCCAAGAGTACTTGGTCACACACTACAAAAATGACGAGTGTGTAATGGAGTGCAGCATAGCACATACATGCAATACAGCAGTGTGATGGTGACGGCTGTCAGGCGCAACACACTAGATAGAGCTACGATCGGCATGCTGTGATGCCGGCATGCTTCAAGAGGGAGCTCATCCTCATGAGTAATTGGTTTTCACACAACAGAAGTGACATGCACGTCAGGCATTCCAGCACAGCCCAATCATGGCATGCCAAGGCATGGTGGTGACGGCGGTCAGGCACAGCACACTAAGTAGAGCTACGGTCGACATGCTGTGATGCCGGCATGCTTCAAGGGGGAGCTAATCCTCAAGAGTACTTGGTCACACTTTTTAGCTCTTCCTCATGAGCACTTGGTCACACTTTTTGAGCTCTTCCTCATGAGCACTTAGTCACACCTCTTTAGCTCTTGGTCACACTTTTTGAGCTCTTTCTCATGAGCACTTGGTCACACTTTTTGAAGAAGTCCCGCTTGACTGGGGAGCTCTTCCTCATGAGCACTTGGTCACACACGATAGAAATAGCGAGCATGTAAGGCATTGCAGCATACCACATACACGCCATGCAAAAAAAAGCGGCAAGTAGGATTACCCGTCTCAATACGAATAAGACCTTCGAGATCTTCATGGCGCTGACGACGATGAGCCCCAAGAACTCTGGAAGCTGCTTGATTCTCTCGACGATGAGCCCTGAGACTTCTGGTATCTGCCTGATTATGCTGGCGATGAGCTCTGAGACCTCTGAAATCTGCCTCATTCTGTTGGTGATGAAGCGCTTGACTTGATGTGCTCTGTGCAAGGGCATGCTGCCTGAGCACAGAAATTTCACAAGGGAGCTAGGGTTCGGTCCACCCGCACACCTGGGCCGACCAGGTGGCCCACAGGAGGCAGTGTTGCTGGGGTTGGTTACACCTGCACCCCTGGGCCGACCAGGTGGCACTGAGGAGGTGCAGTTGTGGGCGGTCAGTGCGGGAAGGTGGCCAGTGTGGGGCTGGGGGTAAGGCGGAGACAGATCACGGGCAACAGCGCTTCGGAGTGGTCCAGCCGAAGCAGGCCTTGGGGTTGGCATGATGGTTGTGGGCAAGGTAGAGGCAGGTTGCGACATGGCCAGGCATGCCAAGCGCAGTTGCCTCGGAAGAGTCAAAGACCTACAGCTGGTCCTGGATGACCCTCCCCGTGGATTCAGTGCACTGCTGGCACGAGAAGTCATCTTGGCCAAGTGCTGGCTAAACTGCTCAGGCGAGCCTCCACACCTTTGGCCCCCCCCTCGCCTTTCGCCCCCGGATCGCCAAGCCGCTGCGAGCACTGGATCTCCCTTGTGCAACAGGAACGTCGCCATCTTTCCATCGTTCACCAGCTGCGCCAGGTGCAGCGGTGTCATGCCGTGTTTATCCTTGGCTTCCCATTGGCAAGGCAGGCTGTATGCATCGGACCAGCGTATGACCTCATCCACCACATCACAGCTGCCGCTCATGACAGCAATGTGCATGATACTGCTCCCTACACTGTTGTGAGCCCCACTCATGAAGTCAAGGAAGGAGGAAGAGTCAGCCAAGTCTTCAGCGTGTTCTCCTGTGGACTGTGACTGTGTGCTAGTGCGGACAAACGGGCGCAAGGCTGGGGAGTTAAGGAGCAGGTCAATGACTTGTTTGACCGAGTCTTTGCATCCGTTGCCAACGAGGAATGTAAGGAGAAGATTACCCGACCTCCATAAGGCCACCAGCTGCTGTGAAATCATCACATGCCTCACATCCTGTGGCTGCCTATGCGCACCATCTGCCAGCTGCTGGGACATCACATGTATCACATCCTGTGGCTGCCCATGCGCACCATCTGCCAGCTGCTGTAAAGCACACAGGGTCTGCATCCACAACCCCAGTGCGTAAACGATTTCAGGACCGGATGGCTGTTCAACACCAAGAGTCTTCAGGACATGAGGCATGTCCTGGGCTTGCACGAGGCGCATAGGGCACAGCTCTGGCTCCAGCACCGCCAACGCCTTGTCTAGCAGGACCACAGTCCTGTCACCGACAATGACATGGTCGCTGAGGTTTTGCACGTTGACCGTCACTAACCAGCAGCAAGACACACACAGGGTGTCGGTGGGAAGCATCATTTGGAGCGTGATGAGGCCCTGTGCATCAGGCGGGCTACCTGGGGGTGCATCTTCCCGGACAACATCGCACTGCAAGATGTGTTCCCCGAGGCTGGCTTTGATGGCTACACCCTGAAGAAGCTCAGAGCACAGCAGGGGGAAGGCCATGGTATGGACACCCTCCTCAGACTTGGGCACGGTCACAGCCAAGGGAAAGCGATCCAGCAAGCGTGTTCGGCGCTCAGTAGGGATGTTTATCCTCACAGACATATCCATGTCTGCAGGCAGCCCAAGCCAGGCCAGCCAAGAGCTGTGTTTAATATCTTTCAGCTTTCGAACAGTGGTCTCACGAGAAACAGGAGCCTCAGCATCTGCCAGAGGGCGTACACGCATCCCGACCAGCAAGCTACCCCGCTGGAATGTAATTTCATCGACAGTGTATCCAGGGTGTGCTGCCTCAAACTGCTCCTTAAGCCTCAGCTTGGCATCGGGATCCAAGTCGTCAGGATCTGCGTCCGGGATTCTCAGGAATACCGTCTCATACTTAGGGAGCGCAGTGGCTTCAAAGTTTGCTAGTGACTCCCCATAGCACCCTCTGACTCTCTTGATGAGCTCCTGGAGCTCTGCATCGCTCATATCATCATAAGGGTTTGAGTTGTCGTCGCTCTGTGTCGCTCTGAGTTGCTCATCATACACACAGCCAGCCAGCCCTATGTGTGCCGCACCGCGATCCCCCTCCTGAGTGGCACCTCCACTGACGGAAGCAACTGGGAGTGTGAGCTCACATGAGCCACCCCTACCAGAAAGTTGATGCAGGATGGAGAGCCCAACGCCAATTTCGAGCGGAACGCCCGCTCGCATATCATCATAAGGTTTTGTGTCACCGTCAGAAGTTGGGGCAGCAGTGGCAGCCGACTGGGACTCAGTGGTGGGGTAGAACAGGTCAAGGAATATAGAGCGAGCCTTTCGTTCGTCAAGCAAGTGCAAAGAAACTAGGGTCATCATGCTCATAACCAGTGGCCACGCTTGGAGACCGGTGGAACTGTAGTGAGCTATGACCGGCGCCATGGACATCCATGCAAGGGCTGACAAGAGCCCATATTTGAAGCGCGCATTGGACATAAAGTTTGCTGCGGCCACAAAGAGGCTAAAGCAGATGAAGCTGCCCATGCTGGCAAGGGGTCCCGACCACCACTGCACGACTGACAGAGTGGATGCCGGATCACAGAGTAACCAAGACGAGAGGGATACAAATCTCAACACAGAGCAAGTGACCACGGTGGGCTCCAGCCATCGCCAAGTGCCATTGGAAATCAGAGGAATCAATAGGGTCACAAACGACTGCGGAGCACCCGGGTCCAACAAGATGGATCCCAACGGGTTGTGACTCCAGTCATCTGAGTGCCAGGCTCGGTAGATGGCTGCGGCACCCATAACAAGGCCGATGCTCCTCAGCACTGGGATTCTCGCCTTGGCTTTCAGCATGGTGAAGTGCTCCTCCTTAGAAGCGTCAGCAAAGCCAAAGAAGCAGTCGTGAACATGTGCAGACAGGATGGGCCTCTTCACTGGCTTGCTCTATGATTGGGTTGGGTTGGGTTGGGTTGGGTTAGATTGGGTTGGGTTAGGTTGGGTTAGGTTGGGTGGGGTAGGGTTGGGTAGGGTTGGGTTGGGTTGGGCTGGTTTGGTTTGGTATGGATTGGGTTGGGTTGGGTAGGGTTGGGCTAGGTTGGTTTGGGGGTTTGGTTTGGTTTGGTTTGGGACGGATTTGGGTTGGGTTGGGTTGGGCAGGGCTAGGTTGGTTTGGGGATTGCGTTGGGTTGGGTTAGCTTTGGTTGGGTTGGGTTGCGTTGGGTTGGTTAGCTTTGGTTGGGTTGGCTAGGTTGGGGTGGGGTGTGAAGAAAAGTTTCAAGTGGTGCTCACCGGGAGGATGACAGCAGCTGTAACGTGTGCAGACAGGCTGAGCTTCTTCACCAGCTTGCTTTCCTTGGAGTCCATGCTGGATGAAGAGTACGAAAGTACTAGGAAAGAAACGCACTGCTGCGTGGCAGAAGGAAAAGAAGTACGGAAGTACTAGGAAAGAAACACACTGTTGTGTGGCAGAAGGAAAGGAAGTACGGAAGTTCTAGGAAAGAAACACACTGCTGTGTGGCAGAAGGAAAGGAAGTACGGAAGTACTAAGAAAGAAACGCACTGCTGTGTGGCAGAAGGAAAGGAAGTATGGAAGTACTAGGAAAGAAACACACTGCTGCGTGGCAGAAGGAAAGGAAGTACAGAAGTACTAAGAAAGAAACACACTGCTGTGTGGCAGAAGGAAAGGAAGTATGGAAGTACTAGGAAAGAAACACACTGCTGCGTGGCAGAAGGAAAAGAAGTATGGAAGTACAAGGAAATAAACACACAGCTGCGTGGCAGAAGGAAAGGAAGTACAGAAGTACTAGGAAAGAAACACACTGCTGTGTGGCAGAAGAAACGGGACACAGTTGAGAGAGTTGCGTTGAGCCCTCTTCTTTTGTTTTTCAGAGTGAAAGTCTCCTTGTCCTAGAAGATGTTGACACAGAAGATGATGCCTCTGGCACCGTGATTTCCTTGTTCACTCAGAAGACCACTTCCAGCCAGGCCTTGTAACTTTATAAGCCTGCGGCACATTCACATCACCGTGGAAATTGGAAACGTGAGTGCCAAGGAAATGCATATTTACATGCATTTTATATATGAGGATTGACATGGATATTTATATGCATATTTACCATAAATTAGGAGTGATCTGGATATGTATATGCATATGTGCCATACATCAGGATTGATCTGGATATTTACATGCATATTTACCATACATTAGGATTGATATGGATATTTATATGCATATGAACCATGGGTCAGGATTTACATGCATGATTTATGTATATTTCCAGCCCAACCATCAGTAACCTCATGCACTTGCAGACTAGAGTAATCGACTTGCCCGATAGGTTGTTATATTAGGGTGTTATTAGGGTGTTATTGGGGTGTTATCGCGGATGCTCCATTAATTGATTCTTTGTTTTTTGTCGTTTTCTGAATTTCCTTACAGTTGTCCAGATTTGGCGGTTTCCCAGCAAGTCAAACCTTAGCAAAGGTCGATATATTAGGGTGTAATCAGCCTCCAGGTGCTCCCTCTTGAAGTATTCGAGGTTGGGAAAGTCTAGCAAGCCTAATTAGCTACCCTGCACTGCAAATGCGAGCATACATCCAGCTTTCTATTGCCCGAAAAGAAAAGAAACTGAGAAAAGCACAGTGGCGTGGCTTAAGGGAACACTTGCAGCTCGATTGCTGGCGACCGTATTCAAGAGGGACATGGGGTTCCGCACATGGACATCTCGATTTGCTTGTTCGACGTAGGTTGGATACCCGATGGACGTACGTTTGTTACCTGATGGACGTACGCGTACGATAGATACTCAATGGACGTAAATGTGGTGGGGGAAGCAAGACAACGGGGGGGGCAAGAACAACGGGGGGGAAAACAGGCCCTGTTTCCCCTCCAGGGAAACAAGAACAGGGGGGGGGGGGGGGGGGGCACTTCTCACAGCCTGGGTGCATGGACGGGCGGCGTTGGGAGGTTTATGGCATGAGGGAATAGGCGAGGAACAGTCAGCAGCGCCATTGGGTCGCTGATTCGGTATTGGTAGCGACTTGGGCCAAAGTTCTGAGGCAGGAATGCAGGATGCGGATCTCAAAGGAGCGTTTTGTTATGAGCCAAGACGTAGTCCCAGATAGCGATCGATATATCACGCCATGACTGCGCCCTGAGTCGATTTTTCTCCAGCACCACCAATACCAGCCCCAGATCACGTCTCGGTAGCGAATCGGTCTCGGTTTATCGCGAGCCGCGAATTTATCAATGACGTTACCACCTGTCAAGCGAGATAGCAAATAAAAGCAAGTAGCCTAGCCATGAGACGAACAATTACGAGCGCCCCGCGCCACCGAGCCAAGCGCGAACTTGTCGACCCACCCACCTTGGCCTAGACACGTCTTTGAGCCGTCTACATATCTCGGAAGTACTCGGGATAATATTTTGTTCTGTTACTGCAAAGTTTAGGAACAAGAACAGTGAAGCAGGATATCCTCATAGTATGGTGTTGCGGTGTGTCTACTGCCCATGCCTACTCCGTCTGCAGACAGTGGGCATCCCAAAGGCTGGTGGATAGACAATGTAGCCAAAGTACCGAGGACCCACCTTGCAAGCGAGATGCGACAGAATTTTTGTCAACTAGCGTCGGAGACTCATGTGCTCTGCCGTGCTGGAGAGCTGATCGGCTTACGGGAAACCGACGACAAAAGGGATACGAAAGGAGAAGAACGCTTTGTGACGCTGCCAGTGGCGTGACCCCTTATGCTAAGGAACGGAGCGAGAACCGAAAATGGCACTGAGGCGGTACTTAGCAGTGAAGCAGCGAAACTGCCCGATGTAGAAGTGGCAGTGGAGGGAGCTTCAAGATGTCGTCACGGTTGTATACCTCTCATCTGCTCTCGTCGCTAAACTAAACAGGAAACGAGGTCGACTTTCAGCTTGTTTCCAATCAGTTGGAGGTCCAGTTAAGCGGCGGTTAAATTTGTTATTTTCGGCGCTAACCGGTATTTGGCCGGAAACACAAAAGGTTGAGGTCCGGTTAAAGACCAACTGCCCCGGTTAGTGCAACGGCGCACCCCCCCCGCCGTTGAAGAAAGTTAAGGGGCGGTTAAATTCGGTTGTTGCATTAGATCTGGTGACGTCACGAAATTGGCGCGCGCCTCTTAAAAATCATGCTGCTTTGGAGTGCCGCATCCTTTTAGTATACATTCCTTAGCTTTTTATAAGTAGTCTATAAGGAATTCGGGCCCCCCTGGTTTTTGATAGGCTACGCAATAGGCTATCAGGAATCCGGCCCCCCCGGGTTTTTCGGTAGGCTAAGCATCGGCTATCGGGAATCCGGGCCCCCCGGGTTTTTTTCGTAGGCTCGGCTACAGGCGTGATATCGGGAATTCGGGCGCCCCTGTTTTTTTTTTTGCGTAAAATGGGTAGCAGGAATTGGCCGCCCCCCCCTGGTTTTCGGTCAGGGGGCTTCGCATTTGTCGGCCCGTGGCCTGGGACATGGACAGGCGACACCGAGTTGTTTCGGCCCGTGGCCTGCCTCCGGTTTGGAATGACGGGTTTTCGCAGATGTCGTTTCCCCCCTTTGTTCTCGTCTTCTTTATTCGAAGGCACCTGTCTACGTAGGTTGCGTTCGGTTGAATTTGACGTGGCCTGGTGTCCCATGGCTATGCCGAGCGGGGCGGACGAGTGCTTGCTTGGCGGTTGGATTTGATCTGGGTTGTCCTGGTGCGGCAGCGCTGATTGGGATTTGTTTGAATTCAACGGCTGGATGGATACGCGTCTCCTCGAAGTTGACGGCCACGGTTCGGCGTACGCTGCAATGTGTTTGTGTCCTTGACTCTGGTCGGGCGGCAATGCGGCATTTGATTGCCGTCATAAAAAGCATGTCGCGCCATTGAATGTGACACCTCTCATGAGGGACCGACCAACGCATACCAGACCGATGACAAGAGACCTAGTTCCCTCCACCGCAGAATGTGGCTTCGCTGAATGCTGCACCGACGAACTTGACACCTGTCGTCCGACGTGATTGGACGCTTCTGTACCGTTCGTGCTGTGCCTTGTTGTAGGTCCGAATGCAACGAAATAAATAGTCGCGCTGAAGAGAATGTCGCGTCCAGAGATTTATTTTTCTGCCCTTGTGAACCCGATTTTTTGACCGTCCATTTGAACCAATGGACCCAGGAGTTGAAGCTTTGTTCGGTAGGATTAAGGAGAGGCAGAGGATGCAGCGGTTGAGTCGTCCGTTGGAAGTGGTCTACGTCCCTGCCGACTCCGACTTGGAGGAGGAGACTGCGCAAGCGTGGCAGGACATGCCGTGCGCGGACGGGCGGTCCCCAGTGTTGCGAGCCTTTGCGTCTTTATCTGTAAGTATTTGTTGTACCGAAGCCTAGAATTGTCGTTGCATCCTGATTGTCAGTTCTGGTGGTATTTATCTTAGCTAGTCTATAAGCTTTGGGCGTGTCGTCTTTCTTTTTTTCTACTTTACTCTTTGTCACTCTTTTTTTTCCTTTTCCTTCTCGAATCGAGGGTATAGCATCCTTCCCGTCAAGAAACTGCCACGTGTTTAAATGGCCACGAGTTCACAACCAGGTGTTACTAGATTACGCTGGCATAGACCGAACCATTTGACCGGCAGGAAGGAAAGGCGCATGGGTAGATATAGACGCAGGCGCAAACGCAGGAAGTGATTAGCGAGGTCGGAGACCAATCTAAACGAGGCTGATAAGGAAGCCTATCCATTATTGACACAGTCGTTACAGTAGGATAACACACGAACAACACGAGACTGGACGCATTAGTTTCCAGAGAAGATGAAGTCTGGATATTTTGTTGCGAATAATTTTGCTCGCTCCGTACTTTTCTAGTGTCTGCACCTGCAATTCGCATGCGCTATGCAGTACCTACGAATTAATCGGTAAAAGAAGATCTGAAGGATCAGGACCTAGCGCATGGTGAAATGATGAGCGAGGAGAGAGATAAGCGCAACCTCTCAGCCTCGAGGCGTCCCACGACAACCTGCATGCTCCATGAAAACACTGGACGAGGCTGTATAGATTGCCTCGCCATTGATGAAAGAGACGTAACTGCAGGGTTTTACTCGGGAACAAACGAGACTGAGTACGCATGATGTTTCAGAAATAATGAAGTCGTGAGATTTTGTTGCGAGTATCTCTTCACTCGTTTCCTACTTCTGTAGCGCCTGCGCCTGCAGCTCGCATGGATAGAAGAAGGCCAAGACCGCACCAGCACCAGCTCATGGGATCGAGGTGGGTAACAGGGTCCATCAACTCCGCCATTGAAGAAGGGTTAAGCACCAGAATTTTTCTAGGCACGAAGCAAGGTGTTCGCATGATTGGAATAATTGTCGAATTACTAGGTGTTGCGAGTATCTCCCCAAGCACCTGCGCCTGCTGCTACGATGCGCCATGCGGCAGCTGAAATTTCGATGAAAGACCGAGGCTGGAAATGAGGCTCCAGCACCTCCACCATTGAACGAGGCTAGAGCAACTCAGACAGTAATCATTCTGCCCGAATGATTGTGCAAGTTCATAGGTTGTTGCTACTATTTCCCCCTCGCTCCCCCACTTATCAAGCGCCTGCGCCTCCAGTCGCATGCGCCATTCGGCACGTAGAAGTTCATAAATTCGCTCGTGCCCAGGTCTTGCCGGGCAACTGGTTTCGGACATTGCCAGCGTTATCTCCTAGACCCCACTCAACACGTGGCACTTGCACCGTTGGCAGACAGTTGGCTTGTGGCATATCTCCTGTTTCCTGCTTTTCATTAACGGCGAAGCCCCCTCGCGCCCCCCCCCCCCCCCCCCCCCCCCCCCCCCCCCCCCCCCCCCCCCCCTCCCTGGAAGCTAATCTTCCTCGGCCACTACGTGCCGGCTGTCTTTCTTTTTCGGACACTCATCATTGATCGCACGGTTTCACCAAGATGGGTTCGCAGCAGCAGGGCACCGTCCCTGCCACGCAATTTTCGACTTATCTTCCAGAGGGGCAGGCGCAGATGCGTGTTCTAGATCTAGGGATAAACGCTGTAATCAGCGTCTGGATAGCGAGGAAGTGCTGCGCTGCGCATTTGACTCGTTGATCCATTTCGAGATGACCTGGCCAGATGCAAAAGACTGCTTACTGGTGTTATGTTTCCAACCAGTTAAGGGTCCGGTTATAGGTCGAGTCTAAACCCTCCGAAACACAATCCTTAACCGGACCTCCAACTGGTTGGAAACAAGCTGTTTACCCCCGAAGTCGTTAAGTTCTGTTATTGTGATATTACTAGTAATGAAGCTACAAAGAAGGAACTCGAAAACCTATTATTGTGACATTACTAGTAGGGCTTATCGAGGGCTTATATAATTATAACTAGCCCGTCGTACCGACGGAAGGACCGAGGAACCCCGTGGCCACCTGGGCGACAGGTCAGCAAGATATGGAACCAAAGCCCCAAACACGCGCCGAGCACGCGCTGAACCCCGGATGGACAAGCTACTTTATATATACTGACTAGCATCCGAGACCACCAAAAGCCTAACTGCCTCGGCCAAAAGCGGCTAAACAACCTACTATCATGCTACTTTATATAATAAGACTAGCATCTGAGTCCTTCGTACCGACGGGAGGACCACCCCCGTGGCCACGTCAGCGACAGGTCACGGAAAATCGAGATCCGAAACCACAGAAACCAAAAGCCTAACTGCCTGAGCAAAAAGGCTAAAACCCTGACAACCTACTATCATGCTACTTTATATAATAACCGTGCATTTCCATTGGACCACTTGACTTGAGTCACTCGACTTGAGTTAAACGGACTCGACTTAGAATTCACGAGACTTGACTTAGGGTTTACGGCGCCCAACTCAAGTCGAGTCTTTCGCGTTTCCATTGATCATACCTTTACGACATGCCAACACGGCTTGGCACGTGGGCTTGGCCCCAGCTTGCCCCCTTCTAACGGTTCGTTATTTCCTTCTATTACATTCTATCTTGCCTCCCCTGATCGGGATCATTCCGAGCTTCCCTGCATGCAGACGGGAAACAACTTGCAGGCAACCGTGCAGCAAATCGCTGCGAGGAGTCGACAGAACGATGCTGATTTTCTGAAGAAGCGTGATCGTGAAGCGATGGAGGACGCTAGGCATGCGGAAGCCAGGGATTCCAGAGATATGGCAGCAGCTGAGGATGCGGAGGAAGCCGAGGAATTAATTTTGCAAGCACTCGGGGAGGGGAGAATCTGCTGATCGTCAACGGACGGATCAACAAAGCCAAGAATCCTTGAGACCTTCAGACAATGTTCCGGAATTTACAATTCTGCGCTCAAGTCGAGTCAAAGCGCTCAAGTCAAGTCCCTAAACGGACTTGTCTTGAGCGCCCTAAAATTGACTAGTCAAGTTAATCGGACGTTTCCTCGTCGGACGTTATGAAACCCTACCCTGTGCAGCGAGGCGTTGACCTCACCCATATCTGATGCGTCAAGCCTATCAGTCTCCTCGGAGCTGTTGTAGCAAAAGAAAGACAGCTACTCGTCGACACTCTTGTTGTAGTGCTGTAAGTTAGTGATTAGCCCAGGGGATCGACCCGACCCTACACATTTTCTGTCTAATCACTCGCGATTTATCTTGCTCAGTAATCTCGATCTGCTCTTGTCTCCTAATCGTTACCGTCATTAGGCTATCATTTTTGTTAGCTTTCCTTCACCAGAATGGGGGGGAGGGGGGGGGGCGGGGGGGGGGGGGGGGGGGGGGGGGGCATGGATGTTGATATGCGGCGATTGCAGAACCAGGTCCTGCGAATCCCAAGTCCGAAATGGGCCCTAGACAATATCCAGCAGTGAGGCAAGCAGTGAGGAAGTGGGGTGGAAGGCAGTGAGGAAGGCAGTGAGGAAGGCAGTGAGGCAGTGAGGAAGGCAGTGAGGCAGTGAGGCAGTGAGGCAGTGTGGAAGACAGTGAGGAAGGCAGTGAGGCAGTGAGGAAGGACGTGAGGCAGTGCGGAAGGCAGTGAGGCAGTGAGGAAGGCAGTGAGGCAGTGAGGAAGGCAGTGAGTGAGGCAGTGAGGCAGTGAGGAAGGCAGTGAGGCAGTGAGGAAGGCAGTGAGTGAGGCAGTGAGGCAGTGAGGAAGGCAGTGAGGCAGTGAGGAAGGCAGTGAGTGAGGCAGTGAGGCAGTGGGGAAGGCAGTGAGGCAGTGAGTGAGGCAGTGAGGCAGTGAGGAAGGCAATGAGTGAGGCAGTGAGGCAGTGAGGAAGGCAGTGAGGCAGTGAGAAAGGCAGTGAGTGAGGCAGTGAGGCAGTGAGAGAGGCAGTGAGTGAGGCAGTGAGGAAGGCAGTGAGGCAGTGAGGAAGGGAGGCACGTTCAACCCAGCTTGTCAACACAATTCAACCTGCAACACACAAACAAAGCCGGACACAACCCAGCCTGCCATGCACAACAAAGTGTTTGTGTCTGAGCATCTATTTTTGGGCTCTTGTTCAAGTATTTGCAAGTTTTTTTTCCTTTCATGTCAGTGCATCTCCTTGCACATCAGTTTTCTTTTCCACAACTACTACTGCCTCTGGGACAGCTTACGTTTCATGTGGGACATACGCTGTCCACAAACATTTCGCTATATTAAATTCGATGCATATTGTGGGAATATTCCCAGTTATTCGGAAGACAATCATTCAGATTATTGTTGCGTACGGTACACGGTAATATGAATCATTCGCCCAAAGACCAACTATGTTTTTCTAACAAGGTTGGGAAAGTTAAAATGGCATTGGGCGCAACATGTTAATACTGTATGTTGCCTTACCTTAACTTTCTTCTTAGGTGAACCTTAAGGTGAGCACAAGTCCATGCAAGACGGATCTGCTTGGCCCTTGAGTCTGGCCCTTAAGTCTTGCCCTTGAGTCTTGCCCTTGAGGCCCCGTGCCAAGATGGCATCTTTATAGTCCTGGTCCTCCTTCTTGATAACCACTAGGGGGGGGGGGGGGGGGTTGACAGAGCCCAGAGCAGGGACAGCCGGCAGAGTGCCGGCTGCGGAAGGGACGGCGGTGGAAGGGGTTGCCCCGGACCCGCCTTCGTGGATGAGGTCAGGAACAACACCCGACCCAGGGATAGGGAGAGAGGGCACAGCTATCTCGGATTCTGATGGAAGGTTACCGGCATCGCTAGCTTGGCTTGACCCGGACCCGCCTACGTTGCTCGGGGTGGTCTTCGTCTCTGAGCCAGACATTGGGGGGCGAGCCGTAGAGGGGTGTGTGGGGGTGGGGCAACAAGCTGCCTAGCACAAGTGAGAGCGTAACGAAAGTGTGCGGGATCACGCTGCAAAATAAAAGAATTATGCATGGTCGGCGCAGCTAAAGAAGGCTGGCCAAAGGGGGCCATCGGACATCACCATGTGACCGGGAAAAGTGTAGGGTTGGCTCAATCACTAACTTACAGCACTACACCAAGAGTCTCGACGAATAGCTGTCACTCTTTTGCTACAACAGCTCCGAGGAGACTGACAGGCTTGGCCATCAGATATGGGTGAGGTCAACGCCACGCTGCACAGGGAAGGGTTTTCAAAACGTCCGACGAGAAAACGTCCGATTAACTTGACAAAACGTAGCCCGTCGTACCGACGGAAGGACCGAGGAACCCCGTGGCCACCTGGGCGACAGGTCAGCAAGATATGGAACCAAAGCCCCAAACACGCGCCGGGCACGCGCTGAACCCCGCACGGACAAGCTACTTTATATATACTGACAAGCATCTGAGACCACCAAAAGCCTAACTGCCTCGGCCAAAAGCGGCTAAACAACCTACTATCATGCTACTTTATATAATAAGACTAGCATCTGAGTCCGTCGTACCGACGGGAGGACCACCCCCGTGGCCACGTCAGCGACAGGTCACGGAAAATCGAGATCCGAAACCACTGAAACCAGAAGCCTAACTGCCTGAGCAAAAAGGCTAAAACCCTGACAACCTACTATCATGCTACTTTATATAATAACCGTGCATTTCCATTGGACCACTTGACTTGAGTCACTCGACTTGAGTTAAACGGACTCGACTTAGAATTCACGAGACTTGACTTAGGGTTTACGGCGCCCAACTCAAGTCGAGTCTTTCGCGTTTCCATTGATCATACCTTTACGACATGCCAACACGGCTTGGCACGTGGGCTTGGCCCCAGCTTGCCCCCTTCTAACGGTTCGTTATTTCCTTCTATTACATTCTATCTTGCCTCCCCTGATCGGGATCATTCCGAGCTTCCCTGCATGCAGACGGGAAACAACTTGCAGGCAACCGTGCAGCAAATCACGGCGAGGAGTCGACAGAACGATGCTGATTTTCTGAAGAAGCGTGATCGTGAAGCGATGGAGGACGCTAGGCATGCGGAAGCCAGGGATTCCAGAGATATGGCAGCAGCTGAGGATGCGGAGGAAGCCGAGGAATTAATTTTGCAAGCACTCGGGGAGGGGAGAATCTGCTGATCGTCAACGGACGGATCAACAAAGCCAAGAATCCTTGAGACCTTCAGACAATGTCCCGGAATTTACAATTCTGCGCTCAAGTCGAGTCAAAGCGCTCAAGTCAAGTCCCTAAACGGACTTGTCTTGAGCGCCCTAAAATTGACTTGAAATTCTTCCGACATCAGAGGAAACCCTAAGATTCAAAAAGAGTGGGGAGGCGCCCAACTCAAGTCGAGTCCAATGGAAACGCGACTTTTATCACGTTTTACAGGTATGATGACATCCTGCGAAACGCTAAGCACTCGGAACCAGGGCTTGGGTAAACCTCCGACATGCACGAACTTGCACGAACTTGCACGAACTTGCCGGCCAGGAGGTAGTTCCAGCCTGCCAGCCTGTCCCATCGCCGCGGTGATGAAAACGAGTAACCTCGTCTGCTGAAACCATTCCCCCCCCCCCCCCAGTTTTGCCAATTCAGAGTTATTCGCGCATCTGTTCTGACAGAAAAGCTTGCTTTCTCGTCTTGGTCCTAGAAATGCCTTCATTTCCTCAACAGTTCTCGCCTTTTTCCGAGCAAGTCGCAGGTCTGGTTCCAGAGATGCATATTGAACAGGGAATGTCCTACATTGCAATTTCACAGAGTTTCGACGGCCATCCTAGCGTGTCGACGATTCAGAGGATTGTTTCCCGAGGGAACTTGAGAAAAAGGCCCATATCCGAGGCTGGCCGAGGCTAATCCTCCTGGTTCCTCTTCAGTTAGATCAGTAATTGAACACATATTATGAGTCAAGGCATACTCGCCCTGGCCGATTTCGCCGAGGCTGTCACCTACAGCAGCGGCTGCTACTCCTCGTTCGAATTCAGCTTCTGCCCCACCTGGAAGATAAGCCGCAAACGGATTAAAAGCACGGCCATTTTCGACTTGGTCGACTCCGCCGAGGCTGTCATCTGCACCAGAGGCTGCTCCTACTTGATCTTCTATTGAATCCAAAGAAGAATTAGCTGCAGCTTGCTCGTGCATGGCATTTTCGACCATACCAATTCCCGAGGTAAATCCGGAGTTGCTAATAATGTCAAAGTCGCCCTGGAGTGGCATTTCTAGGACCAGGACGAGAAAGCAAGCTTTTCTGTCAGAACAGATGCGCGAATAACTCAGAATTGGCAAAACTGGGGGGGGGGGGGGGGGGGATGGTTTCAGCAGACGAGGTTACTCGTTTTCATCACCGCGGCGATGGGACAGGCTCCTGGCCGGCAAGTTCGTGCAAGTTCGTGCATGTTCGTGCATGTCGGAGGTTTACCCAAGCCCTGGTTCCGAGTGCTTAGCGTTTCGCAGGATGTCATCATAACTGTGAAACGTGATAAGTAAATTCCTGTACGAAAGCGTACTACAGGCGCCCAACTCAAGTCGAGTGGTCAAGTCGAGTCCAATGGAAATGCACGGTAAGACTAGCCACCTATCAGCTAGAATACACTCCGTAGAGTGGACAGAGATGTTGAAGCGGAACAGACGCGCCAATCTATACACGGAGACGAGAATAGCATTACAAGGACAGGCGGACGCCAAAGGACACCAGCGGTGGGAGAGGCGGGTGCATGTAACCTGACTAGAACCTAAGCCAGGAATCTTAAGCCGGGCACAGGCAATACAGCGCGTGTCATTGAGACCGATGACACAGCCAACAGGAAGCTGTCACTGAGTCATGAAGGATGACACAGTCTGCGTGAAGCTGGCACAGTACTGGCAGAGCCGATAGTTCTAAGGAAGTACCTAAGTAGTCACCAAGTCATAAAACGCGTGAGAGCACCGCAATTCATGCTGACACTCCACCTATGACACAGGTGACATACAATACTACTTCTCCACCTATGGCACAATATTGCTAAGGTAGAAAAGGATGAAAAACCGAATATCAAAGATGGGTAACAACGGTATAGAAAACCCGATCCGGGAATAGGAACCTAATGCCAAACAAAGATAACCAAAGAAACCGATGTAACAAAAAAAAAATGACCCTAAGGAGAAGCGGTCATTCCAAGCATTCGGACAAACCGCCAGAACACAGCAGGATCAAGGGGCTTGGTGAAGGGGTCAGCACAGTTGTCCTTAGTGTTAACATAGGCAACATCCAGTTGGCCCTCCTCCACCAGCTCCTTGATGTAGTGATGAATAACATCAATGTGCTTGCTGCAAGGGAGTAGCTGCCAGTCATTGGCCCAACTCAGAGACCCTAAGTTGTCACCCTGAATGGTAACCAGGTCACAAGGCAGACCCAGATCTACCCTCAACTTCTTCAACCATTGCACCTCCCTGGCAGCCTGAGACAGGGCTTGATACTCAGCCTCACTAGAGCTAATGGCAACAGTGGGCTGCCTCTTGCTCATCCAGTTCACTATGCACCCCCCAGCAAGCACAGCAAAGCCAGTCTGAGACCTCCTGTCAGACCCATCATCAGCAAATGATGAGTCACTAAAGACAGTAAAAGAGAAATCAGGGCTGTGGGTGTAAGTGAGTCCCAGGTGGGAATGTGACCTCAAATACAAGAGCAAACGCTTGGCTGCCCCCCAGAGGGGGACGGTAGGGTGAGCAGAAAACCTGGACTGGTAGCTCACAGCAAAAAAAAATCTCAGGCCTGGTGCAAGTAGCCAGGTATAGCAAAGCACCCACAAGAGATAGGTACTGGCCATTAGAGGGCAGGGGGTCTCCAGGTGGGTCAGTGACGGTGGACTTGGCCATAGGGGCAGAAAACTTGGGCTTGGCAGCAGCAGTAAGACCAAACTGCTCCACCAGATCAACAATGCAGGAGTGCTGGGAGAGGTTGATCTGTACACACCTGCCTTCATAGTCAAGTGTAACGGCCATGTCCAATGAGAGGAACTGAACCGGTACACCCATCTCCTTGACCTCCCAGCCAGCTTTCTCCATAGCCTTGATCAGCAAAGCATATAAAGCCAGCTCACTAAAAGCACAGATAAAATCATCAACATAGGTCAGGACATAGCTCCACCCACCAAAAGAATCCCTCCTAAAATACAGAGCAGGTTCTGCCTTGCACATAGTAAACCCATGTGCAACCAAAACCCGCTTGACATCCATACTCCAAGCCCTGGGCGCCTGCTTCAAACCATAAAGGGACTTGATCAGTTTGCACACAAGGGGAACACCGTAAGGACCAAGTACCTTAAAGCCCTCAGGCTGGTGGCAGTACATGTCCAGACCAGGTTCCAGCTTAGCATTCAGAAATGCAGTCTTGATGTCCAGCTGCCGAACAAACATTTTCCTATGAGTGATGGCAGCAAGGAGCACCCTCAGACCTGCTTTAGAGGAGACGGGGGCATATACGTCATGAAAGTCCAGCCCAGGACGCTGCAGAAAACCACGGGCCACAAAACGTGCCTTAAAGCGCACAGAACCATCAACCCCAACCTTCTTCACAAATAACCACCTGCCAGACAGGATCCTCTGCTTAGGAGGCTGTGGAGTGAGGGCCCAAGTACCATGTGCATGTAGGGACGCCATCTCATCCTTCATAGCAAGCAGCCACTGATCCCTGTCAGGGTTGGAAGGAAGCATGGCAGCTTTATAGGTTAGTTCAGTGGAGGTGGAAATGTATGCCCCCACGTACAAGCAGTTTACTTGTACATGAGCAGCAGGGGTATCAGCAATATCAGCAGTAACCGGTACTATAGCCCCCAGTGCAGAACTACTGCCTGGTTAAACAAGGCCGGCATTCTTTGCCTCTATATCAACGAATCCTGGGTCGACCGGAACACCCCAGCCATACGCAGTATCGGAACCAGACCAGTGTTCAAGGTCATCACTCACACTGTCGGTGACGGCTACATCATCACATGGGCTTGACCCGGATAATCCACCAGGGTCGGCAGGAGGCGAAGGGAGAACCAACGCCTGCGAGCCATCCGAGGTGGCCGGAGGTTGGCGACTATTAGACAATGGACCTGTGACAGGCTCCACTATGACCTGAGGCTGCCTTAATCCTAGAGCTTCGCCGACGGAACGTGGCGCAGAGGAGGGCCTGGCGACCCCCTGAGATTCGGATAAATCACTGTCTGAAGGAACTTCGGAATCCCGCCCGCCCAGTACCTTCACACGCAATGCAGCACCATCAGCCCCTGACCTGGGACGCAAAGTCATCCCATGACCAGGGCAGCGGTCGACAATTGGGGTTGGTAAAGGATCTAAGGCATAAACCGCAGACTCAGGCATGTGTCCGTTGATAGCGGCAGGGATGCGAGAAACGTACGGAGACCCGTCATAAGGGGACTGCCCAGGTATGCAGTTATAGCTAAACTGTTCATAGAAGAGTACATTGTAACAGCTCAGGATGCACTCATCAGCCTGGGGGGTTAATCTAGTAGAACAGTCTATGTGATGTATGTTTATGTGTAGTCGATATGCGTAAGCTAGCAGAACAGTAGGGTGTTACCTATGTAGGGGATGTAGAGTTGATCGGGAAGAACGTCTTCGTGAAGGAGTAGAAAGGTTCGTCCCGAGTAGCTCGTGTCTATGTACGCAACGGGTGCGTTGTGAGAGATGAGGCAGTACATGGGTATGGTACTGTATCATGTGCGTTCGTCACGTGGCTTACGGGTAAGGTGTACCCGTATGCCTTGCTGGAAGGCCAGAGTACCCGTGAAGGGTTCTGTACCGTTACACTCCCCCCCCTCCAGAAGAGATGCGGACCCGCATCTGATCGTAAGAAAGGTGGGATGTGAATACCAGGCGTAGTCGTAGTCGTATGTGCCGTGCTCAAAATATACTTGATGAATCAAGTTGGTTTCGGAGAGAACCATTTAACATCCCTTTTGAGTACTCCGGGAAAGATAGCTTTATGAATAAAGCAATCTGACCGCCGTATCGTATGCGTCGAGTGCGATGGGTTGGTGATGGGCCCGTTTTTTCGACGTACGTCGGGACACAACGGGCGTAACACGTGATTTCCATGCATCGACGACGTGAGGGGCACTTTTCTTGACCGCCTTGGCGAGTTCCCAAGTGTCTTGCTCAATACCGAAGTCTTGCCATCGGACCAAGTATTCGAGACGTCGTTTGCTGGATGTGCCTATGACACGCGATTTCTCGCGCATGATGCATTGGATATTCCAAATTGGAGCGCCGTCGGAGTCGAACTCAAGCGGTTGTCCAACATGGACAACGCCATCGGAGCGCCAATGCTTGATCAAACCCATGTGAAACACGGGGTGGATACGCATCATCTTGGGCAAAGCCAAGCGGCACGCCGTGACTTGCCGTACGACTCCGGTGATCTCGTCGCGTGGACCAATGCATTCCGTAATCGTATAGGGGCCAACAAAACGAGGCGTACATTTTGGTTTACCTGTTGCTTTGAACTTCATATTGCGGGTGGACAAGAGAACTTTATCACCAAGGTTGAAGAAAACCTCCGTTCGTCGTTTGTCGTAATGGGCTTTCTGCCGATCTTGAGCGGCTTGCATGCATGCCTTGCACTGATCTTGTCGTTCAATGTGATCGGCCCACCAATTGTTGGCAGCCGGACATTTTGATTCGACCCTCAGCCTTTAGCGGCGTTGTAGGGTCGTAACCAAGGTACGCCCGAAATGGGGTGTTTTGAATGGACTCTTGGAAGGAATTATTGATTGCAAATTCCACAAGCGCCAAGGACTTATCCCAATCGTCGTGGTACGGCCCTACGTAGTGGCGAATCATGTCCTCGATGACTCGGTTCATGCGTTCCGTTTGACCGTCAGTTTGAGGATGAAACGCAGTCGAGAACGCTTGTCGCGTGCCCATTAATCGATGGAGAGCCACGCCGAAATGCCCTGTGAATCGCGCATCGCGATCACTGAGGAGTTTCTTTGGGATACCATGATAGCGGATGATGCGATTGAGGTATAGGGAAGCGAATTCCTCTGCGTTTATCGTAGTATGACACGGTTCGACATGAACCATTTTCGACAGTTTGTCGACGAATACAGCGATGGCGTCATGGCCAGAAGACGTTGGCGGAAGCGCCGTAATGAGGTCTGTGGAGACACATTCCCAGAATTTCTCAGGAATTTCCACGGGAACCATGGTACCGTTAGGCTTTGCGTTTCCGGGCTTGTTCGTTTGGCACTTATGGCATTGTTGGACGAAGGCAGTAACGTCCGCCGTGACTTTGGCCAAGTAAAGTGCGGGTGAACCAGCTCCAATGTCTTGGTGCGACCGCAATGGTCCATGTAAATAGGGTCGTGCAGCTTCGCGGATAATATCCAGGCGAAGGGCTGCGTCGAGGGGGACACACAAAAAACTCGCGTCCGTACTTGTTTTTTCTTGAACCAGTAACGTTTCTGGAAAACTTATCGCGGAGGCGCTTGCAGCCCGGCGTGAAGTTCGAGTCCAGTTTGTATCCAGCCAAAATTCGATCCATGATGGACGAAGAGGAGGGAGTAGAAGCAGCGGGCGTATGCCGCTGCGTCGTCGAGTTTTTTGACAGGAAACGAAGGTACGGGGAGGACAGTCGGTCGGAGGCGGGGGAGGGAGGGAAGGATGTCAAAGACCGGGACCGACTTGCAATAGGGCGTCGCTTCTTTGATCGAGTCCTGGGCTTCGCTGACCAAGAGAGAGAAGACCTAACAGATGGTGCGCAACCGCGACAGTCGGCGGGGGCGGGCAGGAGGTTGGATTGCGATCTGACCGGGTCTGCATATTATTGCGACCCCGCGGCACTTCCCAAGTATAGCTGAAGGGGCTAGGTCCTCCTAAACCCCATCGGGGCCCATGCGTTGTTAAGGGACAGCCTTAGTTCAAAATACAGCGTGAGCGGATTGTGGTAAGTGGACCAATGTCATTGTGGGAACCTCGAGGTTAGCATCGCCCACTCGGTCAACGCTGTTGAACGATTGCTAGCATCTTTTGTGCCGCGTAGTAGAGTTCAGCCGCGGGTATATACTTCTGCTGGAGAAGGCGATGGGTGTTTATCGGCAAGAGCACCGAGCCGGGTACCGAGCCAAAGATGCGTCGGTAATGACTTCGAAAAGGTTTTGCGAAAATCCGGCAGCGCGAGGAACTTGGAGCGGATAGGATAGAAAAGCTTCCTTGAGGCACTTTGAATGCAGACGAGATGTCTTATTTGACAGGAACCTAGTTCACCCTTGATGGTAGACAAGGTTTGAAGCGGGGGGGCAGCGAAGAAGACCAGCGAGAGAGAGGACGGGATAAGCCTTGGATAATTGCAAAATAATTGCATCACCCGAGGATGAGCCGATTCTTTCGCCGGTTTCGGATAGGCCAGTCACGGACTTGTGCTAACCTGCGGGGATCAACGTTAATTCCGTTGCGTACATATGTACGGGACCAGGAAATTTAACTTTCGTTTTGTTGAAGGAACAATTTGGAGAGTTTCGAGTTAGAATTCGGTGTCCTGGAGGCCTGGAGACCGTGGCCAGGTGGCCAAGTGCTCAGCCGGAGTGCGTCCGTAAACCAAGATATCGTCTAAGTGACCACGACGAACTTGTGCAAGTAGGAGCGGAATATTGGTTTCATGACCGCCCCGCTGGAAATTGTGGGCAGGCGCGTTCGCCAAACATCCCAAGGATTTAAATTCAAACTGAACCATCGGGGTCGGGTAGTGAACGCAGTTCTTTCGGCGCGTCCTCGTCGAAAATTCGGTATTTGGTATAACCAGACGTGAGGTCTAGGGAGCTGAACAAAGTAGCTCCACCTAGACGATCAATGGTCTCAGCGATACGGGGAAGGGGAACCTATTTTTAATCGTGATGTGTTGAGTTCGCGCCAATCGCCAAACAACACGGTATCCCGGTCACCCGGTTTCGCTATGTCATAATTGGCGCACCGTACGGGGACGAGCGCCGGGTGCGATGAATCCTGCGTTGTTGCAAACAGGTCGGAGACGTTTCCTCACATAGTAAACTCTCGGCGGATGGACCACTCATGCGACTATTTCTGCGATTTATGGCGCGTAAGCATGTCTTGCGTTTATGACGTGCGGTAAACCGATGGTTAGGAGTCCCCAAGGCAAAATGTGAAGACTTTGCGATACGGCCATAGGAAGAGCGCGCAAGTCGTTGGCCGAGATGATGTTTATCGCGTGGTCAGTAGCTGTGCGGATCACAATTTTCGGAATCAATGCTTGAACCGGGGGGACCAGGCTAAGGCCACAAGTAGCAAGGGCAGTAGTAATTTGCCAGGCAATTTCGCCCGATTCATCGGAAGTTACGTTCAACGCCGGTAAATTTTTTTCCTGCTCGGGGGGATTCGGGACATTTGTCCATGACATGGTTAGCGCCAGCTTTCAAAAAGCTTTGCGCCTTGCGCCCAGTAACTGACTGGGCCGTCAGGCGACTTGCCCGAAAGGCTTAGTGAAGAAGGAATGAAGCCGTTCGTCCCGTGCCTGTTTAGAGGTGTAAAAACAGCAGCGTACGTTTGAGCGGACAGTGTAATGCGATCGTATAGTCGAGACGCAGTTTGTCGCGCATCCAGTGGATCGAGGATTAGGTCTAATCTCCGGGACGTTTGTCGACGACATGGGCGAACACTTTGCCAAAATATCGTTGTATGTGTATAGGGAGCGAGACCGTCCGCGGATTTGATAATCCCGTCGTTAGCGCAAGTGAATCCGTCGCGTTCGTTTTCCCAAGGGCGGATGTGCAAACCGAGATCCTCAGCCGTTTGCTTTTCCATAAGACAACCTGTCGGCGGATTCTGCCAATGTGAGTAATTGCTTCGCTCCTGATCGGGCGTTGAATAGCATATCGGGGGCAGCAGCGGAGTTGACTTCGTATACCCGATTGGCTCGCTCATGAGCACGGGGGAAGAATTCGTATTTCGTGTGCGCGTGATTGCGACGGATGCACTTCATTGACCGTCTGGCAGCGATTTGTTTTCGCGAACTTTGGGATCCAATGCCTCCGACCACCAGTGTGTTTTTTCGATGGATTTCAACCGGACTGGGGATGCCCTCCTCAGGTGCGGGGCCAAGTATCTGCCTTGGTCACGTCGTTGATCGCATGCCAATCCTTTTGATTTGGACGGCCCGTTCGGAGTCGGGGGGTCATACCATACTTGGATGCGACTTTATTCGAAGGTGACCCCTTGGGGCGGGGTTTCATATGGTGATCGCACGATTGATAATCCTTGAATAACTCCATACCTTGTAGGAGGACTGATACATGTTTATCGTTACTTGCGTTTTTCGGGAGGATGAACATACCGGATGTGTCGAGGGTGCATCATTTTTGCATTCCCAATAGTGTTCTAACACCGACACGACGTCTTCCGGAATGGGGTGAGCGTATAGAACTCGTTTGCGATGGGACACGCATGCCCAACTCCGTAGAGAACTTCAGTGGACAAGGGGCGACAAGGCATTAGTAGAAGTTACATCAATGGTTGGGGTTAAGCCCAAGTTAGAAAACAGTTCCTCTTGAACTTGTAACAAGAGCTCAAGTGGTCGACTACTACTACTTATCGCCGCTAAGTACACGATCCGGTTGTCAATACCTGAACGGCCGATTTCTATTCCCAAATCGGGATGGGACCGTTGCCACAAGGGCCCAGTCGGGACACGTAGTCTCGTTGAGGGCCGGCCAGTTAGGCAAATCCCGCGTGCGGCAGCGTCCGTCAGCATTCAGCGACCGCACACATGTCCTCATGTAGCGGAAGCAGAAAGAAGCAGCGAGCACCATTCTGAAGCCAGATGGTCTGCCCGACGCTGACCGATTTGTTCATATGCATGGCGTTCTGGGGGTCTACCCGAAAAGTCGGGGGTCCGCGGCCCGCTGGGCTGTGAACGGCCCCGACCAGCACCCTGTCGTATCCTCCGCAAACACCACAGCCCGCGCCGCGGCTATAGAGCCTTTCCCGAACGTGCAATCAGCACCTTGCAACTGAGGACCTGCGGCCTTGGCGATCCACCCAGCTTGCCGTTGTGCGCCGGCTGCGTCGCACTACGTCCTCCACCACCTCGGCCACCGGCCGGGTTGCGACTACTGTTTGGCGCCAGCTTGGGGCTCTGGCTGGGCGAGAGTTCATCTCCCCGCTGTCTTCGGTGGCTACTCCCTGCGAAGAGAAAGAATCAGGGTCAGAATCGGAGGGGGGTGAGTTGGTAAACTGGACGCGATTGAATGCAAGGTCCTTACCCGGGTATTTAGTATCCGCGGGGCGCTTGAATGGGTACCTCAACATCTGGTTAGCGTAACCTCCCCTCTGATGGCGATCGTGCTTGTCCGTCAAGGACTTGCCACGAGCGGCGACAACTTTCCTCGCTTTGTCCAATTGCAGATGCGGAACAAATCCTCCATCGTTTCGAACAAGTACCAGACTCGCGCCGAGAGTGTGCACCGGCGCGGAGTTCATCGGAGAGTCCCGTGCAAAACAAGTTTAACTTTTCGCGCTCGGTGAGCTCGGGGACTTTGCGAAATTCAGACTTGATGGCGTGGTAATAATTCTGCAAGGATCGAGTATCTTGGCGGAAGCCACCTTCGTGTAGTTTGGTGAGAGCGACGTGTGATTCCGTTAATAGCTCGGGCAGGAGGAGCGACTCCGCCCATGCGACGATTCCCATGAAATCTAACCCTTCCAACTCATCGCTAGACCATGCCTTCGTAAGTGATGCGGAGTTGGCAAGTGAATGCGCCCAACAGATGTGGAACAATGCGCTCGAACAATGCGCCCGGACCAAGGTAACCGTCGGCGAACTGGAGCTCCAAATCGTGGCCACACTATATCCCATCGGCGCAATTTAGCCCTAGGGCATCTGTCCGACAGTTTGTGTTCAATGAGACGTAGTTCCTTTCTCATTTCGGTAACCGGTTGCGAACCCATTGTCGTGATCAGAGTGACGAGTGGCGCGGTTATTGGGAGGAGGGGTGATTGGCGGTAGCGAGACGGGCTCACCTGGCGGGCCTGCCGGGGCCAGGTGCGTGCCCTCGCGAATCTGTCGCGTCGGAGAAGGTGTGTCTGCGGGCAGCGTAGTGCGCGGCTTTGCACGAGGGCGAACAGCGGCCGCGGAGCCACCGTAGACTACGGGCGTCGTTGGGTGCTCGGGCTGCTTAGCCCGAGGAGCGCGATTAGAGGTCGGGTCGCCAGGTGGAACCTGGAGGGGCGAACCTGGGGAATCGGCTAAGTCGTGGCCCGATGACGAGTGGTCGGAGACCGAAAAGGGGCCGTCGGGTGGTGAGTGAGCGGCGGTAGGTGCTGTTGGCGGGGAAGGGGTAGCGCCCCCCTGCGGGATCGAACCACGTTGCATTTTGCCAGTAAGGCCACCCGAAGGGGCATAGACGTCGGGGAGGCTAAAGGGTTCTGGCTCAAACGCCGGGGCTACCTGAGCGACAGCTAGTTTATCAAACAACCCTGAATTCCCCGCAACCCGCACCTGCCTGTCAGGTGCACGAGGCAGCGTCTCATCCATCTTGTCGTCATTGGCCTCCGCCGCCGGGTAGTGGGCCTTCAGCTTAGTGCCCTTGAGGGCGGCGTCCTTGTCGGAATTTCTTTGATGTTCAAAAGCATCAATTCCATCCACCTCTGCTTTCGCATCTTGGACGCCGTGTACAAACGGGTCATGCAGTCGCGGAGATCATCGACCGCTTGCAGCGCATCCACGATGTTCTCAGGATCGCAGTCAAGGAGGAGGCTGTCAGCGTAAGCGTTCATATCCACTGCCAACTTGGCGTCGGCATACGGCGCGACAGGGTGGTCAGCGGAGTGGTAATGGAGAAGACCATCCGACTTCGCAGCCTTGGCATATGTGGGCGACGCTTTGATCTTGCGGCCGCGCAGAAACGCCTGCTTGCGCGCAGCGATGGCCTCCTGAGCGGCAGCGTCGTCCACGCGAGCGGCCTGAGGAAGCGCATGCTTGCGCCCCACAGTCCTACCGTTCCCACACCCAACGTTGCGGGCGCCGCTGGAAGAACCGCCAGGGTCCTCAGTGTCCATTGGCACAGTCTCGTTGCGCGCCACAGTAGCTTGTCTCGCCGCGATCATGGCCATGACATCAGCCATGGTAATGGCGGCGGGAGATGCCTCCGCGGGAGCAGTCATTGGGCGCTTGCCATAGGCGACGTTCTTGCGGGTCAGCTGCGCGATGACCTCAGTCAAGCGAGCGTTTTCAGCGAGAGCGGGGGCGAGCGCTGCATGGGGGGAAAAACGTGGCGAGTTAGACAATGGCGTCGGCAGATTGGGAAACAGTGTGCGATTCACGGGCAAAACATTGGGATGCGTAACCAATCGGGAAGGTGAGTCCTCAATATGATCAAATGGATTGCAAATCGAGAAAGGCAGGTTTGACCTATATTTGTCAGGCGTCAGACCGCGCTCACCTGCTTGGGATCGAGCAAGGTCGCCTTTAGCAGCCTCGAGCTCGGACTCCTTAGTCGCCATCTCGATGCACAACACATCCATGGAGGACCTTGTGGTCGCCGCGGCTTCAGTGAAAGCGGCCTGGAGGTCGGACAACGCCTTGAGACTCTGAGCCAGAGCCTTGCCGAGTAAGTAGTGGCTGTTTAACAGCTCTTGCCTCTCGGTAGGATCGCCATTGGCCAGTGCGGCCTCAGTAGCCGCGCTGGAGACGGCGAGGCGCTGCGTGAGGTCAGCGACTTCGGCGTCCTTAGCGGATATCTTCGCCACAAACTGCTCGGTAAGGGCCGAGTTGGCAGTGGAGGCCTGGTCGAGCTGCGCGCGGAGTTGGCCAATTTGCTCCGCCGCGATCAGGTGGCCACCCATGTGCTGATGACGCCTGCGCTCCGCGCCCGCGTCATAGCGAGCGCTGAGCTCCTCGAGGGAAGGCTCAGCCAGCGTTGTCGTCGTCGTCGTCGTCGTCGGAGCCATGCCCGCGCGCGGAGGCGGGGCAGCGGGCGGGGCACCCGAGGGTGCCGCCAGACCATTGAGGCCGTCAACCAGCGGTTGCAGCGTACCCACTGAGACAGAGGGCCGCGCTTCGGCGGATGCGGACTCATCCAGCGTAGCACCGAGCTCTGTGTCGGGCTCAGTGTCAGAAGACACCATCCCTTCAGGATTGGTGTCGACCACTGATATCGTAGGCTGGTCAGCCGCGTCGTCGGTTACCTTGGTGGATTTGTGGGATGCCATTCTGCACAGGCAACAGAACAAGTCAGTAGGCTGGACAGGAATGAGTGGTGGGCGAGAGAGGGAGAATTACTCGCAACTGCAAGAGGCCCAAATTCACCTGTCAAAGGGACTAGTAATTTTTGCGAGCGTAACGAGCTGAGAATTCCTCAAGCGTAACTGTATATGACGCGTTCGTCCAGAATACGATGAGGGATAAAAGCACTGCAAAGGCACGAATCACAGGGAAACCAGGAAGGACAACGACGAACCGAATTGCGCGACAGGATGAGCAAACGTGCAGGCGGAAAGCAAAAAAAGATGATGCAGCAAGCAGGGAGAGTCGCAGGATAGGCTCGTGAAGTACGCTAATTAAAGCAAGTACGGCCTAGTTGGCCAATGGAGCCAATGCTGCCCAAAAGATCAAACCCCGCTCCAGATGCTCGGGAAAGGAGCTTTAGAAGCTATGACCTCGCCGTCTCCAGCGCGGCTACTGAGGCCGCACTGGCCAATGGCAATCCTACCGAGAGGCAAGAGCTGTTAAACAGCCACTACTTACTCGGCAAGGCTCTGGCTCAGAGTCGCAAGGCGTTGTCCGGCCTCCAGGCCGCTTTCACTGAAGCCGCGGCGACCACAAGGTCCTCCATGGATGTGTTGTGCATCGAGATGGCGACTAAGGAGTCCGAGCTCGAGGCTGCTAAAGGCGACCTTGCTCGATCCCAAGCAGGTGAGCGCAGTCTGACGCCTGACAAATACAGGACAAACCTGCCTTTCTCGATTTGCAATCCATTTGATCATATTGAGGACTCACCTTCCCGATTGGTTACGCATCCCAATGTTTTGCCCGTGAATCGCACACTGTTTCCCAATCTGCCAACGCCATTGTCTAACTCGCCACGTCTTTCCCCCCATGCAGCGCTCGCCCCCGCTCTCGCTGAAAACGCTCGCTTGACTGAGGTCATCGCGCAGCTGACCCGCAAGAACGTCGCCTATGGCAAGCGCCCAATGACTGCTCCCGCGGAGGCATCTCCCGCCGCCATTACCATGGCTGATGTCATGGCCATGATCGCGGCGAGCCAAGCTACTGTGGCGCGCAACGAGACTGTGCCAATGGACACTGAGGACCCTGGCGGTTCTTCCAGCGGCGCCCGCAACGTCGGGTGTGGGAACGGTAGGACTGTGGGGCGCAAGCATGCGCTTCCTCAGGCCGCTCGCGTGGACGACGCTGCCGCTCAGGAGGCCATCGCTGCGCGCAAGCAGGCGTTTCTGCGCGGCCGCAAGATCAAAGCGTCGCCCACATATGCCAAGGCTGCGAAGTCGGATGGTCTTCTCCATTACCACTCCGCTGACCACCCTGTCACGCCGTATGCCAACGCCAAGTTGGCGGTGCATATGAACGCTTACGCTGACAGCCTCCTCCTTGACTGCGATCCTGAGAACATCGTGGATGCGCTGCAAGCGGTCGATGATCTCCGCGACTGCATGACCCGTTTGTACACGGCGTCCAAGATGCGAAAGCAGAGGTGGATGGAATTGATGCTTTTGAACATCAAAGAAATTCCGACAAGGACGCCGCCCTCAAGGGCACTAAGCTGAAGGCCCACTACCCGGCGGCGGAGGCCAATGACGACAAGATGGATGAGACGCTGCCTCGTGCACCTGACAGGCAGGTGCGGGTTGCGGGGAATTCAGGGTTGTTTGATAAACTAGCTGTCGCTCAGGTAGCCCCGGCGTTTGAGCCAGAACCCTTTAGCCTCCCCGACGTCTATGCCCCTTCGGGTGGCCTTACTGGCAAAATGCAACGTGGTTCGATCCCGCGGGGGGGCGCTACCCCTTCCCCGCCAACAGCACCTACCGCCGCTCACTCACCACCCGACGGCCCCCTTTCGGTCTCCGACCACTCGTCATCGGGCCACGACTTAGCCGATTCCCCAGGTTCGCCCCTCCAGGTTCCACCTGGCGACCCGGCCTCTAATCGCGCTCCTCGGGCTAAGCAGCCCGAGCACCCAACGACGCCCGCAGTACCTACGGTGGCTTCCGCGGCCGCTGTTCGCCCTCGTGCAAAGCGCGCAGCTACGCTGCCCGCAGACACACCTTCTCCGACGCGACAGATTCGCGAGGGCACGCACCTGGCCCCGGCAGGCCCGCCAGGTGAGCCCGTCTCGCTACCGCCAATCACCCCTCCTCCCGATAACCGCGCCACTCGTCACTCTGATCACGACAATGGGTTCGCCAAGCGCGTTACCGAAATGAGAAAGGAACTACGTCTCATTGAACACAAACTGTCGGACAGATGCACTAGGGCTAAATTGCGCCGATGGGTATATAGTGTGGCCACGATCTTGGAGCTCCAGTTCGCCGACGGTTACCTTGGTCCGGGCGCATTGTTCGAGCGCATTGTTCCACATCTGTTGGGCGCATTCACTTGCCAACTCCGCATCACTTACGAAAAGGCATGGTCTAGCGATGAGTTGGAAGGGTTAGATTTCATGGGAATCGTCGCATGGGCGGAGTCGCTCCTCCTGCCCGAGCTATTAACGGAATCACACGTCGCTCTCACCAAACTACACGAAGGTGGCTTCCGCCAAGATACTCGATCCTTGCAGAATTATTACCACGCCATCAAGTCTGAATTTCGCAAAGTCCCCGAGCTCACCGAGCGCGAAAAGTTAAACTTGTTTTGCACGGGACTCTCCGATGAACTCCGCGCCGGTGCACACTCTCGGCGCGAGTCTGGTACTATGTTCGAAACGATGGAGGATTTGTTCCGCTATCTGCAATTGGACAAAGCGAGGAAAGTTGTCGCCGCTCGTGGCAAGTCCTTGACGGACAAGCACGATCGCCATCAGAGGGGAGGTTACGCTAACCAGATGTTGAGGTACCCATTCAAGCGCCCCGCGGATACTAAATACCCGGGTAAGGACCTTGCATTCAATCGCGTCCAGTTTACCAACTCACCCCCCTCCGATTCTGACCCTGATTCTTTCTCTTCGCAGGGAGTAGCCACCGAAGACAGCGGGGAGATGAACTCTCGCCCAGCCAAGAGCCCCAAGCTGGCGCCAAACAGTAGTCGCAACCCGGCCGGTGGCCGAGGTGGTGGAGGACGTAGTGCGACGCAGCCGGCGCACAACGGCAAGCTGGGTGGATCGCCAAGGCCGCAGGTCCTCAGTTTGCAAGGTGCTGATTGCACGTTCGGGAAAGGCTCTATTAGCCGCGGCGCGGGCTGTGGTGATTGCGGAGGATACGGACAGGGTGCTGGTCGGGGCCGTTCACAGCCCAGCGGGCCGCGGACCCCCGACTTTTCGGGTCGAGACCCCCAGAACGCCATGCATATGAACAAATCGGTCAGCGTCGGGCAGACCATCTGGCTTCAGAATGGTGCTCGCTGCTTCTTCTGCTTCCGCTACATGAGGACATGTGTGCGGTCGCTGAATGCTGACGGACGCTGCCGCACGCGGGACTTGCCTAACTGGCCGGCCCTCAACGAGACTACGTGTCCCGACTGGGCCCTTGATGGCAACGGTCCCATCCCGATTTGGGAATAGGAATCGGCCGGTCAGGTATTGACAACCCTGGATCGTGTACTTAGCGGCGATAAAGTAGTAGTAGTCGAGCCACTTGAGCTCTTGTTACAAGTTCAAGAGGAACTGTTTTCTAACTTGGGCTTAACCCCAACCATTGATGTAACTTCTACTAATGCCTTGTCGTCCCCTTGTCCACTGAAGTTCTCTACGGAGTTTGGCATGCGTGTCTCCATCGCAAACGAGTTCATATACGCTCACCCCATTCCGGAAGACGTCGTGTCGGTGTTAGAACACTATTGGGAATGCAAAAATGATGCACCCTTCGACACATCCGGTATGTTCATCCTCCCGAAAAACGCAAGTAACGATAAACATGTATCCAGTCTCCTACAAGGTATGGAGTTATTCAAGGAGTATCAATCGTGCGATCACCATATGAAACCCCGCCCCAAGGGGTCACCTTCGAATAAAGTCGCCATCCAAGTATGGTATGACCCCCCCGACTCCGAACGGGCCGTCCAAATCAAAAAGGATTGGCATGCGATCAACGACGTGACCAAGGCAGGATACTTTGGCCCCGCACCTGAGGAGGGCATCCCCAGTCCGGTTGAAATCCATCGAAAAAAACACTGGTGGTCGGAGGCATTGGATCCCAAAGTTCGCGAAAAACAAATCGCTGCCAGACGGTCAATGAAGTGCATCCGTCGCAATCACGCGCAACGAAATACGAATTCTTCCCCCGTGCTCATGACGCGAGCCAATCGGGTATACGAAGTCAACTCCGCTGCTGCCCCCGATATGCTATTCAACGCCCGATCAGGAGCGAAGCAATTACTCACATTGGCAGAATCCGGCGCGACAGGTTGTCTTATGGAAAAGCAAACGGCTGAGGATCTCGGTTTGCACATCCGCCCTTGGGAAAACGAACGCGACGGATTCACTTGCGCTAACGACGGGATTATCAAAATCCGCGGGACGGTCTCGCTCCCTATACACATACAACGATATGTTGGCAAAGTGTTCGCCCATGTCGTCGACAAACTTCCCGGAGGATTAGACCTAATCCTCGGATCCGACTGGATGCGCGACAAAAAGGCCGTCCTAGACTACAATCGCATGACATTGTCGCTCAAACGGTACGGCTGCTGTTTGACACCTATAAACAGGCAGCGGGACGAAACGGCTCATTCCTTCTTCACTATGGCACTTTCGGGCAAGTCGACTGACGGCCCGGTCATTACTGGTCGCAAGGCAGCAAAGCTTTTGAAAGCTGGCGCTAACCATGTCATGATCAATGTCCGCGAATCCCGAGCGGATTTACCGGCGTCTGACGTAACTGCCGATGAACGGGCGAAATTGCTGACAAAATTACTGCCTTCCGACGGGCCTTTACCTGGTCCCCCGGTGGCAAGCATGGATTTCGAAAATTGGATCCACGACAACATTCTGGACCACGACGATAAAACACTCATCTCGGCCAACGACCTGCGCGCTCTCCTATGGCAGTATCGCAAAGTCTTCAACAATTTGCCTATGGGGACTCCTAACCATCGAGTTATACCTCACGTCATCAAAACGCAAGACAATGCTTACGCGCCATATCGCAGAAATCGTCGCATGAGTCCAGCCGAGACTTTACTATGTGAGGAATACGTCTCCGACCTGTTGCAGCAAGGATTCATCGCCCCGAGCTCGTCTCCGTACGGTGCGCCAATTATGATCATAGCGAAACCGGGTGGAACGGGATACCGTGTTGTTTGCGATTGGCGAGCACTCAACAACATCACGATTAAAAACAGGTATCCCCTTCCCCGTATCGATGAGACCATTGATCGTCTAGGTGGAGCTACTTTGTTCAGCTCCCTAGACCTCACGTCTGGTTATTACCAAATACGAATTTCGGACGAGGACGCGCCGAAGACTGCGTTCACTACCCCGATGGGTCAGTTTGAATTTAAAGTCCTTGGGATGGGTTTGGCAAACGCGCCGGCCACATTCCAAGCGGTCATGAACCAAATATTCGCGCCCTACTTGCACAAGTTCGTCGTGGTCTACTTAGACGATATCTTGGTTTACGGACGCACTCCGGCGGAGCACTTGGCCAACTTGGCCACGGTTCTCCATGTCCTCCAGGACAACGAATTCTACGCGAAACTCTCCAAATGTTCCTTCAACAAAACGGAAGTTAAATTCCTGGGTCATTACATTGGACGCGACGGAATTAAAGTTGATCCACGCAAGGTTAGCACAGTCCGTGACTGGCCTACTCCAAAAACGGCGAAAGAGATCGGCTCATTCCTCGGGTTGTGCGATTATTTTCGCAAATTTATCCAAGGCTATTCGTCTCTCGCTGCCCCGCTTCAGACCTTGTCTAACATCAAGGGTGAACTAGGTTCCTTGTTCAAAGAAGAACATCTCGTCTCATTCAAAGGCCTCAAGGAAGCTTTGCTATCCGCTCCAGTCCTCGCGCTGCCGGATTTCAGCAAACCTTTCGAAGTCATTACCGACGCATCTTTGCTCGGTACCGGCGCGGTGCTCTTGCAAGATAAACACCCCATCGCCTTCGCCAGCAAGAAGTATATCCCAGCGGAGCTGAAATATACTACGACGGAACAAGAGATGCTAGCAATCGTTCACGCGTTGACCGAGTGGCGATGCTACCTCGAAGGTTCCCACATGACATTGGTCACTGACCACAATCCGCTCACGTATTTTGACACTAAGGCTGTCCTTTCACGACGCATGGGCCGATGGCAGGAGGACCTAGCGCCCTTCAGCTATACTTGGGAGTATCGCGCGGGTCGCAATAATATGGCAGACCCGGTCAGTCGCAATCCCAACCTCTCTGCCCCCGCCGACGTCGCGGTTGCGCACCAGCTGTTGGTCTTCTCTCTCTTGGTCAGCGAATGCCGGCCTCGATCAAAGAAGCGACGTCCTATTGTAGTCGGTCCCGCGGTCGTTGACATCCTTCCCCGCCCACCGACTGTCCTCCCCGTACCTTCGGTTCCGGTCAAGGAAACGCGACGACGCAGTCGGCATACGCCCGCTGCGTCGACTCCCTGCTCTTCGTCCTTCATGGATCGAATTTTGGCTGGATACAAACTGGACTCGAACTTCAAGCCGGGCTGCAAGCGCCTCCGTGATAAGTTTTCCAGAAACGGTTACTGGTTCAAGAAAAACAAGTACGGACGCGAGTTTTTGTGTGTCCCCCTCGACGCAGCCCTTCGCCTGGATATTATCCGCGAAGCTCACGACCCTATTTACATGGGCCATTGCGGTCGCACCAAGACATTGGAGTTGGTCACCCGCACTTTTACTTGGGCCAAAGTCACGGCGGACGTTACTGCCTTCGTCCAACAATGCCATAAGTGCCAAACGAACAAGCCCGGAAACGCAAAGCCTAACGGTACCATGGTTCCCGTGGAAATTCCTGAGAAATTCTGGGAGTGTGTCTCCACAGACCTCATTACGGCGCTTCCGCCAACGTCTTCTGGCCATGACGCCATCGCTGTATTCGTCGACAAACTGTCAAAAATGGTTCATGTCGAACCGTGTCATACTACGATAAACGCAGAGGAATTCGCTTCCCTATACCTCAATCGCGTCATCCGCTATCATGGTATCCCAAAGAAACTCCTCAGTGAACGCGATGCGCGATTCACAGGGCATTTCGGCGTGGCTCTCCATCGATTAATGGGCACGCGTACGCGACAAGCGTTCTCGACTGCGTTTCATCCTCAAACTGACGGTCAAACGGAACGCATGAACCGAGTCATCGAGGACATGATTCGCCACTACGTAGGGCCGTACCACGACGATTGGGATAAGTCCTTGGCGCTTGTGGAATTTGCAATCAACAATTCCTACCAAGAGTCCATTCAAAACACCCCATTTCGGGCGTTCCTTGGTTACGACCCTACAACGCCGCTAAAGGCTGAGGTCGAATCAAAATGTCCGGCTGCCAACTATTGGTGGGCCGATCACATTGAACGACAAGATCAGTGCAAGGCATGCATGCAAGCCGCTCAAGATCGGCAGAAAGCCCATTACGACAAACGACGAACGGAGGTTTTCTTCAACCTTGGTGATAAAGTTCTCTTGTCCACCCGCAATATGAAGTTCAAAGCAACAGGTAAACCACAATTTACGCCTCGTTTTGTTGGCCCCTATACGATTACAGAATGCATCGGTCCACGCGACGAGATCACCGGAGTCGTACGGCAAGTCACGGCGTGCCGCTTGGCTTTGCCCAAGATGATGCGTATCCACCCCGTGTTTCTCGTGGGTTTGATCAAGCATTGGCGCTCCGATGGCGTTGTCCATGTTGGACAACCGCTTGAGTTCGACTCCGACGGCGCTCCAATTTGGAATATCCAATGCATCATGCGCGAGAAATTGCGTGTCATAGGCACATCCAGCAAACGACGTCTCGAATACTTGGTCCGATGGCAAGACTTCGGTATTGAGCAAGACACTTGGGAACTCGCCAAGGCGGTCAAGAAAAGTGCCCCTCACGTCGTCGATGCATGGAAATCACGTGTTACGCCCGTTGTGTCCCGACGTACGTCAAAAAAACGGGCCCATCACCAACTCATCGCACTCGACGCATATGATACGGCGGTCAGATTGCTTTATTCATAAAGTTATCTTTCCCGGAGTACTCAAAAGGGATGTTAAATGGTTCTCTCCGAAACCAACTTGATTCATCAAGTATATTTTGAGCACGGCACATACGACTACGACTACGCCTGGTATTCACATCCCACCTTTCTTACGATCAGATGCGAGGTCCGCATCTCTTCTGGAGGGGGGGGAGTGTAACGGTACAGAACCCTTCACGGGTACTCTGGCCTTCCAGCAAGGCATACGGGTACACCGTACCCGTAAGCCACGTGACGAACGCACATGATACAGTACCATACCCATGTACTGCCTCATCTCCCACAAAGCACCCGTTGCGTACATAGACACGAGCTACTCGGGACGAACCTTTCTACTCCTTCACAAAGACGTTCTTCCCGATCAACTCTACATCCCCTACATAGGTAACACCCTGTTCTGCTAACTTACGCATATCGACTACAAATAAACATACATCACATAGACTGTTCCACTAGATTAACCCCCCAGGCTGCTGAGTGCATCCTGAGCTGTTACACCAGCCATACGCAGTATCGGAACCCGACCAGTGTTCCAGATCATCACTTGCACTATCGGCAACGGCTACATCGTCGCATGGGCTTGACCCGAATGATCCACCAGGGATGGCAGGAGGCGAAGGGGTTATCAACACCTGCGAGCCATCCGAGGTGGTCGGAGGTTGGCGACTATTAGGCAATGGACCTGATCCAGGTACCACTATGATCGAAGGCTGTCGTAATCCTTAAGCTTCACCGACGAAATGTGGCGCAGAGGAGGGCCTGGCGACCCCCTGAGATTCGGCTAAGATTTTATCTGAAAGAACTGCAGAATCTCGCCCGCCCAGTGCCTTCACACGCAATGCAGCACCATCAGCCCCTGACCTGGGACGCAAGGTCATCCCATGAGCAGGGCAGCGGTCGACAATTGGGGTTAGCAAAGGGTCTAAGGAATTAACCACAGGCGCAGGCATGTGTCTGTTGATAGCGGCAGGGATGCGAGAGACATACGGAGACCCGTCATAGGGAGATAGCCCAGGAATACAGTTATGATCAAACTGCTCATAGAAGAGTACATCACGACTCTCTACTACCTGGCGCAACTTAGGAACCCAAACAAAATAACCCTTACTCACCAGAGAATACCCAACCAGTCTACCAGATATCGCCCTTTCGTCCAGCTTGTTGTGCTTCTCCCCATCGACTAACGTAACGTAGCAAGGGCAACCAAACACGCGCAACAACGACACATCAGGCATAACCCCAAAGAAAAGCTCATGAGGAGTCTTATCTCCCTGATTGGGCAAGCGATTACGAAGGTAACAAGCAGCTAGGAAGGCATAGGGCCAGAAAGACTTAGTCAGTTTAGACTCCAGGTGGATGCTCCTAGCTATAGACTGTAAGACCTTATTGTACATCTCCACAGTTGCATTCTGCTGTGCAGTGTATTCCAAAGATAACTCATACACTGCCCCAACCGATATCAGCCAATCCTCAAACCACTTTACTATAAACTCCTTAGCCCTGTCAGATCTCAGGCACTTAAAGGCAAACCCGTGCAGCTGATTCATCCATCTGAGGATGATAGTTTGGACTTCTAAGGGAGCTTCATCCCTGGACCTCAAGCACAATACCTCAGCATAGCCAGAGTATTGGTCTGTGAGGCACAGAATATAAAACTCCCCACGCAGACCCCTAATATGAACCGGCCCCATGATGTCCAAGTGAAGGCGTTGGAGAGGTGCATTGATCCTAGTTTTGCTTTCTTTAGGAAAAGGGAGACGTTTGCCCTTAGCCTTTTGACAAGCATCACAAGGGATCTTAGCCAGTTTATGCACCTGTTTGAGTGAGAGGGGTAAGTTCCTAACCATACCCTTCTTGACAAGTCTGCGCATGGCATCATAGCCGGGGTGACCCAACCGCCTATGCCACAGCCATTCAGGAGTGGTAGGGATAACAACTCCACCGTCCTCATCAACATCAAGTGCAAAAGCTGGGTAATCGTCAGCACCAAACAAACAGCCACTGGTGGTGTAACAAGGCCTACATGCAAACTTGTAAACACCATCACTGGAGGCAGGGAAGGACCAGAGAAGAGAAGAGTCCTGAGTGGCAGTGCAACTAAGACTATCAAAAGAAACCTTGCAGTGGAGAGAATGAGCCACAGCATTTACTGACAGGAGGTTCACCGGACAGTGAGGTATGTAGAGAACATCAGTTAGAATGATCGGTGTTGGTAACCAATCACTACATAACTCAATGGATCCCATACCCTCTGCCCGTTGAACCACACCATCACCAAACCGAACAGATGGCAGATTCGTAGGAACATTAAACACAGTGAACAAAGACCTATCACCTGTGATGGACATTCCAGCTTCAGAATCCACATGCCAGACACCCTCAGACAGGCTCGGGCTACACACAAGAGAGAACTTTGAGGTGCAGGAGAATAGGACAGAGCTTACCTCCTACTTCTGCATAGCAAACCCATCAATTTGAGTCTGCAAGGAGGACATTTGCCTTGGAGTAAGGTGACTTGGAAGGGCCAGGTTAACAGGCAACGGTCCAGGACGCGCTGCACCATCACGGACCCTTCGCAGGAGCGGGTACTTCGTCCAGCAACGTTCCTCCGAGTGACCATCCTTGTGGGGGCATGGTCCCCAGGTGCATTCCAGGCGCCTCATGTTAGACCCAGAACCACCACCAGTTTTCTGCCGCCGCGGAATTGCAGCATTAGCAGGAAACTGGGGAGTGTTCCAGGACCAACCAGGGTGCCTGGAATCCGACTGAGGGAGCGCTATGTTCAGAATGTCTAGCTGCCTCTAGACAGGACCAGTACTCAACAGGTTGCTGGTTGTATAGCATGATACCATACTAAATCCGCAGCGTTTCGAAACGGGGCAGACTCGCACCTTGAACTATGATGCCCATGGCGTGACGCTGAGTCTGCGGAAACCCAGCACTGCGCAGGTCAGTGCACATACCGCGAACCCGACGAAAGAAAGCGTCAACCTGCTCATGAGTGCCCATGACCGAAGCATGATACTCTTTCAGCAAGAGAGGGACACGAGAGGCAAGGGCATCAGACTGCTGCCTCCGGATATGCAAAAAGATATCCCGAGGTGAAGCAAAGTCCTTATATACCTTGACTAGGGCATCCGTCATGTTGGCAAGCATCATGGATAAGATCATGAACTCTTGGCGGGGCAGGGTAAGCGCACTGAAACCCAACTGTGCAGGATCGACACTAGACTCGCCATGAGAGGCCGAAGTTCCAGCAGCAGGAGGAGCAGACCGAGGAGCTAAAGACGCACGAATCGCCAGAAAGTACTCAGCAGCAAGACCAGCGTCATAGGCGCGCTGGTCATCTAAGTTCCTGATGAGATCTAGGGAACGCGCAACACCCACAATGAGCTCGAAATCAGGACGAACAGGACAGAAAGGGAGGGGCACCTTCACAAACTGGTAACCACGCAGGTCATTGTTCCTACGCCCAATGCCTCCAAAGGTCACACCATTAGCAGGAGGGTAGTTAATCCCTGGCATAACCGGTCCCAGAAAAGCCCGACACTCTAGACCCAGCTCAGAGTAAGCCATCACACGCCTAGGCCTAGGGCGACCCTTGCTATCAACCATAGCCTGAGTGGCTTTCATATCCATCCTACCGTACAGAATGCGGTCCAAGGAGTCCCCAGCATGTTGAGCTTGGCGGATAAGACGGCAGTCCTGCAGGGATAGACGCAGAGGATGTCCGCCATCGAGCAGATGCTCCCAGGAGTCGCATGACAGCGAAGGAGGCACATAAGGCGGAGGGCCAGGAGCAGGTGGCAGCTCCACCGGCGGAGGCGGGGGTGGAGGGGGCTCCTGCGAAGGGCCAGCAAAGGATGCGCGGCCAGCAGTAGCAGCAGCCTCTCGAGCACGAGTATTGTAGCCAGACAGACCTCGGTCCGGAGGCAAGGTGAAAGACGCAGACCTCTGCATCAAAGACGGCCTGGCCACCTCCGGGTGGACAGGTGGAAGGGGCGCAAGCAGAGGCGCAGAAGCGGGCTCAGGCTTAAACTCCGGGGAAGTCGCAAGAGCAGGTGCCGACTGAAGCTCATACACTGGAGAGACGGTAGAATTGTTGAACACACGAGTAGCAGTGGAAGGAGTACCTCCACCGAAGTCACCACTCATAGCACTCTGCAGATCCTCATCATGATCATCCTCATCATCATCATAACCATCTTCACGGCGATGACTAGCAAGGTCTGCATTGTCGTAGTCAAAACGGGCATCAGGAGGTGGAGGCGCCCTTGCATACTGGATAATCTGAGTGGAAGCACAGCAGAGACGCAACAGAACGTCCTCAACCTCAGGAGAGAGGCGTCGGACAGTAGCAGAAGGAGCCGCAAAGGTGGAGGATTGATTGGGGGGGGGTTACTTCCACGATGGCGGAAGGACTCTCATGACCGCTAGCAGAGGCAGCTGGTGCACAAACATCTAGCCAATCATCAAAAGGGCCCGGGTCCTCCGTTGGAAGGACATGGTCGCAGCCATTGCTTATAATGACACTGCGCATCCCGCGCGTCCAGGATTCACCATTCTTGTCATGGAGTTTCTCAAAATTAGCGAGAGGCCCTCGCGGAAGTTGCATCGTAAAGCAGTGGTAGTAAATGAAGGACCTTATAACCTATTAGCTTGGATAACACTCCGGAGAGTGGACAAAGTGTGTGCAGACACGCCAATCTATAAAAGCGGAGACGAGAGTAGCATTACAAGCACTGGAGACCCTTCAAGGGGCACCAGTGGTGAAAGGAGGCGGCAGCCAGGAACCTAACAGGGTACAGGCTAGACCGGTGACGCAGCTGACAGGAAACTGTCACTGAGTCACTCAAGGATGACACAGTCTAAGGGAAGCTGTCACTACGGGAAGCTGGCACAGGACTGGGAGAGCTGATAGTTCTAAGGAAGTACAGAAGTAGTCACCAAGGCATAAAACGCGTGAGAGCACCGCAATTCATGCTGACACCGCTTGAGTCAGAAGTGCCAGGTCATTAAAGGACTATGACTAATCGCGGACCCCGCGTGCGTTCCGCGTGCATTCCGCTGCCCTCGTACGCATTTAGCGATCTGTCGACTTCCCGAGTGCAGGACATCCTGTCAGCTTTTCTGGCATTTGCTGCTCTTCTTTTGGCTGTCTGCTCTTACCTGTGGCTACGAGTACATGTAGCGCCTGTTCTGTTCTCGCAGTGCTCTGTCCTGTCAGGTTCGACCCGCCCTAGGCCGCCTGCGACCTGCCTTGCATGGGCATTTTTCCTAGCCTGCCCTGACCCTGTATGGCCTACGTCCTCGATCCTAGCATTCACGTCCTGGCCTTTTGGTCATAGCTTCTAACGCTCTATTCACGAGCAGTAAACTCGCGGCTGGATCAATAGCGCAGCATCGGCTCCATTTGCCACCTCAGCCGTACTTGCTTTAATTAGGGTACTTCACGAGTCTGTCCTGCGGCTCCCCTTGCTTGCTGCATCATCTATTAGTGCTGTCCACCTGCTGTCTTGCTCTTTATTTCTGTCGCGCAATTCGATTCGTCGGTGTACTTCCTTGCTTGCCCTGTGGTCCGTGCCTTCGCAGTGCTAATCTCCCTCATCGTATTCTGGACGAACGCGTCATTAACAGTTACGCTTGAGGCATTTTCAACTCGTTATGCTCGCAAAATTTGCTAGTCCCTGGTGCAGGTGATATTTTGGCTTTCTTAGAGTTGCGAGTAATTCCCCCTCTCTCGCCCACCACTCATCCCTGTCCAGCCTACTTACTTGTGTCGTTGCCTGTGCAGAATGGCCTCCCACAAAGTTGCAACCCCGGGCACCGACGCCGCTGCTGTGCAGCCTACGTCGTCAGTGGTCGACACCAATCCTGAAGGGATTGCGTCGTCCGACACTGAACCCGACACTGAGCTCAATGCGACGCAGGATGAGTCCGCCTCTGTCGACGCGCGGCCCTCTGTTTCAGTGGGCACGCTGCAACCTCTGGTCGCGGGCTTCACTGGTCTGGCTGCATCCTCGGGTGTGCCGATCACTACCCCGCCTCTGGGCGCTGGCGTTGCCCCCCCGACGACGACGATGGCCGTGCCTAACCTCGAAGTGGCCAGTGCGACGTATGACGCTAGCGCAGAGCGCAAGTGCCATGAGCACATGGGAGGTCATCTGATCGCGGCTGAGCAGATTGGCCACTTCCGAGCTGAGCTCAATCAGGCCGCCATCGCCAATTCGGCCTTGACCGACCAGTTTGCAGCGGCTGTCGCCGCTAAGGACGCAAACATCTTTGATCTTGAGCGCCGCCTCAACACCAAAATCGCGGATACTGAAGCGGCGCTGGCCAACCATTGCACTGCTGAGGAGCGCAGAGAGCTCGTGGAGAGCCACTACCGCCTCAGCAGGGACTTGGACAAGAGTCGCCAAGAATTGTGCGCCCTCTAGGCTACGCACGATCTGGCTTTGTCGGACTCCAAGACCGCTACGAAGACGCTGCAAACTGCGCTCGAGGCCACCGAGAGAGACCTGTCGCGGTCTCAAACAGGTGAGCACAGTCTTACGCCCGATGGGTATAGAACAAACCTGCCTTTCATGGTTTGCAATCCATTTGCGCATATTGAGGACATACCTTCCCGCTCAGATGTTCCTCGCGCTGTTTTGCCCGTCAATCGCACACTGTTTCCCACCCACCCGACGGCATTGACTAACTCCCCACGTTCCCCCCTCCATGCAGAGAACGCCCCCCTGCGTGCAGAGTGCGCTCGCCTGACTGAGGTCGTCGCGCAGCTCACGCGCGAGAACATCGACTTCGGCAAGCGCCCAGTCGCTGCTCCCGCTGCTCCCGCCCTCACCCATGCTGACGTCCTGGCCATTGTCGCGGCGCATGCCGCTGCTTCGCCTCGCAACGAGACGGGTGGCGAGCCCATGGACACAGAGGGTGACCCCCGCGATTCCACCAGCGACGCCCTCTACCAAGGGATCGGGAACGGCAGGACTGTAGGGCGCAAGCATGCGCTGCCTCAGTCCGTCCGTCATGACGACCCCGCCCCTCCCGAGCCCATCTCTGCGCGCAAGCTGGCGCTGATGTAACAGCTCAGGATGCTCCCAGCAGCTTGAGGGGTTAATCTAGTGTAACGTGCTACGTGATGTATGTTTACGTGTATGTTGATATGAGTGAACTAGCAGAACAGGTGGAGTGTTACCTAGGTATGGGATGTCGAGTAGCTTGGAAAGAACGTCTTCGTGGTAGGAGTAGAAAGGTTCGTCCCGAGTAGCTCGTGTCTATGTACGCAACGTGTGCATTGTGAGAGATGAGGCAGTACATGGGTATGGTACTGTATCATGTGCGTTCGTCACGTGGCTTACGGGTACGGTGTACCCGTATGCCTTGCTGGACGGCCAGAGTACCCGTGAAGGGTTCTGTACCGTTACACTCCCCCCCCTCCAGAAGAGATGCGGACCCCGCATCTGATCGTTATAAAGGTGGGATGTGAATACCAGTCGTAGTCGTATGTGCCGTGCTCAAAATATACTTGATGAATCAAGTTGGTTTCGGAGAGAACCATTTAACATCCCTTTTGAGTACTCCGGGAAAGATAACTTTATGAATAAAGCAATCTGACCGCCGTGTCGTATGCGTCGAGTGCGATGGGTTGGTGATGGGCCCGTTTTTTTGACGTACGTCGGGACATAACGGGCGTAACACGTGATTTCCATGCATCGACGATGTGAGGGGCACTTTTCTTGACCGCCTTGGCGAGTTCCCAAGTATCTTGCTCAATACCGAAGTCTCGCCATCGGACCAAGTATTCGAGACGTCGTTTGCTGGATGTGCCTATGACACGCGACTTCTCGCGCATGATGCATTGGATATTCCAAATCGGAGCGCCGTCGGAGTCAAACTCAAGCGGTTGTCCAACATGGACAATGCCATCGGAGCGCCAATGCTTGATCAAACCCACGTGAAACACAGGGTGGATGCGCATCATCTTGGGCAAAGCCAAGCGGCACGCCGTGACTTGCCGTACGACTCTGGTGACCTCGTCGCGTGGACCATTGCATTCCGTAATCGTATAGGGGCCAACAAAACGAGGCGTAAATTTTGGTTTACCCGTTGCCTTGAACTTCATATTGCGGGTGGACAAGAGAACTTTATCACCAAGGTTGAAGAAAACTTCCGTTCGTCGTTTGTCGTAATGGGCTTTCTGCCGATCCTGAGCGGCTTGCATGCATGCCTTGCATTGATCCTGTCGTTCAATGTGATTGGCTCACCAATTGTTGGCAGCCGGACATTTCGATTCGACCTCTGCCTTGAGCAGCGTCGTAGGGTCGTAACCAAGGTACGCCCGAAAGGGGGTGTTCTGCCTTTGAATGGACTCTTGGTAGGAATTGTTGATTGCAAATTTCACAAGCGCCAAGGACTTATCCCAATCGTCGTGGTACGGCCCCACGTAGTGGCAAATCATGTCCTCGATGACTGGGTTCATGCGTTCCGTCTGACCGTCAGTTTGTGGATGAAACGCAGTCGAAAACGCTTGTCGCGTGCCCATCAATCGATGGAGAGCCACGCCGAAATGGCCTGTGAAACGCGCATTGCGATCACTAAGGAGTTTCTTTGGGATACCATGATATCGGATGACACGATTCAGGTATAAGGAAGCGAATTCCTCTGCGTTAATCGTAGTATGACAAGGTTTGACATGAACCATCTTCGACAGTTTGTCGACGAACACTGCGATGGCATCATGGCCAGAAGAAGTCGGTGGAAGCGCCGTAATAAGGTCCGTGGAGACGCACTCCCAGAATTTCTCAGGAATTTCCACAGGAACCATGGTACCGTTAGGCGTTGCGTTTCCGGGCTTGTTCGTTTGGCACTTATGGCATTGTTGGACGAAGGCAGTAACATCTGCTGTGACTTTGGCCCAAGTAAAAGTGCGGGTGACCAACTCCAATGTCTTGGTGCGACCGCAATGGCCCATGTAAACTGGGTCGTGAGCTTCGCGGATAATATCCAGGCGAAGTGCCGCGTCGAGGGGGACACACAAAAATTCGCGCCCGTACGTGTTCTTCTTGAACCTGTAACCGTTTCTGGAAAACTTATCGCGGAGGCGCTTGCAGCCCGGCGTGAAGTTTGAGTCCGTTTAGAACCGAAGGTTCGGGGAGGACCGTCGGTGGGCGGGGTAGGATATCAACGACTGCGGGACCGACCGCAATAGGACGTTGCTGTTTCGATCGAGGCCAGCATTCGCTGACCAAGAGAGAGAAGACCAACAGCTGGTGCGCAACCGCGACGTTGGCGGGGGCAGAGAGATTGGGGTTGCGACTGACCGGGTCTGCCATATTATTGCGACCCGCGCGATACTCCCAAGTATAGCTAAAGGGCGCAAGGTCTTCCTGCCATCGGCCCATGCGTCGTGAAAGGACCGCCTTGGTGTCAAAATATGTGAGCGGATTGTGGTCAGTGACCAATGTCATGTGGGAACCTTCGAGGTAGCATCGCCACTCGGTCAACGCGTGGACGATCGCCAGCATTTCTTGTTCCGTCGTTGTATAATTCAGCTCCGCTGGGATAGACTTCTTGATGGCGAAGGCGATGGGGTGTTTAGCTTGTAAGAGCACCGCGCCCGTACCAAGCAAAGATGCGTCGGTAATGACTTCAAAAGGTTTGCTGAAATCCGGCAGTGCGAGGACTGGAGCGGATAGCAAAGCTTCTTTGAGGCCTTCGAATGAGACGAGATGTTCCTGTTTGAACAAGGTGCCTAGTTCACCCTTGATGTTAGACAAGGTTTGAAGAGGGGCAGCGAGAGACGAATAGCCTTGGATAAATTTGCGAAAATAATTGCACAACCCGAGGAATGAGCCGATCTCTTTCGCTGTTTTTGGAGTAGGCCAGTCACGGACTGTGCTAACCTTCTTTGGATCAACTTTAATTCCGTCTCGTCCAATGTAATGACCCAGGAATTTAACTTCTGTTTTGTTGAAGGAAAATTTGGAGAGTTTCGCGTAGAATTCATTGTCCTGGAGGACCAGGAGGACCGTGGCCAAGTTGGCCAAGTGCTCCGCCGGAGTGCGTCCGTAAACCAAGATATCGTCTAAGTAGACCACGACAAACTTGTGCAAGTAGGGCGCGAATATTTGGTTCATGACCGCTTGGAACGTGGCCGGCGCGTTTGCCAAACCCATCCCAAGGACTTTAAATTCATACTGACCCATCGGGGTAGAGAACGCAGTCTTCGGCGCGTCCTCGTCCGAAATTCGTATTTGGTAATAACCAGACGTGAGTGAGGTCTAGGGAACTGAACAAAGTAGCTCCACCTAGACGATCAATGGTCTTGTCAATACGGGGAAGGGGATACCTATTTTTAATCGTGATGTTGTTGAGCGCTCGCCAATTGCAAACAACACGGTATCCCGTTCCACCTGGTTTCGCTATGATCATAATTGGCGCACCGTACGGGGACGAGCTCCGGGCGATGAATCCTTGCTGCAAAAGGTCGGAGACGTATTCCTCACATAGCAGAGTCTCGGCTGGACTCATGCGACAATTCCTGCGATATGGCGCGTAAGCATTGTCTTGCGTTTTGATGACGTGAGGTATAACTCGATGGTTAGGAGTCCCCATAGGCAAATTGTTGAAGACTTTGCGATACTTCCAGAGGAGGGCGCGCAGATCGCTGGCCGAGATGAGCGTTTTATCGTTGTGGTCAAGGATGTTGTCGCGGATCCAATATTCGAAATCCATGCTAGCCACTGGCGGACCAGGTATCGGTCCGTCGGACGGCAATAATTTCGTGAGCAATTTCGCTCTTTCATCGGCAGTGACATTTGACGCCGGTAACTCCGCCCGCGATTCGCGGACGTTGACCATGACGTGGTTAGCGCCAGCCTTCAAAAGATTTGCTGCTTTGCGACCCGTAATGACCGGGTCATCAGTTGACTTGCCCGATAGCGCCATGGTGAAGAAGGAATGAGCCGTTTTGTCCCGCTGCCTGTTAACAGGGGTTATACAGCAGCCGTACCGTTTGAGCGACATGGTCATGCGATCGTAATCGAGGACGGCCCTTTCATCGCGCATCCAGTCGGATTTGAGGATTAAATCTAATCCTCCAAGAAGTTTGTCGACGACATGGACAAACGCTTTGCCAACATATCGTTGTATGTGGATAGGGAGCGTGGCCGTCCCGCGGATTTTGATAATCCCGTCGTTAGCGCAAGTGAGTCCGTCGCGTTCGTTTTCCCAAGGGTAGATGTGCAAACCGAGATCATCAGCCGTTTGTCTTTCCATAAGGCAACCCGTCGCGCCCGAATCCGCCAATGTCAGCAATTGTTTCGCGCCAAATCGGGCGTTAAAAAGCATATCGGGGCTGTCGCGGAGTTGACTTCGTATACCCGATTGGCTCGCGTAGGGAGCACGGGGAAAGTGTTTGTATGTCGTTGTGCGTGATTGCGACGGATGCACTTCGTTGACCGTCTGGCAGCGATTTTTTTTTTTTCCGCGAACTTTGGGGTCCAATGCCTCCGACCACCAGTTTTGTAATCGACGGGTTTCAACCGGACTGGGGATGCCCTCCTCATGTGCGGGGCCAAAGTATACTGCCTTGGTCGCGTCGTTGAGAGCGTGATCAGCACCTTGCAAGCTAAGGACCTGCGACCCTGGCGATCTACTTTGCTTGCAGGTCTGCGATCTGCTGCGTACGACGGGGTCCTCTCTACCTTCCCGACCTGTTTAGCTCCCCGAAGGGGCCGGCCATAATGCGACTACTCGAGCGCATCAAAGGGCTACTCGTGGCGTGCGTCCAACTTTAGGCTTTTTGTCGGACGAGAATCCGGTATTGTCGGTCTCGTCTATAGATCGTAACGCCAGCGAAGCATAAATGGGCATGTCGGAAGAAGGGTACCTAGTGTCTGCCGATCTCTGGGATCGATTTGTTGACCTGTGTACGTGTAGCCCCCGCTCTGTTGCCCGTCGTTGCTGCTGCGTATGTCAGGACATGTCCAGCTGCAGATAGCGGAATACGTCGACCATCGAATCGAACAATGCACCCATTTTCCGACCGCAAATATTTTGGTCGGAGGTCAGCAATAAGTCCCGTGCAAAATATTATATCGCTCGCGGACAGTGAGATCTGGTACTTTGCGGGACTGATGGGAATATGTCTGCAGGGACCCCGTGCCTCATTGGACTGAAATGTCGTGTAGTCTGGGGAGAAGGACCTGTCGTGTAATCGTATTGGCATCCGCAGGTTGTTCGACCTCATCAGCCTGTGTTTCATCCCTAACATAGGGCCGGCCGGCATGCGACTACTCGAGCGCATCAATGGGCTACTCGTTTGTATGAGCGCTATTACTTGAGCGCCCTTGATGGAGCACCGATCAGAATTTCTGTCGAGCCACTCCATGGATCAGCTATGAAAAAAGAATCAGAGGGGGCGCCCAATGCGCCAATAAATGTATCTCGACTGCACGGGTGGACCCCGTCGCAGCCGTAGAGCATTTATTTCGTAATACCCGTCAAGTATTGCTCTGGTGCTTCGTCGTGCCTCGTCCGACTGCTTGTAATGGAGAACGTTACCGGTTCCAACCACGTGTCGGCCTTCTGTATAGGGAAGAACTTGGTATGAACGTGTCGCTCCGACCCGTGCCAAATATTTTATATTTATCGGACACCGTAGGGCTCGGTTTATCGTGGAAGAGGGTTGGATGATTGCGGTAAAATAAGTGCAGTGAGATTGAGAATAGCTTTATTGATCCTTGTATGTAGTCGGGTGGAAACAACGGCGTTCGGTACCTCCGTCCACCACTGGGGATGTGCTCCTTAGGATCGGGGCCGAAGTAGACTGCCTTCGTTACGTCGATCGCACCTTGCAAGCTGAGGACCTGCGACCCTGGCGATCCACTCTGCTTGAAGGTCTTCTGTCGTTGCGAACCGCTACGTCGTCTACCCCCTCGGCCTGTGTTCTGTCACCCGAAAGGGCCAGCCGGGGTACTACTACCGTTGGCCGAAATCATGGGCAATTGCCGGATGAGAGTTCAACTCTCCGACATCCTTCAGCTTGGGGCTCTGTGTCGACTAGAGTTGAACTCTTCAACAGCGTCGATGGTTCAAGCCCGGGCGAAGAGAAAGAATCGAAGTCGGAGGGGGGTAACATGATTTTTTGATTATTCCTGCCCCTTTCTCCTGACTGTCGCTTTGGTCCGTGAAGGCATTGCCCTTTTGCGACGGCGTTCTGTCTCGCCTCGCCCCACTGCAGGTAGTGGAACTAATATTCCATCGTGTCAGACAACGTTCCCGTTTCTAGCGGGCGTAAGAGCACGGAGAGCGTCGGACAAGCCCATGCGAAGACATTCAGTCGCTTCAGGGTCGTCAGGTCGGGGACCTTGCGAAACTCCGGCTTGATTTTATGGAAGTAATCCTGCAGGGAGCGAGAGTGCTGGCGCATGCCACATCTGTGTAGTCGGGTAAGAGCGACGTGCGTTTCCGAAAATATTTCCGAAATATGTCATTACGAAATATGACGAACACGTGGGATGGTACACGTGGGGATAATTCTGATATGTCGAGCGTTAATAGCGTCTTGACCCACGTCACGAAACTATCCTACCCCAATCGTGTTGCTCGAGGCCCACGATTCGTCCAAGGGGATGCGTAGAGGACTGCTAAATTCAGCTGAAAAATAGGGTATTATACGAACCGGACTTCGAGGACAGCGTCTCTCCCCATGACCCATCGCCGCGGATTTTGCGCGTGTGCCCTTGTCCACCCTATTCTCGTCAAGGAGTCACAACTCTGTGTGAATTCGGAGATCCTCTTTGCGAATCCTGAAACGTGTCGTCGGTCCTCTGTAGCGTGGGGAGGTGGTCGGTCAGGAGTATCCGTGCGTGGCGGGGTATTTAACCCACGCGGTCGGACGTGATCATAATGGATGTCTGCCGCAGGTGACTGCATCGGCACAACAGTCGGTTCCTCTGTTGTATGATATGGCGTGCCATCGGGTCGCGAAATGCTGAGGAGCATTTGCGTGGAATTTGCGCGGCTAAGGCGGGCCATGACCTGGCGCGGCTAGACCTGGCAAAATCTGTCAAGTGGATGAAACTGTCGCTCGGAATATGGCCAGATCGTCGGACACGCGTCGGACACTTCTGAGTGCTGTGCCCGATTGGGCGACACGTGTAGCAACTTGTGCTGAGGTTGTCGGAAAAGGGCTCGCGGCCCGCCGGCAGATTCAATCGGGCTGTAGTAGCCCGTCGCTCGTGGAGAAATCATTCTCATACGTCGGAGGCTCACTCCCTGGTCCGGGGTTGCAATTCTGTGGGAGGCCATTCTACACATGCAACAGCACAAGTCAGTAGGCTGGACAGGGATGAGTGGTGGGCTAGAGAGGGGGAATTACTCGCAACTCTTAAGAAAGCCCAAAATATCACCTGCCACAGGGACTAGTAAATTTTGCGAGCGTAACGAGCTGATAATGCCTCAAGCGTAACTGTGAATGACGCGTTCGTCCAGAATACGATGAGGGAGATTAGCACTGCGAAGGCACGGACCACAGGGCAAGCAAGGAAGTACACCGACGAATCGAATTGCGCGACAGGAGGAGCAAGATAGCAGGTGGACAGCACCAATAGAAGATGCAGCAAGCAAGGAGAGCCACAGGACAGACTCGTGAAGTACCCTAATTAAAGCAAGTACGGCTGAGGTGGCCAATGGAGCCGATGCTGCGCTATTGATCCAGCCGCGAGTACACCACTCGTGAATAGAGCGTTAGAAGCTATGACCAGAAGGCCAGGACGTGAATGCTAGAATCGAGAACGTAGGTCAAACAGGGTCAGGGCAGGCTAGGAAAAGATGCATGCCCATGCAAAACAGGTCGCAGGCGGCCTAGGTCGGGGCAAACCGACAGGACAGAGCACTGCAAGAACAGAGCAGGCGCTTCGTACTCGTAGCTACAGGTCAGGGCAGACAGCCCAAAGAAGAGCAGCAAATGCCAGAAAGCTGACAGGATGTCCTGGTGGGTGCGATTAATTCGAAGAAAAATTTGTATGCGTGCGTATGTATGTGTATGCGTGCGTATGTGTATGCGTGAGGTCCCTAAGGAACGAAACCAGCTCCGCTACCAGTGTAACAGCTCAGGATGCTCCCAGCAGCTTGAGGGGTTCATCTAGTGTAACGTGCTACGTGATGTATGTTTACGTGTATGTTGATATGAGTGAACTAGCAGAACAGGTGGAGTGTTACCTAGGTATGGGATGTCGAGTAGCTTGGAAAGAACGTCTTCGTGGTAGGAGTAGAAGGGTTCATTCCGAGTAGCTCGTGTCTATGTACGCAACGTGTGCGTTGTGAGAGATGAGGCAGTACATGGGTATGGTACTGTATCATGTGCGTTCGTCACGTGGCTTACGGGTACGGTGTACCCGTATGCCTTGCTGGACGGCCAGAGTACCCGTGAAGGGTTCTGTACCGTTACAGCTGATGCGTGCCCGCAAGGCGCAAGCGGCGCCATCGTACGCCAAGGCGGCGAAGACTGATGGTCTGCTGTTCTACCACTCAGCGGATCATCCTATCGCCCCCTATGCCGACGCTAAGTTGGCGGCTCATTTAACTGAGTACGCTGACGAGCTCCTCTTGGCCAGCGACCCCGAGGACTTGCGTGAAGCGCAACAGGCGATCGACGATCTTCGCAATCACCTGACCCGTCTGTACACGGCCAACAAGATGCGCAGGAAGAACAACTGGATGCTCGAGATGCCTTCGAGCATCGAGGACATCGTCAACAGGGATGCCGCCCTCAAGGGCCCAAAGCTGCTGCCCCACTACCCTGCGGCCACTGCCAATGACGACAGACTCGACGAGAAGTTGCCTCGTGCACCTGACAGGCAGGTGCGGGTTGTTGCTGATTCAGGGTTGTTTAATCAGATAGCTGTCGCTCAGGTCGCCCCGACGTTCACTCCAGAACCGTTTCAGATCCCCGACGTCTATGCACCCTCGGGTTATCTCACGGGCAAAATGCAACGCGGTTCGATCCCGCGGGGGGGCGCTACCCCTTCCCTGCCGACAGTCTCACCCGGATCTCCTGTACCCCCCGACGACCCCGTTTCGGTCTTCGACTACTTCTCGTCGGACGACGACATCGCCGATCCCCCAAGGTCATCCCGACTGGCGCCGCCTGTCAAACCGACCGCTGATCGCGCTCCTCGGGCTACTCAGCCCGAGCCCCCAACTTTGCCTGCGATGCCTTCGACAGAGCCCCCGGCTCCTGTCCGACAACGTGCGAAGCGCGCGGCAAAACTGCCTGCTGACACCCCTTCGCCGACGCGACCGGCTCGCGCGGACACGCCAATGACGCCAGAGGCTCCACCTTGGGGACCCAGTGCGCTCCCACCGCTCGCCCCTCCTCCCGCTGATCGCGCCCCTCATCACGCTGATCACGACCCTGGGTTCGCAAAGCGTATTACTGAGATGAGAAAGGAATTGCGTCTCGTTGACCACAAACTGTCGGACAAGTGTTCTAAAGCTAAGTTGCGACGATGGATCTTCAATGTAGTCACGATCCTCGAGCTCCAGTTTGCCGACGGATACAGTGGGCCGTTCGAGCGAATTGTTCCACATCTGTCGGGCGCATTCACTGGCCAACTCCGCATCACTTTCGACGAAGCATGGGCGGGCAGCGAGTTGGACGGGTTGGATTTCATGGGAATCGTGGCATGGGCGGAATCGCTCCTCATGCCCGAACTGTTATCGGAATCACATGTCGCTCTCACCAGACTACACGAAGGTGGCTTGCGCCAAGATACTCGATCCTTGCAGAATTATTACCACGCCATCAAGTCGGAATTTCGCCAAGTCCCTGATCTCACCGATCGCGAGAAGTTAAACTTCTTTTGCACAGGACTCTCCGACGATCTCCGCGCCCGGGCACACTCTAGGCGCGAGTCGGGCACGTTATTCGAGACAATGGAGGACTTGTTCCGCTATCTGCAATTGGGCGAGGCGAGAAAAGTCGTCGCCGCTCGTGGCAAGTCCTTGACGGACAAGCACGATCGCCATCAGAGGGGAGGTTACGCTAATCATAAGTCGAAGTCTCCGTTCAAGAGGCCCGCGGATATATACTAGATACCCGGGTAAGGACCTTACATTCAATCGCGTCCAATTTACCAAATCCCCCCCCTCCGATTCTGACACTGATTCTTTCTCTTTGCAGGGCCTAAAGACCACCGACGACGGCGGGGACACTATGGAAACAGGTTTGGACGTTAAACGACATTAAACGACGTTATATGACATTAAAGCGAGTTAAATACAAGTTAAGCAGGTTAAACCAAGTTAGCTTAAATTATCAAACGTTATTCTCCCTCCACGACACCTCAAAAGGGTCAAACTCCTCGACCCCACCCCTAGATAAGCGTAAACACAAGTTAACACAGGTTAAAACCAGTTACCTTACTTTATGTTGCGTCTTGCATCGCGATATGCCATAACGCGACATTCCTATGCAGGATCACAAGGGAAAGCAACTGCCAGCCTAGGATTTCCCCGTCAGAATCGCAGGCAGACGACAGACTTCACCCCGGCTCATCCCGACTTATCATCCCGCGCAGGCAGACGACAGACTTCATCCCGGCTCATGCCGACTTATCTTCCCGCGCATGCTGTAAATCGCTGGCTTCGACACACAAATCCGCTAAATCGAAATCCGCGGAGCATCAGCATCAGCGAGCAGCCAAGCAGGGAGCTATATCGAATGCTTACCATGGAGGAGCTCGCTTTCACCATGTGTGCCGTTTGTGCAGGCCGCAGTTAGGGCGCAGTAAACTTTACCCCGCCCATCGTGCACAAACTCAATTAGTTAGTTGCTGGAGCGCAGCGCCCTTAGGTAGCATTTCCGGGCGCATGCTGTCTAGCGCTGGCTTCAACTCACAAAACGCACTTGCGTGTACTGCAAGCATCACTGCTTACCCTGGAGCTCGCTCGCAAGAGCAGCTACCGCAAATTATAAATGCTCGTCTGCCTGTTGACTCGTGAGCGCTTCGCCCACAGCGCTCAAAAACATAACGGCCTTTCTAGTTAGTCGAAATGCCATGAAAGAAAGGAAGCAAGGATACCGGGGAGCGTTTCAGGAAGTACGAGAGAAAGAGAGAATGAGAGAGAGAGAGAGAGAGAGAGAGAGAGAGAGAGAGAGAGAGAGAGAGAGAGAGAGAGGGAACCACCTATGAAGCGTACCACCTATGGTATATATATATAGCCCCCCCACCCACCCACCCACCCTAAAGATAGGGATGCCTGGGATGTATTACAATTTATAGGTAGTTACATATATATATGTACCACCTATAGCTAGAATAACATGGAACCACCTCTCGTGTTTCATGTATGTTAGTAACCCTGGGTCTGCTTCGAGTCTTCCCATGATTGCAAAAGATAGGCCTGTGCGATACCCACGGGAGGCATCTCTCGATTACCGTACAGTGATGATGATGCAAGTGGTTTGGAGTAGTCGTACTTGCATGTACATACGTATGTATGTAACACCTATATATGTAGGTGGTACATACATACGCACCAACACACATCAGCATACAACCTAATTGTGGGATTGGTTTTAAAACATATATATAAATATATAGGTATGTACACATACCTATATATAAGTATACTAATAACCGTCCCCCTTTGGCAAGTAAGTCAGGCTCGTGCGATACCCACGCAAGGCATCTTGCTCGCTTGTGTTTACTACACATACACTGGATTATTGTGACGGCAGTAGATAGAAGTTCCGGTACTGGTATGGACATATGTGTACAAGCATATGTAAGAGCCCCGGGCCTCATGTGCGATACCCACGGGAGGCATCTTGTACCACACATATATACTTGAATGCATAAAATTCGCATTGCATGTGTTTGTGCAGGCGGTTTGTGTGTGTGTGTGTGTGTGTGTGGGGGGGGGGGGGGGGGGGGGAGTGGTTGGCCTGGACAATGGTGGTGATGGTAGACTGCTTATGTGTGGGTGGGGGTGTGGGCGGGGTGGGGGTGATAGTGGTTGACTTGGACAGTGGGGGTGGGGGTGGACAGTGTGTGTACACATGTATGCGTGTGTGTGAGGGGGGGGGGGGGGGGGGGGGGCAGTGGTTGGCCTGGACAATGGTGGTGATGGTAGACTACTTATGTGTGGGTGTGTGGGCGGGGTGGGGGTGATAGTGGTTGACCTGGACAGTGGGGGTGGGGGTGGACAGTGTGTGTACACATGTATGCGTGTGTGGGGGGTGGGGGGTGGGGGGGGGGGGGTGGGGGGGCAGAGGTTGGCCTGGACAATGGTGGTGATGGTAGACAGCTTATGTGTGGGTGGGTGGGTGGGAGGGGTGGGGGTGATAGTGGTTGACTTGGACAGTGGGGGTGGGGGTGGACAGTGTGTGTACACATGTATGTGTGGGGTGGGGTGTGGGGTGGGGTGGGGGGGGGAGGGCAGTGGTTGGCCTAGACAATGGTGGTGATGGTAGACAACTTATGTGTGGGTGGGTGTGTGGGCGGGGTGGGGGTGATAGTGGTTGACCTGGACAGTGGGGGTGGGGGTGGGGGTGGACAGTGTGTGTACACATGTATGTCTGGGGTGGGGGTTGGGGGGTGCACCCCACGTGGGGGGGGGGGGGGGGGGGGGGGCAATATTGATGGTTACATTGATGGCTAGCTTGATTGGTTACATTGATGGTAAGCTTGATTACATTGATGGTTAGCTTGATCAACAGCTGGAGCCTGTTAGCATGGACGGTAATATAAAAATGCATGCAATACCGTATGAATCAACGAAAATGTAACAAATCAGTGCCGCTCGTCCATCTACGATTTTACTACGTTCCCATGTCTCTGAAGTTAACTTAAGTAAGTTAGCGTAACTTAAGTTAACTTGATTTAAATCAACTTAACGTGTCTTAAATTAACTTGCGTAAGTTATCTTATAGCTTAACTTCAGTTCACTTAACTTGACTTAACTCAACTTAACTTGTCCACACGTTAATCAACGTTAATATAACGTCAAATGTCGTCCGTTAACTATGTGTCAATAACGTGCATAGTTAATCTGTTTTAACTCCCTTTAACGTCCAACACTGTTTCCATAGTGGGAGATGAACTCTCGCCCAGCCAAGAGCCCCAAACTGGAGGTCAACGGTAGTCGCAACCCGGCCGCTGGCCGAGGAGGTGGAGGGCGTAGTGCGACGCAACCGACGCACACCGCCAAGCTGGGTGGATCGCCAAGGTCGCAGGTCCTCAGTTTGCAAGGTGCTGATCGCACGTTCGGGATAGGCTCTATTAGCCGCGGTGCGGGCCGTGGTGGTCGAGGAGGATACGGACAAGCTGCTGGTCGGGGCCGTTCACAGCCCGTCGGGCCGCGAACCCCTGACTTTTCGGGTCAAGACCCTCAGAATGCTATGCACATGAACAACTCGGTCAGCATCGGGCAAAACATCTGGCTGCAGAACGGAGCTCGCTGCTTCTTCTGTTTTCGCTACATGAAGACGTGTGCGCAGTCGCTGAATGCTGACCGACGCTGCTGCACTCGGGACTTGCCCAACGAACTGGCCGGCCCTCAATGAGACGACATGTCCCGACTGGGCCCTTGACGGCAACGGTCCCATCCCGATTTGGGAATAGGAATCGGCCGGTCAGGTCTTGACGAGCCTAGATCGTGTAATTGGTGGCGATAAAGTAGTAGTAGTCGAGCCACTGGAGCTCTTGTTGCAAGTTCAGGAGGAACTATTTTCTAACTTGGGCTCACCCCCATCTATTGATGTAACATCGACTAATGCCCTTTTGTCCCCTTGTCTCTTGAAGTTCTTTACGGAGTTTGGCATGCGAGTCTCCATCGCAAACGAGTGCATATACGCGCACCCCATTCCGGAAGACGTCGGTGTTGGAACACTATTGGGAATGCAAAAATGATGCTCCCTTCGACACATCCGGAATGTTCATCCTGCCGAAAAATGCGAGTAACGATAAACATGTCTCCTGTCTCCTTCAAGGTATGGAGTTATTTAAGGAGTATCAATCGTTCTACCACCATACGAAACCCCGCCCCAAGGGGTCACCTTCGAATAAGGTCGCCATCCAAGTATGGTATGACCCTCCCGACTCCGAACGGGCCATCCAAATCAACAAGGATTGGCACGCGATCAACGACGCGACCAAGGCAGTATACTTTGGCCCCGCACCAAAGGAGCATATCCCCAGTCCGGTTGAAACCCGTCAAAAACAACACTGATGGTCTGAGGCATTGGATCCCAAAGTTTGCGAGAAACAAATCGCTGCCAGGCGGTCAACGAAGTGCATCCGTCGCAATCACGCCCAACGAAACACGAACACTTCCCCCGTGCTCACTACGCGAGCCAATCGGGTATACGAAGTCAACTCCGCGACAGCCCCGATATAATTTTCAACGCCCGATCTGGCGCAAAGCAATTGCTCAAATTGGCAGATTCGGGTGCGACGGGTTGCCTTATGGAAAAGCAAACGGCTGATGATCTCGGTTTGCACATCCGCCCTTGGGAAAACGAACGCGACGGATTCACTTGCGCTAACGACGGGATTATCAAAATCCGAGGGACGGCCACGCTCCCTATCCACATACAACGATATGTTGGCAAAGTGTTTGTCCATGTCGTCGACAAACTTCCTGGAGGATTAGACCTAATCCTCGGATCCGACTGGATGCGCGACGAAAGGGCCGTCCTCGACTACGATCGCATGTCAATGTCGCTCAAACGGTACGGCTGCTGTATAACCCCTATTAACAGGCAGCAGGACGAAACGGCTCATTCCTTCTTCACCATGGCACTATCGGGCAAGTCAACTGATGACCCAGTCATTACGGGTCACAAAGCAGCAAAGCTTTTAAAGGCTGGCGCTAACCACGTCATGGTCAACGTCCGCGAATCGCGAGCGGACTTACCGGCGCCAAATGTCACAGCCGATGAAAGAGCGAAATTGCTCACTAAATTATTGCCGTCCGACGGACCGTTACCTGGTCCGCCAGTGGCTAGCATGGATTTCGAAAATTGGATCCACGACAACATCCTTGACCACGACGATAAAACGCTCATCTTGGCCAGCGATCTGCGCGCCCTTCTATGGAAATATCGCAAAGTCTTCAACAAATTGCCGATGGGGACTCCTAACCATCGAGTCATACCTCACGTCATCAAAACGCAAGACAATGCTTACGCCCCGTATCGCAGAAATCGTTGCATGAGTCCAGCCGAGACCTTGCTATGTGAGGAATACGTCTCCGACCTTTTACAACAAGGCTTCATCGCCCCGAGCTCGTCCCCGTACGGAGCGCCAATTATGATCATAGCGAAACCAGGTGGAACGGGATACCGTGTTGTTTGCGATTGGCGAGCACTCAACAACATTACGATTAAAAATAGGTATCCCCTTCCCCGTATTGACGAGACCATTGATCGTCTAGGTGGAGCTACCTTGTTTAGTTCCCTAGACCTCACGTCTGGTTATTACCAAATACGAATACCGGACGAGGACGCGCCGAAGACTGCGTTCACTACCCCGATGGGTCATCAGTTCGAATTTAAAGTCCTTGGGATGGGGTTGGCGAACGCGCCTGCCACGTTCCAAGCAGTCATGAACCAGATATTCGCGCCCTACTTACACAAGTTCGTCGTGGTCTACTTGGACGATATCTTGGTTTACGGACGCACTCAGGCGGAACACTTGGCCAACTTGGCCACGGTTCTCCAGGTCCTCCAGGACAACGAATTCTACGCGAAGCTCTCCAAATGTTCATTCAACAAAACAGAGGTTAAATTCCTTGGTCATTACATTGGACGCGACGGAATTAAAGTTGATCCGAAAAAGGTTAGCACAGTCCGCGACTGGCCTACTCCGAAAACGGCGAAAGAGATCGGCTCATTCCTCGGTTTGTGCAATAATTTTCGCAAGTTTATCCAAGGCTATTCGTCCCTCGCTGCCCCTCTTCAGACCTTGTCTAACATCAAGGGTGAGCTCGGCCCCTTGTTCAAGAATGGACATCTAGTGGCATTCGAAGGCCTCAAAGAAGCCTTGCTTTCCGCCCCAGTCCTCGCACTGCCGGATTTCAGCAAGCCTTTCGAAGTCATTACTGACGCATCGTTACTTGGTACGGGCGCGGTGCTCTTACAATATAAACACCCCATCGCCTTCGCCAGCAAAAAGTATATCCCAGCAGAGCTGAATTATACTACGACAGAACAAGAAAATTTCTTAAATATTTAATGCTAGCGATCGTCCACGCGTTGACCGAATGGCGGTGCTACCTCGAAGGTTCCCACATGACGTTGGTCACCGACCACAATCCGCTCACATACTTAGATACCAAGGCGGTCCTTTCGTGACGCATGGGTCGTTGGCAGGAGGACCTTGCGCCCTTTAGCTATACTTGGGAGTATCGCGTTGGTCGCAATAATATGGCTGACCCGGTCAGTCGCAACCCCAACCTCTCCGCCCCCGCCGACGTCGCGGTCGCGCACCAGCTGTTGGTGTTCTCGCTCTTGGTCAGCGAATGCCGTCCTGGATCGAAGAAGCAACGCCCTGTTGCGGTCGGTCCCACAGTCATTGATATCCTACCCCGCCCACCAACGGTCCTGCCCGCACCTTCGGTTCTGGTCAAGGAAACGCGACGACGCAGACGCCCGATAGATGCCCTTGGCGTCAACTCCCTCCTCTTTCTCCATCATGGATCGAATTTTGGCTGGGTACAAAACGGACTCAAACTTCACGCCGGGCTGCAAGCGCCTCCGTGATAAATTTTCCAGAAACGGGTACTGGTTCAAGAAAAACAAGTACGGCCGCGAATTTCTATGTGTCCCACTTGACGCGGCACTTCGCCTGGATGTTATCCGCGAAGCTCACGATCCGGTTTACATGGGCCATTGCGGTCGCACCAAGACGTTGGAACTGGTCACACGCACCTTTACTTGGGCCAAAGTCACAGCAGATGTGACTGCCTTCGTCCAGCAGTGCCATAAGTGCCAAACGAATAAACCCGGCAACGCAAAGCCGAACGGTACCATGGTTCCCATGGAAATTCCTGACAAATTCTGGGAGTGCGTCTCCACGGACCTTATTACGGCGTCTGGCCATGATGCCATCGCGGTGTTCGTCGACAAGCTGTCAAAGGTGGTTCATGTCAAACCTTGTCATACGACGATGAACGCAGAGGAATTCGCTTCCCTATACCTCAATTGTGTCATCCGATATCATGGTATCCCAAAGAAACTCCTCAGTGATCGCGACGCGCGATTCACAGCCCATTTTGGCGTGGCTCTCCATCGTTTGATGGGCACGCAACAAGCGTTTTCGACAGCGTTCCATCCACAACTGTTTTCGACAGCGTTACATCCACAGCAGACTGGAGTCGTCCGGCAAGTCACGGCGTGCCGCTTAGCCTTGCCTAAGTTGATGCGCATCCACCCCGTGTTTCACGTGGGTTTGATCAAGCATTGGCGCTCTGATGGCGTTGTCTATGTTGGACAACCGCTCGAGTTCGACTCCGACGGCGCTCCGATTTGGAATATCCAATGCATCATGCGCGAAAAGTCGCGTGTCATCGGCACTTCCAGCAAACGACGTCTCGAATACTTGGTCCGATGGCAAGACTTCGGTATTGAGCAAGACACTTGGGAACTCGCCAAGGCGGTCAAGAAAAGTGCCCCTCACGTCGTCGATGCATGGCAATCCCGTGTTACGCCCGTTATGTCCCGACGTACGTTGAAAAAACGGGCCCATCACCAACCCATCGCACTCGACGCATACGACACGGCGGTCAGATTGCTTTATTTATAACGCTATCTTTCTCGGAGTACTCAAAAGGGATGTTAAATGGTTCTCTCCGAAACCAACTTGTTTCATCTAGTATATTTTGAGCACGGCACTTACGACAACGACTGGTATTCTCATCCCACCTCTCTTTACGATCAGATGCGGGGTCCGCATCTCTTCTGGAGGGGGGGGAGTGTAACGGTACAGAACCCTTCACGGGTACTCTGGCCGTCCAGCAAGGCATACGGGTACACCGTACCCGTAAGCCACGTGACAAAGGCACATGATACAGTATTATACCCATGTACTGCCTCATCTCTCTCAACGCACACGTTGAGCATATATATAGACACCGACGAGCTACTCGGAACGAACCCTTCTACTCCTACCACGAAGACTTATCCGAGCTACTCTACATCCCTTACCTAGGTAACCCTCCACCTGTTCTGCTAGTTCACCCATATCAACATACACGTAAACACACATCACGCATCACGTTACTCTAGACTAACCCCTCAAGCTGCTAGGAGCATCCTGAGCTGTTACAGGGAACAGCACGAGCCGCAATATTTGCGTTAGCATGGTCCACATTTGGATAATGAGAGTTCTCCAATGGGTATCCGTCGGCATTTGCTGGCTCATCGTTGGGGGTACATTCTTCGCTACCTCAATGGCGACGGAGATGCACCCAGGGTGGGACCTGAGGTGACGGATGAGGAAGGGTCCAAACTTGTGCCATGGGACAGCAGGCGTGCCGACGAAGATGAGTGCAGGGGGCTTGACTGGAGTCGCCATGTTGTCTGTCGCGGCGCTGGGGTCTTGGGGTCTTGATCTTCACACCGGGTTAATAAACCGGCCTGTGGGTAATCCGGGTGTGAAGCTTGTCGGGCTTCAGTTTTGGGTGTGCGGTTCGGAGGTAGTGGTGAGGGGGTGTTTGCAACAAAGGGGAAACCAAATGGGTCCTGTTGGTCTGTAATGGTGGAGATAGTACCTGGAAGAGGGGAATGTGTGATGGAATTAGAGGGCAGGAGGGGAGGGGGGGGGGGGGGGGGGGGGGGGGGGGGGGGGGAGGTACGAGGGTGTGCAGGGTTGAATCTCCGTGGCACAAGCAATCTTTAGAGGATTGCGCAACGCTGTGTGTGATCTGATGAGTGTACAACTCACGTCAAAGATCTACTCAGACTCCTGGACTGCGTCTACGTTTCGTCTTGGACGGATGGTAGAGACAACGGGATAGTTGTGTGGGCAGTAGGCGAGGCAGCGCAGGTTAGATTCCTCATGTGAACACGTAGGTAATCCAGGGCCAAAAGCAGTACTCAAGCCGTCGAGCTAGTCTGAGGGAAAACTGTCACATTGTGCAGGGCTGAAGATCTACTTGGCACGGGTGCAGGGGCGCTGTCTGCTGCGGGTAGCGGTCGGGCCGATAACCTTTCAATCGATAGAGTCGTTACACAGTGAAGACTGAAGGAGCAGATAGCTTATCATCGCAACTCGTGCGGCTATATAGAAAAGGAAGTCTCCAGGAAGATTCTGAAGACACGTGCAGGCCATAGCTAGCCTATGGCCTGGCGGCAGGCAACCCGGGTCCTGGAGCACCAGGACCACGCGTGCACTATGCCAACTCAGTGTCCGACGCAACGGACAATAACATCACTCGATCGTTTTATGTCTTGGTGACTACTACTGTACTTCCTTAGACCTATAGCTGTAGATAGTAACTGCTTTTCTGTACTGTGTCAGCTTCCCGTAGACTGTGTCATCCTTCATGACACAGTGACAGCTTCCTGTAGGCTGCGTCCCCTGGTCCTCTGCCACGCGCTGTATAGCCTGTACCCTGATTAGGTTCCAGGCTTCCGCCCCTTCCACCCCTGGTGTCTTTTGTGGTTCCCCAGTCGCTGTAAACATTCTCATCTCCGTGTATAGATTGGCGCGTTTGACCGCTCCAAGCATCTTTCCACTCTTGAAGTGTTTAAGCTGATATAGTTGACTCTGATGCTGCTGACAATGGATCAAAATCACCTCCCAAGGAGATCTGGTAATTACAAGGGATCAGGCAGGAAGAAGCCCACACGTCCCTACAGAAGCGACCGCCACTCGGGGAAATGATCGAAATGCGGAACTCGTGCGAAAGGTCTGTTTTGATGCGGGCAGGATGCGATGTGCCGCAATGTGATATTCGTGCGCACGGCATTACGCGATGCGATAGTCATTTTATGACTGTACGATACAGAATCACATTCGCACCGCATTCACTCCGAATTGTGTTCGACATGCGGGAAGTCAACACATTCCAAGACTGTTCGCATCTGTTCCGCATCAGTTATGCATGTGTTTCTCGTGTAATGCGGTTTGGGTTCGGCAACGCGAATAGGCCTCGACTTCCCGCATCTGTTTCGCATGGGTATGGGTATGGGTATGGGTATGGGTATGGGTATGGGCATGGGTAGGTATGGGTATATGGGTATGGGTATGGGTAGGGTAGGGTTATGGGTATGGGTATGGGTATCGGGTAATGGGTATGGATGGGTAATTGGGTAATTGCGGTTAATTGGGTATGGGTAATGGGTATTGGGTGATGGGTATGGGTATGGGTATGGGTATGGGTATGGGTATGGGTTATGGGTTATGGGTGTATGGGTATGGGTTATGGGTATGGGTATGGGTAGGTATGGGTATGGGTATGGGTTATGGGTCTGGGTATGGGTATGGCGATAGGGTATGGGTATGGGTATGGGTATGGGTATGGGTATGGGTATGGGTATGGGTATGGGTATGGGTATGGGTATGGGTATGGGTATGGGTATGGGTATGGGTATGGGTATGGGTATGGGTATGGGTATGGGTATGGGTATGGGTATGGGTTTAGTCCCCAAGAAAGGAAAGAAAGGACGGATGAGCATCAATAAATCAAAGCACACTCAAAGGCTATCCCTCATAGGAACCATTTCAGGCCCTTGTGAGTGTTGAATGGAGCACAAAGCACCAATTTCGTGCTTCTATCTATTTTTTCTCCGCGAAACCGCGGCACCGCTAAAATATATTGTTAAGGTTGTGAAGCATTGCATTATTATTATTATAATCCCTTTTGCTTGGTGGAATGGATAATAATAACAATATTCATAATATTGCCCATGATAATAATAATAGGCCCATTAGTGTGTTATTCAAATTCGAATTTCAAATTCAAGTTATCACTTTAAATTGGGTGGGGAGGCTTGTAATAAATGGAAATGGGTGGGGAGTGAAATACGCAAGGAGCTGCACATCAGAGGAACCATCTCAGCCCCTTGTGAGTGTCGAAAGGAGCACATTGCACATATTTAGTGCTTTTATCTATTCTTTCTCCGCAAAACCACGGCGCCGCTAAATTTTGTTGCTAAGGTTGTAGAGCATGGCATTATTATTATCCTTTTTTGTATGGTGGAATGGATAATAATAACAGTAATCAAAATATTGCTGCTGATAATAATAATAATAATAATAATAATAATAATAATCTATATATATAAAGAAATCATGGTCGTGGTCGTGGTCGCGGTCGTGGTCGTGGTCGTGGTGGTGTCATCATCGCGTACCCACGTGCCACGGGCGTGCGAAGTGTAACCGACTTGCAACCGACTTTCCGTACACCCAAGTCTTCGCCCAGTGATTTCAATTGCCGAAACAGCAGATGCGCTAAGCTATGCGCGCGCGCTCATTTCATGTCCACAACTGCCTCCCATACTGCGACTGCAATGAATTGCAATGAACTGAGTGAGGAGATCCTCTCCTCGGAGGTCATTTGCTGACCCTCAGATCGCTTTGCACGGCGCTCGGAATAATAGTTTTCAGTGTATTGCTTCACGGAGCGACCTGCGGCTCATGCTCTAGAACTTTCACTTCGGCTCATGATTCGGCTGGCCCTTGACTTTCACTTGGCTCACGCATGCGCACTTCTTTTTTCATCTCAGCATTACATTCGTCATCGCATTATGCTATCACATAGCCTGAGTCTCTATCACATCGCCTGATTCTTGATTGGAGGTAGTTGACTTCCATTCTCCAGCCTTTCTGCAGGCTCTATTGATAAATTCATCTTGCTGCGAGCTTAGGCACAGGCGCGGCTCATGGTATCTCTGCACGATCTTAGTCCCTTCAACCCTGTGACGTTCTTTCGACGTCCAACTTCCTTCTTGCTGCGTGCTCCTTGCACCGCGTGCAATACCTCTTCAAGATCTTCCCCCCCACCCCACACCACTCACACCCTGCAACGATAAGGTTATTTTCGCGCTGAGCTGTAGCGAGTGCGTGACAGAGTTGACCGAGCGAAGGCCCTTTCGGGAAACAGCTTGCACGCCCAACTAGGTATCTATGCGCGAAGAGGAAGCTACAGGTAAGCCCCTCTGCTCTCGCGCAATTCCGATCTTTCAAGCTGAGTCTGAAACTGCGCAGACGTTCGTTTACAATTTCCAAAAGTCTTCGCATTTCCGCGTCGTCTGACGAAACGTCTAAACGTCTGCGCGATATCGAACTCAGCTGGAAACATCATAATCGCTTCTGTTAAACCCATCTGCTAAAGTGGCCGAGAGAAGATCAGATTAATGGGAACGGAGAAGCAGAGAAGTGCGATTGTGTTGGCGGGTAAAGGGGTGAGGCAAATTTGAGATTGGGCCTGGATCGAGGTTTGGGCAGAGTGGGGACTGTGTGTGTGTGTGGGGGGGGGGGGGGGGGGGGGGGGGGGGGCATGGGGAGGGATTAGTGTGTGGTTAGTTGGTTGGCTGGGGGGGGGGGGGGGGGGGGGCAGATGCTTCAGCATTTGAAGTGGGGGAAACATGATGACTGTGTTTATGAGAGGGGTGGAGGTGAGGACATATGTGTAGCCCATTCTGTAACCCAGCCCCACTGGCACCCTATTATGATTGGGGTAGGGGTGATGTGTGTCTGTGTGGCCACCGGCCACACGGGCTACCGTACTAGTAATAATAATAATAATAATAATAACAATTACAGGCAAATAATATGAGTTCAATTCAAATTCAAATTCGAATTTATCTGATCACCTTTTAAATTGGGTTGGGTGGCTGTTATAATTCAAGGGGTTGGAAAGGCTTAAAGCAATGAGGTTGTTACACCATAGCTATAGTACAAATGTTTCCCTCTGCATGTCTCCCTGCCACCTGCCTCCCTCCCTGCCTCCCTCTCCCTGCCTCTCTCCATGCCTGCCTGCCTGCCTGCCTCCCCCACCCTGCCTCCCTCCCTCTGCCTGCCTACCTGCCTCTGCCTGCCTGCCTCCCTCTGCCTGCCTCCCTCAATCTGGTTGCCTCCCTCCCTTTCTCCATGACTGCCTCCCTCTGCCTCCCTCCCTCCCTCTGCATGCCTGCCTCCCTCCCTCTCTCTGCCTGCCTCCCTCCCTTTCTCCATGACTGCCTCCCTCTGCCTGCTTGCCTCCCTCCCTCCCTCTGCCTGCCTCCCTCCCTCCCTGCCTCCTGTGCCCTCCTGCTGCCTTCCTCCTTCCCCCTCTGCCTGCCTCCTCCCTCCCTCCCTCTGCCTGCCTGCCTAACTCTGCCTGCCTCCCTCCCTCCCTCTGCCTGCCTGCCTCCCTCCCTCTGCCTCCCTCCCTCCCTCCCTCTGCCTGCCTGCCTCCCTCCCTCTGCCTGCCTCCCTCCCTCCCTCTGCCTGCCTCCCTCCCTCCCTCTGCCTGCCTGCCTCCCTCTGCCTGCCTCCCTCCCTCTGCCTGCCTCCCTCCCTCCCTCTGCCTGCCTCCCTCCCTCTGCCTGCCTCCCTCCCTCCCTCTGCCTGCCTGCCTCCCTCTGCCTGCCTCCCTCCCTCCCTCTGCCTGCCTCCCTCCCTCCCTCTGCCTGCCTCCCTCCCTCTGCCTCCCTCCCTCCCTCTGGTTGCCTCCCTCCCTTTCTCCATGACTGCCACCCTCTGCCTGCCTGCCTCCCTCTGCCTGCCTGCCTCCCTCTTTCTGCCTGCCTCCCTCTGCCTGCCTCCCTCCCTCCCTCTGCCTGCCTGCCTCCCTCTGCCTGCCTCCCTCCCTCTGCCTGCCTGCCTGCCTCTGCCTGCCTCCCTCCCTTTCTCCATGCCTGCCACCCTGTGCCTGCTTGCCTCCCTCCCTCTGGTTGCCTTCCTCCCTCTGCCTGCCTGCCTCCCTCTGCCTGCCTCCATCTCTCTGCCTGCCTGCCTCCCTCTGCCTCCCTCCCTCCCTTTCTCCATGCCTGCCACCCTTTGCCTGCTTGCCTCCTTCCCTCTGCCTGCCTGCCTCCCTCCCTCCCTCTGCCTGCCTCCCTCACTCTGGTTGCCTTCCTGCCTCTGCCTGCCTGCCTCCCTCTGCCTGCCTCCCTCTGCCGGCCTGCCTCCCTCCCTCACTCTGCCTGCCTCCCTCACTCTGGTTGCCTTCCTCCCTCTGCCTGCCTCCCTCCCTCTGCCTGCCTGCCTCCCTCTGCCTTCCTTCCTCCCTCCCTCTGCCTGCCTCCCTCACTCTGGTTGCCGTCCTCCCTCTGCCTGCCTGCCTCCCTCTACTAGCCTCCCTCCCTCCCTCTGCCTGCCTCCCTCCCTCTGGTTGCCTATCTCCCTCTGCTTGCCTGCCTCCCTCTACTTGCCTCCCTCCCTCCCTCTGCCTGCCTCCCTAACTCTGGTTGCCTTTCTCCCTCTGCCTGCCTGCCTCCCTCTACTTGCCTCCCTCCCTCCCTCTGCCTGCCTTCCTCACTCTGGTTGCCTCACTTCGTTTTTCCATGACTGCTACCCTCTGCCTGCCTCCCTCTGCCTGCCTGCCTCCCTCTGCCTGCCTCCCTCCCTCTGCCTGCCTCCCTCACTCTGGTTGCCTCCCACCCTTTCTCCATGAATGCCATCCTCTGCCTGCCTGCCTCCCTCTGCCAACCACACTCCCTCATCTGCCTGCCTACCTCCCCCTGCCTCACTCCATGCCTGCTTCCCTCTCCCTGTGTATCTTCATGTCTGCCTACCTGCCTGCCTGCCTCCCCCTGCAACTCTCCCTGCCTGCCTTCCCCTGCCTCTCTCCATGCCTGCCTGGCTGCCTCCCTCTTCCTGTCTTTCTGTACATAACTAGGGAACATGCTACAAAATCGGATGTTAGATCGCTCACCGTCGATGGTTCCTACTTGGTTGCATGGCTACTTGGTTGCATGGTTGCATGGCTACTTGGTTGCATGGTTGCATGGCTACTTGGTTGCATGGTTGCGTGGCTACTTGGTTGCATGGTTGCATGGCTACTTGGTTGCATGGTTGCATGGCTACTTGTTTGCATGGTTGCATGGCTACTTGGTTGCATGGTTGCATGGCTACTTGGTTGCATGGTTGCATGGCTACTTGTTTGCATGGTTGCATGGCTACTTGGTTGCATGGTTGCATGGCTACTTGGTTGCATGGCTACTTGGTTGCATGGTTGCATGGCTACTAGGTTGCATGGCTACTTGGTTGCATGGCGACTTGGTTTCTTGATCGCATGGTTGCATGGCTACTTGGTTGCATGGCTAATTGGTTCCTTGGTTTCATGGTTGCATGGTTGCATGGGTACTTGGTTGCATGGTTGCATGGCTGCATACACATATCTATGCCATACATGCCTACCCACCTGCATTTTACGCATGCATGGTTCCATGATTGTATGCATGCCATACATGTCTACACACCTACCTTCTATCAGATCAGACATGTTTGGCTCCCCCCTGGATCACCTGCCAGCCTGCCTACCTGCCTCCCCCTCCCTCTCTCCATGACTGCCTCCCACTGCCTGCCCCCCCCCCCCTCTGATTGGAGGGGACGCGGCTCGTCGCCCCACTGCCTCTGATGCATGGCGACGTCCTCGCCGGTCATTTCGGGACTTTGCTGCGGTGTCTATTCGCTAAAGCTCTGAGATCCGCATCGGGCAGAGAGTAGTACGTCGGCATTTCAAAAATTCCCCCAGTTGGATTTCCAACAGTGGGACGAAGGAGGAGGGAGGTCGCGGGCGACTCGCAGTAGATAAGTAGGACGCAAAGCAAGGCTGTCACCAAGGTAGAGAGGCAGAAGGCGAGGAAAGTAGCTTGGCTCGAGTTTCTGTGATCGACCGGTCAAAATATCCCCCAAGTGGCAAATTTTCCCCCAGTCTACGAGCAGTAGCTATCTAGGACGCATGGTAAGGCTGTCAGCAAGGCGGAAAGGCAGAAGGAGAGGAAAGTAGTTTGGGTAGGTTTTATGTACATGGCCCGGGCACGGGCGGGGATAGGAAATGACAGCCCGGGTCGGCCTCGTGATTTCCTCGTCCTCCACGCTGTCAATGTACGCGTCCTTCCTGCTTCTTAGGGAGGTATTACAGTAGGGGCAGGAGCAGGGTAGGGGTTTAGGGTAGGGGTAGGGTAGAGCCGAGGAGGCAAGATAATGGTTAGGGGTGTTCCTCATTATTTTTCCCTTTCTTTCTCCGTCCCAGTTTGATCACCTGGGTGGGCAACCAATACAAATTTGGTGTGGGTGGTGGATGTGGGTGGGTGGGTGGGTGGTTGGGTAGATGGATGGATGGGTGGGCAGGGTAGGGGGGGGTAAGGGGGGGGCAAGGGGGTGGCGGGAGGGGGAGAGGGCGGGGAGGGGGGGCAGGGGGAAGTCAGGGGGGGCAAGGAGGGGGGGTAGGACGGGAGGGCAGGGAGGGCAGGGAGGAAGGAGGCAAAGGAGGGAAGGGAAGGGCGGGGAGGGCGGGAAGGGCGTGAAGGGCGGGGAGGGCAGGGAGGGTGGGGGGGGCAGGGGGGTAGGGGGGGCAGGGAGGGTAGGGGGGCAGGGGGGGCAGGGAGGGTAGGGGGGCAGGGGGGGCAGGGAGGGTAGGGGGGCAGGGGCTGGGGCAGGTGCAGGGGCACTGGCACAGGCACGAACCAGGCATGGGCATCCACTGTTATTTTTGTGCGATGCGTTGCAAATTGATTGACTCGGTGCAACCCCAATGTGACGCACTGCCCCCCAACCCCCGCGGAGCGCTAAGCGCGGGTCCCAGGGGTTCGGGGGCATTTCTGACAAGTTTAGCCATAACCCATGCCATCGCCATTAGGGACCCGCATTCTACTATTCCATCACGTACTCCAATATGATATCATATGATATCATAATGATGTTTTTAGTCAAAGTGTCAAAATGTTATTTTAATCGTAGGGGGTACATATCTAACTCTACTTTAGCTTTTTGGTTCTTCATGTATGTCATTCTGGAGATCATAAATACAATTTACAGTGTCTAATTCCAAGAAAAGCTCGGATTCCGGCGATTTTCCCGCAGAGGCAGGGAGGCAGGGAGGCAGGGAGGGACGGAAGGGCAGGAGCGAGGTGGGGGGGGCAGGGCGGGAGGGCAGGAGGGCAGGGAGGGCATGGGGGGGACTGGCAGTGAGGGCAGGGAGGGTGGGGAGGGCAGGGAGTGCAGGGAGGGCAGGGAGGGAGGGAGGGCAGGGAGGGCATGAGAGCAGTGAGGGCAGGGACGGCAGGAGGGCAGGGGAGGGCAGGGACGGCCAGGGAGGGCAGGGAGGGCAGGGAGGGCAGGGAGGGCAGGGAAGGCAGGGAGGCAGGGAGGGCAAGGGACGGCAGGGAGGGGCAGGGAGGGCAGGAGGGCAGGAGGGGCAGGAGGCAGGGAGGGGCATGGAGGGCGAGGGTGGGGGGGGAGGCGGGGAGGGCAGGGATTGCAATGGAGGGCATAGGGAGGGGAAGGAGGGCAAGGAGGGCAGGGAAGGCAGGGGAGGCAGGGAGGGCGAGGTGGGGGGGGGAGGCAAGGGATGGCGGGAGGGCAGGGAGGGCAGGAGGGCGTAGTGGCACGGGAAGGGCAGGGAGGGCGAGGTGGGGGGTGAGGGGCGGTGATGGCAGGGAGGGCCGGGAGGGCAGGGATTTTTGTTGGGAGTTCCTTTACTGCAGTTAGGGCATGTAGGCATGGAGGGCATGTAGGGCAGGGAAGGTTGGCGATTTATTTGCCAACAAAAAAAACCTTTATATTCTATTTTTTTTTTTTTTGTTTTTATTCTCCCACCGGGTATTTCAATTTATTGCAAAAAAAAAAAGCCACACACACACAAAATCCAACAACCGCCAAATTTATTCAACACAACCCCCCCCTTTCTTTCCCTCCCTCTTTTCCTTTCCTTCTTTCTTTCCCTTTCGTTCAGTTCTGTTTTTTTTCTTTCCTCCTTTCTTTCCCTTTCTTTTCTTTTTTTTTTTTTTATTGTCCTCTTATTTCATTTCTTTCCCCCTTTATTTCTTATTTTTTTTTTTGTTTTTTGTTTTTTATTTCTTTTTCCTTTCTGTTATGTGCGTTTCATTTCTTTCTTTTCTGTTCTTTTATTTCTTTCTTTCATTTACTTTCCCCTTTCTTTCCTTTCTTTCACTTCTTTCCTTTCTTTCTTTCTTTCCTTTCCTTCCCTGTCTTTTTTTTTTCTTTTTGTTTTTTGTTTCTTTTTTTTTTTTTTTTTTGTTTTTTTTTTTATTTTTTTTTTTCTTAATTATTTTATTTCATTTATATTTTATTTTATTTAATATTAATTTTGCAATTAATTTCATTTATTTCAATTATGTTCATTTAATGTTATTTCATTTTTCAATTGTTATTTATTGAATAATTATTTTATTTTTATTTTATTTTTCATATTCTCAACTCAAAAAAATAATTTATTCTTTAATTCTTTTATTCATTTATTTTTATTTTTTAGTTTATTTTTTTCCTTTTTTTTTTATTTTTATTTTTTTTTTTTTTTTTTCATTTTTTCATTTATTTTATTTTTTTCATTTTTTCATTTTTCATTTTTCAATTTTCAGTTTCAACTTTCAACATTCACGAACCAGGCATTGGCATCCACTGTTATTTTTGGCGATGCGTTGCAATTGATTGACTCGGTGCAACCCCCATGTGACGCACTGCCCCCCAACCCCCGCGGAGCGCTATGCGCGGGTCCCAGGGGGGTTCGGGGGGGGCATTTCTGGACAATTTAAGCCACACCCATGCATCGCCATTAGGACCCGCATATCATACGATTCCAATCAAGGACCCAATATGATATCATATGATATCATATGATGTTTTAGTCAAAGTTGTCAAAAAATGTTATTTTAATAGGTAGGGGGTACATATCTAACTCTACTTGTAGCTTTTGTTCTTCATGTATGTCATTCTGGAGATCATAATACAATTTACAGTGTCTATTCCAAGAAAAGCTCGGATTCGCGGATTCCGCAGATTATTTTCGTAACATTGATCACACATTTCCCTCAATTGCATGTCCTCCTCATAGATTCATAATTTAATCACGACCACGCTCTCTAATCTCGACAACATCACACTTTTATGTTCGCAAATAAGAGCACTAGGTTTTTTGACGACACGTCCCTGTTTCGCCTTTGCTTGGGGCATAGCGTAATCGACTAATCGGTACTAAATTAGATGATGTTTGAGGCCGACCGCGCTCATAATATGATGTCATATCATATTATATGATATAATATAATATACATACATTGATGTCATATTGCCTATCCATAGTCGCCATGCAGCGACGGAATGGCGAGGCGTCGTTGAAAAATACAACAGTGATGGGCATTGGCATGGGCTACCCTGCCCCCCCACCTCCCCTAGATATATTGCTTTAGTGACCAACAGGGATACGCACCCTCTTAATTAAATGAGGCAGGCTGACTCCTCTGCTCTTCTTTCTGCTCCTCTGTCTGGTGTTCTGCTGGGTTACATGCAGATAATACTCCTGCTCATTTAGTGCTATGTGTGGAGATAATTCAGGTCCTCAGCGCCTCTGGCCGGGTCAGCCTATCGCGCCTGCGGTCTCAGCTCAGGTAGAGGTCGCGAGGCGGAGTCTGTCAACCGAGCAAATCAATGAGCACCGTAGTAGATACGACTAAAAGAGTCTGTCGACAGCCTGTCGACAGAGCAAAACAACCAGAGTGAAAATACTCGGCGCTGGAGTGCTTGGTTAGAAAAGCGGGGAAGCAACTAGTATGCAAGCAACTACGAGCCGCTGGAACTGCGATAATTGTGCCAAAGAAACGGACGCGGACGTGGTATACACTGGGTGCTCGAAATAACATGAGTGTCGTCGAGTGTCGTACATCTGATCCGCCCGAGGGCCCGCGCCCCGGAGGGCCTGGAGGCATGCCCCTGACGCCCCGCTCCCATGCTCCCTCACCTGCTTCAGTGCAGCTTCATGGGTCGGTGGTGAGATCGACTTCCTGGCGGGTAGCACCCCCGGGTAGCACCCCCTGTGTGCTGCGGCTAGCACACCCTGTCACACCCTGACGCCACCGTGCCAGTGCCCACTGCCCAGTGGTAGCCTGCTCGGCGTCCTGGGAGGCTGTGGGTTGTGCTACATGGGTGGTGAGCGCGACAGCCACGCCCGATCTATCACTAGAGAACCTGGCGCCACCGTGCCGGTGGCAGCGTGCCCAGCGTTCTGGCAAGGAGGGCTTCGATTGAGAAGATCACTGTTTTCGTGATGATAAATCGTCCACGGTCTACCTACTGGGTGATGAACTGATGATATAAGTTGCCGTGTTAGGATGTCAGATATGCTGCCAATTATTATAGGCAGGGACCGGCATATCATATGATGTTGACCAAAGGCGAGTGTGATATCATATGATATCATACAACTTGCATCATTTGATATCGTATATAAGTGGTAACTGAAGCCTAGTCAGTCTGCCGGCATCATATGGTATCATACGAAATCATATGATGACATGATATCATATGATATCATATTGCCGTTCCCTAATTATAGGTGAATATGATTACAAAGTAAATTGTGTGATTCCTCAGGTGATTCCTGCACCTACATCTACATTATGTTGATTAAGAGAGGATGGCTGGAGGACCCCCTCGAGTTGTGGCGTGGGCTTGCTTTGGGTCTACACTGGCCTGTCAATGGCCAAGCTTGAGTACAGAATGCGATCGGGTTCTTGGCTTCAGGGACATGTGCCATAAATGTTATCCACATACTAGGTCGTTTGAGATTGGGCAAGTCCCTTCAGCCAAAGTGGATACCTCTGGACTGTAACATGCAAACATACAACACAGACGGTGAGCAGCCTGATTGTCTCGAGGTTACTGCGTTTGGGTTTGGGCTAATGGTGCCACAGTGCCACGTAAACTCCCCGAGGGCTTTGAACAACAACCCTGATGATGATGATTACGTTTTTCCTAGTAACTATTTCCTGGTAATTACGTTTTCCTAAGTAAATACCAGGGGGGCCTGGTAATTACTGCCGAAGACGGCGAGCAGCCAAGTTGCTGATTGTAGCCATGTAACCAAGTTCAAGTCCAAGTTATTTGCTAGAAATGCTTCAATTCACTTAGTTGTGTACCGTATGTTGTTACAGTTGCTTACTGTTGAGACATGGCTGCATAATAAAATCATGGTAGGGAGAACACCCTTCAATTCTGAAGAGTGGGCTTGTCATAGAGGGAAATGATGGGTCCTGGACAAGTCTTTAAAGCGTTTACTCTGCTCAGTACCGTTTACTACCTCGTTACCTTGGGTATAGCACTGGGGGACTTGGAATAAGAAGACGGTGAGCAGCCCAGAGCTGGCTGAAAAACCACGTAGCAATTCAATTCAATAATGTGCCTCCTTTCGCAAAGACCACATAAATGGGGGTTTGGGGCTCGGAGGATGTTTCACTGTAGCCCGAACGCAGGAACCCCGGTGGTAACACGATTGTTTATGGTTCAGTTTATCAGTACTTTTTCGCTATAGCCCCTCCTGTCAAGGTTGGGCAAGTCCCTAAAGCCTATTCGGTATACCCCTGGAACGTAACAACATAAATGTTCAAGAATGCCTAAAAATCTAAGTATTGAGACGTAGCTGTTCACAAAATCTACGTTTCTGAGCCCAAATCTTCATTTCATGGGTCAAAATCCATTTCCCCATGCTTCATGAGTCTGAGTGCGCAAAGGAGTGGACCCCCAAAAATCTGCGTTCAAGAGTGGCAACGCCATTATAATTGAATCCTCGGTGTCAGTGGTTTGTGTCGGGAGACCCATCTCCTGGGGGTGAAATTCCTTTCACAACTAAAAAGAAAAACTGACCTGCTCAAACTATCCCGCGGACAGCACAGAGATAGGAGGCCAAAGGTCGTACCAGATATGCTGATGCCCACAAAATAGTTCTCAGCAGTTATACTGATCCACACGGTAGCTTCCATGGCAGTCATGCCGATGCCCACCCCAGTGGTCATACCAGATTTGCTGATGTCCACAACAAGGTTCTGAGCAGTTCTACTGATCCCCACGGCAGCTTCCATGGCAGTCATGCTGATGCCCACCCCAGTGGTTGTACCAGGTCTGCTGATGCCCAACAACAGTTTACTGTTTCTTTTTCTGCGATGCGTCGCCGTTCTGTTGCTGCATGGCGACGCATGGGTCCGGCTAAACTAGTCAGAAATGCCCCCCTGAACCCCCTGGGCTTCGCGCTCTGTGGGATTTGGGGGGCAGTGCGTCACACTGGGGTCGCACGGAGTTGCTCAATTTGAGACGCGTTGCATAAAAACAATGAGTGCAACAGTTTGGGGTTCAGTTCATCAATCCTTTTTCTTTTTAAGCCCTTCCTATCACGGTTGGGCAAGTCCCTGAAGCCTATTTGGCCTGCCCCTGGGCTGTAACATACATACATGCAGTGCAGCAGTTCTGCTGATCCCCACAACAACTTTCATGTCAGTCTTGCTGATGTCCACCCCAATGGCCGTAACACTTAGTTCTTTCAACAATTGTCTGGGGTTCAGTTGATCAATGATTTTTATTTTTTTACTCTTTGGCCTACCCCTGGACTGTTATGGACATTATTACTTTGATGCTATGAACAACACATATTATGCATGTATGTATGTACCCCCCCCCCACCCCACCCACCCACCCACCCACACATCCAGATGTCGGTAGTCGTGTCCTCTCCAGTCGGCTCATTGATCCGAAGAGCACCATGATGCCCACAAGAACACACACAATACTTATGCTGACATCAACACACACCTGCATATCATTACATATCAGACCGGACAACGTCTCATCAATGCCCCCCCACCCCCCAGCACGCACACCCACGAACAACCACATTGGGGTGTCAGGTGTCGTGACCTCTCCAGTTGGTTCATTGATCCGCTGAGCACCATGATGCCCACAAGAACACACACACAATACTTCTGCGGACGTCCACACACCTGCACATCATATCTTATCAGGCCAGATGTCGTTTCATCTATGCCCCCCCCCCCCCCCCCCCCCCCCCTTCCTCCCACACACACTGGTACGCTGACATGGCCCCTCCTGTGGGCAGGCTCCCCTCCCTCGGGTTTCATTGACCTGCTGAGCGCCCGCACCTGCAACCTCATTCGGGAATATCCACGCATCAGGTACCTCTAGGCAACTCTTGTCTGCGGTCTGTGGTCCCCTTGGGGACGTCTGCATGCAGCTACAATCATATCAGGTCTGACGACGTCTTGTCAGTGGGTCCCCCCTCCACTGAGCTTTCATTGGCCTGATGAGCACCCGCACCTGTGACCTCAGATGGGGTCATTCCCGCACCAGGCGCCTCTAGGGAACTCTTGTCAGCAGTCTGCGTCTCGTTGGCAGGGGCATCAAAGGAAATTAGGTCTCCAGACTGCTCTTCTGCATCAGGCGCCTCTAAGCAGAGCATGTCCGCTGTCTGCGTGTTGTTGGGAGGGGTATCAAGGGACATGTCTGCAGATTCCTCCTCAACTTGAACCACCGTGTAGCCGCCTCTCCCAGGTCCCCTATGCTTGTGCCTCATAGCGTTGATGCGATGCTCAAGGGAACGACCCAAGGTTGAAAGTTGAGATCTTGCAGCAAACACAAGACCGGCCGCAGTCGTTGCAACCAAGGCGTAGATCATCCATGTTGGCAGACCTGTATGTATGTATGTATGTATGTATGTATGTATGTATGCCTGTCTGTCTGTCTGTCTGCCTGTCTGTCTGTTACAGTCCAGGGGTAGGCTTTATAGGCTAAAGGGCCTTGCCCAACCATGACAGGAAGGGCTAAAAAGAATAAGCATTGAAGAACTGAACCCCAAACAATCGTTTTACCGACGGGGGCCCTGAGTTCGTGCTACAGTGATGACATAATTCTACAATATGATTAAATAATAATCCCATTGGGGCTAAGCCCCAAGATTTTGACAGTTCTGGACAGCAGATTCTATCAGCTGCCAGACAGACTAGGTTGAATTAGCTTTGGTTGTTTAGCCAGTCAGGGGAGCTGCCCAGAAGCTGCTGCTTTTAGCTGAAAAGAACACTGTTCTCGACGCTCTCCTTTATGCGCAAGCGACGCAGAAAATTGGCGGAGAGTATTGGAAACATAATCGAGCGGACCGACGCCAGATAGTTACGAAACCGTTGGCTGAGTCGGGCTTCGTCTTGGTCATGCGTCGGTCGCACAAACCATCAAACAGACAACGGTGAGACCCTGGGGGGTCACGCCTCTCAGAAGGGGGGTTCCGCCAAAAAACACAGTGCATGACGCACTCCACCATGCGCACAAGCCCATTGCCACCATCAGCTACAAGGACCTTGGTAGCTTTGACACAAACACATATTCCATACCTGTTTTATCATGATCCCCATTGTCATGAGGCGCTTCACAGTTATGAACACACTCCACCTGGCGCAATAGCCCATTGCCACCATCAGCTACAAGCAGCTTAGTAGCTGAGGCTTGGAGGCAAACAATGCCGGAGATTCCGGTGGAAAATTCAGCTTGGGTACCGTCTCCATCGACACGGCCTTGTTTACCAGGACTACCAGCTATGGTGCTCACAATATCTGTACATCAGTCAGAAGACACGTACATCAGTCACAAGACATGTACATCAGTCACAAGACGTGTACATCAGTCACAAGGCATGTACATCCACGTGGCCTTGTTTCCCAGGACAACCAGCTATGGTGCTCACAATACCTGTACATCAGTCAGAAGACATGTTCATCAGTCACAAGACATGTACATCGGCCACAAGACATGTACATCCACACGGCCTTGTTTACCAGGACTAGCAGCTATGGTGCTCACAAGACCTGTACATCAGCCATAAGACATGTACATTAGTCACAAGACGTGTACATCAGCCACAAGACATGTACATCCACACGGCCTTGTTTACCAGGACTAGCAGCTATGGTGCTCACAAGACCTGTACATTAGTCATAAGACATGTGCATCAGTCACAAGACATGTACATTAGTCATAAGGCATGTACATTCGTCAGAAAAAATGTAGATCAGCTGTGGTGCATACAAGACCTGTGCAGCAGTCACAAAACTTGTAGATCAGTGGTGGTACGTACAAGACATGAACATCAGCTATGGTGCATACAAGACCTGTACAGCAGTCACACAACTCGTAGATCAGTGGTGGTACGTACAAGACATGAACATCAGCTATGGTGCATACAAGACCTGTACAGCAGTCACACAACTCGTAGATCAGTGGTGGTACGTACAAGACATGAACATCAGCTATGGTGCATACAAGACCTGTACAGCAGTCACACAACTCGTAGATCAGTGGTGGTGCGTACAAGACGTGTAAATCAGCTATGGTGCATACAAAACCTTTACATTGGTCACAATACCTGTACATCAGCTATGGTGCATAAAAGACGTGTACATCAGTCACAAGATTTGTAGATCAGTCACAAGACTTGTACATCAGCTATGATATTGCGCACCTGTTGACAGCTGAATCTGCCTTATTTATTAATTGTCACTGGCTGCAGCATACACATGACCAGGGACCGGCATATCATATGAGGCAAACCAAAGGCGAGTATGATATGATAGTATATCATACAAGCTGCAGCATATGATTTGATAGCATGTGATATTGTATATAAATTGTAACTTCAGCCTAGACAGACTGCTGGCATCATATGATAGCATATGATATGATATAATATTGCTGTTCCCTACACATGACCAATGGTATCCACACACACACCACACCTGCACACCTGTTGACAGCTCATATGATATCATATTGCCGTTCTCTACACATGACCAATGGTATCCACACATACACCACACACACACCACACCTACACACCTGTTGACAGCTCATTATGATATCATATTGCCGTTCCCTACACATGACCAATGGTATCCACACATACACCACACACACACCACACCTACACACATATTGACAGCTGAATCTGCCTCATTGTTTCGTTTCTACTGGCTGCACCATACACCAAAAGCATCCACACACACACCGCACATGCGCACCTCTTGATAGCTGAATGTGCCTCATAGCGTCATTTCTGCTGTCTGCACCATACACATGACCAATGGTATCCACACACACACACCACACCTCTGAGTCGGCTAGGATAACACACTGTCCAAAGATTACCGTACTGGCAGCAAAAATTAACGTTTTTATAATTTGACGTTTTTCTACGGGGGCAACGCAAAGGGGTCAAATGGTGGGGTACTGCAGGATCAAAACCGGATCGCACTGTGCGCTAGGGTAGGCAAAACCGTTCCACCGATTCGTCAGTCCTGGATTTGACGAGCGCTACATTCACGTCGCTGCCTAATAAAACCGTCACATTTAAAAAACGTTAAATTTTGCTGTCAGTACGGTATAGAAAATAAAAAGAGCTTGGGTCACTTTGAAGGCCAGCTTCCTACATATTATTTAGCATCCACACACACACACACACTGCACATGCGCACCTGTTGATAGCTGAATGTGCCTTGTGGCTTCATTTCCGCTGTCTGCAACGTACACATGACCAATGGTATCCACAAACACACACCACACCTCTGAATCGGCAAGTATAAAACACAGTCCAAAGATTGTAGAAAATAGAAAGAGCTAAGGTCACTTTGAAGGCCAGCTTCCAACTTATTATTTAGAGAAGCAATCTATAATCTGTACGATAAAGAATTTGACAGCTGCATCTGCCTCATTGTTTCATCCCTACTGGCTGCACCATACACTTCACCAAAAGCATCCAGACACACACACACCTCACATGCGCACCTGTTGATAGCTGAATGTGCCTTATAGCTTCATTTCCGCTGTCTGCCACGTACACATCACCGATGGCATCCACACACACACCACGCGGCTGCTTGTAGGCAGCAGACGATATCCGGTCACCGTCACTGGAACCTTCCCTTCCTTGCCCGCTGAAAAGTTTTGCCTCAGAGTCTGTGTGCAAATGAATAAATAAATACATGGTACACCTTATTACGAGATTTGAGGTGGAGGGGGCCAGCTTGTTTGCTTGCACTGGGAGTCTGGGAGTCAGTGTGTATGTGTGTATGCATGTATGTGAGCATGTATGTATGTGTGCATCGGTGTGCATGTGTGTGTGCATGTATGTGTGCAATCTGTGTGCATCAGTGTGCATGCGTGCATGTATATATGTGTGCATGTATGTGTGTGTACATGTATGTGTGCATGTATGTATGTGCATGCATGTGTGCATGTATGTATGCTTGTATGTGTGCGTGTATGCATCGGTGTGCATCGGTGTGCATGTATGTATGTGTGCCTGTATATATGTGTGTACAATACTATAGATGATGTTGAGCGCGTCGGGTACTGGCTCACGCAGCAGACAACGGTCACAACATGTAGCGACCTACACACCTACACACCTACACACACACAGACACTGACATACATACAGATGGTCACAACCAGGAGTATGCAGGTTGGAGGTGCTTCCCAGGGGGGGGGGGGGGGGGGGGGGGGGGAATAAATAATTAGGACGCCTTATTACGAGGCGTGAGGTTGAGGTGGCCAGCTCGTTTGCTTGCACTGGTGCCAACCACCGATGCCAGGGGAAGTTTTTGTAGTACTTAACAATCTAGGGGGACCTCGACTAATCAAGATCACCACTAGAGTATTGTAGAGAATTAGATGATCCCTGTAGCGAAAACTCAGGGCCCCCGTTGGAAAAACGATTGTTTGAGGTTCAGCTCATCATTTTTTTTTCTTTTTAGCCCTTCTTATCACGGTTGGGCAAGTCCCTTTAGCCTATTTGGCCTACCCCTGGACGGTAACATCCATTCATCCAAACATACATACATCAGGATGGGCTGAATTAACTGAATTAACTGAAATTACTGAAATTACTGAAATAACAAGCCCTCTATGACCTAATCCCTAAACAATTGCGAGAACGCGACAGAGACAGAGACAGAGATATCAACTACTACAAAGATACTTGTTACTGCTTACCAGGGGTGGATAGATCAATGCTATTGATGACATTGAGCGCATGGTCTGAATAGAAAGCATGGCCCGGATCTTTTGCACTTGGAACCATATGCACTCTTGCGTCGGTCTTAAAAGCGTGATGCGAGGTTGACACCTGGATAACCACAACAGCACCAGTGAATAGTGAGAGTTGGGCACCTGTCACCACCATGTGCACACTTGCTTCAGACTTTAATGTGGGATGAGGATGGCACCTGGATCAGTACATAAGGCCAGTACTCTGGGGAGAGTTGGATTTTGATTGCTGACATGTTTGCATTATTATATGTTTTCAAGATTACACGTTTGCATGATGACAAGTTTTCAAGATAACATCCTTCAATATTACATGTTTGCATGATTACATATTGGCATGATTAAATGATATTATGTTTGTATGATTGCATGAATGCATGATAACAGGTTTTCATGATCACATGTTTGCATGATTACATCGATTACACCAGCCTCCAGGCTGCTCACTGTCTGCAGGCGGAGTAAACATGGGAAGTTTAAAGATTACTACACCACACTCTCGAATACAGACTGCAATCACACGGGTAAATTTGGGCACCTATCACATGATGTACACCTATCACAACATGATGTACACATATCACATGAGGTACACCTATCACCACATGATGTACACCTATAACGAAATGATGTACACCTATCACGACATGATGTACACCTACCACAACATGATGCACACCTACCACAACATGATGTTAACCTATCACGATATGATGTACACCTATCACGACATGATGTACACCTACCACAACATGATGTACACCTACTACAACATGATGTACACCTACCACTACATGATGTTAACCTATCACGACATGATGTACACCTATCACGACATGATGCACACCTACCACGACATGATGTACACCTACCACGACATGATGTACACCTACCACTACATGATGTTAACCTATCACGACATGATGTACGCCTATCACAACATGATGTACGCCTATCACGACATGATGTACACCTATCACGACATGATGTACACCTATCACGACATGATGTACGCCTATCACGACACGATGCACGCCTATCACAACATGATGTACGCCTATCACATGAAGTGCACCTATCACAACATGATGTACACCTATCACAACATGATGTACACCTATCACGACATGAAGTACACCTATCACGACATGAAGTGCACCTATCACGACATGAAGTACACCTATCACGACATGATGCACACCTATCACGACATGATGTACATCTATCACGACATGATGTACACCTATCACGACACCAAGTACACCTATCACGACATGATGTACACCTATCACGACATGATGAACACCTATCACGACATGATGGTGCGGGCGTGGTGGTGGTAGGAGGATATCTGAGGCTGAATAATGCTGTCACTTATCATGAATGCAGGCAATGGCAGCAGCCAATGTATGCAGTCATGCATGCGGTGATGAACTTTTTGTGTGCAATGTGTCGCCATTACGTCGCTGCATGGTGACGCATGGGTCCGTCTAAACTAGTCAGAAATGCCTCCCTGATCCCCTTGTGATCCGCGCTTCGCGCTCCGCGAGGTTCGGGGGACAGCAAATCGCACTGGAGTGGCACCGAGTCGTTCAATTTGCGACGCGTCGAACAAAAAAACAAACATTGGTGAAAAACTTACTCGTTCATGGATGTGCTTTCAAGCATGACATGTTAATTTTCAAGTTTTTTGTTTATAGTTATTGACTGTACTAGGTGAACCAAGTCCCTTTAGCCTATTTGGCTACCCCTAGACTGTAGCATACATTTGAATGGACAGGTTACAGGCAAGATAAGGCTATGCAACGCGTATGACAAAGCAGGCATGCGCCCAGGACTGTACCATATGTCCAAACATACACATGATGATTGTTAAGACTTAAATAGCACAAACACACTGCATGCACCTGGTACGCGCAGCCGCTTCCTCCTCCATAGCTTGATTCCCTCAGCTGCTGCTGCTGTTGCTGTTCCTGCTGCTGCTGTTTGGCCTGGTCTTTTTCCGCTAGCTTCCTTAAAGAACGTATTCCCTTCCCACTAGCATCACCCCTGGCCAGCATAGCTGTAGAACTCTGGACACATTCTAAGCGTCGGATGTGTCCCTTGGCAGAATCAACGACATGGAGTCCCCCGCCTGGTCCTGCATTTTTATGTTCAACGTTAGATTATCTGCATGGCATAAACACCGGGCCCCCGTCGCTTACAATTTGTTGGAGTTCGGTTCCCCAGTGCTTGATTTGTAAACTGTTTTTCCTGTTTTCAAGATTGGGCAAGTCCCTTGAGCCTATTTGGCTACCCATGGACTGTAAAAATACACGTACATTATGTTACACTGTTATAGGGAGGCCGGTATTAAACCAAGACAAGCCCACAACTTTTGAGGGGGGTCTTGCATCTATCCTCTCAAAATCAACAGATTGTAGTTCAGAGTTTTGAACAGAATCAACAGATTGTAGTACAGATTGTAGTACAGAATCAACAGATTGTAGTACAGTGCATTGCATAGGCTTGCTTTGGTTCGACTATACGGTCTATAAGAATGTGGGCTGCTCGGGCAACAGACATTTGCATAACAGAGAAAAAAACGGGAAGATAGACAGGAATTATAATGCACCTGCACATGACTATGCAGAAATGTAATCCAAGAGGTGCTGGAGTGAGAATAGACTGGAAACGGTCTTACCCACTACAGGGTACCGGCTCGCTAGTTAGGACCCTCAAGTCTCACATGGCCCTGTAGGTCCTCAAGAATATGTAAAGGCATGGGGTGGGTCGTCAACATTCATTTAAACCTGATAAAACAACATTCATTTTAACACGATAAAAACAACAGGAAGACAGGTGAAGGTAACAATACCCTTCCATAATTAAAATAGATGGGCAAACATAAACACACTGTTGTTCGACAAGGCAGCAGAGGTACCAGGGTCACAGACGATAGCCGAGATGCCGTCGGTGAACTGTGCCTGCTTCCAACCACAGTATCAATACAAAAGTAAATTGGAATTTCAGCGCCAAGCACCCTTTCGTTCTACAAGGCGGGAGGTACCAGGGTCGCAGACGATGACTGAGATGCTGTTGCTGAATTGCGCCTGCTTCCAACCACAGTATCAATACAAAAGTAAATTGGAATTTCAGCGCCAAGCACCCTTTCGTTCTACAAGGCGGGAGGTACCAGGGTCGCAGACGATGACTGAGATGCTGTTGCTGAATTGCGCCTGCTTCCAACCACAGTATCAATACAAAAGTAAATTGGAATTTCAGCGCCAAGCACCCTTTCGTTCTACAAGGCGGGAGGTACCAGGGTCGCAGACGATGACTGAGATGCTGTTGCTGAATTGCGCCTGCTTCCAACCACAGTATCAATACAAAAGTAAATTGGAATTTCAGCGCCAAGCACCCTTTCGTTCTACAAGGCGGGAGGTACCAGGGTCGCAGACGATGACTGAGATGCTGTTGCTGAATTGCGCCTGCTTACAACAACAGTATCAATACATAAGTAAATTAGGATTTCTGCACTAAGCACACTGTCGTTCTACAAGGCAGGAGGTATCTGGGTTGCAGACGATGGCCGAGATGCTGTGTTGTGAATTGCACTTGCTCTCCTCTCCCATCTTTTACGCCAGGCTGCCGGGGCTGTCCTGTTTACTACTATCCTTACATGACTATATTAGGATTGCAGTACAAAGCACACTTTTTTCTACAAGGCGGTAGGTACCCGGGTGGTGATGCCGTTGATGCATTGCGCCTGCTTACAACGATGGTATCACTACATAAGTAAATTAGGATTTCAGCGCCAAGCACACTTTCGTTCTACAAGGCGGGAGATACCTGGGTCGCAGACAATGGCCCAGATGCTGTGTTGTGAATTGCACCTGCTCTCCTGGCCCATCCTTTACTTCAGGCTGCCCTGGCTATCCTGCTTGCCACTATCCTTACATGACTATATATGGATTGCAGTACTAAGCACACTTTTGTTCTACAACGCGGGAGGTAACTGGGCCGCAAATGATGGCTGATATGCCGCTGGTAAATGGTTCCTGCTTCCAATTACCCGTACATATTTAAAAGAGATGGGCAACACTAAGCACACTGCTGTTCAACAAGGCGGGAGGTACCTGGATCATAGACGATGACTGAGATGCTGTTGGTGAATTATGCCTGCTCTCCTGGCCCACCCCTTACCCCACAATGCCCGGGCTGTCCCGCTTTCATCTATCCTGAAGTCCTTACACGACTAAATTAGGAGTGCAGCACAAAGCACACTATTGTTGTACAAGGTACCTGGATCACAGATGATGGCCGAGATGCCGTTGGTGAATTGCGCCTGCTTCATACCACAGTATGAATACAAAGGTTAATTGGGATTGCAGCACTAAGCACACTTTTGTTCTACAAGGCTTTCATTCTAGAATGCTTTTGTTCTACAAGGAGGTACCAGGGTCACAGACGATGGCCGAGATGCCGTTGGTGAATTGCGCCTGCTTCCTACTACAGTATGACTACAAAAATAAATTGGGACTGCTGCACTAAGCACACTTTAGTTCTACAAGGCTTTCATTCTACAAGGAGGAGTCAGATTGCAGCACTAAGCACACTTTCGTTCTATGAGGCTTTCGTTCTGCAAAAAGGTACCTGAGTCACAGATGATGGCCGAGATGCCGTTGGTGAACTGTGCCTGCTCTCCTGGCCCATCCTTTACACCAGGCTTCCTGGGCTGTCCGGCAACTGTGCTCACTTCACCTATTTCATTGGGACCAACGAATGTAAGCCCTGGTTGTGTTGTGCTGGATTACTGCAATCATGATGGTTGTGCTGTGTTGGATTTCTGCGATCATGACGGTTGTGCTGTGTTGGATTACTGCGATCATGATGGTTGTGTTGTGTTGAATAACTGCGATTATGATGAGGGTTTGGGCTCTCTGTTGTGGGCACAGTGATGGAACCAGATGGTATGTATGAATGTATGTGGTCCAGCGACAGTGCTCACTTCACCTGTTTCACCATGACCAGCACTGCGTATTATGATGAATATGATGATGATGATGAGCATGAGCATGAGCATGGGCATGAGCACGAGCACGAGCACGAGCACGAGCACGAGCATGAGTATGGGCATGGGCATGGGCATGAGCATGAGCATGAGCATGAGCATGAGCATGAGCATGAGCATGAGCATGATGATGATGATGATGATGATGATGATGATGATGATGATGATGATGATGATGATGATGATGATGATGATGATGGTGATGGTGGTGATACGTTGTATGATATCGTCCGATAATTCTGGGGACCAGTACAATTTGAAAACAAATCACATCACACACATAAACCATACCAGCTGACACAACACAAACACACGCACACACACACAAAATGCACACATAAACTGCACCTATTTTTGCGCCAATCCTTCGGATGACGGCATTGCCACTATCAGCCACACAAACATTTCCCACAAACACAAACACAAGCAAAAACGAGCTGTATCTGTTTTTGCGACAATCTTTTGAATGACAGCATTGCCAGTATCAGCCACAAATACATTTCCCACAAACACAAACACACGTACACACAAATGCACAAAGGAATAGTACCTGTTTTTGAGTCAATCCTTCGAATGACAGCATTGCCACTATCAGCCACAAAAACATTCCCTTCATGGTCTTGGCAGATTCCACGGGGCTGGTAGAATGTGGCTGACAGCTGGTGCCCGTCCATCCATAAGGTTGGATTGGACAGATTACCTGCAAATATCTGGGGTGTGGACCCTGCATGGCGGATGGATGATCAGCATCGGGATTTGGATTTATCACATGGTCTGTCACATGGTCAGCTTACCCGCAAATACCATATTGATTCGGAGTTGGTTTTCATCATTTGGTCTATCACATGGAAAGATTACCTGCAAGTATTTGGGGTGTGGACCCTGCATGGGGGACGGGTGATCAGCATCAGGATTTGGTTTGATCACATGGTCTGTCACATGGTCAGGTTACCTGCAAATATTTTGGGTGTGGACCCTACACGGGGGATGGGTGATCAGCATCAGGATTTGTTTTGATCATATGGTCTGTCACATGGTCAGGTTACCTGCAAATACCATATTGATTTGGATTTGGTTTGATCATATGGTTTATCTATCTCAAGGTCAGGTTACCTGCAAACATCACATTTATTAATATTTGGTTTGATCATATGGTTTATCACATGGATAGGTTACCTGCAAATATTTTGGGGGTGGGCCCTGCATAGGGTCGGGCGAGCAGCATCAGGATTTGGTTTGATCATATGGTTTATCACATGGTCAATCACATGGTCGATCAATGGTCGATCACATGGTCGATCACATGGTCGATCAAATGGTCCATCACATGGTCCATCACATGGTCCATCACATAGTCGGTCACAAGGTCGATTTTATGGTTGATCACATGGCCAATCACATGGTCGATCACATGGTTGATCACATGGCCAATCACATGGTCGATCACATGGTTGATCACATGGCCAATCACATGGTCGATCACATGGTCAATCACATGGTCGATCACATGGCCAATCACATGATCAATCAGCCTTCAGGCTGCTCACCGTCAGGCGGAGTAATCATGGCCGTCAGCATTAGTAACACAGACAATGTTTCTTTTGGGGGCTTCGTAGGATAGCTTCCTACCAGCTCCACTAGATGAACGTTGGGTCAAGCCAAAGGCTGTCAGCTGCATTGGAATGCCTACCATGACACCTTGAAGACACATTAGACAGCTTCAGGTTTGACCCAAGGGTGGGGGAAAGGAGCTATCTAGAAGCTGCTACGCGTAGCCCAAAGATGAAGCAATGGAGAAGGATATTGTGGAGTGAGCTTGTCTTGGGTCAACAGTGGCCTGCCGATGACAATATAATGCATGTACTGCCCCCTGGCCAATATCTACTACCTGTTGAAATATATGTACTGTATGTACTGATTGTCTTGGGTCAATCATGGCCTGCCAATGACAATGTAATGCATGTACTGCCCCCCCCCCCCCCCCCCCCCCCCCCCCCCCGCATTATCGACTACATGTTGGAATGTATTTTAAATATTTTGCAGTTAAGACAGCCACCCGTGATTGGATGAGTCCTACTACTCTACCAATGGGCCTATCCGTCATATGTTACGGATGACCGACAGGTGCATTGGTAGAGTAGTTTGGCTCATCCTGTCAACCTGTGTTTCAAAAAGGCATCAAATCTACTATGAATCGAGGGTGTAGGAAAAACCCTAAACTCACCTCGACCCCACGTCGTGGCACCTTAAGACTCACTACCTTTTTGAAACACGGGTGGCCATCACCCCTGGCCATTATTTCCTACCTGCTGAAATGTTTGCAATCGCTTGTAAATTCCAAATTGCGTGTATGTGATGAGAGGATGGTTGGAAGACCCCCCCAGGATGTTGTGGAGCAGGCTTGTCTTGGGTCAACTGTGGCCCGTGTATGAAAACGAAATGTGATGTCATGTCATGTATGTATTGGTCCAATGTATGTATGTCATGTAACATTTGTGGTTGATTACATACATGAAGGGCCATGTGATGATAAGAGGCTAGATGGTCCTACCTAGTGAGCCAGCACCCAGTAGTGGGTAGGACCGTGCCCAGTCTAGTCTCACTCCAGCAAATCATCATGGGCTGCATGATCTTATGAGGGCACGCATTTTGTGCATCTTACGCGAGCATGCATTTCACCAGTTCCTGGTTGCTTTTCAAACATACACGAATTATGTATAGCACTAACAAAGGGCCCCTGTCGGTATAACGATTTGGTTTTTTTTTGGGGGGCGTTTCCCTTCTCAGTGCTTGCTTTTTGTATTAGCCCCCTTTTGATCAGGCTGTGCAGTCCCTTAGCATATTTTGGCTTCCCCTGGACTGTAACATAAAGGTACATACACACAGGGGGCACTGTTTTCCTTTTCGGCTACCAGCTATGGCTTCTAGGCAGCTCCCTGAGACTACCACAGGGCCAAACCTAAAGATTTCAGGAGCACTGGAAAGCTAAATATATCAGGTTCCAGGTGCCTCGGTTGCAAAATGTTTGGATGAAGAGAGAGCCAAGGGAGCTGTCTAGAAGCTGCTGCTCGTAGCTGAAAGGAAAAACTATGACAGGGGGGGGGGGGGGGCTGGTCCATGATTACCTGCTGTTGAAGTAGAAAGCACAAGCACAGCATTCATCTTGGGATCTGTTATGTAGATCTGGCTGCTGTCCTTGTTGTTCATGACCATGCGTACTTGAACATCTGAAAGTAAGAATTTAAAAGGTGATGAGACCTGCATGGGAGGGTGAGAGGTGGGGTGAGTGAGTGGGTGGATGGTGGTGGTGGTGGTGGTGGCTAGAAGCTCCTACGCATAGACCCAACAAGAAACAGTGCTTCTATGTTATGGGCCAAGGATATTATCCAAGGATCCAAACCACGCCCCACAGACCACCGCCATTTACAGGCCATATACCACGCCACATAGCGTTCCCACGACTCGCGAAGACTCCCTCCCAGTCCAGACTGCGCGGGCTGTGACAAGACGGCGTGCACGTTGCACGATCGCAGAGATCATCGCGGCGAAATACAAGGGCCGTTAGCAAGCCCCCCCCCCCCCCCCCCCCC